>CAWUFW010000017.1:6000000-6600000 GCA_963921515.1 Calotriton arnoldi
CGTTACCTTCGGTTCACGGTAGGCCCCGAGCATTTTCAGTTCACCGTGCTCCCCTTTGGCCTTACCAGTGCCCCTCGGGTGTTCACGAAAGTGATGGCGGTGGTCGCAGCTCATCTGCGCCGGGCAGGGGTTTCAGTCTTCCCCTACCTCGACGACTGGTTGCTGAAGGCGGGCTCGTCCCAGGCAGTCGTCTCCCACCTCCAGACTACGGCCGAACTCCTGCACTCGCTGGGGTTCTCCATCAATGTGCCGAAGTCGCATCTGATTCCTTCTCCACAGCTCCTTTTCATCGGAGCGGTTCTGGACACGACGCAGTTTCGGGCCTATCCTCCCGAACGGCGAGTCCGGGATATTCAGGCTATGATTCCGATCTTTCAGCCTTTATCCTGGGTTTCGGTACGGATGACCCTGAGGCTGCTGGGCCTCATGGCCTCCTGCATCCTGCTGGTCAATCATGCCAGATGGCATATGCGGGCTCTGCAGTGGGACCTGAAGTTCCAGTGGGCGCAGCACCAGGGCAACCTTGTCCGATCACGTCCAGATCTCGGAGGGGACTGCAAGACAGTTGCAGTGGTGGCTCTCGAACCGGCAATGGGTCATGGGCAGATCCCTCTCCCTTCCCCAGCCAGAGCACACAGTTGTGACGGACGCGTCCCTTCTGGGATGGGGCGGTCACATGGGAGAGGCGGAGATCAGAGGCCTCTGGTCTCCGGCGGAATCCCGGCTCCATATCAACCTTCTGGAGCTCCGGGCGATCCGGCTTGCACTCAAGGCATTCCTTCCCTCTGTCAAAGGGAAGGTTGTGCAGGTGTTCACAGACAACACCACCGCCATGTGGTACTGCAACAAACAAGGCGGGGTGGGGTCTTGGACCCTTTGTCAGGAGGCTCTGCGCCTCTGGACATGGCTGGAACATCAGGGCATGTTCCTGATGGTTCAACACCTGGCAGGTTCCCTGAACGCCAGGGCGGACGAACTCAGCCGCAGGTGCATGATGGATCACGAATGGCGTCTTCACTCGGAAGTGGCGCAAGGACTCTTTCTACAATGGGGAGAGCCTTGGTTAGATCTATTCGCCACCGAAGAGAACGCGCAATGTCATCAGTTCTGCGCGTTGGAATTTCCAAGGCGGCACTCGCTCGGCGACGCTTTTCGTCACGAGTGGAGTTGCGGTCTGTTGTACGCCTTTCCGCCTATACCACTTCTACCCAGAGTGTTGAAGAAGATTCGGCACGACCGGGCCCAAGTCATTCTTGTGGCTCCGGACTGGGCTCGAAGAGTTTGGTATCCCGAGCTACTCAATATGAGCATAGATCCCCGATCCGTCTGCCTCTTCGGGAGGATCTTCTGTCGCAGCAGCAGGGGACGGTCCTCCACCCGAACCTGTCCAGTCTACACCTGCTTGCATGGAGATTGAGCGGCAGCAGTTGATTCCTTTCGACTTGCCTCCCGAAGTTTGTGATGTGATTCTGGCAGCCAGGCGTCCCTCCACTAAGGTGGTATACGCCTGCAGGTGGAACAAATTTGTGGCATGGTGCACAGCAAAGGCTGTGAATCCCCTTTCTGCCCCTCTTTCTGAGGTCCTTCTGTTCCTTCTCTCTCTGGCCCAACAGGGTTCTGCCCTGGGTACCATCAAGGGTTATCTCTGTGCTATCTCGGCCTTCCTCAGGCTCCTGATCAGCCCTCCCTTTTCAAGTCCCCTGTTGTTAACAGGTTTCTTAAAGGCATTACACACCTTTTCCCTCCTGTTCCGTTTGTGATGCCTCAGTGGGACTTGAACTTGGTTCTTACCTTTTTAATGTGCGCTCCCTTTGAGCCTCTGCATAACTGTCCTCTTCGTCTTTTGACTCTAAAGACAGCCTTTCTGGTGGCCATCACCTCCGCTCGGCGGGTGAGTGAGCTCCAGGCTTTATCTTGCAAACCTCCCTTTCTGTCTGTTCATCCAGACAAGGTTGTTCTTCGGACGCGTCCGTCCTTCTTGCCAAAGGTGGTTACTGCCTTTCACATTGGCCGGACCATCACTTTGCCTACCTTCTTTCCGCCTCCGCATCCTTCCAGAGAGGAAGAGAGGCTCCACCATCTGGACCCAAAACGTGCGCTCTCCTTCTATATCGACCGCACAAAACACTTCCGGGTGGATGACCAGCTCTTTGTTGGCTACGTGGGCGCCAAAAAGGTCGGGCGGTGCACAAGCGAACCATCTCCCGCTGGGTTACCTTGTGCATCAAGACCTGCTATTCTTTGGCTAAGAAGGAGCCTCCTGTTGGGCTGCGTGCCCATTCCACCAGGGCAACAGCTGCTACCACGGCCTTGGGCCGCGGTGTTCCGCTGCCCGTTATTTGTCAGGCAGCTACGTGGGCCTCGCTGCACACGTTTACAAAACATTACTGCCTTGACAGTCAGGTCCGGAGGGACGGCTTCTTTGGCCGTTCTGTCCTCCAGGACTTCCTTGTCTGATCTTTGTTCGCAGACCCACCACCGGGGTTGGTATTGCTGGGGTATCTATTCTAAGGTAAGGAATCTGTCACTAACGTGTCTCTTTCAGATGCACAAGTTACTAACTTGTGTAACGATATATCTGTAAGAGACAGTAGTTAGTGACAGATTCCTACCGCCCACCCATCCTCCCGTTCTGCGAACTGATTTCTAGGGTTGAGGACATCCCTTTCAGGGCCCTAGTATTTTTCAGACACCTATGTCAGCTTCTTGCATGGCTCTGCGTTCCTGGCGCGGAAAGTCGTGTACAGAACTGACGTCAGCGCGCAGGGGCGGCGCCTAAGTACTGCCCGCGACGTCATCCCGGCGATCACGACGCCCGACGACGGACGCGGAGCCGCACGAGCGCCGCCTACCGACGCGCAAGGGTACTGCTACGCAAAACTTTCCGGATCCAGCCTGACGCCTGGGGATATTCTAAGGTAAGGAATCTGTCACTAACTACTGTCTCTTACAGATATATCGTTACACAAGTTAGTAACTTGTGCTTCTGGTGGCCATCACCTCCGCTCGGCGGGTGAGTGAGCTCCAGGCTCTATCTTGCAAACCTCCCTTTCTGTCTGTTCATCCGGACAAGGTTGTTCTTCGGACGCGTCCGTCCTTCTTGCCAAAGGTGGTTACTGCTTTCCATATTGGGCAGACCATCACTTTGCCCACCTTCTTTCCGCCTCCGCATCCTTCCAGAGAGGAGGAGAGGCTCCACCGTCTGGACCCAAAACGTGCGCTCTCCTTCTATATTGACCGCACAAAACACTTCCGGGTGGATGACCAGCTCTTTGTTGGCTACGTGGGCGCCAAAAAGGTCGGGCGGTGCACAAGAGGACCATCTCCCGCTGGGTTACCTTGTGCATCAAGACCTGCTATTCTTTAGCTAAGAAGGAGCCTCCTGTTGGGCTGCGGGCCCATTCCACCAGGGCAACGGCTGCTACCACGGCTTTGGGCCGCGGTGTTCCGCTGCCGGTTATTTGTCAGGCAGCTACGTGGGCCTCGCTGCACACGTTTACAAAGCATTACTGCCTTGACAGTCAGGTCCGGAGGGACGGCTTCTTTGGCCGTTCTGTCCTCCAGGACTTCCTTGTCTGATCTTTGTTCGCAGACCCACCACTGGGGTTGGTATTGTTGGGGTATCTATTCTAAGGTAAGGAATCTGTCACTAACGTGTCTCTTTCAGATGCACAAGTTACTAACTTGTGTAACGATATATCTGTAAGAGACAGTAGTTAGTGACAGATTCCTACCGCCCACCCATCCTCCCGTTCTGCGAACTGATTTCTAGGGTTAAGGACATCCCTTTCAGGGCCCTAGTATTTTTCAGACACCTATGTCAGCTTCTTGCATGGCTCTGCGTTCCTGGCGCGGAAAGTCGTGTACAGAACTGACGTCAGCGCGCAGGGGCGGCGTCTAAGTACTGCCCGTGACGTCATCCCGGCGATCACGACGCCCGACGACGGACGCGGAGCCGCACGACGCCGCCTACCGACGCGCAAGGGTACTGCTACGCAAAACCTTTCCGGATCCAGCCTGACGCCTGGGGATATTCTAAGGTAAGGAATCTGTCACTAACTACTGTCTCTTACAGATATATCGTTACACAAGTTAGTAACTTGTGCATCACATCCATTGTGACCAGATTATATGTTGTTGCCCACGGGGTTTCTTGCAGATGTCGTAGCAAGTCCCCTGTATCCCGAAGGTATGATGTTAATTTAGTTACATATGGTAAAAGAAAAATGTCCAAATAGTTTGCTATTGGTTCTAGTAAGGCCCCTTTCGCCGAGATGATCGGTCTGCCCGGTGGTCTAGTGCCAGAATGCCGCTTTGTTTTGTCGTTTTTTCCCCGTGAACAAGTTCTCGGTGGAGACTGAAACGCGTAGGGGTGTGTTGGCAGGCTATGAATAAACACCCTTGAACTGCATTAAGTGGATGGAATTTATTGGAACTGCATAGAGAAGCACGGAGTTGTGAGTGCGGTGAGAAGCTCCCTTTGGGGGATCAGTGTTGTGAATATATATATATATATATATCTGAATCGAAGAACTCTCCAAGCTTCCCTGCGGCGAAAGGAGAGTAACGGACACCAAAGATAGGATGGCAAGATTTATTCCTCACACACCTTAGTTTGACGCGTTTCGAGCAACACAGTGCCCTTGATCACATATCGGAACGCAGTCCGCCATACTTTTTATGTAAGTTGTACACACCCACCAAGTGTCACGTGATAACAGACATAGAAGAAAAACTTAGGATCAATTAATTGTTCTATTGTGCATTTAAATAAACGACTACATGTGGGATTCTGCATATGGGACTGCCATATTAAAAGTAGAGTGCATTCTTACAGTTAGGCGATTAAAAAGGCACCAAATGTATAAAAATGAATAAATAAATAAATATACATAAATATACATAAAACTACATAAATATAGCATATTCATAAATGCATGGGTATGTGCAATGATCGCGTTACTGTTTCAGTCTATGGTTTCACATGTCTAAAAACCGATTATGTACAGAAACACACATTGGTTGATACTCTATGATTAATTAATATAGGAACATGCCCAAATATAACTGTATAATACAATCGCCATATTTACTAATTTCAGCATAAATGCTTGAATGCAATACTACCATACTAAACCGATTCTTAAATTGCCATATGTAAACATAAACTCCAATCCCAATAAATACTGCGGAGGGACATCTCCTATTTACATGATTTCTTATTCTTATTATTTTTGATTATTTATGTCTATATATATATTATTTGTTTGCATTTTTGTATTTTTTTTAAGCATGAGTTGATCATCTTATATAAAGTGCTTCTGTGCCTAGCAGCATCAGCATATTGTGCAAAAATGCATCCTAAAAGTGCTGAGTGCTAAAAAGTGCAATACTTAATATAAAAATAAAGTGCTAGTGCTAATGTAAAACCCGAATACCTATTGAAAACACCTGGAATTAAAAATTACTTGTTGTTTCAGGGTCACAGCGGTCATCTACTTCTTATAAAATTTGAAAATCAAAATGGCACTGCTAATACTAGTGGGAATGGGACACAATCGGGTTAATTACAGGAAATTATGCATATCTTCTGTATTGTTTAGCCCGTTAGGCGTTTTACAGTCTAATTCCAGAATCATTCGAGTCTCGAGTTGCCTCAAACGTTTCTCCCTATTTCCACCTCTCGTAAGCTTAGGGATAGCATTAACAACGTAATATTGTAAACAGTTTAAGTCGTTGTTGTGGACGCTCTTGAAATGACGTGCCACGGGGTATGCAGTGTCATTATTCACGATTGCTCTAAGATGTTGCAATATTCTGACATGCACCTGTAGCTTGGTACTCCCAACGTATCGCAAGCCGCAGGTGCATGTCAGAACATACACCGCATACTCTGTTCTGCAATTGTAGCTGCCTTTGATAGCAATCTCTTCAGAACAGAATGGAGTGGTATAGTGTGTAGTGTTTTTTCCAAACTTACACACTCGGCACGTCGAGCATTTTACAAATCCCTGTTTAGGTTTGAGCCAAGTATTGGTTGGACTTAATTCGGGACTTGTTTTCACCAACTGAGAACGCATAGATGGTGATTTCCTGAAAGTGATGGTGGGTTGAGAGGGGAGTCTAGTTCCCAAAACACCATCAGTCAGAACAATAGGCCAGTTCTTATTAATAATGGTCCTCACTTTTCTTTCTTGCTTGCTGTATGTCATAATGAGTCTGGGACTTTCATCCATCTGTGTGGGTTCTCTTTCTTCCTCTAGCCTGGGTAAAAGTGATGCTCTGGGTCTTTCCCTTGCTTTTCTTTCTGCCTCTCTCAATATTTTTTCACTGTAACCTCTTTTCCTGAGTCTAGTAAGTGCTTCCTGTGTGCAGTCTTCTAAGTCCTTTTGTACGCTGCAAATACATTTTAATCTGAGGAGTTCCCCATAGGGGATACTCCTTATGAGGTGCATTGGGTGTGAGCTGCTAGCATGTAGCGTAGCATTGCCCGCTGTTTCTTTTCGGAATAAAGTTGTTTCTATGTTTCCTGCATTTATATACACCCTTACATCTAGGAATTCAATACTTTTCTGGCTCATATGGGAGGTAAATTTGAGGTTGGCTGAATTGATGTTGATTTTTTGGATAAATTCTCTGGCACTCTCCTCATTGTCCTTCCACACTATAAAAACATCATCAATATATCGTAACCAGTGCATAACATGTTGATTGTATATGTCTTGGTGGACTTTTCTCATGACCTGTTCCTCCCACTAGCCAACATGCAAGCATGCGTAGCTGGGGGAGAAACAGGCCCCCATGGCTACGCCTTTGATTGCTTATACATTTCTGTGCCAAACATAAAATAATTATTGTGTAGACACCATGAAATAAGATCAAGTAACATTTTGTTATGATTATAACAATTCAGAGGTCTTGTGTCGAGAAAATGCTTGACAGAATTGAGGCCGGACCCATGTTCAATACTTGTGTATAAGGATTCAATGTCTAATGTGATGAGCATTAGATCATCAGCCCATTTGATGTCATCCAGTTTAACTAGAAAATCCCCTGTGTCTTTGACTTAGGTGGGTAGCCCTTTAACAATGTCTTGTAAGAAGAAATCCACATATTGTGCAATATGCTCCCCCATACTGTTGATCGCAGAGATAATGGGTCTGCCTGGTATGGGTGTAATGTTCTTGTGTACTTTCGGGATGAAGTATATATTTGGGACAACTGGATGTTCAATGTACATATATTTGTATTCATCAGTTGATATCAGTCCCTCCCTTTTCCATTGTTGCAGATCTTTTTGAGGATTTCCTTTGCGTTGTTATATTCTTTAATGTTACTTTTCTTGTAGCATTCTTCATTGTTAAGTTGTCTTTTGGCTTCTTGCAGATATTCCTTTTGGGCCATAACACAATATTCCTGCCCTTATCTGATTTGTTTATAATTACCTCATGATTGTCTTTCAATTTCTTAATCAGTTTGGCATATTTTATTTTGTTGTACTGTTTGTTACGTTTTTTGTGTTTGACTTGATGGTAGAATTTGTTATGTCCTCAGTTACTCGCTCATGATAGATGTCGATGGCATCTTTTGGCATGACTGGAAGGAATGTAGATTTCGGTTTAAATGGGCTACTTCCCGCACCTCTTTGTAAGATGATGTTGCTTCGCAAACGTTCCTGAGTAGAATCTGCATCATTGGATTCCTGATTGGTTATGCTTGCTTCATCGCTGAGCGCTTGTAAAGTTAACAGCGTTGGTATGTCAGACACTTGAAGCCTTGTTGCAATTCCCTCGGAAGGTTGCTGTGCTGATTTTACTTCTTCCAGACCATTCTTGATGGTGAAGAATGTTTTAAGTTTGAGTTTGCGAATAAAACAGAATACATCAACTCTTGTTTTAGTGTAGTTAAAATTACTCTCTGGACAAAAATTCAGTCCCAGCGATAGTATTTGTTTTTCTGCCTGGGTTAGTATTGTAGATGATAGATTTATGATGGTATTGTCATCTATCGTTGCTTCTTGCGCCATTGAGCTTTTTTTGGTTTTGGATTTTCGCCTCTTACTCCTTGCCCTTCTCCTTGCATTCCTTCTTTTTCTGTTGGCCTCTTTCGAGTTCTCGGCCTCAGGGTCTGTCGGCGATCTTGGGCTAAAAAATCGATTTCCTCGACTAGGCTTAACTTTGTTCTTTCTGTTGTTGTATTCAAACTGCCTATATGTGTATATACATGTATGTATATATATATATATATATCTACTGGCAGTCACCAGTAGGTAGTTCTAGTTAGTACCTAGTTTCCATAGGAAAAGCGTTTTTGACTAGCCTATATCTTTGTTGCCGTTTGATGAATCTTCACTACATTTTCCCCAAAAAGTGTGAAGTTGGGTCTTGTTGTGCATGGAAAGTTTCGGGGTGATCTGTTAAGCGGGGGCCGAGAAAAAGGGGGGTAAAAAAAAGTGCATTTCCAATGATAATTCCCATAGGGATTTTGAACACGACTACAGCTTGAACCGCTGGACGGAATTACACCAAATTTGGCAGAAAGGTAACTTTTGGTCCAGGAAGCACCCTTTTTAGGTCCCGCCTAGGCAGTAGTCACTTCGAGACATGTTGTATTCAGAATATGGGCTTTAAACTTTAAGCTCCGCCCAGTGCTTCTGGTTGGTTGATCTGCCTTTTGGAAATTCCTTTACTGTGCTTGGTTAATAGTGTCCATCTGTCCCACCTTTGGGTGCTTGGTACCCTCCCACGGGACATCACATATTGTTTCTTTTGGTTGGCCATCTCTGGCCATCTGTTGCCTCCTCGCTTGCAGATGCACCCCCTCCCTCCCATCATTGGAAACAACAGTACTCCTAGCATCGTAAAAAACGACATAAAAATTCTGAAGATTGTTGCTATACTGAAATTTCCCTCTGGTTTAATACTTGGGACATACTTTAACTGTGAGCGTGGTGCCCTTGTAACATACTTTCACTCTCAGCGCAGCTGCCACTTCACGAGCATGCAGCGCTTTATCTTTTACTCGCAGCTTTGGCGCTGCATCTCCCAGTGGGGTGCCCTCCCTCCCACCACCAAAAAAAAACCTGCCTACAGCGCAGCGGCTGCTTCACGAGTGCGCTGCAGTTTATCTTTTTACTTGCAGCGTTGGCGCTACATCTCCCTGTGGGATGCCCTCCCTCAGCATCATCAGCAATCGAACTTACACAAGACCTGATGGCATGTCAACTCCACCAGAAGGTCTCCCAAGCAACTCATATCAAGGGTCACCTTCTGGACCCTATTTTCTCCAACTTGATGGACCTCAAAGCCAAAGCCCCCATCCCCATTCCATGGTCTGATCATTTTCTTATTTCCACAATATGGGCCCCATCAATTTCCGGACTGCACCCACGCCCAACTCGAACACTGGTCCGACCTGGGTCCAAACTCCAGTTGGAAGAGTGGATCCAGGTCTTGGAAAATACTGAACCTAAACTCGAACTTAATCCTATTCCAGACTATCTGCAGTTCACACACTGGATCGAAGAATCACTGAACTCAGTGCTTCCAAAGAAATTAATACAGAAGAAAGCAGGCTGCAACAAGACTGCTTGGGTCTCCCCTGAGCTGCGGACGCTAAAACAAAAATGCAAACGTCTAGAGAGGTTATGGAGGAAAGACTTCTCTGCTGCAAAAAAACAGGATTATAGGATAGCCTTTGGAAATTATAAGGCTGAACTAAAACGAGCCCAAGCCTCTTATTATGCAGAACAGATTTCCGAAGCAGCCAATTCCTCCAGAGAGACCTTTTGATCGCAAAAAACTTCTTAAAGCCCCTGATCCTCCGGCGGCTCCGGATCCGTCAGGAGACCGCTGTAATGAACTGGCAGAATTCTTTGCCACTAAGGTTCACAATATCCTCAAGCACCTCCCACAAAAAGATAATGACGCCCCTGAGTCGATTGCCGTGGGCCAGCTTGGAAATAAATACAATCTGGAGACCTTTACTCCGTTGACCCAGGAGTCATTCCTAGCCACCTTAATTAAGGTTAAATCAGGGTCACCATTGGACCCTGCACCTCTTAACATTCTAAAATTGGCAGCGTCTACGGTAGCTCCTACTATGACCAGTCTGATCAATTCGTCCCTCTCATTAGGGATTGTCCCCCCCGAATGGAAGAAAGCGATGGTAAAAGCTCTGCTCAAAAAGCCTAACCTGGACACGCAGACTTGGGCAACTATCATCCTATCTTGCTCTCCCGGCAATGGGCAAAATTGCAGAGAAAATTGTCAACCATACTCTCTCCACATTTCTGGAATCCAACCACCTGCTTCACCCTTCACAAACGGGCTTTTGCCCTCGCCAAGGCACCGAGACCGCCTTACTGGCGATTGTGGAGGAAGCAAGGAAGATTCTTGACTTGGGAGGCACAGCCGCCATGATACTCCTTGACCTAAGCGCGGCCTTCGACACGGTGAACCACAAGATTCTGGCTCACCGTCTCAGGAACTTAGGAGTGTCCGGCAAGGTCCTATCATGGCTTCAATCTTTCCTGGAGGATAGGTGTTTCCAGGTGTTCTCAGGTGATGCCATGTCCAAACCTGCCCCACTCAAGTGCGGAGTCCCACAGGGCTCATCTTTGAGCCCAACCCTTTTAATGTTTACATGCAGCCACTGGCGGAGACTGTTGCCCCTTCGGAATCCATATAGTCACCTATGCTGACGACACCCAGCTGGTGGTGGCCTTGACTCAGACCAACCATACACCCCGGATCTCCACCACTGCCTGGAGGAAGTCACTAAGTGGATGAGTCTTTCCCACTTAAAACTCAACGGTGACAAAACCGAGCTTATGTTACTGGGCAACCAGTTAAACTTCAAAGCCAACACCATGTGGCCAGCTTGTATGGGCTCAGCCCCCATCCCGAAAACTGAGATAAAAAGTCTGGGTGTCTGGTTGGACCAAGATCTCTCATTCAAAGTTCAAGCAAGGAAAACCACTGCGCTTTGTTTTGGTTTGCTAAGAATGATTCGCAAAGTTCTGCCGCTACTGCCGGATCAAGCAAAAAAAATCCTGGTCCAAGCGCTCATTTTATCGAGAATAGATTATGGTAATGCCCTCTATCTCGGTGCCCCCAACCATGTCATCTCAAAACTACAGACCGTGCAGAATTCTGCTGCAAGACTGCTTACGGGAACTCAGAAACGTAGTTCTGCAAAACCGGCTTTACGTACGCTCCATTGGCTACCGGTGCAGGAAAGAATCAACTTTAAGGCCCTATGCGTTGCTCATAAGTCCCTAGGTGGAAATGGGCCTCCTATTATTAAATCTCTGATCCGTCCTTACAAAGCCAATAGAAGCCTCCGCTCCGATGAGATGTACCTTGCAGCAGTACCAAAGGTCAGGAAGGCCAGAAGTGGAGGCCGACGGTTCTCATATAATGCCGCTGCAGCTTCGCAAACAACCTAACTACTTAGTTTTTCGTAAACAACTTAAAACCTGGCTCTTTCCATAGAAGGTAGGCTCTACTCTAGTGACCACACAGCGCTAGGATGCTTCCGGGTAGCCATGCGCTATACAAAAATCCTTCTATTCTATTCCCTCCCACCACCAAAAAAAAAGCCTGCCTACAGCGCGGCGGCCGGTCAAGAACGTGCCACGCTTTATCTTTCACTTGCAGCTTAGGCGCTGCATCTCCCTGTGGGGTGCCCTCACTCCCACCAACAAAAAAAAGCCTGCCTATTGAATCCTTCTCCCAGCCCCACTACCTGCTTAGGGAGACTGTGCCTTCGTCGTCAGCCATCGCGCAGCTCTGCCTGCTTTTGTTACTTTATTTTTCAGGCACCATGTTACTCTTTTTATGTGGTCGCTTCAATCTCACAAATCTGCTTTGAGATGTACCATTATCGAAGTAGAGGGGGGGGGGTATTTGTTTATATACAGTGTAGGATAAATGCTTGAACATGCGCTACAATTTCTACAAACTTCTTTTTAAAAAATACATTCAGTAGCACTAGTGCGTTTGCAATCATGCAGAAGTGCGCATTACTTTATCCGGTGAAGACAGGCTAAACCCTGTAGTTCTGCCCCCGATCTGGTTTCATCCTGTCCCAATGTTCTGCTTCTCTTGGGTTGGGTGTCACTGCGCGTCATCCCAGGGTTGTTTACACTCTGGGTTCTTAAAGGAGGCAAACTAATCTTTTCTGCACTTAACACATCTCTGAGGTTGCTGCAATAGGGCAGCTATGTCGGACAATTGCCCCCCTGGGAGAATTAGTGGATCATGTTTGTGTAGATCTCTTGGGTCTTGTTGATCCCGCTCAAGAGTTTATGGTTAAGTCGGTCTCAAAAGTGATGACCCACCCCTCCCTCCCGGTGGCTCACTCTTTCCACAATACCTTTACTTTGTTGGCAGGCTTCACAAGCGATTGCCAGCTGGAGGCGGGGGCAACGCCTCACAAAGTGGGATTGAGTTCGCAGTTTGCATCTGATGTGCACATGCACTCCCTTGTTTGACAGACTTGGCCAGTGATAGTACCACTCATGAGGCAACCGTGCTTGGCTCACACTGCTTGCAGTCTGGTGATTTGCTTTTTTTTTAACAGGTAAGCTCGCTGCAAGTGTTCTTTGTGGGTCACTTCGCATGCTCCCTTTTCTCCGCTCTTACCAGGGGACTGGAGTCGGGGTGATGTGAATCCCCAGATTATATTTGCCCCTTCCTATGCCCAAGTGGTGTTGGGCATTAATGCCCTGTCCCGTTTTTCTGTCCTATATTCCGCCTTCAGCTACAGTTGCCCTGTATTGTTTTGTCTAGGATGAAGTTTGTCTTTGTAAAGAATCTATTTAGTTCTAAAATATGGTACAAGTGAACATGTTTATGTAAGAAGGCTTCATTTCACTACTTGTGGCAAGTTGGTGGTTTTGTTTTTCAGTTGCAGCAGTTAACGAAGTCTTCCCTTTCAGGAATAAGCTTTACATTAAGAATTGTGATGTTCCCCTCCTGGAACGGTTTGTAAATCTTCTGATATGTTTGTGTGGGTACCTTCGCTGGTCACTGTTTACAGTTACTATCTGATAGAGACATCTAGCCGCAGATTCCTTAACTTAGAAAATCCCCAGGCGTCAGACTGGACTGACGTTAGTGCGCCGGGAGGGACTTATATGGCTCCACTGACGTCATGTCCGTGGACGTCGTCAGGGCGGAGCTATGCGGCGCCGTCCCACGGCGCGCAGAGGTGCTGCTGAGAAAAATTCCCCGGATCCAGTCTGACGCCTGGGGATATTCTAAGTTAAGGAATCTGCGGCTAGACTGTGTCTCTACCAGATACATCGTTACCGAAGGTAAGTAACTCGTTCGTTAGCACATCACTGATACGCTTGTGTTCCTTGTAATAACATGCAGCCACTCTAGTATTGCCTTGCCCAGCTGCATTCATCTTAGATTTTCCTAGGCTCAGCACTGCCTGGCTTTACAATCACTGTCTCGGATGACCACTTGCTCCTGTCACTGGTATGGCATCACCATCCTCTGCTTGCATTGTCCATCTTTTGTTCAATACGCTTTGATTCATTGTCCACCTGCCAAATATTACTGGCTTCTTTAAAGCTATTGTGTTGACATTACAGCCTGAGCCAGTATGCATTACAATGTCCTCTCTCGTCATCTCTGTGCTCGAATGACAGGTCACTGTTCTGACACCCAACTTCATTCCATCACAATTTACAGTTATATCACTGGTTGTTTTTTGCCTTAAACTGCTTGGCATCATTAGCCACCAACTAGCAAATATTGGCTGGGCTGACTTTTGGCACATCTGTTATTCTGTGGCCTCCCCAGGTTGTAGTTGCTGCTGTTTTGCAAGCTGCTGCTTTTGTGTATTGCCGTTATAGTATCTGATCAATAGTTTTTTTTAATGGTTTTTGTGTATTAAAAGCTGCAATGTGCTGAGCAACTTTAGAAAAGCAAACCCTGTGTTTGAAAGTTTAAAATTTGGCAGCGTAGCCATAGTGTGTTTGGGGTATGTTTTTAGAACATGTATACCATGGTCTATCGTAAGGTGATATGTTGCTCCGATTCAGTGATGTGAGAAGTAATAGACCGGTCTTTTTAGGCTGCATTCTTCTGGTCATGTTTTTCTACATTGCCCCATTTGTATAGATTACCGTTCCCTTCATCATTGCTGCATTTAATGGCCTCTTTCTGATTAATACATTGCGCTATTCCCACCCAATTCTATAATTCATTTATCAATCTCAGTTTTGAACATCTGATGGCAGCACTGGCGCACATAGCGGCTGACATGCCCCATACACCAGATCCAGCCATCAACGCTCTTCCTTTTACATTCATTGCAAAACATACAATTGCCATCACATACATCCACTCCACTACAAAATACATTTCCATTACAACGCCAATAGCCCTAACTTAAAAAAAAAATAATTGCGAGACCTATTGCACTGCAAATGCTCGTTGTTATTTGGTGTAAATCCGTTCAGTAGTTTTTGGGATACTAAAGGAGAAACAAATTTGTATATCTAGAGGCATGAATCCTTAGCAAATAATTTGCGATGAACCGCGAATGCGCATGCCAACAGGAATGCCATGATTGGCTGGCAACCTGAGCAGAAAGTTACAGCTGTCATTTTAAGTAACGGGACATGGTCCCCGGTGCTGAAACTAAAGATCAAAAGTGGCATAAGGGGTCAGGGTAGAGGTACCCTGACCCCATGGGTGGAATATAGGTGTGTTTGTGAGACATCTTATGTGTAAAACACACCGCAAGATGGTAATTTTTTTTCCACATGCGATATTCACGAATGCGTCGCGATGCTTAGCATAGCCCCCGTGTAACGCCGTGATGCAGCGCGTACAATAAAAACTATTCTCCTCCTAGGTCACTTATAGGTCATCCAGGGGCAAACTATATTTTCTCACATCCACATGACGATGGGGCCCATAAACATCGCCTAACATACACGCACACACCTGGATTTCCTTTACACCTTTACGAAATTCTGTATTCCTAGGAGAAGCATGAGAACTAAATGGAAAACACCATTTATGTACCGCTGGAAGGAGCCGGGATATCTTATTACCTTAACTTATCGCTTTCTTTTAGTTATTTCTTAAGATATTCCTGCTCATTGTTTGTCGATGAATCATTCATGTAAAAAATTAGTTCATAGTGATTAAGACCAGCTGAATCACAATAACCAATTACTGATGTCACAATCATTTAGGAAAATAACCACTGAGTCATTTTGGTTTAAAGAATCTTAAAAATTTATATAATTTTAAAAGCATGAGAAAGAATTTAAACTTTATTCAATTATTCATTCATAAATTCAAATATTTATTAAGCATAATCAATTTATTGCTGAAAGGAAATTTTTGTCATGAAGCCAAAACCCTAATTACCTGCCTACCTTCCTAATTTAGCCTAATGATTTCTAACCTAAGTTAAGAATTAGAAATAACCTGATTCCCATACTCAACTGGAAAATTAAGACAGCAACAGCAACTTCAGCTCGTCAGCATCAGCTACCTGCAACCCGTCTCATCTAACAGTCTTTCAGCATCTCCCGCTCAGTAATGGATCGATCAGGACCACCCAGCACTGGAAGCCACCAACACGACTCTCCAACTCCGCTCCTGACTGTGACAGCGACTGACCCCTCCCACTAAGAGTAGGCCCTCTTATACCCTAATTCTAACTTTGCTAACTAATTGTTGCAACATTAATAACACGCTTTTCTTTCATTGGTCCATGCATGTCATCTTATTCATTCTTTTAATCAAGTTCTCTTGGATCCAATGGTCCTTGGATCATTTCCTTTCCCACACGTTCAAGACATGTTTCCATCCGCTTCGATCAGTACATTTGTAACTTCTTTCGATACATTCGAGAACTCCGCAGTCATTGTCCTTTCTCTTAAACTGTTTTCCCTCGGGTCTTCTGCTGATCACCACGGCACACTATCAGTTCAATTAGGTCACATCAGCCTTGACCATTTCTCGCATCCTAGCCTCTCAGCAACATCACGAGGTTAGTTTTTTCTCCGACTTCATCCCGTGTCACATGTCCCCTTGTGCCTGCGCACATCTTCCCACTGGCGGCCATTTTATATCGCCACTCGGTTATACTTTAGAAGCACTAATTTGAAGTAAACAAAACATAATAAAAATAGCCTTTTCGTTTCCCTCCCGTCATCTACGTACCCCAATTAGTTATTACCTAGCAGAAAGCAACATTTAAGCTGTTCCTTACTTACCATCACTATTGTTTTTGCAACGACACGTTTTATTTCTATGAAGCACAAAAACATGCATTTATTTTAAATTAGTACGCATTTATTTTTACGTTATAATTAGACACACGGACATCCATTAATAGATTATTTAGCACACACATTTGCATGTTACCTTTCCCACACATACAGTGTTGATTAATACATTTAAACGAACATTTTATTAATTATTTATAAAATTTGTTAGGGGTTAAAATTTTTTATTTTCCCTGCTCCATCAGCCGTGACAAATTTGCGAATATCGCAGAAAAAAATACATTCAGATACCATCAGACACTAATGGACTCTCTCAGAGACAACTCACACTGTTACACCTACTCAGACCCATTCAGAGACTCTGCACTTACTCACAGACCCACTCAGACATTCACGCATCCACTCACAGACCCACTAAGAGACTCATCCATTCACTTACAGACCCACTCAGACTCATGCACTCACTAACAGCCCCACTTAAAGTCTCATGCACTCACGCAGAGACCCATTCAGACACTCAGGCACACACTCACTGAGAGATTCATGCACTCACTCACAGACCCACTCAGACCCATGCACCCACTCACAGACCCACTCAGACACTCATGACTCACTGAGAGACTCATGCATTCACTCACACATGCACTGAGAGACTCATGCATTCACTTACACTCCTACTGAGAAACTAATGCCCTCACTCATAGACCCACTCCGAGACTCATGCACTCACAGAGACCTACTCAGACACTCATGCACCCACTCACACACCCGCTGAGACTCATGCACTCACTCACACTCACTCAGACACTCTCACCCACTCTCACCCACTCACAGACCCACTCTGAGACTCATGCACTCATGCAGAGACCTCTTCAGACACTCACATACCCACTCACACACTTACTGAGAAATTCATGCACTGACTCGCAGACCCACTCAGAGACTCATGCACCTACTCTCAGACCCACTCAGAGACTCATGACTCACTAAGAGACTCATGCATTCACTCACATGCACTGAGAGACTCATGCACTCACAGACCCACTGAGAGACTCATGCCTTCACTCACACACCCATTGAGAGACTGATGTACTCACTAACAGACCCACTCAGACTCATGAACTCACTCATAGACCCACTTCGAGACTCATTCACTCACGCAGAGACCCATTCAGACACTCGCGCACCCACTCACACACTCACTGAGAGATTCATGCACTCACTCTCAGACCCACTCAGAGACTCATGCACCCACTCTCAGACCCACTCAGACACTCATGACTCACTGAGAGACTCATGCATTCACTCACACATGCACTGAGACTCATGCACTCACTCACAGACCCACTGAGAGATTCATGCATTCATTTACACACCCACTGAGAAACTGATGCCCCCACTCATAGACTCACTCAGACACTCTTTTACCCACTCACAGGCCCACTCCGAGACTCATGCACTCACGCCCCTTCAGACACTCACGTTCCCACTCACACACTCACTGTGGGAGACGTTGCTCAACTTAAGTGGGAATAGGCTCTCCTGCTGTAATTGATGTTGCATCTGATGTTGATGCATCTTGTTGAGTGTGCTTGCCTCTGGTCTCACTCATAGACCCATTCTGAGATTCATGCACTCACGCAGAGACCCATTCAGACACTCACGCACCCACTCACACACTCACTGAGAGATTCATGCACTCACAGACCTACTCAGAGACTCATGTACCTACTCTCAGACCCACTCAGAGACTCATGACTCACTAAGAGACTCATGCATTGACTCACAAGCACTGAGAGACTCATGCACTCACAGACCCACTCAGAGACTCATGCATTTACTCACACACCCACTGAGAGACTGATGTACTCACTAACAGACCCACTCAGACTCATGAACTCACTCATAGACCCACTTCGAGACTCATTCACTCACGCAGAGACCCATTCAGACACTCGCGCACCCACTCACACACTCACTGAGAGATTCATGCACTCACTCTCAGACCCACTCAGAGACTCATGCACCCACTCTCAGACCCACTCAGACACTCATGACTCACTGAGAGACTCATGCACTCACTCACAGACCCACTGAGAGATTCATGCATTCATTTACACACCCACTGAGAAACTGATGCCCCCACTCATAGACTCACTCAGACACTCTTTTACCCACTCACAGGCCCACTCCGAGACTCATGCACTCACGCCCCTTCAGACACTCACGTTCCCACTCACACACTCACTGTGGGAGACGTTGCTCAACTTAAGTGGGAATAGGCTCTCCTGCTGTAATTGATGTTGCATCTGATGTTGATGCATCTTGTTGAGTGTGCTTGCCTCTGGTCTCTGGTCAAGTGATTGTTATGGTAGGTCTTCAGGTGGGTCAGCATGACCATTGTACCGTAGGAGTATTTTTTAGATGTACCCCTAGACTGGGTCTTGTTACACAGAGAGCACTTCATGTGCTTGGCCACAGTTTTCTTCTCCTCAGAGGGGATAGTAAAAAATTCCCAGGCAATGGACTGGCAATTCTCTGGGGATTCCTCCTCTGAAGAATTCTGGTCCTCAGGGTGTGGCTTCTGTTCTCCACTGCCACCAGATGCCATTTTATTTTTAAAATGTTTGCCAAAAAATTCCAAAATGATTTCCTAATATTAGAAATAGCAGGTGCTGCAAGAAGTACTTCTAATCTGAGCACTGGAAGTGTGAAGAAAAGAAAACTGGGTCAGGACTTTGTTTCTAGAATAATGAAATCCCTTTCTTCTGTAGTCATGTGATATTCGCGAATGCGATGTAGTCACGAATTCTGATATAGTCGTGAAAACGGGGAATTGAATAAAACAGTGTTGAACCATAAAATTACTTATGAAAATCTCACTGTACATGTTATATTAGTGAACTATTAACCTCAAACATTCATTACAATATCTGTATGCATGTTTTTTGCACTTTCTAAAAATCATGTCATTTTCGCAAAAAACACTGTACCAGAATAAACGTATCGCAACTTCTCGCAACAAATTCACAAATATTTGAAAAAATTTGGGGGAAAAACAAAACAGGCCGCCAAACTCTAAATTAACTCTTCACTTTAACAGCTGAAGAGGACCTGATACCACTGGCCAAGGTAAGCCTGAGTGCCAGTGCGAGCAGTGGTAGAAGTGGATTTAATTTATGGAAACCAGTTCCTCTACTTCTTGTTGAAAGATAACCGTCCTGGAATGGTTAATTGCATGACTGAAATGCTTTACCTGAAATGTAAGTGCTGTCAGACGAATGTAGGGGCAGACAACTATACAAGCCTTCGTGCAGGGGTGTCTGTTTGTGTGAAAGATATGTAAATGGGCACAAGTTGTTAATCTGCAAATGTAAAGACTGCTAAGAAAAGCCGGTATTGGCTTGTATTGAGGGAACCACTTCAAGCTTCCAGATGGCGCTTTAAAGGACAGTTATAAAACAAGTTGCACCATGAGTATTACTAAAGTATATATTTTGCAAGCGTTCTTTTATTTTAAACCTGTTTGCACATTTTGTAGCACCCAATTTTATACTGTGTGTTCTGTAAGTTTAAAAGAATGAATTATATAGTCACAGTGCTTTCTGACACAGATTGAGGCCTATTAGTACTAAACATACACACGCTACTATTCTCCACTGCTCCAACCAGGATTCAATTCTGTATCTTTCTGATTACAAATAAAGAGCTCTGCAGTGCATCCCCAAATACAGTGCTGTTATAGTTAGCTTATAGAATAAAATAAAATAGAAATTCACTGAAAAAAACAAAGGTTAAAGGGATGTCATCTTAAATTACATCACTGATGGCATCATCCACAGAAGCACTCACACACCCAATCACACCCCAAGCAACCTCATATACCCACTGATACACCCACACAACCACTCACATACCCATTCAAAGACCCATTCAACCACTCAAACAGCTACTCACTCACCCTTACAGCCACTAACACACCCACTCAATCACCCATACAACCACTCACACACCCCATACAGATACTGATACAACCACTCACTCACCCATACAGTCACTCATACAGCCACTCACAAATCCACACAACCACTTACCCATTCAGACATCCATATAACCACTTGCACACTTACTCATTCCCCCATACATCCATTCACACAGATGTGTTCTCCAATACAGCCACTCCCACACTACTCATGTACTTATACACACACTCAAACAGCTACTCACTCACCCATACAGCTACTTACACACCCAGACACTCACCTATACAGCCACTCGCACACCCACTCATACAACCAGCCACTCAAACAGCCACTTACCTATACAACCACTCACACACCCACTCACTCATCTATACAGCCACTCACACATCCACTGACTTACCAATATAGCCACTAACACACCCACTAACCTATACAGCCACTCACACACCCACACAGCCACTTACATAGTATATGTTAAAAAATGGAAATTAGTAGTACACAAAGTATACTAACTTAACTTTTGTGATACCTTAGTATGTATGTTTAATATTCAGAAACTTTTAGAAAAGACTCCCAAACACTGGATGATGACATCAGTGATGTCATTTGAGATGTCACTGACCATGTCATGAGTGATGTAATATGTGAGGTCATAAGCAGTGCATTGTGGGGCGTAAGTTATAGTTAGCTCAAGTAACTATAACTGCTGAATTTCTATGGTTTTGTACGCGTGAAATCTGAGCCTGACTATAAAGCCCCTGCAACCTTTGTTTTTTTTCAGTGAGTTTCTAAGGTTTTTTTAATGTTATTTCCTATCTATAACGTCCCTTTAACCTTTGTGTTTTTTAGATAATCTATCTATCTTTCTATCTATCTATCTATTTATCCATCTATCTATCACCAGCGGTGACTGTCATGTCAGTTAATTTTTACAGAGATTATAAGATTCTGGGTCCAGGGAGGAAAAAGGGTGCATTTGGCTTTGATGAGTACTCCCATGGAAGCAAACTAGGATTACAGGTAACAAGTGTTTCCTTCTCTTCCAGAGGATCCTCTTCAGTAGTCATAAGCACTGAATTAAAATAGCAAACTAATTCCAAAAGATTCCTTGAAGAGGCTTGGCTCACTTAGGCATCTGCTCTTGATCCCAAGCCAAACAATAATGTTTGGTAAAGGTATGTAGGTATCGTCATATTTCTCAGTGGTGCTGTTGTAGCTGCTTTTCCTCTAGTTGAGTGTCATCATCATCATCATCAAAATCTTTATTCGGCTAAGAAATAGCCATAAAAGAATACAGCATAAAAAAGAAACAAAACATTTCCATAAACCAAGAGGATTAATCAAATACACACATCAAATAAATATCCAAGCGAGAGTCTCTTAAGCACATGATGCCAATCCAGCAATTTCCGCTGTCATCTGTAAATACTATGATGTTTAAACCCATGTCATAAAATCCTTAAGAAAAAATATAATGTTACGTTTTAAAATCATTTCCCAACAATATTACGTGTCCTAACTGCAGAAGAAATATATTTGTAAACCATTAGACAAACAGATTCATCATTTAAAAGTTGAAGATGGTGCAAAGCAGCCCTACATTTTCTTATATTTAAAAATTTTAAAAGTGGTTTTAAAAAAGCTTGTCTGGGGTTAGTTTAGAGTTTACAAAAAAACATAAAGTGCAACGTGCTCTGTACAGATTCTGAATTGCAAGGACATGAATCCAATTTGTCAGCAGCAAATGCATTTCGCGGATATGACACGAGAAGGTGGGAAATGCCAAATCTGAACCTTATCAGATAAAACAATTTGGCATGACTAAAATAGAAAGAAAGATAATGCTCCACCCCTGAGGCACAAACAATGAGTGAATGATCAGCAACCCTCTTTTTGGCAAATCACAACTATTTCTCCTAGAGAAAGAGTGAGACAAGAATTCTCTTTTAATTTGGCCTTTGAGATTTTAGCAATATTTGCGGGGTTTTCATAACAATCTGACAACCCTAATATCTCCAGCTGAGTTTTGATATAAGAAATCCAGGGTATTTTATTGACCTGCTCCAAGTTAAAACAGTCTAAAATAATGGCTCGATTCAAAACTGCCTCTTCCTTAACCCAGATGTTATGCCAAAGTAATATAGGGGCAAGTTGTATATGAAAAGAAAGAGCAGTCACACCAAGTTCGTTGTGACAAATGGTGGCAGCTGTACTTATTGGAACGGACAACAAACGTTTTAAAAACGTATTCTCAGCTTTCTGGAGGCTTGCGATGTTACAAACGCCCCAGACTCCAGCACCATACAGGGTTGCAGCACACGTACATGCTTTATAAATTTCGACAATTGCTTTTATTGGTCGGGAGCCTAATTTTTTTGCAAATCTAAAAATGGCCTCCAGGTTTTTGTTAAAGCCCCTTATCTTTGCCTCTATTAAGGAATCAAAGAGAATTCCCAATTAAGAAAAGGAGGGTACATAAATCAATTTCTCATTATTTATAAAACAAGTCTTTAAGATTTTTGGGGATTTGCCCACCACCATAACGTGGGATTTTGCTACATTGGTTCTCAGCCCCAAGTCAGTCATAAAATTGTTAAAACTAGTTAAAAGTCGTTGCAACCCCACTCCAGTTCTAGACATTGAAACACAGTCATCTGCATATAATAGTGCCTGTAGTAATCTACGGCCTACCTGTGGAGCATCCACATCTCCATTTTTGATTTGAGTTTCAAGGTCATTTATATACAGACAGAATAAAAAAGGGGCAAGAACGCATCCCTGACGTACCCCGCGGTTCATTTCAATTGGGGCAGTAAGCTCCCCACCAAGCCCATAGCGCACTCTCCCCGTGACATCCCGGTGCATGGCTGCTAAAAAGTGCACAATGGCCGATTCTATACCCAATGCCAGCATCTTTTCCCAGAGCCGCCCTCTCTGCACCCAGTCAAAAGCAGAAGTCAAGTCCATGAACCCTAAATACAGGGATCCATGCTTGGCAACAGTATATTTGCTTCTCTTCCAGGGGATACTCATCAATAGTCATAAGCACTGAATGGTCCCGCCCTCGCGCGGGGACCCCGGAGCAATAACAAATAACATGCATATACCTACATATATATGTATATATACCCATATATATAGGTAATATGCATATATATACATATGCAGCCTGAAAACCTATTACTAGGCTCAAAACTGCCACAATTGCATTGTAAAACTTTTACATTTGAAATAATAAAGTAAAATACACCATGATATTTTCATGATACAGATAAAGAAAACTGTTTACAGTTTGCTTTGAAAAACACAGCCTTTATTTTCAAAGGTAAAAAGGCAAGATCATAGAGGCAGATTAGCCTAGAGAGGCTGCATATAGAACAATTGGGAAAAACTGGCGCCGTGCCTTTAAGACCTCGAGGCTCCCATCATGCACCACAGGTGACAGTTAGGTCAGTTCTTTTTTCCGGCTCCTTCTGTGAGGATCCTGGAGCATTGAGCTTGCCAGTTAGTGGTTTTTTATCACTGATTTCTGGTCTAAAGTGGAATTTTTTAGTTTCACTCGACGTCTTTAGTACTTGGTACTAAATCCTGTTGTTTTTTTTTCCTGATTTTTGTCTATTTTTTCCTGTCATAATGCCAGCCTTATTTAATAAGTGCCCGGCCTGTGGAAAACAAAATGGCTAAATCGGACCCACACTCGGCCTGTATTGCTTGTCTACCTTCATCTCACAAGCCAGACCAGTGTTACTACTGCAGCAAGTTTTCAAGAAGAACCCTTAGGGAAAGGGAGAAGATTAAACTGCACTCTATGCAGTAGAGAGGAAAGGGTGCAGCAAGTAGCAGAGAAGAACATCCCTTAAAGAAGCCCTCCTCTCAATCAAGGCTGGAGCGCAAAGAGAAAGGTGAGATAAGAAAACACCGGTCTCACACGCCGTCGAGGGACAGATCGACTTCCAAGATACCTTTGTGCTCCGAGTCAGCGTCGAGGTCGACGTCGAGAAGTCCTTCGCCGTCGAAGCGAACGACTTCAGGTGAGAAGTCCCATCATAAGCAGAAGTCGACACCAACGCGTAGGCGGTCCAGGTCTGGCTCACCTACGACGGCAGGCGGCCGTGGCTCGACATCGACACATCAACGTCGTAGCCCGCCATCGAGAGTGTCCGTGGCGACGTCGAGAACACCAACGACGTCGAGAGGTCCACGCGCATCGATGTCGAGCCAAACACCAAGGTCCTCGACGCCGGTAAGGCACAGTTGCTCACCGTCGAGGCATTCGCCGTCAAGGCGCATGACGTCGACGCATCCGTCACCGAGGTGGTCTACGGCGAGGAGATCGACGTCGAGACCTCGCACATCGCCCTCTGGATCTAGGACAGGAAGATCGCGGTCCAGATCGACGGTGAGAAGATCGACGTCGAGGATATCGACGTCGAGGAGGTCTCATTCCAGCCACAGGTCTCCTCCTGCCAAGAGACCTAGGGCGACGTCGAGAGCCTGCTCGACGCAGAAGGAAGTCCAGGTCGTGACATCCAGGAGTGTATCTTCCTCCCCGGGACTTCAGATCGTACAAGTCTCTCCTGAAACCTCACCAGTTCCGGCGCCAGCTCCTGCAACTAACATCTCCCAGAGATGGCTGGGGGAGATAAGGGAGTGGAAGATTCGAAAGATAACACTAGCGCATACTCCTAGCAGATCCAGATCTCCTATAATACAATCAGTGCACTCCTCTGAGAGACATGAGAGACGTGCCATGCCACAAAGGTCTCCGTCTTTGAGAAGGCGCACATCACTTTCTCCTAGGAGTCGGGCATCCAGATCTCGCCACCGCTCTCCTAGGAGACGAAGCCACAGATCCCCTTCGTGGTCCTCAGACTCCAGACCATCAAAGGCAGACTACTCTCCTACTCTTTCTTCCTCTCCTCCGAGTAGAATATTGCCCATTGATGATATTGTAACCTTCAATGAGGTCTTGTGTAGAGGGGCTGCGAAGCTTCATATTGAGATGCCTGTGTCTACTCCTGCAACGTCAGTCATCTTCGAAACACTTCATAACAGGTCATCATCTAGACCTTTGCTTCCCCTGGTGCCTGGCCTGCTAGAGCCTGCTCTACAGAAATTCCTGACTCCAGCGTCGGTGGGGGCGGCCCCGTCGCGGATCACTAAGAAATACAAGGCCCCTGAGCAGGACCCGCTTTTTCTGAGAGCTGACCCTCCTCCGGATTCGGTTATTGTGTCAGCGGCACGAAAGAACCAGACAGGGGCAGCTACATCTGCAGTACCACCGGATCAAGACAGTAAGGCCATGGATTCCGTCGGCAAGAGGATGTGCAACACCTCAGCATCCTATATGAAGGTAGCCAGCGCCTCGGCCTTGCTGGGTCGGTACGACCGCTCTCTGTGGGACTCTCTCTCACACTTCACGTCACGGAGAAGCTGCCAAAGGAGGACAGACAGGACTTCCTGGAGGTCCTCCATGAAGGGAGTCTGGTGGCCAATCAGGTCATCAGTGCAGCAGCTGATGCCTCTGACTTGGATACGCACATGGGATTTGTGCCCGTCACTCTGCCTGGCTGAGATTGACGGGTTTAAAGCCAGAGGCTCAACGTCGAATCCTCCTTTCAATGGGACATGGCTCTTCGGCTCTCATGCCGATGACGAAATGTCCAGGATGAAGACCGAACTGGACACGGTGAAGGTGGTTGGGCTCGAGAAGAGGAAGGATTTCAGGCGACGCTACCGCCCCTACGATCGACGCCAATACCAACATAGGGTTCAAACCCCTCAGTGGTCCTCCCAGCAACATCAGGGAAGATCACAGTCCAACCAGCGGCGTCCTGGCAGAGGACGAGGAGGGAACTCCAGACAGTCTACACCTGCTGCCAAGCAACAACAGAAGCAGTGAGGGCTTGCTTCCCCTAACTCCGTTAGCCACTCCGGTGGGGGGAAGTGTCCTTTTCTATCTGGAAGAGTAGACCAAAATCACACTAGACAAGTGGGTGCTCAATATTGTGAAGAATGGGTACTCCATCAAGTTCAAGTCCCCTCCACCCTCTATTCCTCCTTGGAAAACTGTCATTCATCGCCTAAATCTTCTGAGAGAAGAGGTATCCGCTCTACTCCTAAAGGAGGCCATCGAGGAGGTTCCATACCACCAACGTCAACAGGGGATCTACTCCCGATATTTTTTGGTCCCAAAGAAAGGTCCAAACAAGGAGTTCAGGCCTATACTAGATCTCAGAGGTAGAATGAGAGAACAAGGGTACCCCAATATGCGAACCTGGGGTGATCAAATATTTTAGGAAAGACAGTGGTTCAAGTGGTGGCCACAAAGGGTCCGGAGCAAAAAGTGTGAACCCCAAAAGGGGCACTAGGAATCTCAATTAAACTAGAGCATTAATCATGCTGGGAGCACAGAAGTGGGGGAACATATTTCGTGTAAAATAGACAGTTTATTTTACACAAGTAAAACTTAGTACTCTAAGTTATATTCAGGTGCTCACAAAGGTGAAAAGTGGGCGTGATGTGACAAGGTGATAGTGGATTAAAAGACATAACATCGCATTGACAACAAGACAAATGGAACTCCACGTAAATGTAAACAATGGAAGGAGTTCCTGTTGTAAGGATCGACGGCGTTTCGATCTTATAAACTTAAGATCATCTTCAGGACATATAGTGAGCAATCTGAAATCTCATTTGGTCAAGGGAGTGGACCCGGGCGGGGTCACGGGCGCGGTCACTTCAGTCGTACCTGGGAGGCCTCTTGAGTGGGGCGGCTGTATCAATTAATAGAGCCTTGGAGAATTCGCTGGTCTTGGACTACCTCCGGCCGGAGGTAGTGCAGGGGCGAGCGTGGAAACCTTAGTCTGAGGCTGTTCAGGAGCGGCAATGCGGTCGGGGTTGATTATGCCTTCAGCGGCGCGTGAGGCGCAAGGTTGCCGGCGTCAATACCTGGGCGTGAAACTTGGGACTGTCAGGGCTTGGAGTACAGAGCGCTGGTATGGTGAGCCGTAATTAGTCAAGGCGAGGGCTAGGTGTGGCCTGAAGCACTCATGGAACTGTCAAGGTACAGGGGTGTAGTTCGTAATAAAGACGAATTCAGTGTTGTCTGAATTTGTATCCGATCGCAGGTCGGGAATCAAGCACCTTCCTGGCGGCGGCTCAGCAATCGACTGGACTGGAGCGGCAGTCCAGTCCAGTCCAGCGCTCTGTACTCCAAGCCCTGACAGTCTCGGAGCGCATCTTAAATGTTTGCTCCTAGGATTTGGTGCTAGAAAACCTGCCTCGAATCGCGGGAGTAAACTGGGCGAAATGTCATTTTTTCGCACCCTGCATTAGACGAAATATAGCCCTAATGGTGAACAATTCTCACTTTCTGGAAGCACTAAATCTAATCTGTCTCAAATGTTGCACGCTGTAATGTATACGCGGGCTTTATCTCAAATTAATGGCTTCACAATCTGCGCCGATTCTTTCTGCATAGTAGTTTGGATCAGGCCCCGAGGGCAGTATGTGTGATACGTGCCACAGGATTAAGCCTATTGTCTCTCCAGAAGATTGTGAGTAAATCACACAGTCAGACTCCGTGTAATGTATTGCACATTACATGCTTTTGTAACTCGCCTTTTGCCACTCTATGAACAGGAAGTCTCATAATACCTTGAGCACAGTTTATTGGTTACCTACAAAATACCCAGTCAGCCAGGAAAGCAACGTCCCCCTCCTAAGCATCAAACACTTGTGCCCTGACAACCTGGTATGCGCCATATTGGTTCTTCCATTTAAAAAAAACATTAGTTAAAACTAAAGATGCACTGCACTTCACTGCAATTGGGTGGATACGAGCATGTGGGATGATGACCAGTGATTCTTAGCTCCATAGTAGGAGCTGGGCATCGCTGATGGCACTGGCCAAGAAAAGCGATGGCCTCGTGGGTCCGTACTGTTGCTTGTCGGGACCGGCTTAATTTGACCCGAGGATTTGAAGCTTTGAAGAAAGTTACCACCGTGAGTCTTCCTTTTAATTATTGGAACAATGGTCATTAATCAGTGGGACATCTCCGAGTATAGAGCGGGCTGCGCTCGGAGATGCGTGCACTTTGAAGGAGTTGACAGATTAATGAGGTGGAACACCTTTGCTCAAAGTAAATGACCTTGAAAAATGCATGCTAAATGGATTTTAAAAAGACACTATAAAGATGCCTGTAAATGTAATTCGAGGACGTGTATAAATCCAGTCCGGGTTTTGGATAGAACTGAATGAGGCATGATGGGTGCCTTTCTTGAAATAAAACGAACTGGAGGGCAGAAATACGGAATAGCACAGAACATGAACAATCCTAAAAGCAATTTAGTTTGCAGGACTGAAGCTGTTGCGTTTTTTGAATATCTGTATGTGTGCTCTGTTAAGAATCACTGGTCATCATCCCACATGCTCGTATCCACCCAATTGCAGTGAAGTGCAGTGCATCTTTAGTTTTAACTAATGTTTTTTTTAAATGGAAGCACCAATATGGCGCATACCAGGTTGAGAAAGGCAGCTTGACTGCCGAAACGCGTTCCTGTTTTGTCCATGGGTCTATTGAAGCCTGCGCAATAAACGAGAGAACCCCCACGATGGCGAGTGCTGGTTCTTCAATCAGATAAGGTTGGGGATTATTTTTATATATATATACGCATATTATTTGCTTTTGCTCCGGGGGTCCCCGCGCGAGGGCGGGACCATTCAGTGCTTATGACTTTAATGAGAATACCCCTGGAAGAGAACTAGGATTACAGGTAAGTAACTTATCCTTATGACCAAGTGCAGATTAAGGCACTGCTCTACTGTCCCCAGACCTCGCCTGAACCCATATTGGATATCGGTAAATTTTCCGCTTTGCAGTACCCAGGCCGCCAGCCTTTCTAATATTACTCTGCCCATAATTTTGCATGTACAATCTATTAAAGATATGGGCCGATAACATTTGGGATCCACCCTATCACCTTTTTTAAAGATAGGTACAATTATCACTGATCTCCAGGAATCCGGGGGTCCTTTAGCAGCATAACAACCTAAAATGTTAGTTAGCAATGGAAGCCACAGGGAAATATTACTTAAAAACAAATCCGCAGGGATACCATCCGGACCTGATGCTTTATTCTTCATCGTCTGCCTTAATGCCCTATCCACCTCATCTATTGTTGGGGGTGCCAGGGTTAAGGGCCCGTATGTGATATTTGTATTACAGTCAGAATCATTATAAAGATTTGAAAACTGTTCAACCCAAGTCTCGGGCATAATCGCCACGTCAATTTTGCCACTGTTAGTGCCACAGAAATAGTCTTGATTAACCGTTTGCCAGAATAATTTAGAATCTCTATTTTGGCAGGCTATATGTAAGTTTTCCCAGGCGTCCTGTCTAATTTCTAATTTACGCCTCTCTATTGCTAGATTATATTCCAATCGTGATTGTTTTACCTCAATGGTATTGCGCAGTTTTAATTTCAAAGACTTTATCAACTTTTTATGAAAAAAGGTGCAATCACTATTAAACCACCTTTTAGATTTCTGTGCCCCAAACTTGGCTTTCTTGACTAAAATAGTATTTATGGTCTCTATTATTGTATCAAAAGATTTTAACATATGTGACGGGTTAATCTCATCTTCCAAACAATCTAAAATTTGAGACAAATTCAAAAACATAATTTGAGATAAAACCTTGTTTGGATTTATAGTGGACCACTTTCGTAATAACCCCTTATTCTTAACATATGTTATTGGGCCTATTCTAGGGGGAGTGCTATGGGCCTCCAGTTGGATCAACCACTCCAAAGATATAGGGTAATGATCACTATAGCCAACTTTATGAATGGTAAAAGTCAGAGTATGACGGTTAAAATATTCAGAAAATGCAATAAAATCAATTAGGGTGCCGTTGCCTCGCCCAATGTATGTTACTAAATCAGAACCTACAATATTTTTAAGATCCACAGAAAGGAAGAGGGAACATTTTGACAAAAGTGAATTAAAAATGTTACCACATGGGTTATGATTGAAATGACAGCTTCCATCTTTGGCCCCTTCTATTAAATGACAAGCCGTTTGCTTAGAGAGTGGGCATAGTTTGCAGTTAAAATCCCTCCCCAAAGCACTAAAAAAACATTTTTATCTCATCTATATGGGTTGATAGTGCGGTTTCCAACTCTTGTGCAATGCTTGTATTTGTGGCATTAAAATTATTATGATAAAAGTTTAAAAGAACAAGAGTGAGATTTTTCTTTAAAAGGACATTTATAATCTGGAAGTGCGAAGAATCAGTTTTTATCTTACCCAAACTGCCACTCAAGGTCGTTGAAACTAAAGTCAATAATCCTCCCTTTGCATGGCCCCCAGCAGGGGCTGTGGCCGGCGTATGGATGGTAAAAAAAACGTTTATATGTGCAGCGTCTTGCATCCAGGTTTCCTGCAAGCATACTATACTATAATGTTTAATATAAGTCACCCACTCTGGTAGTTGAGTGTCCCTTAGACTCACCAGAAAGACTCGTATGCAATAATAGATGCATGTATGTTTGCAGCATGCTCTGGTGCCCTGCACATGGCCGGGAGAATTCAGTGCTTATGACTTGGATAAGGATTCCCCTGGAAGAAAACTAGGATAACAGGGTTAGAAATTTCTTCTCCGGCACCAGTCTTGCTCCTGAGAATGTGTGACAATGAAAAATACCCAGGAGGTGTGAAGAACCCACCAAAACCATTGTTGGTCTTAATGAAGTAACTTAACTTCAATTTGATAGAAACATTGTTTTGTCAGTGGTATTGTGGTGACCCATATTTGTTGAAAGCTGACAGACATTCTTTTCTGTATTTACAGGTTATTAAATGAGGCAACTGGATCACTCCTGGATGATGTGGTGCTGGTGAACACCCTGCAGACCTCCAAGGTCACAGCAAATGAAGTCGTGGAGCAGCTGCAAACCAGCGAGCAGACCGAGATCAAGATTGACACTGCAAGAGAGGTAAGCTACTCAATAGCATTATTCAATGTAAGATGTAGGGTGTGGTGGCTTAGTGGACTAATGCATACACTGTAAAGGCCTGTGTTAGACCTCATAGTCACAGGTTCAAATTCCGCCAGGTCTACTCAGCTTTTCATCCTTCTGAGGTTGATAAAATGAGTACTATTGAGTTGGGTAACAATAAACATCTGTTATTCAGCACCAAGAGGTAGGTGGCCTCGGTCGACTCCGCGACTCATTCGCCGGAATGACGTTGCGTTGTCTACTGAGATGCCGCCCCTGCGGGCTGACGTCGGTTCTTACTTTTTCCGCGTCAGCCTTGCGCAGATCCGGAGAGAGCTACCCCTTTAGTCATTTTTTTACTACGTTTTTTCTCGACTTTTGTCAAATTCTTTTTTGAGTCTTCCAACTCCTGGTGTACAAGGGACCGGGTTTAAGCCGTGCGAGCCCTGTAACCGCCTGATGTCGGTTACAGACCCCCACCTCGTGTGTCTTTGGTGCTTGGAGCGCAACCACGACCCGAAGTCGTGCTCCGACTGCCAGGCCATGAATCTGAACTCTTTGCGGGAGCGGTCCCGAAAGTTGTTGGAGGCCCGGCAGTCGGCTCCAGGTCGCTCGAGGTCCCGGTCGAGAGAAGGTCTCGGGACCGGTCGCGGAGCCATCACCATCATTCATCTTCCAAGTCTTCGAGGTCTTCGGGTAAGTCGAAGCACAAGAAGAAGGCGAAGAAGCAGCATTGCTGTTCACCTTCTCCCCGTCCGTCAGCCGACGCGGCGCGGGACCCGGAGCTTCGCCGCTCTCCTGCTCTGTCTTCGGAGCCTGCTCCAAGGACGGCTCCGAGCTTCCCTCCTTTTCCCGGTGCTGGAGCGTCCCCTGCCCACCTTCGAGCTTTCTACATCTTTGGGCAGCCCGACTCCGCCGGCGCGCCTTCGGGCCCCGCGGACTCGGCTGGGGGCCCTGGGATTTCGATGCTGCCGGCTTCGGGCCTGGCGCCGGAGTGCCCCCGAGGATCCAGGCCTGTATCTGGATCAACGCTGGTCGACCTCACGGTACCTTCCGTGGCGTCGATCCTGACGGCGACTCCCCCGGCGCTGGTCGTGCCCCCGACCGGCGCTGACCACAGCGTCACCCCCGACTTGGACCCGGCGCCGGACCAACGTCGGAACCGGCGCCGGAGAGCTCGTTTGTGCCACTGTTCATCCCTGGTGTTCCTTTTAAGCCTGAGTGGCGACCAGAGGAGGGTGAGGAGGACTGGGAGGGGTCTGTGGACCCTTTAGCTGCCCAACTTGATGAGCCGGACTGGCGAGAGGACCTGGGTGACGCCAGTGGTCTGGATACCTCCCCAGGCCATGGCATGCTTTCTCCAGCTACCGTGGCTACGGAGGAACTAGCATCATATGCAGTCGTGCTGCGCAGGGCAGCTGAGGCCTTGGGCCTGGAGCTTCCTACAGTGGCAGTCAGGACTAACCTCCTGATAGAGGTGCTTCAGCCGGCTTCTGAACCCCTTTTGCCTTTTAATGAAGCCCTCACGGATGTCCTTCTGGCACTTGGCCCAAGCTCAGCACAGGGGCTCCTGTGGACAGGATGATTGCCCGGGCGACCCACTTTTCCTCTCCCAACACCCGACCCCCGAGAGCTTGGTGGTCCAAGCCTCGTCCTCTAAGGGCGCATTCCCTACTGCTCCCCCAGATAGGGAATCCAAGAAGCTGAGCCATCTTGGGAAGAAGATATATTCTTCCGCCAGCTTAGCACTGCGGTCTGTGAATGCCGCATGCCTTTTGGGCCTTTCGACCCAAATGGTGTGGGCAATGGCTGCGCAGGTGCTGCCACAGTGCCCGGAGGAGGCCCGGGCCGTTCTCACCCGCGCAGTGGCAGAGAGTAGAGACGCAGCCAAATTCACAATCACATGTGGGCTGGATACAGCCGAATCACTGGGCAGAACGGTTTCCACGTGAGTAGCCCTGAGGCGCTACGCCTGGTTGAGGACGTCTGGTTTTTCTGGGGATGTCCAATTCACCTTACTGGACATGCCTTTTGATGGCCTTCGCCTTTTCAGTGATAAGGCACACTTGGCGCTCGAGCGCTTCAAGGATTCTAGGGCTACGGCCAGATCCTTGGGCCTCGCGGTGACCTCTCACCCCACGCAGTCTGCTTTTCGCCCCTTTCGTGGCTACTGAAGGGGTGCCCTACCACGTTCGACCCAGTCTAGCCACCGGTTCACGCAAGCTGCCCAGCCTGTGCATGGCCGCGGACGTGGGACCCAGCAACCTCGCGGGTCTGGGGGCCAGAGGACGGGCCAGTCCACTCATAACCCCCCTTCAGCGGCCTCCGAACCCTCCTAGTCTGACCTTTCAGGGCCACCAGAGGCCAGTGGGCGGCAGGATTCGCCATCACCTCCCCCACTGGCACACCATCACGTCGGACAGGTGGGTTTTGCAGATAGTCCGAAGGGGCTACTTCCTCCCCTTCGAGACTACCCCTCTCTCCATGCCACCATCCTTCCATCGCATGTCAGAGGATCACTTGGCCCTTCTCCGCCAGGAAGTTGCAGCTCTCTTGGCCAAGGGAACTATCGAAAGGGTCTCTGTGCCAGAAGTAGTTTGTGGTTGCTACTCCCACTACTTTCTGGTACCCAAAAAGGACAAAGGCCTGCGTCCTATCTTAGGCCTCAGGACCCTCAACCGCTTCCCCAGGAAGGAGAAGTTCAGGATGCTCACGTTGGCTCAGGTCCTGTCTGCCCTCGACCCCGGAGACTGGATTGTAGCGTTGGACTTGCAGGATGCATGTTTCCATATCCCCGTCCTGCCAGCCCACAGGCGTTACCTACAGTTCACGGTAGGCCACGAGCATTTTTAATTTACCTTGCTCCCCTTTGGCCTTACCAGCGCCCCTCGGGTGTTCACGAAAGTGATGGCGGAGTTTGCAGCTCATCTGTGCAGATCAGGGGTTCTAGTCTTCCCCTATCTCGACGAATGGCTGTTGAAGGCGAGTTCACCCCAGGCTGTCGTCTCCCACCTCCAGGCTACGGCGGACCTCCTGCATTCGCTGGGGTTCACTATCAACATGCCGAAGTCACACCTGAGTCCCTCTAAGAAGCTCCTTTTCATCGGAGCAGTTCTGGATACGGCGCAGTTTCAGGCTTATCCTCCCGAACAGCGAGTCCGGGATATTCGGGCTATGATACCGATGTTTCAGCCTCTATCCCAGATTTCGGTAAGATTGACCCTGAGGCTGCTGGGCCTCATGGCCTCCTGCATCCTGCTGGTGGATCATGCCAGATGGCATATGCGGGCTCTGCAGTGGGACCTGAAGTTCCAGTGGGCACAGCATCAGGGCAATCTTTCCGATATCGTCCAGATCTCGAAGGGGACTGTACGTCAATTGCAGTGGTGGTTAACGAACCAAGATTGGGTCAGCGGCAGATCCCTCTCCCTTCCCCAACCAGAGCTGACAGTGGTGACCGATGCGTCACTCCTGGGATGGGGCGGCCACTTGGGAGAGGCGGAGATCAGAGGTCTCTGGTCTCTGGCGGAGTCTGACCTCCACATCAACCTTTTGGAGCTCCAGGCGATTCGTCTGGCACTGAAGGCATTCCTTCCCTCTATCAAAGGAAGAGGAGTGCAGGTGTTCACAGACAACATCACCGCCATGTGGTACTGCAACAAACAGGGCGGGGTGGGGTCGTGGACCCTATGTCAAGAGGCTCTTTGCCTTTGGACATGGCTGGAACATCAGAGCATATCCCTGGTGGTTCCACACCTGGCAGGTTCTCTGAAACGCCAGGGCGGACGAGCTCAGCCGTCGGTACATGATGGATCACAAATGGCGTCTTCACTCGGAGGTGGTGCAAAGTCTCATTCAGCAGCCGGGAGAGCCTTGGTTAGATCAGTGCGCCACTGAAGAGAACGCACATTGTCAGCAGTTCTGCGCGTTGGAATTTCCAGTGCGGCACTCGCTCGGCGATGCCTTTTGCGGGCCCAAGTCATTCTTGTGGCTCCGGACTGGGCACAAAAAGTCTGGTACCCCAAGCTCTTGAGCATGGCCATCGACCCTCTGATCAGACTGCCTCTTCAGGAGGATCTTCTGTTGCAGTAGCAGGGGACGGTCCTCCACCCGAACCTGCCCAACCTCCACCTCCTTGCGCGGAGATTGAGTGGCGGCAGTTGACAGCTTTTGACCTTCCACCCGAAGTCTGTAATGTCATCTTGGCAGCCAGGCGTCCCTCAACGAAGTCTGTATACGCCTGTAGATGGAATAAGCTCATGGCATGGTGCACAGCAAAGGCTGTGGATCCCCTTTCTGCCCCTCTTTCGTAGGTACTTTTGTTCATTCTTTCTTTAGCCCAACAGGGCTCTGCCCTGGGCACTCTTAAAGGCTACCTTTCGGCCATATCTGCCTTTCTTTACCTTCCTGATAAGCCTTCTATTTTCAAGTCCCTTATTGTAAATAGATTTCTAAAGGGCATTACTCATCTCTTTCTTCCTTCTCCGTTCATAATGCCCCAGTGGGACTTGAATCTTGTCTTGACGTATCTTATGTGTGCTCCCTTCGAGCCTCTACATAACTGCCCTATCAGACTCCTTACTCTGAAGACTGCCTTCCTTGTCACCATCACCTCTGCTCGCAGAGTGAGTGAGCTTCAAGCTCTGTCCTCAAAACCTCCTTTTCTTGCTGTTTATCCAGACAAAGTAGTTCTTCGCACAAGGCCCTCTTTTCTTCCAAAAGTGGTTACCTCTTTCCATATAGGACAGACCATCACTTTGCCCACCTTCTTCCCACCTCCGCACCCTTCCAAGGAGGAGTAGAGACTCCACCGTCTGGACCCAAAACGTGTGCTGTCTTTCTATCTAGACCGCACACAAAAATTCCGGGTGGACGATCAACTCTTTGTTGGCTATGTGGGCGCCAAGAAAGGTCGGGCTGTGCAAAAACGCACCATCTCTCGGTGGGTTGTCCTATGCATTAAAATCTGCTATTCCCTAGCGAAAAAGGAAGCTTCAGTGGGACTGAGTGCCCACTCCACTAGGGCTACGGCAGCTACTACTGTCCTGGGACGTGGAGTCCCACTCATTGACATCTGTCAGGCGGCCACGTGGGCATCCCTGCACATGTTCACCAACATTATTGCCTAGTCAACCAAGTCCGGAGAGACAGCTATTTTGGCTGTTCTGTTCTCCAGGATTTTTCTGTGTGAACTTAGTTTGCAGACCCACCTCCGGAGATGGCATTGCTGGGGTATCTATTCTAAGGTAAGGAATCTATAACTAACAGTCTCTTTCAGATGAACAAGTTACTTACCTTTGGTAACGATGTATCTGTAAGAGACATGTTAGTTATAGATTCCTTACCTCCCCACCCATCTTCCCCGATCTGGGAACTGACATCTAGGGATTGGGATTCCCTTCCAGGGCCCTAGTTATGTGCACCAGTGGTCAGTGTCTTGCATGACTCTGTGCTTCTGGCATGGAAAGTCGTGTCAGAACTGACGTCAGTGCGCAGGGGCGGCGTCTAAGTAGACAACGCAACGTCATGCTGGCAACCACAGCGCCAACGACGGACACGGAGTCGACCGACGCCACCTACCAACGCGCAGGGGTACTGCTGAAAAAAAATTCTCTGGATCCAGTCCGACGCCTGGGGGTAATTCTAAGGTAAGGAATCTATAACTAACATGTGTCTCTTACAGATACATCATTACCGAAGGTAAGTAACTTGTTCTTTTTGCGTATTCTTGGCTCTTAAACAACTAAAAGGATCTGCCAAAAGTTGCTTCTCAATCTTCCCGCTCTGCCTTCTTTCCACGTGGTTGGTAACTGTTTGTGCCCCAGGCAGGAAGAGAAAGAGATGATCGAAAGAGGATGCTGTCCTTTGTGAATGAAGCCAGTGTCAGTGCCATACCTATACACACACGTCAGGTCCCTATTCATGCATCACCACGCTTTCCATTGGAGTCTTCTACTGGTTTCCCTCTTCTTCTGTGTACCTTTTTTAATAGCCTGCTTTCTGAAATCGTTTTTTATTTCAATTCTATGTGGATAAGATGATAATGATTGCTTCACTCTTTGACTCATGCCACAGACAACAGGCTTCAAGTAATGCTTAAAGTGTGGCAGTTTCTTCTTAGCAGCTGACCCTCAAAAGACCTGTATCTCTTGCCTTAGACGCCTTCTGGCGAGTGCATACTACAGTATAATCCATCCAATGTTGCTGAGGGTAAAAATCTTCTTGTTGACAAAGAGTCCAGTACTGAAAGACAATGATGAAGTAGAGAGGTTTGAAGAGAGAGTGATTACCCAAAAGGGTGCCCTGGCTCTAGGGTATAAGGGGATGAAATCCCAAAAAGGCTAGAATAAGGAACAAGATGAGGAATCTAACTAGCATCATGTAAAAGATTGGGAAAGCAGTGTTTTAATTCCCTTTAAAAGGAAATAATATAACCTAGATCTCGAAGCTCTTGTGGAAGTTAGTTTTAGTATCTGGGTGCCAAGTAAGAGAAAGATCGTCCACCCATGCTTAGAAGGAATCATTAAGAGCCTGGCAGAGGATGAGTGAAGTGGACCAACAGGACACATGCCTGAAAATTGATTGCAAGTAAAAGGGGACAGTTTTGTGGTAAGACCGATGCACATATAACATGGATTAAAAAACACTTGCTTGGGTACACCGAGCAAGTGATGAGAGTGCGTGTGAGGAGAAATGTGAGACCGTGACAGACGTTTAAAAGTAAGTTGCACTACAGCATGTTAAATGTGAACAAGGCGAGTTAACAAATAAGTGTGGAGGCCTAAATACAAAGAGTAGTCCAGGCAGCTAAGAATGCAGCATGCATGACCACATGACGGGAAACTAAGGAGTGAAATGGAATGAGCTTACAAAGAAGCTGAACCTGCAGCCAGCAGACAGATGACATTTTGTTTATATGAGTAGAAATGGTAACGTTTTAGTAAAAATTGAAGCTAAAATTCTGTACTGGTGACACGGGTGGGATGGGGTGGAGTGGGTCCAAGATGCAAAGGCCAGATCGAGAACATTTTCTTGCCACTGGCTGCAAATATAGCAGTTTTATCTGTATCAAGTTTAAAGAATTATGATTCACCCAGGAAAACACTGCTCGTTGGCATTGTTGAAAATTGATGCTAGCAATAGGCGGGTGAAAATCAAGTCTGTTCAGAATTTGGGTTCTGTCAGTGAGGATGAAACCAAACGAAGGAATGAGGTGAGTAAGAGCATAACCATTGTGAGCCTTGACTTCAACACACAATGCAAAGTGTCATGCATAGGTAAGAGGTATCTGAGACTAGGCAGGGTCTCCAAGGCTGCAGCCCTATAGGTACCTGTGTTGTTGTCACCTACTCATTCTGGACTACAAATAACACGCTTAGGAAGTTTTTCTTCTGGTGCACTTAATAGGTATGGCTGGTAGTGAAGTATTAGCTAGCTCAACTTTGCTCCTGTATTATTAGCATGGACATCAGTTAAGAGCAGTCAGGGGGAGAAGGTGGTTCACTGGGCTTATTCTTTGTTACCATTGTCACTGCCCTCGATACCTTTGATCGATCACAACAATCTTGTTAGTAGCGGTAGGAACGTGAAGTAGGCAAGTCCCTAAAGCCCTGTTTTCTTCCAGTTGATTCCACTTGTAGTCCACTGCAGTTATATCAACAATCCATCCTTTACTATGATCTTCGTGCTTCAAGTGTCCAGGTTTTAAGCTTTGAGTCAGGTTTTTAGCCTTCTTGCCGAACGCTCTACTATTATATGTTAGGATGTTGGGCGTACTTACCGGAGCTATGGGTATATGAGAGATAGTATTTTGTCTATTAAGGACTGCATCCTAATTAGTAAGATTATGGTCCTTCTTTGTTATTAATCCCTGATTGTTGTGGGTGATATGCCATTTTGACGAAACACGTGTTGGCTAAAAGGATACATTTTCTTTTTAATTCTATGTGCTTGAACGCACATTTTTTATGTTTTGAACTTGAATGGTTCACCAAGGTTGTTTGGTGGCCACCTTTCCTTTTAGAGCACCGCAGTATAGAGAAGACTAGACTATTTCATTGTTTGAACTGTGAGTGTGCACCAGCAGTTAAAACCAGCCACTGTGGGAGTTGTTACTTTATTCCACATGTAGTATGTTGATGCCTGTTCACTAACATTTAGGAGGCTAATGAGGCTGCTAATGTTGAGAGAGAGGTTTTCCGGGTTGGGGTGCACATGCTGACCATACCGCATTCACTAGTCGGTTTCCCTCCTAACAGAAAAGTGTGCTATAGCATCCTATGACTTGAGTGACTCCTCTTGCTGAAATAATGTATGGATTTGCAAATGAGCTTCAGAAAGATTAAATTGTGTTAAATGTGGTAGACAAAAGCCTGGTTGTTCTATCAACTCAATTGTGTGTGTTAAAGACACTAGATCGATTTTGCAGATCAACCTTTTTTATTCAGTAAAGTAGTCCTTCCTGGGCATAGTCTGCACACCCAACGTTTTTGACTTTTTACTATGTCATCTTATTCTGAGCCACAGTGCAACACCTGTTAAATCTTCCTAGAATTGTTTCAAGTCAAGCCCTTCTTCCCTTGGTAAGGCAGTGCTGTGACATTGATCCAGCGGTATACTAACAACAGATACTCCGCTACCATATACTCATCTGGGCCCATAAATCACAACACACTCTGTATCGAGTAGACCTCTGGAGTCTTTTAGTTTTTAATTTTCATATTTTCCGGATTAGTTATTTCTTATTCCTAACTAACCTTTCACTGATCAAAAAGTTCTTTCCTCTGGTCGATGGACCATTAGTTGAACTAATTGATGGTGATAATGAACATAACTCTTAACTGTTCTTTAATTAAAGAAAATAACCACAGACTCGGGAAGTTTTTAAATCTTTATCTAAATTAAATGAATGTGAACCATCTCAAAATTTCAGCACAAACACCCTCATTCATAAGAGTGTAAATTCAAATCGAAATAATCATTTAAACAAAAAATAGTTCAGACTCATGCAATAACTATGCTCAGAAAAGAGAGGATAGAGAGAAAAGAACATCTACAAACGGACAAGAAATAATAATTACCAAGGATGGTGTGAAGACCAACCCCCTGGCCAAAGGGCTGGTGAGGATCCCCCCGAGATAGATCAGGAGACAAAGACTTCAGGACAGGAATCACGACAGGATACTTGACCTCTCTAAATACCGACGGCTGCGTCGCACCCCTCTCTGACACTCTCTTCCTCCTCGAGTTTCTTCCGCGATCTTCTTGTCTAGCCCAATTAAATTAAGATAGATGGTTCTGCATTCGGTTTCTTCATCAGCATCTCACAGCACCCCTGCCTGCGTCAGCACCTCAGCAACACGAACTCCCAGACAGCATCCCGAGCTCTGCTCATCCGTGCTCCACTTAGCTAACTAATTAACTAAAGCTACCTCAATTATATCCTGCGTTCATCATGTACCACCCACTAAAGTTTCAATATCGTAAAAAATACGAAATCTAATTGGTCAGGCAAGGGGGATGATCATCACACCATGCTTGCATATTACTTTTATTCTATCATTCTATTGTCCGCAAAACCCATCCCCTTAAACTTTATTCATTTCTTCCGTTCCCATACATATCCAAACTTTATTGGTAACAATTATTTCAAAATCATGAATATGAGTCCTCTTGGCTGAACTCTTCACCCTCTGTTCTCAGGGCACATCATTCTCGTCCTTGGACGGCTGACAAAACCTTGGTTATCCTTCCGGGTTAACGTTCTTGTGGGCCTGCGCAAAAGTCACCTGACTCAGCTTACTTCGGTCATTCGCGAAAGGCCCAAATGCACACTAATAATAAAGTCAAAAAGACAAATGTTACTTTCACAAATAAATGGTCTCACTGTATACCATCATGGATATGCGGGTTGCACACCAACTTTTATTAGTTCTTACTCTTTCTGTCCGTCAATCTTTACCGTTGCGTGCTCACTGGTGACGTGCCTAGCCCAAACTGCATGTATAAACTAAACATCATCATTATTGGGGCGACATTTCGCCCCAACACCAATGGCACAGCTGAAACTGCTGCTGCACTTTTTCTTTCTCACATCTTTTTTCACTGAACACCTTTTTCTCCATTTATTCATCCCGGACTTTCCTTTTAAAACTGTTTAAATCCGCATGCAAGGTGATGCAATTTTCCCAAGCTTCTCATGTTTAAGATGTGCCCATCCGGACCTCTATTCGAAAACACGTACAGACGCAGTGTTCATCAGAAAGCAGTTTAATAAAACCCAATGCATTTCGGGCTACTGGGGCCCTTCGTCAGGGGTAACTGAAAATAACCATGAAACAAGCATTAATGTTGCATTAGACAGTATGTGTACAAAGTCTCTCTCAACGAAACGTAAGTTTACAACTCATTTCTCCAAAATATATATCTTGTCAAAAATCATGTTATGTGCCACAGTGCAACCACAAATAACCTCATAATACCTCTGGCAAAACTCGGTCCCTTCACTTTACTGTTATTTTTAACTCAATATTCACTCAGTCAGTGACTCCCCTATCAACTCCAACCCTGTGTATCTCCTCTTTTTCTTTCCCCCACTATCTGCATATCCCGTCTTCAACCACCATGTCTCTCCTCTCTTTCTTCCACGCTCTATCTGCGTGTCCCACCCATCACATCCATCCCTTTCTACACATCAATTACTGCCGTTTGTATTCACCTCAATACCTCATCTCCCATCTGCTCCCGCCCATAATCACCACTTCATCCCTCCTATCCTATTGTTATGCACTACACGTCCTACTTTCTTCAATCCCCCCTCACACATACCTGCCAAAAAACGACCGTAGTCCTCTCTCATACACCGGAAGAGTATCCCTTCCCTTTTCACTGCCTGAATTTAAACTCGACACTCACTCATATCCGGTAACCTCCCACTTTTACCGCAGCATGATTCACACCTGTGATGTTCTCAATCACCCGAGCCTGCCTGCAAATCTCTAAAAACTACAACTCCCATGGTGAAAAGGGAAGGGATACTCTTCCGGTGTATGAGAGAGGACTACGGTCGTTTTTTGGCAGGTACGTGTGAGGGGGGATTGTAGAAAGTAGGACGTGTAGTGCATAACAATAGGAGGGATGAAGTGGTGATTATGGGCGGGAGCAGATGGGAGATGAGGTATTGAGGTGAATACAAACGGCAGTAATTGATGTGTAGAAAGGGATGGATGTGATGGGTGGGACATGCAGATAGAGCGTGGAAGAAAGAGAGGAGAGACATGGTGGTTGAAGACGGGATATGCAGATAGTGGGGGAAAGAAAAAGAGGAGATACACAGGGTTGGAGTTGATAGGGGAGTCACTGACTGAGTGAATATTGAGTTAAAAATAACAGTAAAGTGAAGGGACCGAGTTTTGCCAGAGGTATTATGAGGTTATTTGTGGTTGCACTGTGGCACATAACATGATTTTTGACACGATATATATTTTGGAGAAATGAGTTGTAAACTTACGTTTCGTTGAGAGAGACTTTGTACACATACTGTCTAATGCAACATTAATGCTTGTTTCATGGTTATTTTCAGTTACCCCTGACGAAGGGCCCCAGTAGCCCGAAATGCATTGGGTTTTATTAAACTGCTTTCTGATGAACACTGCGTCTGTACGTGTTTTCGAATAGAGGTCCGGATGGGCACATCTTAAACATGAGAAGCTTGGGAAAATTGCATCACCTTGCATGCGGATTTAAACAGTTTTAAAAGGAAAGTCCGGGATGAATAAATGGAGAAAAAGGTGTTCAGTGAAAAAAGATGTGAGAAAGAAAAAAGTGCAGCAACAGTTTCAGCTGTGCCATTGGTGTTGGGGCGAAATGTCGCCCCAATAATGATGATGCTCACTGTATACCACCCATTTCTACTCTAACCCTCTTTACTTATTAATACTTTCCCCGCATTAGCATTAGTAAAATAGCTGGTTTTCATTTCGGCTAAGCAGATGCCATGCACGTGAGTCTTCAAGACTCCATTTTAATGCCTTCTGCACGTGCGCTAAAATTTCCCCCCAAGCTTTAACTCGTCATACTGCGTAGATGCAGTTGACGCATGCGCGGTAAAGATTTCCCGTTTAAAGCTGTATTAGTCCCTTTTCTTTGTTATTTTCATTAGTACACACATAAGCAAGCTTCGCTAATCCGTGTGTTTCTGTGGTGCGTGTTATTATTTACAGGACACGGTTAGTAATTCGTTAATAAGTTAAACGAGAGGATTATTTTCGAGCAAGTCTTTCTTTACGAGTCCTTGCTCCATCAACATCACCTACTACCGACTTTATCCTGTTTGGATTTTTGTAATATATTTTTGTATTAGTGGTTTCTGTCTGTATTTTAAAATGTCTTTTCAGCAGGCAGCCATGGCAGCACTCTGGCACTGAGTGACCAAAGGCAGTATGTGCTTGTAGACATTAAGAAAGAACTTTCTGAGGATTATTACCTGTGACCATCACATACAGTGGATTAATTCACTTGGTGTTAGTATGTGGCTGACTCATTTAGGGAGGTATTGCTGTGTTTTTCAAAGCCGAGAGTAGATTTATATTTTCGGGCGTTGGCTAGGCACAAAACAACACAACTGGGATGCTCTAGTGAAAGTTCCATGCAGCCTTTTATGTACACAAGTGCTTTCTTAAGTAAGTAAACATGTGCCTGTGTTTAACAGATCAGTCTTAGCATATAGGTGTTTGACAGTTTTACCTTTTTGTTCTCCCTGTACCAATGTGCTGAATCTCTCTTCTCCAGGCGTATCGTTCGTGTGCCCAGAGGGCTTCCATTCTCTTTTTTGTCCTGAATGACATGGGCTGGATTGACCCAATGTACCAGTTTTCCCTGGATGCCTACATTGACCTCTTCAACCTCAGCATTGAAAAGAGCAAGCGCAGTCAGAAGCTGGATGAGCGGATTACTAACCTGAATGATTACCACACCTATGCTGTCTACAGGTAAATTTAGAAACTGCCACATACATCACCCATGAATCCTGTAAAATCAATAGGTGAACCGACTCACCTTCTAACAAACCTATACCTTGTCCTGAGGTGAGTGCTTGACTGCAGCTGTCGGTACCTCCTACGAGGAGTCATCCATCTAACACAACAGCCAGAAATGAATCTTATGCACTAGTTGCCTCTAACTAGCTGAGGCTCCGCTGTTGCAAACAGTGCATCCCCTAACTCTAAGAAGAGCTAGGAAACTGCAAGTTTGGTGGCTCTGCTGACTTATTTTGGTCCTCCCTCTCCACCAAACTCTATATGACCTCATTAGTGAACATAGATGCAGTAATTAATATATAGGCCACAAGCCATTTTCTGGACTGCACAGAGCAGCATTACTGCACGAGTGACTTCAGGCCTCACATGTTTGACTGAGTTCTTGTTATGAATGTAAATGAATGCCTCAAAACATGCCAATCTGCTTATTAGCATAGAAGCATAAATCTGATTACATCATTTAAGGTCACATGGACATCTTAAGATTCCCTCAAAATTGCATCTTATACTTCCTTTTGTATACTAGTGTGCAGCGAAAATGTAGATCAAAGGTGTACACTGTAGGGCCAAGAAGGCTGGATCCATAACAGATTTTCATGATATTCACGAATGATAGCTTTATGCGCCATAGTATTCATATACTTAGTGATAACCCTGTAGATTTCTAGACCTCCTGTGGTGTCCCAAAAGGGTCAGCTTTATGCTCCTTGCTTTTCAGTGCAAATGTGAAACCTTTTAGCCAATGTCAATCAAAATCTTTCTCCTTCTTAAATTCCTAATGCATGTTGATGACACCTGGATACACCTTAGTTGAGACTGGAGCCACCCTGTCCAAGTCAAAATCTCTTAAACATCATTGGCAGCATGGGATGTTGTGTCTTAATGCTGCAAAACCCATGATCCTCTTCATAAGCTATTTGTCCTCAATTGAAACTCCAGTGGTCCCAAGCTATTGCATTGCCCAGGATCAAATTCCAATTTTCAAGGTGCAGGATCTTGGGTGTCTGTTTTTACTCCATTGTGCTCTTTCTATCATTTCAATCATTTTTCCATTAGATCATAATCAAATAATATGCTCGATTTTTTTTCTGCAGGTACACATGCCGTGCCCTGTTTGAACGTCACAAGCTGCTCTTCAGTTTCCAAATGTGCGCAAAAATTATGGAGATGTCTGGCAAGCTCAACATGGACGAGTACAACTTCCTCCTGAGAGGTGGGGTGGTGAGTATTTCAGTGCATGTCTTTAAAGTATTGTTTCTTGCTGCAGGTGATGTGGTGAGTATTCTGCGGTAGGGTTTATCACTTGACCTGAGAATAAAAGGTCTAGTACCTCAGCACCAATTTCCTGTACTGTACTTTGAATAAGATAGTGTTCTCTGAGTGAGGTGTAACAAGTGCATATTACCCCATCTATACCAGTTTTCAGTTCAGCATTTCCATTGTCAGTACCTCCTGCTCCTGTAAGGACACAGTGGTATGTTTTTGCATTAAATACTACCTTTTTAAAATCTACTTTCTGTTTAGCAGAGTCTCGGAAACCTTGACCTCTCCTTTGCTGTTTTATAAAGCTTTTCCCATCAGCTGAGCAATTGTACTCTTTTGTTGCATTTTCTTACTTATTGTCAAACCGAGTCCCTCCAGCCCTATAAATTGGAAACCCTCTCATAATCTGGTTTAGGAGAGCAATCGCTTTAAACTTTGAAGGTTTACTAGCGTCTAAGTGGGTGGCTTGACCGACCCATATTATGCCACCATTTCACCCAACCAGCTCCTGTATCCTCAATATTCATTTCTCTTTCCTGTGGAGTGGAAGCTGCTTTCTCTTCTGGAGACATTCTGTTTTTTCCTGGACAGGTTACTTAAGCTTTTATTAATACTTGACTTTAATTAATTTGTTTTCTTATTTTTCATCCCTTATTTCGTTTTTAGATTCAACCTAAAACAGGTTTCAACTGTTTCAGAAATCCATCACTACTGTTTAAAATGTTCTTAAATTTCCCATGCAGCAGTGTTGTCCAAGGGAGGTTTAGATTTGCTGGATCCATGCTAGATTTTCAGAATAGATATAGAGTATGCAGTTGATTGCTCTTTAGATTTATTGTGTATCAAGTTATCCTGTGTGCTTACTCTGAAAATGTGGCATAAATCTATTATTCGACCTGTATTGACATACTTTGAGCAATCATACTATAAGGGAAATTATTGCCATTCTCGTGCCCCCAGGTCATCAGGAGCCTCAAAACACTTTTTTGTAATGGCAGCAATATTTTTAGAGGGAAGAACCCACAAATGTTGCAATCTTTGTTAATAAGAGCAAAATGGTTTGTAGCTTTATTTTTACACTTCACTCTTGTCAGTGGCTCCTGTTGGTGCCCAGATTGAAGAGTAATTGTCTGCTGTGTTCCTGCTGAAACATATTGATACTTCTGTTGCTAGCGTCTTCCCATCAGCATCCATTAGAAAGCTCACTTTAGCACTGCCAAGGACTTAGCTTAGACATTTCATGAGAGGTTGTACCACATTTCTTTGGCACCTCTAGAGGTCACTTGGTCATCACTGCTATAGTGACCTTCTTAGCTGGCAGTAGTACATCCGGCTACCTTGTATTTGCTCACACTTACATGTTTCCCCTCGGTAAGGTCTGGTAAATTATCCAGGGAGCTTCAGGAATTTTTTTTGCACCATTAAATTATTATATCTGCAATAATTCCTCTCCGTGAGAACCTTTTAACACAGTGATCTCAGTAGACATGACGTGAATGAACATCACTGAACACTACAGTGATGGTTGGCTGCTTTCCAGCCAGGAGTAAAAAGAAACCATATACTTGACAATAAGTGAAAATGATACAGAGGTGCTGTTATGATGGGTTTAATTTATCCCACCAACCAGATGATAATATCTTACCTCATGAAACACACAGAAGGTGATGAGAGGCTGCTTGCAATAAGTCTAAACACTGGCAGTCGCTCAGGGTAGCACTCCAACCCATCGTTATTTTGCTCACCATGCCATCTTAGTTTGGACCCAGCCATATGCAAAACAGTCTTGACCCTGTTCCTCATGGGAACAGTCCAGCCTGAACTGCCAAGCAAGGTCCTACCTGAACAATAACACAAGCAACCCAGGACCAGTTTCGCCCTAATATCTTACCTCACCCTTTAGAAATCTCTACTAACAATTTTGCACTTGGAGTGAGAGTTAAAATGCTACAAAGAACAGCAAACAGAAGGTGCTAGCGGTATGCAGGGTGGTTAATACTAAAATAAAATTGGATCCAGTGTGTTATTTTCAGTAAGACATACCTCCATTAGAGGAGTAGTAAAAGGATATCGGAGCACCCTCATAACACCTCAAAAGTGTACAAAATTCTGCATACATATTGAAGGAGGGGTCAGCTCCAGAGAGTAGAGCATTGTCGTTGTCTAATAAAAGAAACAAAAATGTACTAGAAGCCAACAAACAAAATCTAGAGTAAGAGTGCTATTCTGATAGAGACTTCTAAACGCAGATTCCTCACCTTTTTTATACCTCCAGGTGTCAGACTGGATCCGGAAACTTTTGAATAGGAATGTCCTCCAGTGTCAGCAGGTGGCATCATGTGACATCATGGTTCCACATGCGACTCTACCTCGAGCGACTGTAACGTCAACTTCCCCACATATACGTCACCTACTCGCGCTGGCGTCAGTTCCTTTCTTTCCGCGCCAACCGAAGCAGATCCGGAGCTTTAACTGTTAATCAACGGTTGGTTAATTTCTTCTAGAAATTACATTTTTGGGTTCAATATGTCACCAAAACCTTCAGGATTTAAGCTATTTATGACCTGCAACTGGCCAATGTCAGTGACAGATCCACACAATGTCTGTTTGTGGTATCTTGGTTCCGGCTTCGACTCGAAGTTGTGTTTGTTGTGTGCCCAAGATGAGCAAAAGGGCGAATTGGGAGCAGGAAACGAAATTCGCAGTAGCGGGGTTCAGGAAATCAAAGATGTCCATGGCTCGTTGATCTCGGTTGAGGTCCAGAAAGCCGTCCATCGAAAGGTCGTTCGAAGGATAGGACTTCATCAAAGTCAAGGAAGAGTCATAAGAAGCAGAAAAAATCCAAGCATGATTCTCCCGCTCGCACCACTCTCATTGTTCCTGCATTCTGAGTTGCATGAGGTACCGGGGCCTTCTGCTCAAAGTTGTTCTCCAGCTAGACCTCCTTCAAGGGATCCTCATTCGACGTCTCTTCCCTTTCGAGTCCCAGCGGCTGAGGTAGCGAAGCCAAATCAGATCCAACAGTTAAAGAAAGCTATGGACTCAACCTTTAGTGTTAGTCTGGATCCTGTTGGTACGCCTTCGGGCTCTACGGATCCAAGGAGGCCTCCGGTTGGTCAGACGTCCTCGATGCCAGTGGTGCCTCTTGTTTCGGTTTTGAGACCGACGACGTTGGAATTAATGGTTATGGAACCTTCGGGTTTCTTCTCATCAGCCCTGCAGTTGACGCCACAGGTTCCTCGTGCAAGGTCGCATTCAACTGCGGGATGGCGTCGCCAGTGCCAATGGTGGATCCGATTGTTTTATCGGATTCTGAAGGTAAGTTGCCTTCTACTATGGTGTACGCTGGGCCAGAACCCAATATTTCACAAGGAGAGTATTATTTTGATGCACAATATCCTCAAGAAGATATTCTGCAAGATTTGCAAGATGCTAGCAGTCTTGACACTTCTCCTGATGTAGGTTTATATCAGTTGTGGCTACTGAGGAGACATCCTCTTTTGCAGCTGTAATACGCAGAGCAGCAGAAACTCTTGATTTAGTTTTACCAAAACAAGACGTTAAAACTACTTTGTTGACTGAAATTGTGGATCCGTCACAAGCTTCACAAGAGCCTTTATTACCATTTAATGAAGCTTTAACAGATGTTTTGATGGGCACTTGGGCTAAACCTGAATCTTGCCCTCCAATAAACATGCAGATTGCGAGGAGGCACTGACCAACCCCGAGCAATCCGGATTTCCTCCTTTACCATACAACTCTGGAGAGTTTAATAGTGCAGGCTTCTACAAGTTGTACTAATCCAAATGCTTTTCCATCTACTCCACCTGATAGGGTTTCTAAGAAGATGGAAGCATATGCAAAAATGTTTTTTTTCTTCAACGAGGCCTTATCTTCGGTAAATACTTCATATCTGATGGGAAGATATTCTCACGCTTTGTGGGATAGAGTTGCTGATGTTTTACCAATGTTATTTAAGTTCACAGTCTGTTTAGTAGCTCTAATTTTTGTTGTGTCCCCAAGGATATGGAAATGATTTGTCTTATGACTGAAATCTCTACCCTGACCCACCAGTGAATCTTGAGATCAAAGTGAAGTATTTTCACTCTTGAACTAAATTCGTCTCCAGCTTTGCATCATTCCTAGATTCACATGCTTGAATTATTCCCTGTCACCAGACTGGGAACCCTCAGTAATGATGTTAATTCAGCAGTGTACCCTTTATACATAATTACATTGAACTTTCACAGAGTATTTTCAGCCTGTCTACATCATAGTAAATGATCCAAACTATGGCCAACACCCTCAGCTGCTCCCCTGTTAGAAACTTCCACCTGCCAGATTTTCTACCGCACATTACAGTGAGGAACCCTCTAGATAAACTCTCTCAAAAAGAAGTCTCTTCTTTTTTTCTGAAAGAAAACATATTTGATCAACATAATTGAGCTTGGTCAGAAGAAATCACTCTAAGGGACATGCAAGGTGTGTAGAAAGAAGAATTACATGATTGTACGGAGTAGCCGCACGCTTTACAAATACCTAGATAACATAACATAACATTGATCCACATTCAAAATGAATGTACTGCCTTCATCCCAGCAATAACCCTAAAAAGTTTGACATCTGTAATACCTTTTCAGCAAAAACTCTAAAAGACATAGAAAGGCTAGCCTTCATCATTATGGAAGAAAATGGATAAGACCTCGTCAACACATCAAGATAAGCCTATCTGAAAGAGACACGTTAGTGATAGATTCCTTACCTTAGAATATCCCCAGGCGTCAGGCTGGATCCGGAAAGTTTTGCGTAGCAGTACCCTTGCGCGTCGGTAGGCGGCGTCGTGCGGCTCCGCGTCCGTCGTCGGCGTCGTGATCGCCGGGATGACGTCGCGGGCAGTACTTAGGCGCCGCCCCTGCGCGCTGACGTCAGTTCTTCTTTTTCCGCGCCAGCAAGCGCAGATCCGGGAAGAGCAGTGCCCTGGTCAATTTTTGACCATACTTTTTGGTGATTTTTTCACTGTTTTTTCCTTAAAGGTGTCGTAGGGATGCCCGGCTTCAAGCGATGCGGCGCCTGTGCGCGGATGATGTCCGTCACCGACCCGCATTGGGAGTGTCTCTTCTGCCTCGGCCGAGGCCACGACACCGAGTCTTGTCCCGAATGCCAGGCCCTCAACCCGAAAGCTTTGCGAGAGCGGTCTCGAAAGCTCCTCGAGGCCCGGCATTCGGCTCCACGGAGGCCCCGGTCGCGTGAGAGGTCCAGGGGTCGCCGCGGAGTGCACACCGGTCGTCGGCGTCGAAGTCTTCTTCGTCCGGTAAGTCTAAGCACAAGAAGTCCAAGAAGCATCGTTGCTCTCGGACTTCGCCTCGCCGGTCTCGCGACTCGGCTGAGGCCCCTCCCGGCACCGTCCCCGCCCCCGCGGCCCCGGACTTGCCTGTGGAGTCGCCCCCGCCATACCCGCCCTTTCCGGGTTCGGGGGCGGATCCGGCCAAGGTACAGGAGTTCCTGTCGGCCATGGCCCGCCTCTTCGGGCCTTCAGGCCCCTCCGGTGCGCCTTCGGGCCCCGCGGGCCCTGATGGGGTTGCTCCGGCGTCGCCGGCGGCTCCGGCCCCGGCGTCGCCCGTGCCTCCAGCCTCGATCCCGGCTCCGGCTTCGGCCCCGGCCTCGATCCCGGCTCCACAACCCCCATCGACGCCGGTCGACCTCACGACACCTCCGCCGGCGCCGATGTCTCCGGTGCCGTTCTCGACGCCGCCCTGGGCTCCGGGCGGCGTCGTCCCCCAGTTCCTTCCGGCTCCGGACATGGACCCGGAGCGACGTCGCTCGACGCCGGCTCCGGCGCCGATGGGACCTTGGGTCCCAAATGTCCCTCCTCCTCCTTATTTTGAACTCCACCGGCGTTACCTTTGGTTCACGGTAGGCCCCGAGCATTTTCAGTTCACCGTGCTCCCCTTTGGCCTTACCAGTGCCCCTCGGGTGTTCACGAAAGTGATGGCGGTGGTCGCAGCTCATCTGCGCCGGGCAGGGGTTTCAGTCTTCCCCTACCTCGACGACTGGCTGCTGAAGGCGGGCTCGTCCCAGGCAGTCGTCTCCCACCTCCAGACTACGGCCGAACTCCTGCACTCCCTGGGGTTCTCCATCAATGTGCCGAAGTCGCATCTAATTCCTTCTCCACAGCTCCTTTTCATCGGAGCAGTTCTGGACACGACGCAGTTTCGGGCCTATCCTCCCGAACGGCGAGTCCGGGATATTCAGGCTATGATTCCGATCTTTCGGCCTTTATCCTGGGTTTCGGTACGGATGACCCTGAGGCTGCTGGGCCTCATGGCCTCCTGCATCCTGCTGGTCAATCATGCCAGATGGCATATGCGGGCTCTGCAGTGGGACCTGAAGTTCCAGTGGGCGCAGCACCAGGGCAACCTGTCCGATCACGTCCAGATCTCGGAGGGGACTGCAAAACAGTTGCAGTGGTGGCTCTCGAACCGGCAATGGGTCATGGGCAGATCCCTCTCCCTTCCCCAGCCAGAGCATACAGTTGTGACGGACGCGTCCCTTCTGGGATGGGGCGGTCACATGGGAGAGGCGGAGATCAGAGGCCTCTGGTCTCCGGGCGGAGTCCCGGCTCCATATCAACCTTCTGGAGCTCCGGGCGATCCGGCTTGCACTCAAAGCATTCCTTCCCTCTGTCAAAGGGAAGGTGGTGCAGGTGTTCACAGACAACACCACCGCCATGTGGTACTGCAACAAACAGGGCGGGGTGGGGTCTTGGACCCTTGTCAGGAGGCTCTGCGCCTCTGGACATGGCTGGAACATCAGGGCATGTTCCTGGTGGTTCAACACCTGGCAGGTTCTCTGAACGCCAGGGCGGACGAACTCAGCCGCAGGTGCATGATGGATCACGAATGGCGTCTTCACTCGGAAGTGGCGCAAGGACTCTTTCTACAGTGGGGAGAGCCTTGGTTAGATCTATTCGCCACCGAAGAGAACGCGCAATGTCATCAGTTCTGCGCGTTGGAATTTCCAAGGCGGCACTCGCTCGGCGACGCTTTTCGTCGCGAGTGGAGTTGCGGTCTGTTGTACGCCTTTCCGCCTATACCACTTCTACCCAGAGTGTTGAAGAAGATTCGGCACGACCGGGCCCAAGTCATTCTTGTGGCTCCGGACTGGGCTCGAAGAGTTTGGTATCCCGAGCTACTCAATATGAGCATAGATCCCCCGATCCGTCTGCCTCTTCGGGAGGATCTTCTGTCGCAGCAGCAGGGGACGGTCCTCCACCCAAACCTGTCCAGTCTACACCTGCTTGCGTGGAGATTGAGCGGCGGCAGTTGATTCCTTTCGACTTGCCTCCCGAAGTTTGTGATGTGATTCTGGCAGCCAGGCGTCCCTCCACTAAGGTGGTATACGCCTGCAGGTGGAACAAATTTGTGGCATGGTGCACAGCAAAGGCTGTGGATCCCCTTTCTGCCCCTCTTTCTGAGGTCCTTCTGTTCCTTCTCTCTCTGGCCCAACAGGGTTCTGCCCTGGGTACCATCAAGGGTTATCTTTGTGCTATCTCGGCCTTCCTCAGGCTCCCTGATCAGCCCTCCCTTTTCAAGTCCCCTGTTGTTAACAGGTTCTTAAAAGGCATTACTCACCTCTTCCCTCCTGTTCCGTTTGTAATGCCCCAGTGGGACTTGAACTTGGTTCTTACCTTTTAATGTGCGCTCCCTTTGAGCCTCTGCATAACTGTCCTCTTCGTCTTCTGACTCTGAAGACAGCCTTTCTGGTGGCCATCACCTCCGCTCGGCGGGTGAGTGAGCTCCAGGCTCTATCGTGCAAACCTCCCTTTCTGTCTGTTCATCCAGACAAGGTTGTTCTTCGGACGCGTCCGTCCTTCTTGCCAAAGGTGGTTACTGCTTTCCACATTGGGCAGACCATCACTTTGCCCACCTTCTTTCCGCCTCCGCATCCTTCCAGAGAGGAAGAGAGGCTCCACCGTCTGGACCCAAAACGTGCGCTCTCCTTCTATATCGACCGCACAAAACACTTCCGGGTGGATGACCAGCTCTTTGTTGGCTACGTGGGCGCCAAAAAGGTCGGGCGGTGCACAAGAGGACCATCTCCCGCTGGGTTACCTTGTGCATCAAGACCTGCTATTCTTTGGCCAAGAAGGAGCCTCCTGTTGGGCTGCGTGCCCATTCCACCAGGGCAACGGCTGCTACCACGGCCTTGGGCCGCGGTGTTCCGCTGCCGGTTATCTGTCAGGCAGCTACGTGGGCCTCGCTGCACACGTTTACTAAGCATTACTGCCTTGACAGTCAGGTCCGGAGGGACGGCTTCTTTGGCCGTTCTGTCCTCCAGGACTTCCTTGTCTGATCTTTGTTCGCAGACCCACCACCGGGGTTGGTATTGCTGGGGTATCTATTCTAAGGTAAGGAATCTATCACTAACGTGTCTCTTTCAGATGCACAAGTTACTAACTTGTGTAACGATATATCTGTAAGAGACAGTAGTTAGTGATAGATTCCTTACCGCCCCACCCATCCTCCCCGTTCTGCGAACTGATTTCTAGGGTTAAGGACATCCCTTTCAGGGCCCTAGTATTTTTCAGACACCTGTGTCAGCTTCTTGCATGGCTCTGCGTGTCCTGGCGCGGAAAGTCGTGTACAGAACTGACGTCAGCGCGCAGGGGCGGCGCCTAAGTACTGCCCGCAACGTCATCCCGGCGATCACGACGCCGACGACGGACGCGGAGCCGCACGACGCCGCCTACCGACGCGCAAGGGTACTGCTACGCAAAACTTTCCGGATCCAGCCTGACGCCTGGGGATATTCTAAGGTAAGGAATCTATCACTAACTACTGTCTCTTACAGATATATCGTTACACAAGTTAGTAACTTGTGCGTTAAGGCTTCCTCTGAGACGTCTATGGTGAAGACTTCTAAGCAAGCTTTAAGACCCCCTGACCATGTCTCTAAGGGTCAGACACCAAGTCAGCTGCTAACTACTGTCTCCGCACACGAGAGTGAGAGGGCAGTGAAACATTCTCACAAAACCAAAGGAAGGGTGGGGTCCACTGAGAAAGAACTTGTAAAAAAAAAGCTTAAGATGGCTGAGGTAGTCTTTTCATGTGCCACATCTTTGATAAAGAAACCAGTGGACACAACCAAAAAACAGGCGAGTCTGCCAGATACTTCACAGTCAGTACATACAACTATGAAAAAGTATTCCTCGTCGACAGCTGCATCACTGTCGACCATGCAGCCTGACATAACTCTTTCAATAGCATCAACGAAGCCATCATCGATGACGACTCCAACCTCGACCAAGGGAGTGAAGACATCGCAAAAGGATTTGTCATAGACAAAAGATATGCTGAAGAGGCCATCACCGTCAATGACACAAAATAAACGTTCGTTGATGACGAAAAACACGTTGACGAACCAACCGTCAATAAAGTTGTTGACACTGACAGTAGACAATGGAACATTTACAGAATCTTCTCCAGTAGCTCCTTCTGTGCAGCGAGTACCTTCCGACTCAGCTACTACACCAATGCCTGATATTAAATTTTTACAAACCATGATGGTGTAACCCAGTACCTTTGGTCCCTCCAAAAAGTTTGTTATAAGATGCTACTACTGGCCAAGAGGGGGAAGACCATCAGGAAGAGTCCAATTTGGATAAGATAGAGGCTTTCTTCAGTTAGGAGGGCAATCAAGAAAGTGAGCAAGAGGCTATCGAACCTTCAAACCTGAATATCCAATATGTGGACTCAGTGGAGGAACATGAAGGATATGATCCTCCCCCTAATATGGTGCATCAGCTGTGTTCACCTACGCTGTTAAGTCAAGAAGTCAAAAGAAGGCACTGAGTCCCACCTCCCCCATCAACATTGCAGGTACCCTTACAATACTTAAATAGCCTGTAAGAAATAATTTTAAGACAGTTATCAGAGACTCCAGCCACCTTCAAACCCAGGCTCACAGTCTGAAGGAGTGTCCACACCACAGCCACCAATGTTGCTTCCAATTCTAGCAGATCCAAGGCCAATACAAGTGCCTAGAAAACAAACACTGTAAAAGAGAACAACACCTAAGGGATGTGCCTCTCCCATATAGTAAACAGTGGAATGGATGGAGATGTTACTAGCTCACATGATGAGCATCAAGGAGGTAGAGGGCTTCTAGGTGATGCAGATGAATGACTGTGATGGTGATAAAACATTTCCAATTGATGATAACGATGATGATGCTAACGTGTTTCATCATGGCAATCCGGCAACTCAGAGTAAGGATTCAGAATGGAATGATTGTATAATTCCAGAGGATGTGAGCCTTGAAGCAGTGCTGAGAGATTCTCCACCATGGTCTGGTTGAGAAAGCGTCTCATCAATTTAGTCTACCTGCGACTACTGTGGAGAAAACATGTTTTTGTTTCAATTTCAAGGAAAACTCTCACAGGCGTGTAAGTTCCATTGCCATTTTGAACATCTGTGGCAAGAAGATCTTTTTACCATGCAGAATCTGGCAACAGTGACTGTTAACCTTTCTAGGACAGAGAGGAAAATACAAGGCCACAAGATTAACCCCGGCATGTATTTTAAACCAGGTCAATCTTGACTTTGTGGTGTCAGCCGCTGTACAGCGCAGGTCCAAAAACCATATAGTGCCCCTACAGATGAGGTAGGCTGTAAGTGAGAATCCATGGGCCAAAGAGTGAATGTGCTTGCTTGCTGATGCTGTAAAAATTGCAAATGCATCAGCCATAGTGGCAATGTTCGATCAGCAATTTTGGAGTCACATAGCACCTCGGTTACAGAAATTTCTAGAGGAAGACAAGCCTAAAACTAAAACAATTTTAAAAGAGGGAGGCCAAAATTCTGGTACCCTAATAGACGCATCTACGGATGCATCAACCTATGCTTTCAAGCATATAGGTAGCAGATAGATATGGATGACTGAAGAGCACATATTTCACGCCATAGGTGCAATCCACAGTGATGCACATGTCCTTTGATGGAGTCAAAGTTTTGGGGAAAAGGTGGATGATGTGCTGCAGTCAGTCAAGTCAAGAATAACTTTATTTGGTTCAATGAAATTGACCATAAAAGTATAATATTCATACATACATATAAAATCGATAAAATTTACATGTCCACCATATAACATTTGACTCAAAAGCTCAAAAAAGTCTTCTTGTTTAAAAAGTTAAAATCAAATTGATAAAAAGGACAAACAGCCATTTCATTTACAATTCATATCGTTTCCTTATTAAAAATGAAGATCTGATAAAATGTAATACTGCAGAGCAAATAACTTCAGAGGATAATGAACACAGGAGGTTGAAACCTTCCTGGAAGTTGCGAGGGCGGGCTTTTCTTAAAAGAGGGGTAAGGAACCGTGACCTTGGCTCATTGTACAGTGCGCAGAAGAGAGTAAGTGCAGAGTGCTTTGGTGAGTTGAGCCATCACAGGGGCAAGCAAGGAGTAAGATTATTGCACCAGCCGGCCTGTTTGGGGAAGGCCACCAAAAAGTGCAATGTGCAAAGCCGAAACCTAGTCAATAAAAATCTATAGTGCGAGTTCATGATAAAAGACAGGTAAAATTGTTGATGGTGAGAAAGGTGTCGGTCTGTATGGGGGTGCACACCTGGATGCTGTTCCTAATTATCCAGCTCAGCAAAGTAGGCGTTTTTTATGATCGATTTCATATTTCTGTCAATACAACAAGGATTATCATAGTAGTGACCTAGGCCTATTTCGTTAAATTTACCTTTCACGTATCTAAGCCAGGGAATGGCCTTGGCATTATCCAAGGCCATGCAATCCTTGAGAATCGCCCTTGTGAGTTTTAAGTCTTCCGACTGCCAGACTTTAGCCCACAGAATCAAAGGGGCAATATGAATCAGATCTTCAATGAAACCCATCCCTACCTCAGAATGGCAGAATACTGTGGGAGCACATTTTGGGAGCATCAACAGTCTTTTTATGAACTTATTTTCTAGTGTTTGTAACTGGTTGCCTTTGTGAACTCCCCATACTCCCGCCCCGTAGGTAGCAACAGACAAGCATTTTGCTTTGTATAGGGTGATCATTTCTGCTACGGGTTTATGGCCTAACTTACGTGCGAAACGGAAAAGGCCTTCCACAGCACGGTTGGTGCTCATCACCCTGGACGTAGTAAGGGGGTCCCAGTTCAATTTATTATTAAAAACATTCCCCAGATGGTTAAAATTAGAAACCTTTTCAATTTGCTTGCCCTTTAGAATGAATTTCCTTGATTTGGTGTGGCGTGGACCGCAAACCATAATATAAGATTTTGTGAAATTAACTTTTAGGTCCAAGTCTAACATAAAATCAGTAAAGGTATTCAGGGACTTTTGCAAGCTATTTGCGGTTAAAGCCATTAAAACCGTGTCGTCCGCATATGACAACAACGGTATCGGGTTGCTGCCAATTTTCGGGAAGTCTAAGTTCTGTTCTCTGAGGGCTGTTTCCAGACCATTAGTGTACACGAGGAAGAGAAAGGGTGCCAATATGCACCCTTGTCGTACTCCCTCTGTGGAAATGATGGGACCTGTCCTCTCACCTCCTGGGCCAAAACGTATGGCTACCGAGGTGGATGCATGCAGCCTACGGAGGAGGAGGGTAACTAGGGGCTCCTCGAAACCCATTTCTCCCATCATTGACCACAATGTTCCCCTGTTAACTGTATCAAACGCGCAGGACAAGTCCATGAAGGCAAGGTGGATTGACCCCTTCCCCGCCTTCATGTACTTGCACATTATCAGGGTCAGGTTGAGGCACTGTTCATTTGTCCCCATGCCCCTTCTGAATCCATATTGGGTTTGGGACATGAGCCCAGATGAATCTGCCCATGTCTCAAGACGCGCCAGGATGACCCTTCCCATCACCTTCACTGTGGCATCAATCAAGGAGATGAGCCTGTAACAGGCCGGGTCATCCTTATTACCCTTTTTATACACGGGTACCACTATTGCCTCCTTCCATGAAGTAGGAATGGGGCCACATATGGCCGCTCTGAAAACATTTGTCAAGAGGGGTGCCCAAAGTTGAATGTTACTTTTAAATAAATCGAGGGGTACCCCATCCGGCCCTGCGGCTTTGAGTTGTATGCCTTTTTTAAGGGCATCCGCGACCTCGCTCACTCCTATGGAGGAGCTCAAATTATGTGCAGTGGCTTGATTAAATGGAACGTCGAGGCGTATGTCCTGACTAGTGATACCCTTTGGGTTAAAAATGTTTGTAAAGTGCAATTCCCACTCTTTCTCAGGTATTAATGAAACCATTCCCCCTATGTCCTCTGAGAATAAAGGGCGGTTTATAACCTCCCAAAAACTCCTAGAGTCTTTGAGAGCGCTCGCTTTCTCCAAGTCTGTCCAGGCTTGCTTTCTCAATTCTTGCTTCCGCTGTGCTACTGCACTCTTGTAGACCTGCCTTGCACTCTTGATTAGGGTATTGTCCCTGGGGGTTATATGTAGAGCCTTTTTTAAGTCCTTCTGGGCCCTTGAACATTGTACATTGAACCATTTAGTCCCCCTAGGATCCCTAGCTGCTGTTGTTTTTGTCAGGTTTCGGGAAGCGTCCCTGCAGATTCCTTCAAATCCCCGTATGACCGTTTCCGGGGGGGAATCGTGATCTAAACATTTCAATATGGAGCTCAAATTAGCTTTGACAATGCTCTCCTCAAATTGCGAGGAGTTTATCTTATTCCATTTCATTCGCACCCCATGGTTACGGTTATACTGGAGGGGGCGGCCATCACCTTTCACTTCCTGAACAGTTACATGTAAGGAGGCGATAAGGGGGTTGTGGTCGCTGGCATTGTTGGGCTCCACTTCGAAATTATCCACCAGAAAGGCAAAGTTTCTAGATATAAGCATAAAATCAATGACACTAAAACTCCCTCTGCCCATAAAGGTAGGATATTTAGCTGATGTGTTACTAGCTAAGGTATCCACGAAAATCAGATCGTTCACTATAATGATGTCATTTAAGGCATCTCCCTGGGGGGTGTGTATAAAGTGCGTTAGGGGTTGTCCTTCAGTGTCTGTTAACCCACATACTCTATCTGTGCTGTGCCGACATATGGAACAATTAAAATCCCCCACCCAATAAATACACAAGGGCTGCCACTTCCCCGCGATCTTATCTATTTCCTCTTTAAGATTTATAATAATATCACACATATTTGAGTCAAAAACATTATAATACCAATTAATTAAAAGAGTCTTGACTTGAAACAAGTTAAAAATCAAAATCAATTGATACCACGGTGAGTCCAAGACGGGCTTTGCTTTAATTGACCCATATTTAAGGGAAATCAGTGTCGCTAGTCCACCTTTTGCTCTTCCTGCTGGGGATGCGATCGCATTTACATTCAGGGAACAAAAGCCAGCTAGTTCAATATTCTCCCTGGACCAAGTTTCCTGGGTACATATAATATCAAAACCAGTTATATAGGTCAACCATGTTTCATCTTCTAGTTTCGACCGAATGCCTGCGATGTTCCCGGAGAGGATTCGAAACGGGCAAGTTTTCAGTGGTCTTATGCCTGATTCCTGCCTGGACCTGTTGCTCAAAGAATTCGAGTCATGACCCTGCATCCCTGAGTTATATGGGGTTAGTTGGCTAAGTGATGTATCCACAGACTCCAACGCCTCAACGGTAGGAGGGGTATTGGGTGATTTGAATGTGTGGTGGTCCTGACAATTGGAGGCCACTTTATTTCCTTCTTTTCCGATCCCTAAAGGAAGGTTATCTTTAGTTACCCCGCCTGCCCTTGGGATCTTACTTAATTTATGTGGAGCCCGGGGTAGTCAGTCAATTTCTGACAAGCCTGACAGTACCTCAAAACGGTTTGGGTGAAGCCAATCTACGGACTGAGGAAGGTTATTTCTATTCTGGGGGCGTGGGCGGGACATAAATCCCCCTTGGTAAGGAGGGTAAAAAAAGCCTAGAGGGCGAGCCTGTATGTACTCCAAGGGGGAATCTCTAAGGTGACATATGGCAAGATCCAACCATCTTCCATCATTAAAATTCAGAACCACCCAGCCTCCCTCTCTATCCTTTTGTGTGTTCCCTACCCAGCTTACCCGCCTTGCCATTATAATATGGTTTCGCCAGTTTATCTGGGACTGTGTTTTACTGGCGCACCAATAGGCCGATTTGTTAATAAGGCTCTGACAGCTTTCACGGTGACCAGATGGTGCATGTGGGACCCCTGTCAGGACTAAGGTGTATGGGGTGCATTCTGGGGGGAGATTTAATATGATATTATCATCCTGTCTGGGTGGGTCAAAGCCCCGATTCAACCTTTTCTTGTTCTCTGTGTCCCCTCTAGGAATACTTTCAACACTCAGGGATTGGGTGCCTTTGAATCCTATCCTTACTAATAACCTCCTCTTCACGCCACTTGCCTGGGTTTGTAACAATGTATCAGGCTCATTTCGCGTTTCCCTATCCTGGTTTAAATCTGTAATGTTGCCCTCCGCTCCTCTGGCTACAGAGCCTTCTGCGGCTGTCCTCCCATTATCAGGAATTACAAGGGTGGCCTTTTCACCCCTCTCTGTCGGCCCGTTATCCATCGACCCTCGCCCATTAAGACCACTTGGACTCACTGTACTCCCTTGTGACGGCAACAATTGACCCATCAACTCCTCTATTCGAGCCAACCGGGAGAAAACGGGTACCAGGCAATCTGACACTATTTTACCAAAATGGGCTGACATCAAATCCATGTCTGGCAATGTCTTTATCTTTGAAGGCCCTGCTCCCCCTCAGGGTTATCCCACTGAGGGAGGGGGATTTTGCTTTGATCTCTTGGTTCTAGGCATATTGCTCATGGACCTTTTATCTGACTCTGTTGCAGGCAGGTCGGTGCGCTTCCTTTTCCCCCCCACCACATTTTGATCCTCCACAGCTGTTGGTATTACGGATCCCTTGTCTTTAAGTTCTCCATTCGTGGGACCCTTATTCACAGTGCTGCGGGAGGGTGAGAGGACAATTGGAGCGAGTACTTGATCTACTTGTGCAGTATAGGGGGATAGTGTGATTGCTTGACTAGTGTCCTCTGTAGTTGTAGGGGGGTCGGACTGGTCGGGGCACATGTTCAATGCTGGGAGGGGAGATGATAGGCCCAGCGAGAGCCTGCGTTCGGCCAGTTCGATTTCTTTATTTAGGGCCCCTACGGCTTTCTGCAGGTAGCCGTCAAGTGTGTTATCTGGACACTTGGTCGTGGGCAAGGGCATGGTTTTCTTTCTCCCCATCGCCCTTTAGTTCTCAATATATGTAATGCAACAATCAGCAGGCATAAAAGTTGAAGGTTGTCCTCCCACCGGACCAACCCCCTTCCTTACTCCTTACTTCAGCTTTAGGTGGTGCCTCCAATGGTGGAACCAAGAGATGTGTCCCAGCCCAGCCTCCTCCAGGCGCTGACGGGCGCAGACAGGCCTGCCCTTGGCCCGGGCTTTGCCCGGGCGCGGCCCCGGCACGCCCGCGCGCGTCCCGTGCTGCGGGGGATCCGTGGCAATGTTATCGCGCCCCCCGGCGCGTTTGCAGCGTTGATGGCGCTAGGGCTGCTGGGAGTTGTGGTTCGGGCCGTTCCCCTCACGCCCAGGAAGGATATTCTTCAGCCGTTCCCCTTACGGCAGCAGCAGAGGCTGCTTGGCGTAGTCCCGGTGAGTTTGGCGCGCCCGCGCTGCGGGGGAGCCGCAGCAATTTTATCGCGCCCCCCGGCGCGTTTGCAACGTTGATGGTGCTAGGGCTGCTGGGAGTTGTGGTTCGGGCCGTTCCCCTCACGGCCAGGAAGGATACTCTTCAGCCGTTCCCCTCACTGCAGCAGCGGAGGCTGCTTGGCGTAGTCCCGGTGAGTTTGGTGCAGTCAATAAGGACTGACGCTGAGACAGCCAGATCTTTGGGGGTGCTACAACATAAACAGCATAGACAGACAGAGCCGGCAAAATAGGAGGTCCTTTGAAAATTGATCCTTTTTTCACCCATATCTACAATATGGTTCATGTGGACAACAATCAAGACAGCCAAAACTGCAGTGAAGCCAAACTATTAACAAGGGTCAAAGACATCAAGAAAATCAATCCTCAAAATTTGATCCTCAAAGTAGAGCCTGACTTTACAAAAGATATCAGCTTTCTGTCAAAACTGTCAATAGGGCACAGAAAAAGTTATTTCAGGAAAATCGGCAACATATAACATCCGATAAATGGGTGTTAGACATTGTCTATCATGGTCACACCTTAGAATTTGTGGAAAGCCCACTTTAACTTCCATTGAGAAAAGAAGATCACAAGAACCTCCACCCGTTACGGTTGGGGGTGTCCAAATTGAGAAACAGAAAATCTATAGACAAAATACCATCTGCGGAAATGTTTTAAAGCTTCTTCTCAACATTCTTTCTAATATTAAAAAGATCAGGGGATTGGTGCCCAGTGCTTAAAGAGCCAAAGTTTTTACATGGTTACATTACAAGAGATGTTACCCTTCCTGAAGAAGGGCGCATATCTAGCATCAGTAGAGCTGGAAGATGCATACTTCAACATTCCAATACATGTGAAACACATATTCCTTTTTTCATGGTTGCTGACCACCACTACCAGTTAAAAGCCTAACCTTTTAGCCTGCAATCAGTACTTCAATACTGCATGAAGTTCCTAGCACCAGTGGTAGCAACCCTCTTCCCCGTATCATAAAGCTTCAAAAATTATCATACAAACACTTAACGAGCTCAAAAATCTGGCAGTTGGAAGCAACTGGGGTTGCTGGTCTCTGATTTTCTGTAGGTTGGATCATTTACAATGATGTAGATGGGTTGCAAATATGGCAATGCATTTTCTCTATACCTTTTAGCCTGGATCCAAACTATTCGGAATCCTGCAGCCAGACTGCTGCTAAAAGGACATATATTCTACCATGCCACCTTTCTGATAAAGGAGCTTCATTTAATGCCTGTCAAAGCTAGGTTTCCCTTCAAAGTGCTTGATGTCATCCACCACATAGTTAATGGTAATGCTCGAACAAATATTTGGGAAATATTTCATTTTATTCACTTTTCCTCTTTTGTAGTAAAAAAAATATATATCTTTTTTTTGAGCTTACAAAAATATATCATCCTCTGTTATATTTAGCAGTTGTCATATTTCTGTTATTCATTTTTGTTCATAGCAACCTTATTTTCACATTTATAATCATAAATACATAAAATAGCACTATTCCTCAATTTAGCAATACATAAGAGACTAACAGTCTTCTTTAACCCTTGGTTATACAATCAATATTGACATCATCCTTCTTTATGCTGGTATAATACTGGCGGCTTGTTGACAGGCAACGCGCGTTTCGGCTAAAGCCTTCATCAGGACTCCGTCACAGTGGTTACTATATAGGAAATAGACAACAATTTGTCTGGAATTAATTTACCTGATTTATATTGCTGATATATTGCCATGGTGAATTATACTATTGAATTGTTTTGTTTTGGAGATACATTTCAATGGTGTATCAGTTTGGCATAATTTCTTTAGTTAAGAAAAACCAGTGCTCAAGAGTTTGAAAGTGATGGCCAAACAATTGGCCCAAGAATAGATCCCCAAACACCTAAGTCGATTTGGAAGAATAGAAATTAGAAAAAAGATCCTCTTTGGTGTTCCTCAGAGTTTCATGCACAGGTGAAAGATTTTTAAAGAAAAAACTGATGTGAAATCAAAAAGTGGCATGCTCTCCATCCATGATCAGCCCTCCATTAGTGTTGTACTGACTGTTCAAGATTTGCCTCAGCCTACCTTCGAGGGCAACCGATAGCTATATGTCATACTCGTCTTTCTTTTGCAAAAATGAGGGTATTATCCGCAGCTTTTCTGTTGTATACTGCATAAAATGTATAAAAAATAGTTATTGTCTAACCGCACTGTTATTTCAGTCGCATTTTATTTCTAGTAGAGTATAACATCTGCGTCGTACCTGCTCCGCTATTGTGATTCTTATCTCCTACGAATGGGTCATGGACGAATTTTTTCATACAAAGCCAGAGAAGCTGTGCTTTTTAAATACTCCAAGAGTGCTAAATCGAAATATAAAGATATTAGGATTAGGTACAAGACAGCTTTCAACCTCGTCCTATTTAAGTTCCATTTGTTTTAACATTAACTGACCCTTTAAGTTTTACCATATTTATAGTTTACCGCTTTTCTTGCCCATTGTACAAAATGATGTATTTACCTATCTCGAAATGGTCCTACTTATTGCACAATATTGGGTAAAACCTTGCTCACTACTTCAAGCGTTGTAACTTGATGGGTAAATCATCTGCAAATAATTAAATCAAAAACTAAATATGGCAAGGAAAATGGGTCAATAGCAGAGAAATGTTGCTTAATTAAAAGACGACTATTTATTGTAGACGTCTGCAGTGATGTTACGAAAATTGCGCTGTACTGACCTTTATAATTTATTTTGATATGTCGTTCTCTGCATTTCCTATTTTCGACTGCATATACTTGTGAATTCAGTGCATTCATGAATTACAATCGCACTCCTGAAAATGTAGTTTTCTCTTATCCTTGTGCTGAAACAAACATACAGTTTTCTCACTAAATAGCATGTTTTACTTACATTAGAGCTTTTAGTTGTTATTTTTGTTTCAAAAGTTCATTATTGGTGCCTTTCCCCCGCTTTTCACACTACAAAACAGATCCAACTATATGTTCCTCAAGATCTGTACGAATTATTTAACATCCCATTCACTTCTTATGTTTAAATAAGAAATGGTACGAGGCGAATATCAATTATACGGCCAAGTGTAACCCTCGTGCTGCCTATACCGGGAAAGCAACCGTCCCGATGGCATGATACTTCCTCAATCATCACAAAGACCCGGGTAAGTTCGATTATGTATAATAACCTTTTTCTTAATTTTCTCCATAGTCTGCTGTATCGATCTGGGCGGCTAAGGGGAGGGACTATATAAATGGCATTTAGATGGTAATACTGAGTGGGTGAATCTAATTCACTAAAGCACTATGCTAGCAACCCTATTAATCCCGCTTACCTGCCATTTCGATCGCTGCACCTCATTCGTTTAGGAGACGCCGAAGGGAAACGCTACCGCGTCATGTTGTTTTAAAATACTAAACCTTGCCCCTGACATTACGTCGTGCTAAACACTTCCGGGTTAGATCTCTTAAAGAGATTGGCTAATAGCGTGGGCGCCATCTTGACATGTGTATATGTCGCTGAATATTGCGTTAATACTGCAATTAATCCCAATATCCTATGGTGTTTTACTTTAAAAAAAGATGTATATATCCAAGTTCTTATATTGTATATATATCATTATGTTTAAGCCTTATTGCATGCCTCTTAAAGTATATCATGATATTGCTAGTTACTGCAAATATCATGACTGAATAATTCATGTGCAAGGTTTACCAGAATGTAAACCATAAAGGTATTCTTCTTACATGTGTCATTAATCAGTAATTATATTTAATTGCCTGATCCCAGGGAATTTCTAAATTTAACCCCCTTATGGCCGTTCCTAGAGTGAAGATCCAGAAAACCTCCCTACATTTTCTTATGGCCTCTGTATTCATGCCTGGCTTACTCTCAATTTTCTCCAAAATGTACCACTGTATTTCTTCTGGGGTGTGTTCTTGGTCCACATAATCTTGGACAACGTGGGCTACAATTTTCTTGTTTCTCATCGCTGATCTATGTTCCGTTAATCGGGTTCCCACCGATCTGCTAGTCTCTCCCACATATCCCAAATTACATTGGCAAATAAGTAGGTAAACCACATCAGATGTTTTGCAATTTGTTAAACTTGTAGGTGATATCATTTGGCCATTAAATTCAAGCGTGGTCGATTCGATTGCTTGAGGGCAGGATTTGCAAGTGTTACATCTCTAGTTGCCTACCACTGAGTTTGTGCCATCTATGCTCCTTTGTAGGAACATATTTGTGTGTTTCATCCTTGAGTTTACAATATGATCTTTTAAATTCTTGTTGCGTCTGTATGCGAAAAGTGGTCTGGGTACTTGTGGTATCGTATTCGATTTGTTAATGTTTAATATGTTCCAACTGGAACATACCGCCTGTCAGACTCTCTCATTGATCATAGAGTGCCGTGTGACAAAAACTATAGATGGTTTAGTCTTGACTCGAGTATTGAGTAGCAGATGTTGCCTATCATAGAACCGAGCTCTTTTGTAGGAGTCTCGGACAAGACGCCTCGGGTATCCTCTGGCTAGAAACTTGTTTTTCATGGTCTCTGACTTAATATCAAAGTCTTTGATGTTCGTGCAATTACGTCGCAAACGTAAAAACTCACCGAAGGGTATGCTATTCTTTTGTGTAGGTGGATGATAGCTATCGTAGTGTAGCAACGTGTTCCTTGCAGTGGGTTTAGTATACAACTCTATAGCCAGGGAGCCCGAGTCATATTTGATTACAACGTCTAGATATTCCACTTGGCTATTGCTGACATTATTAGTGAATTTGATATTCTCATCGCACAGATTTAGCCAATCTAGAAATTCTTCAAGTTTTTCCAGTGTATCTGTCCAAATAAAAAATATATCGTCTATAAATCTGGACCATTTGTCCACAGATTCAAAAAAAGGTGCTACTTCATTAAAGACGAATTTCTTTTCAAACAGTGACATGTATATGTTTGCTACTGTGGGGGCACAAGATGCCCCCATGCTTACACCCTGTTTTTGTTTGTATAGTTGTGTGTTGAATTCGAAGACATTGTCTTCTAAAACTATTTTCAAACATTCCAATACAAAGATGGCTGGACATGCAATATCATAGCTATTAATAAACCAATTTACTGCTTCAATTGCTCCTGTTATTGGAATGTTACTGTAAAGAGCTTGTATATCCAGTGTAACCATATACTGTGTGGTGGGACAGAAAGGTGTATCCTCTATTAGATTTATAATGTGCCTTGTGTCTTTCACAAATGCCGGTGTACGAGACACATGAGGGCATAGGATGGCATCAATGTACTTCGAGAGGGGTTCTGTAATAGAGCCTAATGTAGTGACAATAGGTCTCAGTGGTGGATTGTCTTCATCTTTATGTATTTTTGGGATGCCATAAATGCTGGTCATCCTCGGTTTTTCCACGTTGAGAAAAGACCATTCTTTCTCGCAAATGTGACCATCCCTAAGGGCTCTGTTTGTTAACCTGCCTATTTTTGTAGCAATACTAGTGGTCGGATCCCTAGTTATCTTGCTATAAAAATGATTTTCTCCCAACATAGTTTCCATTTTGGAGACATATGCATGGGTGTCAAATAAAACAATCCCCCCCCCCCTTGTCACATGCTTTAATAGTGATGGTTGGGGTCTGTTTAAGATCTTCCAAAGCTTTATATTCCTCTCTGCTCAAATTGAATGGGGTCTTGGGTACATGTTTGATGATGTTAATTATCTTATTGTACACTGTTTGTTCAAAAACCACCACTTCAGGTGGCAACTGGTCTGTGGTGGGAGTGAATGTGGATTTAAGAGTCATTCCTGACCGATTTGCAGTTTCTGATTGTGGTTCTTTATTAGCAAAGAATATCCGTAACCGAATTTTTCTGAAAAACGACATCAGATCTCTGACAAGTTCAAATTTATTTAGACCTGAATGAGGGGCAAACGTTAAACCTTTTGTTAATAAGGTCCGAGTTGAATTTGATAAAGGGGAGTTACTTAGATTGAAGATGGGAATGGTTTCTACTCCCTCCAATATTGGGCGTTTCGAGTAACAAGATATTGATTTTGATTCATCTGTGGATCTCCCTGGAACCTCGGTTGGTATTGAGGTCTCCAATTTATTCGTCACGAGAAGCTCCTCCCTAAAAAAAGGCTGTACATACCGCTGTCTTCTCGAGTTGAAACCATTCCCTCTGGATTCATAGTTACTAGATTGCCCTTCATTGTCCGAATCTGATGTGTCAGAAAAAGTAGTGATTTTGCGCCCATATTGTCTATTCATTGGCTGATCATAATATGTGCCCTCTGGTTGGTTGTAATAGTTCTCTGTGAGGTATGGGTAAGTGCCCTCCTTACTATGAAAACGGATATCTTTCTTTAGTTTTTCCACTTTCCTTTTTGTTAAGTATTCAGTATACGAGTGTAGATCTCTTTCTATATCCTCAAGTTTTTTCTTTGCCTCTTCCAAAATACCTGAAGCTCTGATTTTATTTTCTAAATCTGTGATCTCAGTTGCCAATTGATCTATGACCTCCTTGGCGGTTTCTACAATAAGCATCATGAAATCGCGGGAACATCTATTGGCGATCATTGACCATCTTTCTAAAAATTGTTTTATTTGAACAAAAAGTCCCGGAATGTTTTGTACCCTTAGGCCTTGGGGAATTACCCCAGCCTTCAGGTATTCCAACATATACTGTCCGTGGAGCTCTATTCTTTTGATCTTTTTTCTAAGGGCTAGGGCCTGTCCAACCAAACATGGGAGGGTCTGGGGGAAGTGGTTGGGCCAGCTTGTATAACAGAGTTCTCCTCTCTTCCCTTGGGGTTTGAGTCAAAGCGCGTCCTTAGAGATGGGTTTGGATCACAATGTGTGTTGGCGCTTATTTGGTGACGACAACTAATTAATGTACCATACTAGAAATGCATTACAGTGCTGTGTTTTTACTGTTCTGAAAATCAATAAAATTGGTTATAAAAAAAAGAATGTATATATTCTTTTTAATGTGTATTTCACAGGCTAGTTCCTGAAATAAACAAACTGAAAGAGACTATTAGTTATAGATTCCTTACCTTAGAATTACCCCCAGGCGTCAGACTGGATCCGGAGAATTTTTCTTCAGCAATACCCCTGTGCGTCGGTAGGTGGCGTCGGCCGACTCCCCGTCCGTTGTCGGCGTCGTGGTCGCCGGAATTACGTTGCGGTGCCTACTTAGACGCGGCCCCTGCATGCTGGCATCAGTTCTTTCTTTTTCCGCGCCAGCCTAGCGCAGATCCGGAGAGAGCTTGCCCCTTAGTCATTTTTTGACTAAACTTTTTGGACTTTTGTCGACGTCTTTTTTCAAGTCTCCGACTCCTGGTGCGCGAGAGATGTCCCATCGTCGAACCGGATTCAAGCCTTGTGACTCCTTCACAAACTGATGTCCGTGACGGATCCGCACCTCCTGTGCCTCTGGTGCCTGGAGCGTGGCCATGACCCGAAGTCGTGCTCAGACTGCCGGACCATGAATCCGAAGTCTTTGCGGGAGCGTTCCTGAAAGCCTTTGGAGGTCCGGCAGTCGGCTCAGCGTCGCTCCCGGTCTCGCTCGAGGGGAAGGTCTAGAGACCGGTTGCGGAGCCACCACACCTCGTCCAAGTCTTCGCACTCCTCGGGTAAGTCGAAGCACAAGAAGAAGGCGAAGAAGCACCATCGCTCTTCGCCTTCTCCCCGTCGGTCGGCTGACGTGACGCGGGACATGGAGCCTTGTTGCTCTAAGGCTCTGTCTCCAGTGCCTGACTCAGGGACGACTCCGCGTCTCCACCTGTTTCTGGGAGGCGGGGCGTCCCCTGCCCAGTTTTGTACGTTCTACGAAGCCCTCCACCCCATCTTTGGGCAGCCTGACTCCGCTGGCGTGCCTTCGGGCCCCGCTGAGCCGGTTGGGGCTCCGGCACCGCAGGGTCCCCATGGATCCAGGCCTGGATCCGGATCGATGCCGGTCAACCTTACTCGACCTTCCCCTGCTACGACGCCCCCGGCCGACGCCGTCCCCATCCTCATCCCCGAGATGGACCCGGAGCGTCCCCATCCTCATCCCCGAGATGGACCCGGAGCCGGATCCACGTCGGCCGACATCAAAATCCGACGCCGGAGGGTACTTTTGTTCCCTTGTTCATCCCAGGTGTTCCCTATCGCCCTGAGGGTGGTGATGAGGACTGGAAAGGGTCGCTGGACCCTTTAACAGACCAGCTGGAAGAACCAGACTGGAGAGAGGAATTGGGTGACGCCAGTGGTCTGGATCACTCCCCAGACCTTGGCATGCTTTCTCCCCCTACCGTGGCTACGGAGAAGGGAGCGTACTATGCAGTGGTGGTGCGTAGGGCAGCCGAGGCTTTGGGCCTGGAGCTCCCTACAGTGGCAGTCAGGACTAACCTCCTGACAGAGGTGCTTGAATCGGCGGCAACTTCCTCTGAACCCCTCTTGCCTTTCAATGAAGCCCTCACGGATGTCCTTCTGGGCACTTGGTCCAAACCCAGCACAGGGACTCCTGTGGAACGGACGATTGCCAGTCGCCACCACCCGGCTCCGTGCGATCCCATTTTCCTCTCCCAACACCCTTCCCCCGAGAGCTTGGTGGTCCAAGCTTCTTCCCCCAAAGGCGCATTCCCTTCCGCAAACTCGGATAGGGAATCCAAGAAGCTGGATAATCTTGGGAAGCGTATGTTCTCTTCCTCCAGCTTGGCGCTGCGGTCCGTGAATACCGCATGCCTCTTGGGCCGCCATACCCATACAGTCTGGGAAACGGTTGCGGAATTGCTGCCTCAGTGCCCGGAGGAGGCCTGGGCCATTCTCTCCCAGGCAGTGGCGGATGGGAGAGACGCAGCACAATTCACAATCCGCTGCGGACTAGATACCGCCGACTCTCTGGACAGAACGATTGTCACGTCGGTAGCCCTGCGGCGCTACGCCTGGTTGAGGACGTCTGGTTTTTCGGGGATGTTCAAGCAACCTTGCTGGACATGCCCTTCGATGCCCGTTGCATTTTGGGTGACAAGGCAGACTCGGCGCTAGAGCGTTTTAAGGATTCTCGCGCTACGGCCAGATCCTTAGGCCGTGCTGCGTCTTCCCGTCCCCTACAGTCCGCCTTTTGTCCCTTTCGTGGCTACGGAAGGGGCACCCCACCACGTCCGACCCAGTCCAACCACCGGCCCACGCATGCTGCCCACCCTCTGCATGGCCGTGGATGTGGGACCCAGCGACGCAGGTCTGGAAACCAGCGGGTGGGCCAGTCCACCCTTTCCACCCCTGCAGCAACCTCCAAACCCTCCTAGTCTGACGTTCCAGGACCATCAGCGGCCAGTGGGTGGCAGAATTCGCCATCACCTCCCCCACTGGCAATTCATCACGTCAGACAGGTGGGTTTTGCAGATAGTCCGAAGGGGCTACTCCCTCCCCTTCGAGACTACCCCTCCCTCCATGCCACCGTCTTTCAATCGCATGTCTGAGGATCATTTGGCGCTTCTCCGCCAGGAACTCTCAGCTCACTTGGCCAAGGGAGCTATTGAGAGGGTCCCTGCACCAGAAGTAGGTTGTGGTTGCTATTTCCGCTAGTTTCTGGTGCCCAAGAAGGACAGAGGCCTGCGACCTATCCTAGACCTCAGGGCCCTCAACTTCTTCCTCCGGAAGGAGAAGTTCAAAATGCTAACCTTGGCTCAGGCCCTGTCTGCCCTCGACCCTGGAGACTGGTTGGTAGCGTTGGACTTGCAGGACGCCTATTTTCACATTCCCGTCCTGCCAGCCCACAGGCGTTACCTACGGTTCACGGTAGGCCACAAGCATTTTCAGTTCACTGTGCGCCCCTTCGGCCTTACCAGTGTCCCTCGGGTGTTCACAAAAGTGATGGCGGTGGTCGCAGCTCATCTGCGCAGAACAGGAGTTCCAGTCTTCCCCTATCTCGATGACTGGCTGTTGAAGGCGGGCTCACCCCAGGCTGTCGTCTCCCACCTCAAGACTATGGCGGACCTCCTGCATTCGCTGGGGTTCACTATCAACGTGCCGAAGTCACACCTGGCTCCCTCTCAGTCGCTCCCTTTCATCGGAGCTGTTCTGGACACAGTGCAGTTTTGGCCCTATCCTCCCGAGCAGTGAGTCCGGGATATTCGGGCTATGATACCAATGTTTTAGCCTCTATCCCGGATTCCGGTGAGAATGACCCTGAGGCTGCTGGGCCTCATGGCCTCCTGCATCCTGCTGGTGGATCATGCCAGATGGCATATGCAGGCTCTGCAGTGGGACCTGAAGTTCCAGTGGGTGCAGCATCAGGGGAATCTTTCCGACTATGTCCAGATCTCGGAGGGGACTGTGCAACAACTGCAGTGGTGGTTGACGAACCAGGATTGGGTCAGAGGCAGATCCCTCACCCTTCCCCAACTAGACCTCATGGTGGTGACCGATGCACCACTTATGGGATGGGGAGGCCACCTGGGAGAGGCGCAGATCAGAGGAGTCTGGTCTCCGGCGGAGTCCGCTCTCCATATCAACCTGTTGGAGCTCCGGGCGATTCGCTTGGCACTGAAGGCATTCCTTCCCTCCCTCAAGGGGAAGGCAGTGCAGGTGTTCACGGACTACACCACCGCCATGTGGTACTGCAACAAGCAAGGAGGTGTGGGGTTGTGGACCCTTTGTCAAGAGGCTCTTTGCCTTTGGACATGGCTAGAACATCAGGGCATTACCCTGATGGTTCAACACCTGGCAGGTTCTCTGAACGCCAGGGCGGACAAACTCAGCCGTCGGTGCCTGGTGGATCACGAATGGCCTCTTCACTCGGAGGTGGCACAAGGTCTCTATTAGCAGTGGGGAGAGCCTTGGTCAGACCTGTTCGCCACCGAAGAGAACGCGCAATGTCAGCAGTTCTGCGCGTTGGAGTTTCCAAGGCGGCACTCGCTCGGCGACGCTTTTTGTTGCGAGTGGAGCTGCGGCCTCTTGTGCACTTTTCCGCCTGTACCACTTCTGCCCCGAGTGCTGAAGAAGATCAAGCGCGACCGGGCCCAAGTCATTCTTGTGACTCCGGACTGGGCACGAAGAGTTTGGTACCCCGAGCTCCTGAGCATGGCCATTGATCCTCCGATCAGATTGCCCCTCCGGGAGGATCTTTTGTCGCAGCAGCAGGGGACGGTCCTCCACTCGAACCTGTCCAGCCTTCACCTTCTTGCGTGGAGATTGAGCGGCGACAGTTGACAGCTTTTGACCTTCCTCCCGAAGTCTGTAATGTCATCTTGGCAGCCAAGCGTCCCTCCACTAAGACGGTATACGCCTGTCGATGGAACAAGTTTGTGGCATGGTGCACAGCAAAGGTTGTGGATCCCCTTTCTGCCCCTCTTTGAGGTTCTTTTGTTCCTTCTTTCTTTGGCCCAGCAGGGCTCTGCTCTGGGCACTCTTAAAGGCTACCTGGCAGCCATTTCTGTTTTTCTTCGGCTAGCAGATCAGCCCTCTTTGTTCAATTCCCCTATTGTAAGTCGGTTCTTTAAAGGCATTATTCATCTCTTTCCTCCATCTCCTTTCATAATGCCTCAGTGGGACTTAAACCTTGTCTTGACTTAACTTATGTGCGCTCCCTTCGAGCCTCTTCACAACTGTCCTCTCAGGCTCCTCACTCCGAAGACTGCTTTTCTTGTTGCCATCACCTTTGCTCGCAGAGTGAGGGAGCTCCAGGCTCTTTCTTCTAAGCCTCCTTTCTTTTCAATCCATCCGGACAAAGTGGTGCTTCGAACGAGACCGTCATTCCTACCTAAAGTTGTCACTCCTTTTCACATCGGACAGACTATTACTCTGCCCACCTTTTTCCCACCTCCAAATCCTTACAAGGAGGAGGAAAGACTCCACCGCCTGGACCCGAAACGTGCGCTGTCTTTCTACCTCGACCGCACAAAGGATTTCCGGGTGGACGATCAACTCTTTGTTGGCTATGTGGGTGTCAAAAAAAGTCGGGCGGTGCAAAAGCGTACCATCTCTCGATGGGTAGTCCTTTGTATCAAGATGTGTTTCGCTTTGGCTAAAAAGGAACCTCCAGTGGGGCTGCGTGCTCATTCCACTAGAGTTAAAGCAGCAATCACTGCTTTGTCGCGTGGAGTTCCATTCATCAATATCTGCCAGGCGGCGAGCGTGGGCTTCTATGCACCCGTTCACCAGACATTACTGCCTGGATAGCCAAGTCCGGAGGGACGGCTACTTTGCCCGTTCTGTCCTCCAGGATTTTCTGGTGTGAACTTGGTTCGCAGACCCTCCTCCGGAGTTGGTATTGCTGGGGTATCTTTTCTAAGGTAAGGAATCTATAACTAATAGTCTTCAGATGAACAAGTTACTTACCTTCGGTAACAATGTATCTGTAAGAGACTTATATTAGTTGTAGATTCCTTACCGCCCCACCCATCCTCCCCACTCTGCGAACTGACTTCTAGGGATAGGGATTCCCTTATAGGGCCCTAGTTGTAGCACACCAGTGGTCAGTGTTTTTCATGGCTCTGCGCTTCTGGCATGGAAAGTCGTGTCAGAACTGACGTCAGCGTGCAGGGGCGGCGTCTAAGTAGGCACCGCTACGTCATCCCGGCGACCTTGACGACGGACGAGGAGTGGACCGATGCCACCAACTGACGCGCAGTGGTATTGCTGAAGAAAAATTCTCCGGATCCAGTCTGACACCTGGGGGTAATTCTAAGGTAAGGAATCTATAACTAATATATGTCTCTTACGGATACATCGTTACCGAAGGTAAGTAACTTGTTCATTTTGACTGACTGACACTTTCTACTCCTAAACTCTACCCATCTCTTTTTTTAAACATATTTTATTAGGGATTCAATTGTCACATGTAACATACATTTCGGTGCATGGCTGTGTACATCTTCAACAGTGCCTGTCAGCGTACAGATCACCTTCAGATTTATTCAATTTCCATAGCTAATTTTGCAGGACCCCATTGTTACTACACATTCCTTTATTAACCTCAACAATCAACTCCTCCCTCCCACCCCCTTGACAGGTTCCAACAGTCATTCCATATTTGTGGTAGTCCCAGGATGTAATAATTTGGCCGTCATGACCTTCCTCCCCCCCCTCATCCCCCCTCCCTCCTCAGATCCCTTCTCCGTCCTTTTCCAGTGTAGGGGTATGTTAGTAGGTCTTCTCTATGGTCCTACATCTTCCTCCCCCTCTGCCTGTGGCTCTGGGATTTCCCATGGGGACCTCCCGGTCAGGGTCGTCTCTCCCGAGGTTAGATCAGGCTCTTGGACAGGGCCTCCCAGGCGCGAGCCCGCTCCAGTGCCCCAATCCGTTTCTTGGCATACAGGAGAAGAACCCTCCCCTCACAGTCTGCCCATTTTTCTAATTCGGCCCTCCAAGTGAGGCTTTATGGCCTCTCGGGGGACTTCCAATGTCTTGTTATCTCCCACTTTGCAAGAGCCAGTGCTAGGTCCTGAAATTGACTGGTAACCGAATTCTTAGCACTGTGTGGAAACAATCCCATCTGAAAGAGACACGTTAGTGACAGATTCCTTACCTTAGAATATCCCCAGGCGTCAGGCTGGATCCGGAAAGTTTTTTGCGTAGCAGTACCCTTGCGCGTCGGTAGGCGGCGTCGTGCGGCTCCGCGTCCGTCGTCGGCGTCGTGATCGCCGGGATGACGTCGCGGGCAGTACTTAGACGCCGCCTCTGCACGCTGACGTCAGTTCTTCTTTTTCCGCGCCAGTAAGCGCAGATTCGGGAAGAGCAGTGCCCTAGTCAATTTTTGACTATCTTTTTTGTGAATTTTTTCACTGTTTCTTCATCGAGTCTTCACGACTCCTAGGTGTCGTAGGGATGCCCGGCTTCAAGCCATGCGGAGCCTGTGGTCGCATGATGTCGATCACAGACCCGCATCTGGAGTGTCTCTTCTGTCTCGGCCGAGACCACGACACCAAGTCGTGCCCTGACTGCCGGAAACTTCACCCGAAGGCTTTGCGAGAGCGGTCTCGAAAGCTACTCAAGGTCCGGCAGTCGGCTCCGCGCCGCACCAAGCCCCGGTCCCGGGAGAGGTCGAGGGGCCGGTCGTCGGAGTCCAAGTCTTCGCGCTCCTCATGTAAGTCGAAGCACAAAAAGTCTAAGAAGCGTCATCGCTCTAAGACTTCGCCTCGCCGGTCTCGCGACTCGGCTGAGGCCCCAGTCGGCACCGTCCCCGCGGCCCCGGACATGCCTCTGGAGCCGCCCCCGCATTACCCGTCCTTTCCGGGTTCGGGGGCGACTCCGGCCGAAATACAGGAATTCCTGTCGGCCATGGCCCGCCTCTTCGGGCCTCCAGGTCCCTCTGGTGCGCCTTTGGGCCCCGCGGGCCCTGATGGGGTTGCTCCGGCGTCGCCGTCGACTCCGCTCCGGCCCCGGCCTCGATCCCGGCTCCGGTGGTACCGCAACCCCCATCGACGCCGGTTGACCTAACCACGCCTCCGCCGACGTCCCCGGTGCCGTTCCTGACGCCGTCCGGGGCTCCGGACGGCGTCGGTCCCCGGCTCTCTCCGGCTCCGGACATGGAGCCGGACCGACGTCGCTCGACGCCGGCTCCGGCGCCGATGAGACCTTGGGTCCCAAATGTCCCTCCTCCTCCATATTTTGAACAAGAGGAGGACCAGGAGAGCTGGGAGGGGTATGAGGACCCTCTCACACAACAGTGTGAGTATGATCCGGACTGGGCTGAGGAACTTGGGGATGCCAGTGGTCTAGACACCTCCCCTGACACTGGCATGCTGTCTCCTCCCGTGGCTACGGAGGAGGGAGCTAATTTTGCAATGGTGTTGCGTAGAGCAGCTGGAGCCTTACATCTCCAATTGCCTACTGTGGCTGTCAGGACTAATCTCCTGACCGAAGTGCTTCAGCCGGCGGCTTCCTCCTCGGAGACCGTGCTGCCGTTTAATGATGCACTCACTGACGTTCTTTTGGGTGCCTGGTCCAAGCCCACCACAGGGGCTCCTGTGGATAGGAACGTGGCCCGACCCCATCGCCCTGCTCCGGGCGACCCCTTGTTTCTCTCCCAACATCCCACCCCCGAGAGCTTGGTTGTCCAAGCCTCTGCCTCCCAAACCGCCTTCCCTACCGCCCCTCCGGATAGGGAATCCAAACGCCTCGACCAATTTGGGAAGAAGGCTTTTTCTTCCTCCAGTGCTTGCTTGCGGTCCGTCAACACCGCTTGCCTTTTGGGCCGATATACCCACTCCCTGTGGGATTCGGTGGCGGCTGTTTTGCCGCAGTGTTCTGAGGAGGTCCAGACACTGCTTACCCGCGCCATTGCGGAAGGGCGAGATGCGGCTAAATACACCATACGTTGTGGCCTTGATACCGCCGACTCGCTGGGCAGATCGCTTGCAACGACGGTGGCGCTACGTCGCCACGCCTGGCTGAGAATCACTGGTTTCTCGGGTGATGTCCAGAATACACTCATGGACATGCCCTTTGATGGATTCGGTCTTTTTGGTTCAAAGGCAGACCATGCGCTGGAGCGTTTTAAGGACTCACGGGCTACTGCCGAGTCCCTGGGCCTTTCTGTTGTACGCCCTCCGCTAACCTCTGCTTTTCGCCCCTTTCGTGGCCACGGAAGGGGCGCCCAGTCACGTTAGCTGCCCAGCCACCGGCCCGCGCAGCAAGCGTCTTCGCGTGGCCGAGGACGTGGATACCGCCGTGGCGGTTCGGGCAACCAGCGTGCGGGTCAGGCCACCACCTCCAACCCGTCCGCGGCCTCCAAGCCCTCCAAGTCCCTCCTTTCAGGTGCACAGCACGCCAGTAGGGGGCAGGGTCCGCCATCACCTTCACCACTGGCGTCCCATCACCTCGGACAGGTGGGTCTTGGACATTGTCCGAAGGGGCTACTCCCTCCCCTTCGAGACCACCCCCCCAGCCATGCCACCTCAATTCCACCGCATGTCAGGGGATCACTTGGTGCTTCTGCAGAAGGAAGTCACGGCCCTCTTGGCCAAGACGGCCATCGAGCATGTTCCGACCCCAGAAGTAGGACGTGGTTGCTACTCCCACTACTTTCTGGTGCCCAAAAGGACAAGGAGGACATGCGTCCTATCTTGGACCTCCGGAACGTCAATCGCTTCCTCCGGAAGGAGAAGTTCAAGATGCTCACCCTAGCTCAGGTCTTGACTGCCCTCGACCCTGGAGACTGGTTGGTAGCGTTGGACTTGCAGGACGCTTATTTCCACATCCCCGTCCTGCCGGCCCACCGGCGTTACCTACGGTTCACGGTAAGCCTCGAGCATTTTCAGTTCACCGTGCTCCCTTTGGCCTTACAAGTGCCCCTCGGGTGTTCACGAAAGTGATGGCGGTGGTCGCAGCTCATCTGCGCCGGGCAGGGGTTCCAGTCTTCCCCTACCTCGACGACTGGCTGCTGAAGGCGGGCTCGTCCCAGGCAGTCGTCTCCCACCTCCAGACTACGGCCGAACTCCTGCACTCGCTGGGGTTCTCCATCAATGTGCCGAAGTCGCATCTGATTCCTTCTCCACAGCTCCTTTTCATCGGAGCAGTTCTGGACACGACGCAGTTTCGGGCCTATCCTCCCGAACGGCGAGTCCGGGATATTCAGGCTATGATTCCAATCTTTCAGCCTTTATCCTGGGTTTCGGTACGGATGACCCTGAGGCTGCTGGGCCTCATGGCCTCCTGCATCCTGCTGGTCAATCATGCCAGATGGCATATGCAGGCTCTGCAGTGGGACCTAAAGTTCCAGTGGGTGCAGCACCAGGGCAACCTGTCCGATCACGTCCAGATCTCGGAGGGGGCTGCAAAACAGTTGCAGTGGTGGCTCTCGAACCGGCAATGGGTCATGGGCAGATCCCTCTCCCTTCCCCAGCCAGAGCACACAGTTGTGACGGACGCGTGCCTTCTGGGATGGGGCGGTCACATGGGAGAGGCGGAGATCAGAGGCCCCTGGTCTCCGGCGGAGTCCCGGCTCCATATCAACCTTCTGGAGCTCCGGGCGATCCGACTTGCACTCAAGGCATTCCTTCCCTCTGTCAAAGGGAAGGTAGTGCAGGTGTTCACAGACAACACCACCGCCATGTGGTACTGCAACAAACAAGGCGGGGTGGGGTCGTGGACCCTCTGTCAGGAGGCTCTGCGCCTCTGGACATGGCTGGAACATCAGGGCATGTTCCTGATGGTTCAACACCTGGCAGGTTCTCTGATCGCCAGGGCGGACGAACCTCAGCCGCAGGTGCATGATGGATCACGAATGGCGTCTTCACTCGGAAGTGGCGCAAGGTCTCTTTCTGCAGTGGGGAGAGCCTTGGTTAGATCTATTCGCCACCGAAGAGAACGCGCAATGTCATCAGTTCTGCGCGTTGGAATTTCCAAGGCGGCACTCGCTCGGCGACGCTTTTCGTCGCGAGTGGAGTTGCGGTCTGTTGTACGCCTTTCCGCCTATACCACTTCTACCCAGAGTGTTGAAGAAGATTCGGCACGACCGGGCCCAAGTCATTCTTGTGGCTCCGGACTGGGCTCGAAGAGTTTGGTATCCCGAGCTACTCAGTATGAGCGTAGATCCCCCGATCCGTCTGCCTCTTCGGGAGGATCTTCTGTCGCAGCAGCAGGGGACGGTCCTCCACCCGAACCTGTCCAGCCTCCACCTGCTTGCGTGGAGATTGAGCGGCGGCAGTTGATTCCTTTCGACTTGCCTCCCGAAGTTTGTGATGTGATTCTGGCAGCCAGGCGTCCCTCCACTAAGGTGGTATACGCCTGCAGGTGGAACACGTTTGTGGCATGGTGCACAGCAAAGGCTGTGAATCCCCTTTCTGCCCCTCTTTCTGAGGTTCTTCTGTTCCTTCTTTCCCTGGCACAACAAGGTTCTGCCCTGGGTACCATCAAGGGCTATCTTTGTGCCATCTCGGCCTTCCTCAGGCTTCCTGATCAGCCCTCCCTTTTCAAGTCCCCTGTTGTTAACAGATTCCTTTGAGCCTCTACATAACTGTCCTCTTCGTCTTCTGACTCTGAAGACAGCCTTTCTGGTGGCCATCACCTCCGCTCGGCGGGTGAGTGAGCTCCAGGCTCTATCATGCAAACCTCCCTTTCTGTCTGTCCATCCAGACAAGGTTGTTCTTAGGACGCGTCCGTCCTTCTTGCCAAAGGTGGTTACTGCCTTCCACATTGGGCAGACCATCACTTTGCCCACCTTCTTTCCGCCTCCGCATCCTTCCAGAGAGGAAGAGAGGCTCCACCGTCTGGACCCAAAACGTGCGCTTTCCTTTTATATCAACCGCACACAACACTTCCGGGTGGATGACCAGCTCTTTGTTGGCTACGTGGGCGCCAAAAATGGTCGGGCGGTGCACAAGAGAACCATCTCTTGCTGGGTGACCTTGTGTATCAAAGCCTGCTATTCTTTGGCTAAGAAGGAGCCTCCTGTTGGGCTGCGTGCCCATTCCACCAGGGCAACGGCTGCTACCACGGCTTTAGGCCGCGGTGTTCCGCTGCAGGATATCTGTCAGGCAGCTACGTGGGCCTCGCTGCACACGTTTACAAAGCATTACTGCCTTGACAGTCAGGTCCGGAGGGACGGCTTCTTTGGCCGTTCTGTCCTCCGGGACTTCCTTGTCTGATCTTTGTTCGCAGACCCACCACCGGGGTTGGTATTGCTGGGGTATCTATTCTAAGGTAAGGAATCTGTCACTAACGTGTCTCTTTCAGATGCACAAGTTACTAACTTGTGTAACGATATATCTGTAAGAGACAGTAGTTAGTGACAGATTCCTTACCGCCCCACCCATCCTCCCCGTTCTGCGAACTGATTTCTAGGGTTAAGGACATCCCTTTCAGGGCCCTAGTATTTTTCAGACACCTATGTCAGCTTCTTGCATGGCTCTGCGTTCCTGGCGCGGAAAGTCGTGTACAGAACTGACGTCAGTACGCAGGGGCGGCGTCTAAGTACTGCCCGCGACGTCATCCCGGCGGTCCCGACGCCGACGATGGACGCGGAGCCGCACGACGCCGCCTACCGACGCGCAAGGGTACTGCTACGCAAAAAACTTTCCGGATCCAGCCTGACGCCTGGGGATATTCTAAGGTAAGGAATCTGTCACTAACTACTGTCTCTTACAGATATATCGTTACACAAGTTAGTAACTTGTGTAATAGGCAGTGAGCTGAAGTGGGCAGGATCTGTCAATCTATTTCCTCACCAATAGTGGTTGTTACTTCTTCCCAAAAGCCCTGTAATTCAGGGCATGTCCACATCATGTGGAGCAATAACGCACCCACCTCTCCACATCTCGTGCATTTCGCATCATCTCTCTGAAAAAACGTATTTATCTTTCCGGGGGTGAGGTATGCTCTGTGCAGTATGAAGAAGTTAATTAGACGGAAGCGGGCATTTCTTGAGGATTTGGGAATTCCCCCTAATATATTTTCCCAGGATTTATCGTCTATAGGGATATTCAGGTCCTCTGTCCAGCTATTCCACAATTTAGTCAGTGACTGTGTCGAATCTCTTCTCAGTGCCTCATATAGGTATGTAACTGCTTTAATCCTACCACCCCGGTACCCAAATATCCACAAGTGGCATGCAGAGTGGGTTCCGCGGATCCCAGTCTCCAGTGTGCTCTAATCGCCGCCACCAATCCCGCATGTAACAGAAAGTGTCCCTGAGGCAGATCATAACCCTCTCTGAGGTCCTCAAATGGCATGATTTCTCCCCCGCTGTACAAGTCACCTATTCTTGTTACTCCTGCAGTTTCCCAGTCTTCCAGTCCCACCCATGTTGTTACACAATGAAGTACCCGTAGTGCCGTTATGGGAAGGTCATGCGAGTATGGGAATTTGGTCTTTGTTTTTCGGAGAACTCGTCTCCAGCATCGCCTGGCTATTGTGACCACTTCAGTATCCTCAGGTGTGTCCCCGCCCTTACCCAATAGCAATTTCCACAACATTCCCAGGTCCGGAGCGAAAGGGTCTATTTCTCGGGTCTGAGTTTGGTTGTCACCTATCCACCTCGCCACCCATTGAAGCTGGGCCGCCAAATAGTATTGCTCAAAATCCGGAACCGCGGGTCCTCCCTCCTGTGTCAAACGTTGCATCGTTCTGAGTGCGACCCGCCTCCGACCTGTGCCCCATAGAAACGATGTAATTATAGAGTGTAAGTCTGCATGCCATTTCGGGGGTATCCATATTGGAAGTGACGTGAAAAAATATAATAATCACCATTTTCAGGAGAGCCACTCTCCCAGCTAGTGACAGTGGAAGTCCTCTCCAGAATTCCATGTTAGTCTTTAAGGATCTCAGGGCCTTACCCAAATTACCCTCAAATATGTCAGCTTGGGCATGATAAAGTTTCACACCCAAATATTCCAGACAATGGGGTTCCCACTTGAGAGCCCCCAGTTCCGCCATAGGGACCCCGGCAGCCGTCAACGGAAATAACTTGGACTTACACCAGTTAATTTTCAGACCTGACATTTCTCCGAACTCACCCATCAGCGTCTTAGCGCCTGGTAGATCTTCCTGTGCCCAAAAAAGGCAACAGGTCGTCCGCATAGAGGGCAATATAGTGTATTTTAGTCCTTAATTGTATCTACCCGGTATCGCTCCCCCATACGGGCCAGCGAGGCCAAAGGCTCCATGGCGAGCGCAAAGTGGAGCAGTGAAAGGGGGCATCCCTGTCTAGTCCCCCGCTCAACCCTGCATCTCTCCGAGATCGTTCGCCCCGACCTAATTCTAGCTGCTGGTCCCGAGTAAAGTAACCTGACCCATGCAGAAAAACCCTGTCCCATCCCCATTTTTTTTAAGACTATGTAAAAATAAACACTCTAGGCTGTCAAATGCCTTTTCCATATCTACTGAAAAGACCACTTCTTCGTGTCTCCCCTCACCCCCTCCAGTCATGAGGGTTATGAGCCTTCTGATGTTGAGTGCCATGTTACGGCCTGGGATAAATCCCGCCTGGTCTTGATGCACTAAGGACGGTATATGGGGTTGAAGCCTCATGGCCGATATTTTGCTTAGTATTTTAAAATCTAAATTTAACATCGACAATGGCCTGTAGGCATCACATTCCGTGGGATTCTTACCAGGTTTAAGTTGTGGGACAATCAATGCCTCTCGGGTAGTTCCCGGAAGTTGGCCTTCTTCTAGTGCTGCCTCATATACTTCCTCTAGTCTGGGTGCCAACTCTTCGGCATATACCGCATAGAGTTCTTTAAGGAACCCATCTGTCCCAGGCGTTTTACCTTTGGCAAGACTCTTGATTGCCGCCCTTATTCCCTGTATATTGATGGAGGCTCCCAAATTCTCAGCCTCCTCAGGATCCAAGGCAGTAAGGGGAATTGCATTCAGGTACTCTCTAATTATGTCAGATCCCTGTCCACCCCTGGAGCTGTAGAGCTAGTATTCTAGGAATCTTCCGTTAATATCTTCCTGTCTATATAGTGTATGTCCTTCCGAGTCCTCTACAGCCAAGATCGGGGTGCCCCTCCGAGCCGGGTTGGCCAGCCAAGCCAGCAGAGGACCAGTTCTGTCTCTCTCTGCTTGTGTACGCTCCATGTACCTCTTGTCATCGAAACTGCTTAGCCTCTCTGTCTGCTTAGCCACTTCCTCCTTAGCGTCCAATAAGGCAGTACTCAGCTCTGGGTTCCCAGGTCTTTGTTTCTCTAGTTCGCTCAAGGCCCTATCCGCCGTCTCAATGTCAGCTTCTAGTGTGCGTCTCACTCATATGGAGGTCGCCATGCATTTGCCCCTTAATACCACCTTAAAGGCCTCCCATTCCGTCAGCCTAGAGTCGGTCGTGTGCGCATTTGCTGTGAAATAACTCCCTATGCACTCCCTTATTTCCTCTCGGAAGACTTGATCTTCGAGTGACTCGGGTTTAAGTTTCCACATGGGACTATTCTGATGCATCTGTCCCCACTTTAAGTGTAGTATAATTGGGTTATGATCGGATAGGGTACGTGTTAAATATTCCACCGCCTGTATTCGAGCATGTATATCTGGGGAACACAAAAAGGAATCAAGTCTAACATGCAGGTCATGGACTGACGAATAGAAAGAATAATCTCTGCCCTCCGGATTAAGCCGTCTCCAGGAGTCAACCAGGTCCCATCTATATATCCATCCTCAAAAGTCCCTGGACACTTTAATTACAGTAGAATCCCTCAACGGAGGGTGTGACCGATCTCTCTGAGGGTCCACAATACAATTAAAGTCCCCCCCCCAACAATGACAGACTGTGGTAGATATGTTGCCAGAACACCTTTGAGTTTGGATAAGAACGTCCCTTGCTCTGGTGTATGTTCCGAGAGAAAACAGTTTATGTCTCAAGGGGATGCCCCAAAAAATGGATGCAAATATGGGGCAAGTGGAACTCTTACAGAGGGGATATATGTGCTCCACCCAAGCTACCGGATTGCACCTCCGGGGTGGATGTGGGGGGGGGGGGCCAAGAAATATTGTCGACCTAATAAGTGTAAAGAAACGTAGCGATATACCAACGGAGCCCAGAAATGTGATGACTGCAATGCCTGTATATCTGTATTGTTTATTATTTGTCTTAATAAAAAGAATTATAAAAAAAAAAGAACGTCCCTTGCTCTACATTAGGATTGTATATGCTCACTATCGCGATGTCACGGCCATCTAGCCTGCCCCTTATCGCCACATATCACATATCGTCCCTATGGGTCTATTACCTCCCCTGTGTACTGAAATGGGACCCTAGCTCTGATCCAGATCAAGACCCCTCTAGCAAAGGTGGAGTACGATGTGTAATATAATTGGCCTCTCCATCTTCGCCGGAGTGCCTCTCCCTCCTGTCCAGTCAAATGGGACTCTTGTAGTAGTCATGAAAGTAATTGTGGCAGAATGCACACCATTTGTTTAACAGTCCATTTTTTTGTTGTGTTTCAAGCTTTCGCAAGGTGCGTGCTGATCGGCGTCGCGTCTTGCCCCAACGGCGCGAATCAAATGATACACAATATGTGAAGCAACCTTACACTCCATCCGCCTTTTGCACAGCCAAATCCAGGAAGTACTCAACAGACTTCATTCTCAGTTAAATCATCAATTTTTAATCCATGTTTAATCCATATGAATCCATATCGTTTGATACATTTCATCACGTTTCTTAAGTTCATATAAAAGGCTGCATATTTCACCAAACGCTTCAAATGCTGCTGATATGCCTATCCAGGCCTTTTTCCGCAGCACGTGGGTTTAAACAGTTCATTCTCTTGTAGTAGTGCAATATGCACTCCTCTTCTATTTAAGTAGGACTGCATGTTATACCGTTTTGACATGGTATGCATCCCTCTTATGTTCCAGGAGACTATTTTATATGGTTGGTGTGTGGCCATCGGTGAACATCATATGTACTTCCCATTGATACCTACCGGGCCGCTATCGCCAGGTTCTGCAAGCAGGGGGGAGGTACGGGACTGCACTTTATCAATGACTGGACTGTGAAATCTGCAAACCCCTTAAACACAAATGCTGCATAACCCCAACTCCCATTCCCCAGGACAAGCAGGCAAACTCCCCTCATCCAAACTTTCAAAAACAGTGTCCAATAATGGAAATCGTGAGGTGGAGTAGGTCCTCCTTCCTCTCAGTTATTGTATTCCAGTGCGCGGGCCCGCCACCCTCTCACCCATCTAGTGCTTTAGATAATATGCACATTGTCCCCAGTCAGGAAGTGCACTGTTCTCTCTCCTATTCTCTCCCCCTTCCCCCCCCCCCCAACCACCAGCAAACATCTACAGGGGCCTTTCCCACTTTCGAGTTCCTTTCTTCAATAGTACTTGCGGTTCTGTACCAATCAGATTATCTCATCTGCTGTGGCTGGAGTGACCACGGGTAGTTCCTGGCTAGCCCCCCCGTCGTATCAGTGCTGAGTTCTGAATCAGAGTCTTGTTTCTTCCAGCACAGGGGTGGTGTCCCCACTGGAGCCAGGAGCGCTTAAAGATGCCACTGCTGCTATGGCCTGTTATCGCTGCTTCTCAGCCCTAGATGGTGCCGCCAAGGATCTACTGCGGCCCCTCCTAGACTGAGTATCCCTTCTCTTCGGCTGCTCCTTCGAAGTACTCCCATTCGTCTGACCCTCAATCCAGTCCCAAGTTTCTTGTGGGGAGCTAAAGAAGACGGAGCCCGCTCCTGTCACAATTCACAATCGAGCCGGGAAAATCATTGCATATTGAATTTCCATTTGCCTCAACCTCTTAACGGCCAGATAGGAGGCCCTTTGCCGTTGAACTTCCCTTGAGAAATCCGGAAATAGTCTGACTGTGCTGTTATCTATTTTCAGGGGTTCCTTTTTCCGGGCCTGGGAAAGTATATGGCCTCTGTCTTTGTAAAATAATAATCGTGCCACTACAGGACGTGGTGGTCCTCCAGGAGGGGGGGGGGGCTTTGCAGGGACCCTATGCGCCCTCTCCAGTGCGAAGAAGGGGGACAAGCCTTCCGGAGCGACCTCCTCTCTGAACCATTTCTCGAGGAAGGACACCATGTCTTGCCCCTCAATTTTCTCCGGTAGTCCAGTGAGGCGTACATTATTGCGGCGTGATCTATCTTCCGCATCCTCAGCTCTCATTGATAAAATCTTCACTTGGGTCTCTATTGCTTTAAGCCTGTCCGTAGTCGTATGTACCACAGGTGCCAGACTCTCCATATCTGTTTTGACTGTGGTCACTCTCTCGGCCAATCGCCGGTGGTCGGCTCTGAGTATGCCCATTTCTTCGCGAACAGTGTCAATTTTATTTTCTACTGCGAGTCTCGAGGCAGTTATGTCCTGGAGAATGTCTTGTAGCGTTGGTGCGACTGGTTCTTCCATCTGTGGTAGAGGAATGGAGGCCGAATTCGTGTTATCCTCCGAGTCCGTCATGGTTTGAGATGGAGGTTCTATCTCTCTGCGTTTGCTCGTTTTCCCCATTTTTAACTTGCAATGTATGGGATCGTCGAGCTTAGGCGCTCCTGGGTGCCTACGGGCAGGCTGCAATGTCCCCCTTTAAAGTGTTCACAGCATCGTTGTAGCGTTCCTTCCCTTTACTGCTAATGCCTGACTCCTGGTATATCCCCTGGGGCCTCCACAGCTTCTGTACACCCCCGCAGGCACTCCGCAATCTCCAGTGATCCCGGCTCACCGCCTCATTCAGAGCTTCCTCATTAATGTGGACTCGGGCCCAGATTCACACCATTACCTATCGTGGGCAACTGAGTACAGTCTCGAGTATCCCTTTTTTTTCCCCATGGTCTCTCGTGAGATTAGGGGTCACAGTTCTCCTCCGGGGCCAACTCCCGACCCTCCCTTTTGGGTATTAGGGGGCTGGTATTTCTCGTATAATGGCTGGCCTTGTTTCCTGCACTCCACCGCCAGTCAGGCCATCCTCATTCCCAGGCCGCCGATGGGTTGCTGCTTCCCGGTTCCCGCCGTCGCTCGAAGGGGAGGGGGGGAGGAATCAACCGCCCGGTGCCCCCTCTATGCTCCCGCTCACCTCCGCCTCCCGCAATCTCCGGACCTCGGCGCTTTCAATCTCCCATGAGAGGGAGTGATCCCTCCGCGGTTGCGGTCTATACTCAAGATCTCACCACTGCCTCCAGGGGCCTCCAGGCCGATCCTCTCTGCACATCTGGCCTTGCTGCTAGCGGACGCTGTGTGAGCTCCTGTCTCCTCCTGCCGAGTCTCTCCGTCAATGGATACAGCGCGGAGCCTCAGTCGCCTCTGTCCCGGGCTTCGGGTGCTACAGCCCTCTACCTAGAGTTCTCGGCCCGATGGTGAGTTCCTTTCTCTTTCTCTTCTGAGACTGTGTCTCCACAGCCCCTCCATCCGCAGCTTTTGCCAGTCTCCGTTCCTGGTTCCGTCTGCCCCTCGCTGTTCTACGCTGCCTGGTAACGGGCCCGCCTCCCTCGTTCCGCAGCTTTGTCACTTTTCCGGTTGCTCTCTGCGTCTAGGCCCTCTCAGTTCGTTTTCTCCCGAGGGCCGCCACCAGCTTGGGATCAAGCTGGTCGGGGCTTTCGAGCTCCGTTATCGGCCTTATTCGCTCTTGTGCTTCGCCAATGTCAATGATTCCGGTCCCCCTGTGTAGTGGGGCGTCTTAGTGAGGGATAAATGGGTTCCCCACTGGGTATATGGGTCAGGATGGGACTGAATGGGGATCAGCCGGCGGAGCTCCGGAGGAAAGCTCCTACTCCATCGGCAGTCGGCCACGCCCCCCAACTCTACCCATCTCTTAACCTCAAATCTGCTCACTATTTTCACTATTTCTACATTCAACCTATTTCTGAACCCTAAAAACTCCTTTCTACGCCTAAACCCCACCCATCCCTGAACACTTAAAATCCCACACCTCCCGTAAACTCCACTCATCCTTGAACCCTAGACCAGCCCTGAAAACCACCTATTCATGACCCCCTAAAACACCTCACCACCCCTAAACCCCTGCATCCCTGAACCCTAAAAGCCCTTTCTACATAGAAACTCCACCTACCCCAGAACCTTTAAAACCCCACACCACACACTATAAACTTCAGCTATTCCCAAACACTAGGAACCCTTCACAACTCCAAAACGCTACCCATCACTGAACCTTAAAAACAGTCACCAGCCGTAAACTCCAACCATACATAAAACCTAAAAAAGTGCAACATCCCTACACACCACCCATCCCTGAACCCTAAAAGGTGGCTGTGTCTCTACTTTTCTACTTCTTCCTATCTTCCCAAACCCTCCTATCCCTACCATGTAATTTTCCTCTCCCTATTTTCCTCCTGCAATCCTAGTCACCTGTGGCCTCTACATGTTCTATCATCCCTCCTCCTGCACTACCAACCCCATCCCTCTACCACTCCATCACCTGCTAACCAGATTAAGTCCCCATTCATCCTCTTGAAACAGGAGGACTGGCCTTTCAATTATACCTCATCTACAACGTTTCCCCTCCAGATTTTCATCCTTCTACCTTCTATTCTCTCCCCTCTACCTCTATCTAGCTCTGTTTGCTCTCCACTTACCATTTCTTCCTACCAAACCATCATCAGCCAAACAGCATCCTTATCAATACTTGATCAATGAACATGAACAGATGAAACATTTGATCTTATATTACTCCAGTATTGGAGCTTTCATAGATTCACATGCTTGAATCATTCCCCGTCGTCATGATGGGAGTCCCCGGTACTTTAAATAGTAGTATTAATAAAAGTAGGCTGATAGGTATAGACTAGAAAAGGCCTTGGCCTGACAGTTTATTAACCTATCATAGTCATTATTAAAAAAGAGACCAAAGTTTTGCCTTTGTCAGTCAGCATCCACCACCCTCTAGAACACCCCTGAGAGAAGCTCAGAACCTCAGATTTTCTACCGCACGTTGTGCTAGGGAGTCTCCTCTGAGCTCTGCTCAGCTTTTCTCATCTTCAAGAAGATTTTCTTGACTTCATCTTTCAGGGAAGTTACTTTATTTAATATATCTGAAAGAGACAATTAGTTATAGATTCCTTACCTTTAGAATTGCCCCCAGGCATCAGACTGGATCCGGAGAATTTTTTCGTCAGCAGTACCCCTGTGCGTCGAAAGGTGGAGTCGGTCGGCTCTGCGTTCGTCGTTGGCGTCGTGGTTGCCGGGATGACGTCGCGGTAGCTACTTAGACGCCACCCTTGCGTGGTGACGTCAGTTGTTTCTTTTTCTGGGCCAGCCAGCGCAAATCTGGAGAGAGCGGTACCTCCAGTCACTTTTTGACTGACTTTTTGGCGACTTTTGTCGACACTGTTTTTTGAGTCTATCGACTCCTGGTGCACGCAGGGATGTACAGTCGTCCTTGGCCCGGCTTCAAGGCTTGCGACACCTGTCGCAAGCTGATGTCGGTTACGGACCTGCACCGCGTGTGCCTGTGGTGACTGGAGCGCGACCATGATCCCAAGTCGTGCTCCGACTGCCGGACCATGAATCCGAAGTCTTTTCGGGAGCGGTCCCGAAAGCTTCTCGAGGCCCGGCAGTCCGCTCCACGCCGCTCGAGGTCCCGGTCACGTGGGAGGTCGAGGGACCGGTCGCGGAGTCACCACCAATCGTTATCGAAGTCTTCGCACTCCTCAGGTAAGTCGAAGCACAAGAAGAAGTCGAAGAAGCATCGTTGCTCTTCGACTTCTCCCCATCCGTCGGCTGATGCTACGAGGAATGCGGACGGTGCCCGTCCTGCGGCTCCGCATGCGGAGCCTGAAGGGTCGACTCAGTTTCCCTCCTTTTCCGGGAGCCGAAGCGACCCCTGCCCAGCTTCGGAGTTTCTACGAAGCGATGCATGCCATCTTTGGGCAGCCCGACTCCGCTGGCGATCTTCGGGCCCCGTGGACTCGGCTAGGGGCCCTGGGCCTTCGATGCCGGCGGCTCTGGCCCCGGCACCGCAGGGTGCCCTTGGATCCAGGCCTGGATCCGGATCGGCGCCGGTCGACCTTATAACACCTCCCCCGGCGCCGATTCCACCGGCACCACGTCTGCTTCCGACGCTGGTTGGATCCCCAGCCGGCGTCGACCCTGGCCTCCACCCTGACTTGGACACGGAGCCGGACTGACGTCGATCGACGCCGGATCCGGCGCCGAGCGGTACTTTTGTACTCTGTTCGACCCTGGTGTTTCCTACAGGCCAGATTGCAACCAGAGGAGGGTGAGGAGGACTGGGAGGGGTCTGTAGACCCTTTGGCTGACCAGTTATTTGAACCGGACTGGAGAGAGGAGTTGGGGGACGCCAGTGGTCTGGATACCTCCCCAGACCTTGGCATGCTGTCTCCTCCTACCATGGCTACGGAGGAGGGTGCTTCATAAGCAGTGGTGTTGCCTAGGGCGGCCGTGGCCCTCAACCTCGAGCTACCTACGGTGGCGGTCAGGACGAATCTCCTGACCGAGGTGCTTCAACCGCCAGCGGCCTCTTCGGAGCCCCTGCTGCCTTTCAATGAAGCCCTTACTGACATCCTTTTGGGCACCTGGTCCAGGCCCAACACAGGGGCTCCTGTGGTTAGGATGATTGCCCGACGCCACCGCCCGGCTCTGGGCGACCCCTCTTTCCTCTCCCAACACCCCACCCCTGAGAGCTTGGTGGTCCAAGCCTCTACGTCCAAAGGCGCATTCCCTAACGCACCACCTTATAGGGAATCCAAAAAGCTGGACCATCTTGGGAAGAAGATGTTTTCTTCCTCCAGCTTGGGACTGCGGTTGGTGAACACTGCATGTCTGTTGGGCCGTTACACCCACTCTGTGTGGGATATGGTAGCGCAGGTGCTGCCACAGTGCCCGGAGGAGGCCCGGGCCGTGCTGTCCCGTGCAGTCGCCGAGGGGAGAGACGCAGCCAAGTTCACCATAAGATGTGGACTGGATACCGCCGACTCGCTAGGCAGGACAATTTCAATGTCGGTAGCCCTTCAAAGCTATGCCTGGCTGAGGTCGACTGGTTTTTCCAGGGATGTCCAAGCTACCTTGCTGGACATTCCTTTTGATGGCCGTCGCCTGTTCGGCGACAAAGCAGACTACGCGCTAGAGCACTTCAAGGACTCCCGGGCTACGGCCAAGTCCTTGGGCCTCTCCACCCACCCTGCGCAGTCTGCTTTTCGGCTCTTTCGTGGCTACGGAAGGGGTGTCCCGCCACCTTCCACCCAGGGCCACAGGCCGGCGCAAGCTGTCCAGCCCCTGCGCTGCCGGGGACATGGGATCCACCGTCGTGGGTCTGGGGGCCAGCGAGCGGGCCAGTCCACCAGCGCCCCTTCTGCAGCAGCCTCCAAACCCTTCTGGTCCGACCTTTCAGGGCCACAAATCGCCAGTGGGCATCCGGATTCGCCATCACCTCCACCACTGGCGCACCATCACGTCGGACAGGTGGGTTTTGCAGATAGTCCGAAGGGGCTACTCCCTCCCCTTCGAGACTACCCCTCCATCCATGCCGCCTCAATACCATTGCATGTCGGAGGATCATTTGGCCCTTCTCCAACAGGAAGTTACGGCTCTCTTGGCCAAGGGGGCTATCGAGCGAGTTCCTGCTCCAGAAGTAGGTTGTGGTTGCTATTCCCACTACTTTCTGGTGCCCAAGAAGGACAAAGGCCTGCGTCCTATCTTGGATCTCAGGAACGTCAACCGCTTCCTCCGGAAGGAGAAGTTCAAAATGTTGACACTAGCTCAGGTCCTGTCTGCCTTCGACTCTGGAGACTGGATGGTAGCGTTGGACTTGCAGGACGCTTACTTTCACATCCCCGTCCTGCCGGCCCACCGGCGTTACCTGCGGTTCACGGTAGGCCACGAACACTTTCAGTTTACCGTGCCCCCCTTTGGCCTTACCAGCGCCCCTCGGGTGTTCACGAAAGTGATGGCGGTGGTCGCAGCTCATCTGCGCAGATCAGGGGTTCCAGTCTTCCCCTATCTCGACGACTGGCCCCAGGCGGTCGTCTCCCACCTCCGGACTACAGCGGACCTCCTGCATTCGCTGGGGTTCACTATCAACGTACCGAAGTCACACCTGACTCCCTCTCAGAAGCTCCTTTTCATCGGAGTGGTTCTGGACACGACGCAGTTTTGGGCTTATCCTCCCGAGCAGCGTGTCCGGGATATTCGGGCTATGATTCCGATCTTTCAGCCTCTATCCCGGGTTTCGGTCAGAATGACCCTGAGGCTGCTGGGCCTCTTGGCCTCCTGCATCCTGCTAGTAAATCATGCCAGGTGGCATATGCGGGCTCTGCAGTGAGACCTGAAGTTCCAGTGGGCACAACATCAGGGGAATCTGTCCAATTGCGTTCAGATCTCGGAGGGCACTGCACGACAATTACAGTGGTGGCTAACGAACCAGGATTGTGTCAACGGCAGATCCCTCTCCCTTCCCCAACCGGAGTTCACAGTGGTGACGGATGCATCACTTCTGGGGTGGGGCGGCCACATGGGAGAGGCGGAGATCAGAGGCCTCTGGTCTCCGGCGGAGTCCGGGCTCCACATCAACCTTCTGGAGCTCCGGGCGATCCGTCTTGCGCTAAAAGCATTCCTTCCCTCTGTCCGGGGAAGAGTAGTGCAGGTGTTCACAGACAACTACACCGCCATATGGTACTGCAACAAACAGGGCGGGGTGAGGTCATGGACCCTATTTCAAGAGGCTCTCCGTCTCTGGACATGGCTGGAACATCAGGGCATATCCCTGGTGGTTCAACACCTGGCAGGTTCACTGAACGCCAGGGCGGACGAACTCAGATGCAGGTGCATGATGGATCGCAAATGGCGTCTTCACTCGGAGGTGGTGCAAGGTCTCTTTCTGCAGTGGGGAGAGCCTTGGTTAGATCTATTCGCCACCAAAGAGAACGCGCAATGTCAGCAATTCTGCGCGTTGGAATTTCCAAGGCGGCACTCGCTAGGCGGCGCTTTTCATTGCGAGTGGAGTTGCGGTCTTCTATACTCCTTTCCGCCTATACCACTTCTGCCTAGAGTGCTGAAGAAGATCAAGCGCGACCGGACCCAAGTCATTCTTGTGGCTCCGGATTGGGCACGAAGAGTCTGGTATCCCGAGCTATTACACATGGCCATCGATCCTCCGATCCGACTGCCTCTTCGGGAGGATCTTCTGTCGCAGCAACAGGGGACGGTCTTCCACCCAAACCTGTCCAGCCTCCACCTCCTTGCGTGGAGATTGAGCGGCGACAGTTGACAGCCTTCGGCCTTCCTCCCGAAGTCTGTGATGTTATCTTGGCAACCAGGCGTCCCTCCACTAAGACGGTATACGCCTGCAGATGGAACAAATTTGTGGCATGGTGCGCAGCAAAGGCTGTGGATCCCCTTTCTGCCCTTCTTTCTGAGGTTCTCTTGTTCCTCCTTACTTTGGCCCAGCAGGGCTCTGCTTTGGGCACTCTTAAGGGCTATCTCTCAGCCATTTCAGCCTTTCTTAGGCTTCTTGATCAGCCTTCTCTTTTCAAGTCCCCTGTTGTAAATCGCTTTCTTAAGGCATTACTCATCTTTTTCCTCCTGTTCCCTTCGTAATGCCTCAGTGGGACTTGAACTTGGTTCTTACTTATCTTATGTGCACTCCCTTTGAGCCGCTACATAACTGTCCTCTCGGACTTCTCACTTTAAAGACTGCCTTTCTGGTGGCCATCACCTCTGCTCGCAGGGTGAGTGAGCTCCAAGCTCTTTCTTCAAAACCTCCTTTTCTGGCGGTTCATCCGGACATGGTTGTCCTTCGAACTCTACCCTCTTTTCTTCCCAAAGTGGTTACTTCTTTCCACATTGGTCAAATCATCACTTTGCCCACCTTCTTTATGCCTCCGCATCCTTCTAAGGAGGAAGAGAGGCTCCACCGTCTGGATCCAAAACGTGAACTTTCCTTTTATTTGGATCACACCAAGCAATTCCGGGTGGATGACCAGCTCTTTGTTGGCTACATGGGCGCTAAAAAAGGTCGGGCCGTGCACAAACCGACCATCTCTAGGTGGGTCGTTTTGTGCATTAAAGCTTGCTACTCTTTGGCAAAGAAGGAGCCTCCAGTGGGATTGTGCGCCCATTCTACAAGGGTGACGGCAGCTACCACTGCTTTGGGATGGGGAGTCCCTCTCAATGACATCTGTCAGGCAGCTACGTGGGCATCTCTGCACACGTTCACAAAACACTACTGCCTGGACAGCCAAGTCCGGAGAGACGGCTTTTTTGGCCGTCCTGTTCTCCAGGACCTTCTGGTATGAACTTGGTTCGCAGACCCACCTCCGGGGTTGGTATTGCTGGGGTATCTATTTTAAAGGTAAGGAATCTATAACTAATTGTCTCTTTCAGATGAACAAGTTACTTACCTTCAGTAACGATATATCTGTAAGAGACATAGATTAGTTATAGGTTCCTTACCGCCCCACCATTCCTCCCCGTTCTGCGAACTGACTTCTAGGGTCAGGGAATCCCTTTCGGGGCCCTAGTTTTGTGCACCAGTGGTCAGTGTCTTGTATGGCTATGCGCTTCTGTTATTAGAGACAACGGTCCCGTTCAAGAAAAAAATATATAACCATTACCACAAAACTACAGTCAGGGTTGGGTATATTACTGTCCAAATGGAAGGGATTTGTATTTATTCACATATTCAATAAACACGAAAAAACATACAGTAACATGAAGTGAGCAGGAAGTGACGGGGTTCTGGAAATCAGCAGATTTCCTGACCTCAGGCATAAAACTGCAAGGTGACTTTGTGGTGATGAAAAAATAACAGTAGTCACAGTTAAAAGAACATCTTGTACTCCACATAAATCATAAATAACGGTTGGAGTTAAGATGTAGTTGTCGACGTTTCGATTCCCAACAATGGTTATGGGATCATCATCAGGACTAGTGAATCAGAATGCCTGAGAGGTTGCTTAGGGTTCAGGATGTGGACCGCAGGGTGGTATCTGGGAAAGGAACGATGTCCTACCCGTGGCAACGAAGCAGCAAGGGAATACGCAGGCTCGGAAGGATTGCGGAGGTCGATTGCGGGGGAGATCAATGTCTCATCCCCGGCGTGCTTCTCGAGTGGCTCCTGTTCGAGCAAAGAGAGGCCTCATAGCAGCCACGATGAGCTTAGTCCGAAGCGGACTAAGCTCATAACATACTGCTACCCTTGGTCCCTTCTGACTTATAGGGTTCCCTTGTCCTGTGTTTATATACATCTGCGCTTCTGGAGTGGAATGTCGTGTAAAAGAACTGACGTCAGCGCGCAAGGGCGGCGTCTAAGTAGCTAACGCGACGTCATCCCGGCGACCACGACGCCAACGACGAACGCAGAGCCGACTGATGCCACCTTTCGACGCGCAGGTGTACTGCTGACGGAAAAATTCTACGGATCCAGTCTGACGCCTGGGGGTAATTCTAAAGGTAAGGAATCTATAACTAATCTATGTCTCTTACAGATATATCGTTACCGAAGGTAAATAACTTGTTCATTGTCTCATCCAGATATATATATCTGCTCTTTATATCTGTTATTAGCCACAGATCTGACTGAGTCATGTCAGAAAAGGCTCTCTTTAGAGAGTGTGCCACTTGTCTGAAGAGACTGTATGTGAAAGACCCTCACAAGGAGTGCATTTATTGCTTATATCCTTCTCATAAGGCGTCTGACTGCAAGACATGTCGCACCTCCTCGAAAAGAAATCTCAGAGACCGTGAGGGAAGGCTTCTTACTTGGCTACAAAAAATGAAGACCGGGTCTGATCTTGTTTCAGACTCAGAGGGCGAACAGTCTACCTCATAAACGATTTCCCTCAAAAGAGAGAGGGATTCATCGCACTCTGTCAAGGAACCCCACTCAAAATGTGCCAAAAAATCCTCTCAGGACGTCTCCTCAGGGCACAGTAAAGGGCCTCTCAAGAAAGAACAGCCCTGTAAGTCTGTATCTAAGCCAAAAACTCTACCTCAGGCCTAAAACTGACTTTTAAAAAACCTTCTTCAGAGCCATCTATAAGCTCTCTGTCTCTCAAGAGGTATTTGCCGTCTACAACAAGGGGATGGACCTCAGGGACGTCAACGTCGACATCGTTCTCCACAGCCCTGTCAGCATCGACGACATCCCTGTCGTCGTCTATTCAGGCCCCGATTTCGTCTACTATCCCTCTGGCATCGTCGACGAGGGTTTCCTCGCTGTCACTGAAATTAAAGCCGCCGATGGAGAAGTTGCCATCGACGAGATCATCATCATCGTCGTCATCGTCGACGAAGACATTGCCGCCAACGCAGACACCGCCGTCGACGAAGCCATCGTCGACGCAGACACCGCCGTCGACAAAGATACAGTCGTCGACACAGATACCGTCATCGACGAAGATACCGACGTCGACGGAATAGTTGTCGATGAGGAAGAAGATGCGGCAGGAGGAGGGCACACTGTTGTCGAGCTCATCGCTGTAACCGTCAACGCTGCCGTTGACGGAGACCATCTCGTCGACGAAGGCTCCTAGATCATCAACATCAAGGCCAGGAGCTAAATCTCCATTGCCAATGAATACGAGGGAGATAGATATTACCCCGGAGCATACGTCACCAAGTAAAATTACACCTCTTTTACCTACTCATCTTTTGGAAGAAGAGGATTCGGAAGAGGAAGGCCCTTTTGGGCCTGCATATCCTCCATCAGATTTGCATGTCAAATATCAGCCTGATGACAATGAGGAGCAGGAGCAAGACTGCTATGGTCAAGTTTACTATTCACAACTTGAGCCAGGCCGTCAGTACTATCAGCAGGAGATGGGGACAGTGCCTTCTGCCTTAATTTCAGATCTTAAGTTCACGCTTGAGGACTACCGCTGCCGTTTCCCGCCTTCAGTACCTGTTGCTGTCTGTCCGGCTCCAACGGGGTCACCAGTGCAGAAATCCACTCCTACCAGACTGTCACTTCCAAATACTCTGCAATCTGTTCCTCTCCAGGAAACAGTTTCTTTGGACAAAGAACGTGAAGAGGGAGACCTTTGCGACACGGGCGCAGAATGAGATAATTACTCAATCTCTCTGCCTGCTTCACCAACGACTCCTCCATTAGACTCTCCACCAGAGGATATAGGGGTTTTTCATAATCTTCTAGAACGTGCAGCAAAAAGATTTGCTTTATCACTCCCTTCAAAGCAATCCGACTGTTTCCTTTATGATTTTAAGGAACCGTACCATAAATCTGTTGGAGCCATACCAATTATTGACTACATCTGGGAAGAGGGTATGCGGATTATGAAGACCCCAGCTTCTATACCAGCAGTGCTTCCGCGCCTTGACAAAAAAATACAAAGCCACAGACAACGCACCGGCGTGTCTTACGGGACACCCGAAGCCGGATTCAGTGGTTATGCAGGCAGCTCAACGCCACTCAAAAAATCCGGCAGCACCACTTTCGGCTCCTCCTGACAAAGATGGCAGGCGTCTAGATTCAATTGGAAAGCGTTTTTTGTCAATGTCAGCATTGACAGTGAGAGCGGCAAATTCTCTGGCAATTTTAGAGCGCTATGATCGCCAGATGTGGTCCGACATTGCTCCCTACATGGACCAACTCCCAGAGGATGCTAAAGAAGAGGCAAAAAACATATTACACAAGGGGGAAAGAGCATCCAATGAAATAATAGATTCCGCCATGGATGTTGCCATCACAGGCTTCAGGCAGTTGGCAGGAGCGGCTGTTCTCAGGAGACAAGGTTGGCTTAAAGCCACCTCATTCCGCCCTGAGGTTCAAAATAAAATCTTGGACCTCCCATATGATGGAGAGGATCTCTTTGGGAGTCAAGTGGTAGAAGCCCTCAAAACGATCAAAGCAAACACTTTGGGGAGAGGAGTTGGCCTAACGACTAGGGCGGTCAACCTCGAATCTGGGGAACTGGGTTCGAGTCTCGGCAATGACGCTGAACATCCTGTGATTCTGGGCAAATCACTTAATCTCCCCGTGCCTAACAAAAATTAATGTGTCCTCATGTAACGCAACTGGTGCTATGTAAAGCGTTCTGATACCCGATACCTTCGGGTCAAGTTCGCGCTATATAAAACTCTGTAAAAATAAAAAATTTAAAAACACGGATACGGTCAAATCTTTGGGGACGTTCCAATTTCTGAAACCTCCTTTTCGTGGTTCCCGAGGGAAAGGGCAGCAGTCTTATAGAGGAGGCTTTCAAAAATACCGATATCCTGCAAACTCATCCAGTCACCAGCCTTATCGTTCCCACTTTCAGCAAAAACAGCCTCCGCAGACATCCTATATCTGAAAGAGACACGTTAGTGATAGATTCCTTACCTTAGAATATCCCCAGGCGTCAGGCTGGATCCGGAAAGTTTTGCGTAGCAGTACCCTTGCGCGTCGGTAGGTGGCGTCGTGCGGCTCCGCGTCCGTCGTCGGCGTCGTGATCGCCGGGATGACGTCGCGGGCAGTACTTAGACGCCGCCCCTGCGCGCTGACGTCAGTTCTTCTTTTCCGCGCCAGTAAGCGCAGATCCGGGAAGAGCAGTGCCCTGGTCAATTTTTGACCATACTTTTTGGTGATTTTTTCACTGTCTTTTTCCACCATTCAGGTGTCGTAGGGATGCCCGGCTTCAAGCGATGCGGCGCCTGTGCGCGGATGATGTCCGTCACCGACCCGCATTGGGAGTGTCTCTTCTGCCTCGGCCGAGGCCACGACACCGAGTCTTGTCCCGAATGCCAGGCCCTCAACCCGAAGGCTTTGCGAGAGCGGTCTCGAAAGCTCCTCGAGGCCCGGCATTCGGCTCCGCGGAAGCCCCGGTCGCGTGAGAGGTCCAGGGGTCGCTCGCGGAGTGCACACCGGTCGTCGGCGTCGAAGTCTTCTTCGTCCGGTAAGTCTCGACACAAGAAGTCCAAGAAGCATCGTCGCTCTCGGACTTCGCCTCGCCGGTCTCGCGACTCGGCTGAGGCCCCTCCCGGCACCGTCCCCGCCCCGCGGCCCCGGACTTGCCTGTGGAGTCGCCCCCGTCATACCCGCCCTTCCCGGGTTCGGGGGCGGATCCGGCCAAGGTACAGGAGTTCCTGTCGGCCATGGCCCGCCTCTTCGGGCCTTCAGGCCCCTCCGGTGCGCCTTCGGGCCCCGCGGGCCCTGATGGGGCTGATCCGGCGTCACCGGCGGCTCCGGCCCCGGCGTCGCCCGAGCCTCCAGCCTCGATCCCGGCTCCGGCTCCGGCCCCGGCCTCGATCCCGGCTCCACAACTCCCATCGACGCCGGTCGACCTCACGACACCTCCGCCGGCGCCGATGTCTCCGGTGCCGTTCTCGACGCCGCCCTGGGCTCCGGGCGGCGTCGTCCCCAGTTCCTTCCGGCTCCGGACATGGTCCCGGAGCGACGCCGCTCGACGCCGGCTCCGGCGCCGATGGGACCTTGGGTCCCAAATGTCCCTCCTCCTCCTTATTTTGAACCAGAGGAGGACCAGGAGGACTGGGAGGGGTCTGATGACCCTCTAACACGCAACTGTCAGTATGATGAGGACTGGACAGAGAGTCTAGGGGAGGCCAGTGGTCTGGATACTTCTCCTGACACTGGCATGCTGTCTCCTCCCGTGGCTACGGAGGAGGGGGCCAATTTTGGTACGGTGTTGCGTAGGGCTGCTGGGGCCTTACGTCTCCAGCTCCCTACTTTGACGGTCAAGACTAACATCTTGACAGAGGTGCTTCAGCCGGCAGCCTCCTCTGCGGAGACTGTGCTGCCGTTTAACGACGCCCTCACGGACGTTCTTTGGGCGCCTGGTCCAAGCCCAACACAGGGGCTCCTGTGGATCGGAACGTGTCACGACGCCATCGCCCCGCTCCGGGCGACCCCTGTTTCTTTCTGTCCACCCCACTCCTGAGAGCTTGGTTGTCCAAGCCTCCGCTTCCCAAACCGCCTTCCCTACCGCTCCTCCGGATAGGGAATCCAAACGCCTGGATCAGTTTGGGAAGAAAGGTTTTTCTTCCTCCAGTGCTGGCTTGCGGTCCGTTAACACCGCTTGTCTTTTGGGCCGATATACCCACTCCCTGTGGGATTCGGTGGCGGATGTTTTGCCCCAGTGCCCTGAGGAGGTCCAGGCACTGCTTTCCCGCGCCATTGCGGAAGGAAGGGATGCGGCCAAATACACTATCCGTTGTGGCCTTGACACCGCCGACTCGCTGGGCAGGTCGATTGCAACGACGGTGGCGCTCCGGCGCCACGCCTGGCTGAGAACCACTGGTTTTTCAGGGGATGTCCAGAATACTCTCATGGACATGCCCTTTGATGGAGTCGGTCTTTTGGGTCCAAAGCAGACCATGCGTTGGAGCGCTTTAAGGACTCACGGGCTACTGCAAAGTCCCTGGGCCTTTCTGCTACACGCCCTCCGCTGCCTTCTGCTTTTCGCCCCTATCGTGGCCACGGTAGGGCGCCCCTTCACGTCAGCAGCCCAGCCACCGGCCCGCGCAGCAGGCGTCTTCGCGTGGCCGAGGACGTGGATTCCGCCGTGGCGGATCGGGCAACCAGCGTGCGGGTCAGGCCACCACCTCCAACCCGTCCGCGGCCTCCAAGCCCTCCTAGTCCCTCCTTTCAGGTGCACGGCACGCCAGTAGGGGGCAGGGTCCGCCATCACCTTCCCCACTGGCGCACCATCACCTCGGACAGGTGGGTCTTGGACATTGTCCGAAGGGGCTACTCCCTCCCCTTCGAGACCACCCCCCAGCCATGCCACCTCAATTCCACCGCATGTCAGGGGATCACTTGGTGCTTCTACGGAAGGAAGTCACGGCCCTCTTGGCCAAGAGGGCCATCGAGCATGTTCCGACCCCAGAAGTAGGGCGTGGTTGCTACTCCCACTACTTTCTGGTGCCCAAAAGGACAAGGAGGACATGCGTCCTATCTTGGACCTCCGGAACGTCAATCGCTTCCTCCGGAAGGAGAAGTTCAAGATGCTCACCCTAGCTCAGGTCTTGACTGCCCTCGACCCAGGAGACTGGTTGGTAGCGTTGGACTTGCAGGACGCGTATTTCCATATCCCCGTCCTGCCGGCCCACCGGCGTTACCTTCGGTTCACGGTAGGCCCCGAGCATTTTCAGTTCACCGTGCTCCCCTTTGGCCTTACAAGTGCCCCTCGGGTGTTCACGAAAGTGATGGCGGTGGTCGCAGCTCATCTGCGCCGGGCAGGGGTCTCAGTCTTCCCCTACCTCGACGACTGGCTGCTGAAGGCGGGCTCGTCCCAGGCAGTCGTCTCCCACCTCCAGACTACGGCCGAACTCCTGCACTCGCTGGGGTTCTCCATCAATGTGCCGAAGTCGCATCTGATTCCTTCTCCACAGCTCCTTTTCATCGGAGCAGTTCTGGACACGACGCAGTTTCGGGCCTATCCTCCCGAACGGCGAGTCCGGGATATTCAGGCTATGATTCCGATCTTTCGGCCTTTATCCTGGGTTTCGGTACGGATGACCCTGAGGCTGCTGGGCCTCATGGCCTCCTGCATCCTGCTGGTCAATCATGCCAGATGGCATATGCGGGCTCTGCAGTGGGACCTGAAGTTCCAGTGGGCGCAGCACCAGGGCAACCTGTCCGATCACGTCCAGATCTCGGAGGGGACTGCAAAACAGTTGCAGTGGTGGCTCTCGAACCGGCAATGGGTCATGGGCAGATCCCTCTCCCTTCCCCAGCCAGAGCATACAGTTGTGACGGACGCGTCCCTTCTGGGATGGGGCGGTCACATGGGAGAGGCGGAGATCAGAGGCCTCTGGTCTCCGGCGGAGTCCCGGCTCCATATCAACTTTCTGGAGCTCCGGGCGATCCGGCTTGCACTCAAGGCATTCCTTCCCTCTGTCAAAGGGAAGGTAGTGCAGGTGTTCACAGACAACACCACCGCCATGTGGTACTGCAACAAACAGGGCGGGGTGGGGTCTTGGACCTTTGTCAGGAGGCTCTGCGCCTCTGGACATGGCTGGAACATCAGGGCATGTTCCTGATGGTTCAACACCTGGCAGGTTCTCTGAACGCCAGGGCGGACGAACTCAGCCGCAGGTGCATAATGGATCACGAATGGCGTCTTCACTCGGAAGTGGCGCAAGGACTCTTTCTACAGTGGGGAGAGCCTTGGTTAGATCTATTCGCCACCGAAGAGAACGCGCAATGTCATCAGTTCTGCGCGTTGGAATTTCCAAGGCGGCACTCGCTCGGCGACGCTTTTCGTCGCGAGTGGAGTTGCGGTCTGTTGTACGCCTTTCCGCCTATACCACTTCTACCCAGAGTGTTGAAGAAGATTCGGCACAACCGGGCCCAAGTCATTCTTGTGGCTCCGGACTGGGCTCGAAGAGTTTGGTATCCCGAGCTACTCAATATGAGCATAGATCCCCCGATCCGTCTGCCTCTTCGGGAGGATCTTCTGTCGCAGCAGCAGGGGACGGTCCTCCACCCGAACCTGTCCAGTCTACACCTGCTTGCGTGGAGATTGAGCGGCGGCAGTTGATTCCTTTCGACTTGCCTCCCGAAGTTTGTGATGTGATTCTGGCAGCCAGGCGTCCCTCCACTAAGGTGGTATACGCCTGCAGGTGGAACAAATTTGTGGCATGGTGCACAGCAAAGGCTGTGGATCCCCTTTCTGCCCCTCTTTCTGAGGTCCTTCTGTTCCTTCTCTCTCTGGCCCAACAGGGTTCTGCCCTGGGTACCATCAAGGGTTATCTTTGTGCTATCTCGGCCTTCCTCAGGCTCCCTGATCAGCCCTCCCTGTTCAAGTCCCCTGTTGTTAACAGGTTCTTAAAAGGCATTACTCACCTCTTCCCTCCTGTTCCGTTTGTAATGCCTCAGTGGGACTTGAACTTGGTTCTTACCTTTTAATGTGCGCTCCCTTTGAGCCTCTGCATAACTGTCCTCTTCGTCTTCTGACTCTGAAGACAGCCTTTCTGGTGGCCATCACCTCCGCTCGGCGGGTGAGTGAGCTCCAGGCTCTATCTTGCAAGCCTCCCTTTCTGTCTGTTCATCCAGACAAGGTTGTTCTTCGGACGCGTCCGTCCTTCTTGCCAAAGGTGGTTACTGCTTTCCACATTGGGCAGACCATCACTTTGCCCACCTTCTTTCCGCCTCCGCATCCTTCCAGAGAGGAAGAGAGGCTCCACCGTCTGGACCCAAAACGTGCGCTCTCCTTCTATATCGACCGCACAAAACACTTCCGGGTGGGTGACCAGCTCTTTGTTGGCTACGTGGGCGCCAAAAAGGTCGGGCGGTGCACAAGAGGACCATCTCCCGCTGGGTTACCTTGTGCATCAAGACCTGCTATTCTTTGGCCAAGAAGGAGCCTCCTGTTGGGCTGCGTGCCCATTCCACCAGGGCAACGGCTGCTACCACGGCCTTGGGCCGCGGTGTTCCGCTGCCGGTTATCTGTCAGGCAGCTACGTGGGCCTCGCTGCACACGTTTACTAAGCATTACTGCCTTGACAGTCAGGTCCGGAGGGACGGCTTCTTTGGCCGTTCTGTCCTCCAGGACTTCCTTGTCTGATCTTTGTTCGCAGACCCACCACCGGGGTTGGTATTGCTGGGGTATCTATTCTAAGGTAAGGAATCTATCACTAACGTGTCTCTTCAGATGCACAAGTTACTAACTTGTGTAACGATATATCTGTAAGAGACAGTAGTTAGTGATAGATTCCTTACCGCCCCACCCATCCTCCCCGTTCTGCGAACTGATTTCTAGGGTTAAGGACATCCCTTTCAGGGCCCTAGTATTTTTCAGACACCTGTGTCAGCTTCTTGCATGGCTCTGCGTTCCTGGCGCGGAAAGTCGTGTACAGAACTGACGTCAGCGCGCAGGGGCGGCGTCTAAGTACTGCCCGCGACGTCATCCCGGCGATCACGACGCCGACGACGGACGCGGAGCCGCACGACGCCACCTACCGACGCGCAAGGGTACTGCTACGCAAAACTTTTCCGGATCCAGCCTGACGCCTGGGGATATTCTAAGGTAAGGAATCTATCACTAACTACTGTCTCTTACAGATATATCGTTACACAAGTTAGTAACTTGTGCGTTAGATCTAACAGAGGAAAGTCAGCACGAGCAGGCAGGGATGGGGGCCGTAGACAATGATATGGTACAGGCTCCGGCTTCAACCCCTTAACCACACTCTCCTCATTGTTTCCCATCAAAAACCTCCAACACTGCAGGCAAAATTTCCAACCACCTCTTAAAAAGGCAGACCATTACAACGGATAAGAGGGTTCTACGCCTGATACAATTTGGACACACACTTGAATTTATCCAAAAACCACCTACAACCCCACTACAGCCTTTTCACCAAAAACGTCTAACAGCTCTTCAACAAGAAGTGAAAATAATGCTCTCCAAAGAGGCGTTAGAGAAGGTCCAAATCTCCCAGAGGGGCAAAGGTTTCTACTCCCGTTTCTTCTTAATGAGAAAGAAGTTAAGGCAGTGGCGACCAATTCTCGACCTTAGAAGCCCCAATCTTAACCTGAAAAACCAAACCTTTAGGATGATTTTTCTGCAGGAGGTTCTGAGACTTCTAAACCAATCCAATTACATGACCTAATTGGACCTCCAAGATGCATATTTTCACACACCCATTCATCCAAAGCACAGGAAATATCTGAGGTTTTTGGTTGCCGGACGCCATTTTCAGTTCAAAGTGCTCCCGTTTGGTCTCAAATCAGCACCCAGGATTTTCACAAAGTGCTACAATCTATACAAAAGGAGCGTGTGATTCATCCAAATAATGATAGCGTTCCAAGCTGTGCGCTCATATATCGTCCATTCTCTGTGTATCCAATCAAGAAAATCCCAAGGGAGTCTTGTTTAATTGGAAAGCCAATTCCGAATGTATTATTCAATCAAATTTTTCAACACAAAGGTACATTATCCAATTTATCCAGCCAATGCGTTTCGTCCTACGCGGACATCACATCCGACGGTGTACGGAAGAAGGACAGTGTTGGAGACGCGCTAGAAGGAAGCCATGGAACGTAATTGACATTTGCAATAAACAAAGATTGATACTAGAAGAAGGATGGGCGCACGACATGGAATTTAAAGTCATATGATTATCATGATATTAGAAGCCCTGATGATGTCCGCGTAGGACGAAACGCGTTGGCTGGATAAATTGGATAATTTGGATGAATCACACGCTCCTTTTGTATAGATTGTAGTTATTGTTGGTGGCCCAGTGGCGGTGGGACCACATAAAGTAGAGTGTGATCAGAACTTTGAGAATAAGTATCCCAGAACAGACACCTGAGCGCACTTTGCTTGCCACCCTCACTGCCAGTTTGTGTATTATTTATTTTCACAAAGTGCCTTGCACCAGTCGCAGCATTCCTCAGGCAAAGCCAGCATCAGGTCTTCCCGTATTTGGACGACTGGCTGATAAAGGCTCCTTCGGAGTCAGCAGCGCGAGCATCAACACAAGCCTGCATAGATCTTTTCAGTCCATTGGGTCTCACTCTCAATCAGGAAAAGTCCAAACAGAACCCATCACAAAAGATTGTCTATCTCGGAGCAAAGCTAGACACGGGGTGCTTAAAAGCATACCCTACGATAGAACAGCAACAACGTCTTCTCATGCTAGCGGCATCCATAAGAAGAAGAAAGTCTCTTTCAGTCCAATTATACAAGTCACTCTTGGTAAAGATGTCTTCTTGCATACCTTTGATCCCATTTTGTCGCCTCAAAATGCGCCCTATTCAAGAGGAGCTGGACAAACAGTGGACCCAATCCAAAGGCTTGTTTGACGATATGGTCAAGGTAACCCCTCGAATGCTAAAGGCCTTGGAGTGGTGGATAGACAAGAACCATCTGTCAGTAGGGATGTCTCTCAAGCACAAGCTGGCACCCTTCGTAATCACCACGGATGCGTCGCTGGAAGGCTGGGGAGCTTAACTCCAAGAGTTACAAGTAAGCGGCAAGTGGCATCGGACTCAAAGTCAATCACACATAAAATATGCTGGAATTGAAAGCAGTCCATTTAGCCCTTCAAGCCTTTCTTCCCAGAATACAAGGTTCGTCAGTGCTTGTCCGAACAGACAATACCACAACGATGCATTACATAAACAAACAGGGTGGCACACGATCTCGCCAACTTTCCAGAACGACACAGAGGTTATGGGAATGGGCTATACCTCACAAAATCTGCCTCCAAGCAGAACATGTTCCGGGAACACAGAACACGATTGCAGATACACTCAGCAGGCTCACAACATTGTGCCACAAGTGGGAACTACACCAACAGACCCTGCAGGACAACTTCAGCCGCTGGGGCACCCCAGAGTTAGATCTGTTCGCAACTCTCCGGAATCGCAAATGACGGTACTATGCAAGCTGGCATCCCCAATGGGGGGTCATGGGGGAATGCCTTTTCAATTGCATGGTCTGGCATCTTTGCCTCCGCTTTTCCTCCCAGTCCTCTTCTCCCAAGGGTCGTCAGGAAGATGAAGAACGAGTCCTGCAAGCTGATTCTCATTGCTCGAGTATGGCCACGGCAACACTGGTACACGGAACTGCTTCTCCTCCCTCAGGTTCCGCACATCTGACTACCAGTATTCTCCAACCTCCTCACGATGAACCAGGGAGAGATCCTACATCCGGATCCCCGACACATACACTTATCGCATTGGCTCCTGAGTTCAATGAGTTCCAGCATTTGAACATTTCCGACGACTGTAGAGCTATCTTGGCCAGAGTGGATAGTACCAACAAAACTTATAACCTCAAGTGGAAGCGTTTCTGTTTCTGGTGCTGCCAAGCAGGAGCACATCCTTTTTCCTCCTCTCCAGAACAACTCTTGCCATACTTCCTACAATTAGCGCAGTCAGGCTTGGCACATAGCTATATAAATGTCCATCTAGCAGCCATTTCCCGCTACAGAAGAAGACCTTCCTCTCCACCGTTGTGGTCTTCCAGGATAATCAAGGAAGTCCTCAAAGGTTTGTTTCATGCCTATCCTCCGGTAAGGCCTCCACCTCCAACATGGTAGTTGAATACGGTTCTTTCACAATTGATGAAGCCTCCTTTCGAGCCGATTCACAGGGTAGAGATCAAGTTCCTAACGTGGAAGTTAGCTTTGCTTCTTGCCCTGATGTCCGCCAGAAGAGTAAGTGAAATGCAGGCATTTGTTATAGAAGAATCATTTTTACAATTCAAGTCTGACGGTCTTCTCCTCCGCACAAATCCAAATTTATACCAAAGGTTCCTTCGGATTTCCATTTAAATGAGCCGGTGGTACTAAAAACGTTCTTCCCGAATCCATCGACTGCTGCAGAGAGGGCCCTTCATTCGCTAGACATCAGGCGTTGCCTTAAGTTCTATCTGCAAAAAACAAAACCCTTTCGCAAGACTTCTCAATTATTTGTCGCATACAGCGCTCCAAGGAAAGGTTTCCCGCTTTCTAAGCAGAGTATTTCTTGATGGATATCCAGTGCCATACTATTTTACCATCGCAAAGCTGGCAGACCACTATCCTCAAGAGTCCAGGCTCACTCGACGAGGGCTGTGTCTACATCTACAGCATTATTTGCGGGAGTGTCACTTCCTGAAATTTACCGTGCAGCAACGTGGAAGAATAGACACACATTTACAAGGCACTACTGTTTGGATTCAACAGCCCTAAATGACACAGCGGTGGGACAAGCTGTGCTTCGCAATCTATTTCGTTAAGGTGAGCCATCCCTGTATACCCTCCTGCCTCTCATTGCTGTATCACATTTCTGTATCATAGATTATTTGCACTGTTTAATAGTTAAAGAAATTTAGTTCCTAATTGTTATCCCTTTGATTGTGATTAACATGCTGCTTGATGTTTACTTAAAGATCTGCTATCGCATCGTCCTATTAAGTTGTTCAAGGCCATTATAAATTTGCTACTTAATTGCTAGCTACTCTGATTCAAGCATGTGAATCTATGAAAGCTCCAATACTGGAGTAAGAAATAAGTTACTTACCTGTAACTGTAGTTCTCCAGTATTGGAAGCTTTCATAGATTCACATGCAACCAACCTCCTCCCCGCGGGGATAGCTCACCTTCCTCTTTCTCTATATGAATGCTAGCACGAATATATGACGTTACAAAGCAAACAATTACAATGCATGCTTTTACAACGCAGTTTTTAAATCACAACTACCATTACATCGCATGATTTTATAACGCATGCCATTACAACGCATTTTTAAAACTACCATTACAACGCATTCCATTACACCGCATACCATTACAATGCACACCGTTACAACGCATAATACTTTTAGGGCAACAGTAGGGTAAGTGTTGGATAGTGTAGGGGTAAAAATTACTATTCCCACTCCAGTGAGTTCAACAGTAGGGTAAGTGTTGGATAGTGTAGGGGTAAAAATTACTATTCCCACTCCAGTGAGTGCAACAGTAGGGAAAGTGTTGGATAGTGTAGGGGTAAAAATTACTATTCCCATGTAGCCCAAAACCCATACCCACCCTAAAACTAAAACATCTCCATTACTTACCTTATAACGCGTTGTAATGGTATGCGTTATAATGGTATGCGTTGTAATGGCATGCTTTGTAGTGACATGCGTTGTAATGGCATGCGTTGTAATGGCATGCGATGTAAAGGCAGTCGCGTTGTAACAGTTGTGTTGTAAAGGTAGTGCGTTGTAATGACTGCGTTGTAATGGATGTTTCCCGCTAGCACTAGTGCTCGAAAATCTGAGGTTCTGAGCTTCTCTCAGGGGTGTTCTAGAGGGTGGTCGATGCTGATTGGCTAAGGCAAAACTTTGGTCTCTTTTTTAATAATGACTATGATAGGTTAATAAACTGTGAGGCCTATGCCTTTTCTAGTCTATACCTATCAGTCTACTTTTATTACTACTACTATTTAAAGTAGTGGGGACTCCCATCATGACGACGGGGAATGATTCAAGCATGTGAATATGTGAAAGCTTCCAATACTGGAGAACTACAGTTACAGGTAAGTAACTTATTTCTTCCAAACCTGGTCAGTTCTGTTATTCATTACTGATACCTGGGTAGGAGATGATACATCCCCATTCACTGAACAAGGCAATTTCCCTGGATATACGAAGCCCACTCACAAAACCTCCCAAAGTTGACTGGAGGAGTACTAGCAGTCATTTTCAAGTACTGGTTACATAATTCAAGTTGTTAAGACTTTGTCACGGCCAAGTATGAATGACTCCCACTCTGCCTCTTATCTTCATCTAGCTTCTTTTGATCACTCCTGGTGATATACAAACTCATGCCAAACAACATAGCTTTTTCAGAGTCTTTACTAGATTCTGTCTCCTAAAACCATCACAAACTCTGTATCCTGGGTGGCGTGAACATCAGGTTACACTGGTCTAACCTCCCCCGGTGAAGATACATCACAATAAAACCTAGAGACTCTGAACATATTCCAGCTTGCCTCTGGGTCTACATACACAGTTGTTGATGCACCTACCTCTACCTGTACTCCCTGCACTAACAGAAAACCTCCCATCAACTGGAACATCCACCTTCTGAGCATCGTCATTATCAACCTATGTACTACAACGATTACTACACGACTGAGCAGGATCTACAAATCGTCCAACAAGATAGCACAAGATACTAGTATTCCAAACTGATTAAATGTCTGCCAAGGAACTTCATAGGATCATCACAGAATTCTGCAACCCAGTGTCAACCATCACAAAGATTCATCGCTCTTTAGCTTTCTGTAATGCCATTGTAGACCAACTAATTTCAAAGTAGAAATTCTTGAACAATACCGTAGGAGTGAGGCCACAGCCAAGCAGCACAGCAGATCAAGATTAAGAAGAGTGCACTCATTGATAATCATAGGACTCTGTACTCCTTCTATCATCTCTTAGTTTTCAAATGTGTTCATTCATTCATTCAAAACAGTTCATTTCGATAATTGGTCAGAAAAACACACATACAAATGTTACAATGAAAACTTCCACCTCATGAAATACAGCACAAAATTAAATATATACAATATATCTTAAAAGATCAAATCTAAGTTATTACAGAATATGGTAACACATCCTAAACATCATCATGCAGGGTCTTCAAATTTACTTTAACAAGTCAATCGTAGGTCTTCTATTGTGGGGTTACACATAATATTGTTGCTGCTGGCGCTTCCGCAATCTGTTAGCCGCCCTTATAAAATTTGATATGGATAAGCACACCAGTTGCGATTGCAACCCAATTATTAAGTTAATGAGGGCTAACCTATAATTTATAATAGCAACTGGCTGCAAGACTGGAGAAATACATTTGCTTTTGTATTAAAAAAGTGGATAGTGATCTCTGTGGTTTTTAGTTGCATAAGCAGAAAGGTGCATGCTTTTCAGGGGCCCTACATTTTAGTATACACATTTTCTCTGAAAGGAACCCTATCCTAAATTGGGTGAGGATATTGCATTTGTTGGATGTTTGCTCTGAACTCAAATACACTTGGACTCCTGTAGAAACAAATAGTGTGGTATTCTTAAAAGAGGTGAGCCTGCTGTCTTGTTTTTCTTTTTACACTTCTTCCTCAGCAGTCGGATAATTTCCTGGCTGTGGATTTGTGGAGATACACCAGAGATGGTGAGCTTATCTGCAAAATAAGCAGGGTTGCTGGTCGTGATAGCTTTGTAAGTGTGCAGCTGGTTTTGACGATGATGCGGGCCGGCAAGGGGAGCCAATGGAGTTCCATCAGGATTGGGGTAATATGATCATATTTCATCCAGCCGTGGATGAGACATGCTGCGGCCAGTTTGGAGTCTGGGGGACCCTGGACCAGGGCATTACCACCATCTGGATTCCAGAGTACGAGGGCTTGACCAGCAGATCTGATGTTGCTTTCAGGAAGAAATGGTTTGACTTTCTTTAGAAGAGAGAAGTGGTAACAGGCCATCTTCGTTTTTTGGCAGTGTGTTCCTTCAGTGTGAGGTTGGTGTTCAGGGTGAATCCAAGTCACTTGGCATTGAGTGAAAGTTGGAATTTGAAGCCGTCAAGGTTCATGTCATTGAACCAAGTTTGTACTGTGTCTTGTTAATTGTTCTTGTCAAATAACAAGAATTCTGTCTTGGCTGGGCTGAGCTTCAGATAGGCGCTGGATATCCAGGTCTGGATGATATTCAAGCACTGTTTGAGACATTGGATGTCTGAAGCAAGTGAGACTTTAAAGTAGAGTTACGTATTGCATATTAATGAATCTTGATGCTATTATCTGTGAGTTGAGCACCGAGCAGATCCATGTAAAGGTTGAAGATGACAGGAGACGGTATGGAACCCTGGGGGACTCCACAGATTATAGGAATCTTTTGTGACCTGGAGGTGCCTTTGTAAACAAACTGCTGTCGGTTGGAAAGGTAGGAGGAGAACCAGTGAAGGACATTGCTTGTAAATCCCATTTTACTCTCTAGAGCATGGGTACTCGCTAACATTTCCTCAGGGGCCACAAACTATGGTCTTTGGTGTGCCTGAAGAGCCGCATTAATGGCAGCCTGGTGGGAATGCGGCTTTGTAGGGGGTTAAGGTGGGCATTGGGGAAGCGAATCACATACATGGTATGGTCAGTGAGTCATGGAGTTATTTTAAAGATTTCTTTCCATACTGCCCTCTAAATGAAGTCCCTAGTCTCTAGAAGAGTCATAGATTTGACAATACTATGTTAATCTGAATAGCTACCCTCTACCGCATCTTGGGGTAAGCCTTTCTGCTTGCTATCACTACTTTGGGAGACACAAGCGTAAAAAGGAAGTTACTTGATTATTGAATTGAATTGAAATTAAATAGAATTGCACAACCTGAAACAAGAAAATCTAGGATCAGTCCCAGCTTCCCCACTTGACCCAACTGTTTGATCCTAGGCAATTCCTAATTTCACTTTACCTCCTTTTTCTTCATTATGACATATAAGAGCACTTTGAAATGCATGAATTTAGGATATATGCTGCACAAATCTCTTGTGTTAGATTTAATAAACTATAACGTTGCCATGTATAATAACAACCCTGACAATCCAGAGGGCTCCAGGTGGCAACTGACTTGCCTCTTAGGTCAATATTGGCATTGTGTCAAGAGGCATGAATATTTCTACCCACATTTTTGAAAACGGTCAGTTTTAAATAAAGTACTTCTGAATGCACTTATCTATTCTGATGTACTAATGTGTAATGCATGTTAATGAAATACACTTTTGAATTTTGAAGAGACTTTATCATACTTTTACACGTTTATTGCAAGATGTATTGAAAAGTTCATCTGTTCCTAAAGTTAAGTTTTGCAGGCAATCTTATTTGCTTCTGTTCTTTTAGCATGTAAATAAACTTTTTCCCGTTTATTTAACATATGTTTGAATGCTGGTGCTTTCTGAAGTAAACTGCAGCCCAGTGCTGTCATTCAGCGGGGGCCGCATGAGAAGGTCAGGAGGGCCACATGCGGCCCCCGGGCCATACTTTGAGTACCACGACTTGAGTGTGTGTATAAGGGTGGGACGGTTGACAGTGTCAAAGGCAGCTGAGAGGTCCAGCAATGTCAAAAGGCATGAGTCATCTTCATCTGTGGTTATGAAGGCATTGTCTACGGTGTGTAAGGTTGCGGTCTCCGTGCTGCAGAGTGCTCTGAAGCCAGGAATGGTAGTTGTGCAGGAGACGGTTAACATTGATGAGATCTTGGAGTTTAACAGATTACTTTTTCAATAACTTGCTGATGAATGGTAGGTGTGTGATGGGTCAGTAGTTGGCGAGGTCATCAGGGTCTAGTGTAGGTTTCTTTAGGAGTGAGAGGATCTGGCCTGTCTTGTAAGCCTCTGGGAAGATGCCTTGTATGAGGCAGCCATTAACAATGCTGCATATGGGTAAGAGAGCGTCCCAGGAGTGAGCTTTGATGAAGGACGTTGTTAAGACATCTCCGTAAGTGGCTTTCGGAGAATTGAGTTTGTCAGCAAGATCTGGGTGAGAAAGGGCTTTGAAGGCTGACCATTGCGGTATTCTACAGGAAGCGTGGGTGTAAGAATTGAAGCAGGATTGGAGTTGTCAATGTGCTGTCGGATCTCTGTATTTTTTCACTGAGAAGATGTTGATGACATTGCACTTTTCTGTGGAGTGAGGAATAGGTGAGTCCGGCAAGTGGTAAATGCAACGGTAGTTTATGAATTTTCAAACATTGGTAAGTTCTTTGAGGAATTTTTATTTGTTAAGGATGGGTAGGCCTTCAATGAAGACTTTCCCAGCTTGCATGACTTTTATACTGTTTCTGCAAAGGCAGTTAAAGTAACTGAAACACACTGCTTATCTCTTATCGGGAGAGAAGCGAGGTCCTCGATAATGTGTGTGAAACATTCTCTTTGCTGATCTGATTTGTTGCTACCACAGAATGTGAAAAGCTTTGTTGTCAAAAGGAATATCATACAGAATACTTGTGCTTAATGTTGCTTATGTGTTAGCCCAGATCATAAAAATAAATCAATGGGTGGCTAACTAATGGGTCTGCCCCGGCTCTTGTTGGGAAACCTATTACGATACAAATCTGGCCAGAACTAAAACCCTTTTCTACATACTTATTCTCCATTAGCTGGAAAGATTACACATATCTCCCCCTAGATCTGAGCCGCATAGAGATAGATAGTGTCATATTTTGCATTGTGTATTTTTTTGTATAGATAGAGTATGAATTCCTCGATGAAGGTCTGCAAAAGTGAAAGCACTATCAGCAATCTGTATAAACTCTAGGTGAGAATACAAATTAATTTTGGTTTCTAAATTAATTTGTCCTAGCCCTTCTACTTTAACCAACCATTCCAGCCCACTGGCTGACCAAGAAATTAATACTTCATCATCTGCACAGAGTAACAAGGTGAATCTGACTGAATTAACAATAAGTCCACCTCCAGACATTTTGTATACAATGAGAAAAGGGAGGGAGCAAGAGTGCACTCTGACTTCCTGGAATTAAAAGGGCTCGTGTCCATAGCAAACAAAGGGCCAGGTGTACGACTGTTTTTTTGTGGTCGCAAACGGGAAATTGGCCCGTTTGCGACAACAAAAAAGGGTGTTGGTATGTACAAACGCTATTTTGTGAGTCGGTGATTCGCAAAATAGCATTTGCGAGTCGCTATTAGGAAGGGGCGTGCCAAGGGCGTCCCTTTCTAATAGTGTGTCGCACTTGTATGTACCATTGTTTTGCAACCACAATTACGGTCGCAAAACACTCGCAGTTTACCACCTACTTCAAATAGGTGGTAAGCCACTCGCAAATGGGGGACCCCTTCTTCTTTGTGAATGGATGCGAAAATATTTTTTAAGAGCAGGTAGTGGTCCCACGGACCACTGCCTACTCTTATGGGACCACTGCCTGCTCTTAAAAAATGAAACCGAAACGTTTCATTTTTTTTTAATGCATCCCATTTTCCTTTAAGGAAAACTGGATGCATTTAAAAAAAAACCTGCTTTATTGAAAAAGCAGTCACAGACATCCCTGCGATTGCTGGCCCTTCCCAATGGGTCGCAAATTGCGACCTGCCTCATGAATATTGATGAGGCAGGTCATTTGCGATCCCATTAGGAATCGCAAACAGTGTCTGAGACACTGTTGTACATTCAATTTTGCGAGTCACAAATTGAGATTCGCGAAACGTCCCAATTTGTGACTTGCAAAATGGAATGGTCGTACATTTGGCCCATGGTCTCTCAATTCAAGGAACAGTCAAAGCCATCAGCCCAGCCTACGCATTATATGACCCCTGCCCAAATCTTCAAGAACATTGTAGGAAGCTGGCTCAGTATATACTATACCAAAGTAAGGTATAGTGTGCACAGAGTCCATTGGAACCCCAAAGTAGGCAGAGGTAAAAGTAGATAGCACCCTACTCTCTATTTGTGGTAGTGTGGGCGAGCAGTAAGGCTTTATCAAAGGGTAGTGTTAAGCATTTGTTGTACACACTCAGGCAAGAAATGATTACACACACTCAAAGACTGAATCCAAGACCAATTATTTTGCATCAAAAAGTTATTAATTTGTTATTTTATTTTTAGAACCAAGAAATACTCAGTTGCAGGTAAGTAACGGTTTTCAAAGTAGCAATACTTTAAAAAATACAATAAGGATTGTTTTACAAGGCAGGAGAAATGCTTTACAGTCTTAGAAATACGTTTGTATTTGTCAATCAGAAACAATAGCACTTAGCAATGTAAAAGATAGACAGTTGTACGCAGTAGATAGTCTGCAATGCAATCCTATGGGAGGAAAACAGTGTTATGCATTAGCAAGTAAGTACTCGACTTACAGTTCCAGTCTTCGGTGGTTTGGACAAACACTGGGTAAGGGTCAGTTCAAGGTAGGTACTGCACCACCAGTGGCACTTGGGCGGTCGGATGCAGAGGTCATTGAGCCCAATGTTAGTGAATGGAGACCGGAGGTTACCTCGAAGAGGCACGGGTTGCAGGTAAGTGCCCGTGGTTTCAGGGCACAGGACCCTGGGGTTAAGATCAGCACTGAGGGTGCCACAAGGCAGTTCCAAAGCTACACCACCAGCAGCACCGGGAATCACCCCGAAGGGGTATCTCCGCGCTGAAAGAAGAGAATGCCAGGTTAGAGCAATTAGTAATAAAACAGTTCTGTTTTTAGGAGTTTCCTAAATAGGAGGAGATTGGTGCACTTACGTAGCTCAACGGGCAGGGAGTTCCAATATTTCGGAGCCAGATAGCAAACGTTTTGCCCCCAATTAGAAGTTTTTTAAAGCGGGGGACAACAAGCCGCCCCTTTCCCTCTGAATGCAGACATCTGCCTGGAAGATAGAGCTTAAGTCTTTCCGCCAGATAGCTTGGGTTTCTGCCATAAAGTGCCTTGTGGGCTAAGCAGCAAATTTTGAACTTAATTCTCTGGCGGATGGAGAGCCAGTGAAGGTGCCTCAGCAATGGCCTAGAGGATGTTCTGGGAGGCATATTGATAGCGAGGCGAGCTGCTGTATTCTGAATCACCTGCAATCTATTCAGAAGTGATTCATTGGCGGAAGCTAGAAGAGCGTTGCAATAATCGAGATGGCTTATGATCAAGGCCTGAATCAGGGTTCTGCGGACTCATAAAGGAAGCATCTGGAACACTCTACGTAGCAGACTCAGTGTGTGGTAGCAGATGCCCGAAGTGGCCATGACTTGGCCTCTCATAGATAGGGAGTGATCCAATCGGACACCCAGATTTTTAGCCATAGGCTTCGGGATGGAAGCTGTGCCCAGCGTGGTGGGCCACCAATCGGGGGCCCAGTTCTTCTGGGCAGTGCCAAACAGCAGAATCTCGGTTTTGGCAGCATTCAGCTGGAGGAAATTCTCTGTCATCCAACCAGCTATTGCAAGCATGCCCTCGGCGAAGAGACGTTTGGTTGAGTCTTTATCATTGTCGAATGATAAGAGCAGTTGAGTATCGTCTGCATGGGAATAGGGGGTAAACCCATGTTCTCTGATGATTTTTGCAAGGGGGGCCACAAACACGTTAAACAGGGTGGGGCTAAGGCAGGAGCCCTGGGAAACCCCTTTGGTGAGCTTCAGGGTGCGAGAATGAAAGGGACCCAGGTTAACAGTTTGAGTACGCTGGTCCAAAACGCTTGCAAGCCACTTTAGCACCTGTCCCCGTATACCAGTTTCTCTTAGTCTATGAATTAGCTTCTTGTGAGAGACTGTGTCAAAGGCAGCTGTCAGATCCAGCAGGACAAGCCGCACTGCGTTGTTGTTATCCAGGGCCAATTTGATGTGGTCTGTGACACCTATAAGGGTGGTTTCAGTAGAGTGGTTCAGTCTGAAACCCGACTGAGAGGGGTCAAGGTAGCCTTGAGATTCAGGATGTCCCATGAGCTTAGTGTTTATATGCTCTTCTAACAGTTTACTCATGAGTGGGAGGAGTGAAATAGGGCGGTAATTGGCTAACATTTCAGGGGGTACCTGTGCTTTTTTTCCGGATCGGTATCACTTGTGCCGCCTTCCATTCACGTGGGAGAAACCCTTCACTCATAGAGGCATTTAAGATGGAGCAGATAGAGGGGGCCAGTAGCGCTGCAAGAGAGGCAAATAGATAGGCTGGCATGATGTCAAGGGGTGAGCCAGATTTAGCTGTTCTCAGCATTGCTTCGACTTGAGGTATCTGCAGAGCAGGAAAATGCTCAAGGCAGGCATCCTCCGTTCTCAGTGGTGATGACGGTCGGTCAGGGTTAACCAGGGGTTTAGGATAATTGGGAAATTGATCATATATTAAGTTGATTTTTTCTTCAAAATTGTTGGCTATATTGTCACAAAGCGCCTGGGAGGGGGGAGTCTGCTGGGTACAAGCAATGGGATTAGTAAAAGAGTTGAGAACTTTGTAAAGCTCCTTAGAAGAGTTTCCAGACTGATTTAAGCTTGAGATGATATGGGCTTTCCGCGCCTTTTTAATGTTCTTGTGATAGCTTGCGAGGGCTGCTTTATAGGAAGATTTCTCTTTCCCAATTTGGGTTTTACGCCATATTTTTTCCAATTTCTTACAGTTCAACTTTTCCCTTCGTAGATCAAGGGTATACCAGGCAGCATGTATCTTCTGAGTATTAGCACGTTGCAGCTTGAACGGTGCTAGTGTATCTATGACTGAAGTAATGGCCTCGTGGAAAACCCTGAGTCTGTTGTCCATATCCATGGGTTCTTCAAATGAGGGGGATACAAAACCTTTACCAAAGGAATCGTGTGTAATCTTGTGCCATTGTCTTCTAAAATTACATGGAATATGAGAGGGGGAGCTACTCATTTGGAGGCCACTAATCTGAAAATAAATCAGAGTGATCCGACCAGGTCACTGTACAAGGGAGTTCTGCAGATATGCGGGGCGAATTGGTAAGAATGATGTCCAGAGTGTGGCCGGCTGAGTGAGTAGGGCTTTAATTAATCTTCACTAGACCTAAGGAGGCCATATCTTCAAGGAAATTAGCGGCATTGTTATCTGCACTGTCTTCACTATGATTACTGACCCACGAGAGCACAAAGGCTCCCACCTCAGGGGGTCAGAAACATGTCTGTGTGTGGCAGGCTGGTGCAGGCCAGTCAGCTGGACATGAGGGAGTTGGTCGTTTTTCCAGGAAGCATCTCTAAGATGCCTTCTGAGTGCATTTTGTAAACAATTCAACACTGGCATCATTGTGGGTTATTGTGCTGAGGAGCACATCAAAATGTAGGCCTGTCCTATCTTTTTGTCCTATCTTTTTATGTGCAGTGTTCTCCGCTCTGACAGCGGGGGCTCTGCACGAACGTGTACGTTTAACGTTGTGAATCAGGCCCTGTATCTATAATAGTCACCAATGCTTCTCTCGGTCTTCACCGGACACGGGCCCCCAGGAGTCAACCCCAACCTACCCTCTGTTTCCTGGTGCTAGGGCGACTAGGACCCAGATGGAAGCCTACTCTCGGGCTTTACTGGCCATCTTTGGGTCACCCCCTCTCCCTGACGCGCCTTCGGGCCCCACAGAAGGGGTAGGGACTCGGGTCAGGACTTTGCCGGCGGGTTCGCCCTCAGCGCGGATCGAGAACCCTGACTCTGGTTCCGGAGTCGCTGCGACGTTGGGTCACGGCCTAGAGGGGCATCCCAGTCTGACGTCGAGCCTTCCTGTGGCGTCTCTGCACAGCCCTGTGAGGCTCTCTGCACCGGCGCCGGATGCGGCTGCAGCGAGTTCCCCTCCGCAATTCCCCATCTTGGTGGAGGTAGAGTCGACACCGGCCCGACGCCAGGCGGACGAGTCTTCGGTAGTCGGTGATGTCGAGGTGACGCCGTCTTGACGTCAGTTGACGCCGGTGCCGTCCACTGCTATTCCTCTGTTGGTGAAGGGGATGAGGCCTCTGAGGGTTCCGCACCACCAGGGTTGTTTCGATGCTCCTCGGAGCAGGTGCCCATGGGGCACTGGCAGGCCTTTGGTCGTCCTTGGGCTGGGGAGCGTCTACCGTTGAGTGGATGGGTTAGCCTACAACCGTCCCCTACAGATGGCTTATTGTCGGCACCTAGAATGGCCACGGAGGCTAGTGCGGCGTTTGCGAGGGCTGTTCGCCAGGCTGCAGATATCTTGCAGATGCAGCCTCCCTCAGTCTCTCTGCCTTCTGATCCCTTGTTGGATCTACTCCACCAGGGCGCTGTGGAGGTGGAGCCATTGCTGCCCTTTTGCGGGTCATTATATGACACTCTTCTTGCGGCTTGGGCGAGGTCCTCTTCGGGGGACCCTGTGGATCGTGCTATTGCACATCGTCATCGCCCGGCTCCAGATGACCCGGTCTGTTTGTCCCTCCATCCTAGGGCTCAAGGGTTGGTAGTCCAGGCAGCTTCAGTCTCGCTACCCTTCTTCCCTCCTCCGCTGCTTCCTCCCTCTAGGGAGTCTCGCTGGTTGGAGTCGTGTGGCCGCCATGTCTTTGCGTCCACTAGCTCGGGCCTTCGGTCCCTGAACACGTCTTGTGTGTTTGCACGAGCTACTTTTGCCCTTTGGGACTCGGTCGAGCGTCTCCTTCCATCTCTTCCAGAGGGCCCTCGAGCTGACCTGGTTCGGTTACTTCATGATGGCCGGGAAATGGCACAGTTTTCCATTCAGTCGGCTATGGACACTACTGACTCTGTGGGTCAGGCTATGGCCAGGTCAGTTGCTCTGCGTCGCCATGCCTGGTTGCGCAATGGCAGTTTCCCTGAAAATGTTCAGGAGCGTCTTAGATATCTGCCCTTTGATGAGGTCAGTCTTTTTGACAGTCACGCTGACTCAGCGGTTCAGCGCCTCATGTCTGGGTTCCCATGACTTCCATGGTTTATAGTCCTCATTGCGGACTTTTGATTTTGTTTGCAGTATTGTCACTGCTTTTCTGGTATCTGTCTATAGGTTCAAGACGTTATTTCCTGGACTGACTGTACGGCTAATCAGCCGTTTTTGCCCTTATTTGGTACAGCTAGCCGGCTGTTTTTGCATTTCTTTTTGAGTCCTCTGACCACGAGCTCGTCTCAAGAGGTCTCCCTTACTTTTTATAGGGATGTGACATACCCTATGTGGGGTATTCGTTGGCTATTACATAGCTGCTCTTCCTGGCACGGGAAGTTTCGAAGGCTCCCGCGGAGTCTTCTTAGGATGGTTGTCTTCTGTCCCTTTGGGGAATTGTCCTAAGGGTCATACTGTAGGCTTCTCACTTCGTTCCGCTCTTCCTACTGTGTGGGACGTCACTTCTGGTGAGGCCCACTTCTGTCCTGGAGCTTATGCGTTGTCGTCTACGGTTGGTCTGTAGCACTCTCCTGCCTCTGTGGATGCAGACTTCTCCAGGGTATTGTGGGGTTACTGCCACGCCTGGTTCAGTCCGTCGTGTTCACGTCTTCATTTCTTGCCTTTGGCTTTTCTTTCGGCCTTTCGCTGTACTCTTTTTGCCTATGTCGCAAGTGTCCCTTGTGGGCATGTTGTTCTGTTCTGGAACGTTTTTTTTCCGTGTTTTGTGCGGAGACGACATGTGAATACACACCGGGTATGTTCGCTGTCACGGGGTGCCTGCGGTATGCCTTGCGCCACTGACTTGGCTGCGTTCTATTCTTGTGGTATTGTCTACTCTTCAATCCCTGGTGTGGGGAAGTGCTTAGGTCTTCTCTCGTGGCTCAGACCCTGACTGGTTTTTGCCTATGGGCAGTGGAGTCTACGCCAGACGCGTCACTGCTGCTCGTTGCCTGGTGCCCTATTTCTCTGTGCACTTCCCAGGCAGGGGCTCAAGCCCCTCTGCTCATTGCCGCGCAAGGGCTCAGGTACTTCTGCTCCTGGCCTCTGCTGATGTTATTGGTGGAAGTATTCTTCTTCAGGATACTCATTGTCATTATGCAGTATCTGTATACGACTACATATACATTCTTCGGACACTCTGTGTATGTGTATTACTAACTCATTCCTCATTAGTGTAGTGGTCAGTATTCCCGCCTGTCACGCGAGGGACCAGGTTTCCTTCCCCGACAGGGTGGATGATGTTGTTTTTTAAGTGTCTTGACATTATGTCCTGCTATGCTTCGCATCAGTGCTGTTGATACCTGTTGTGCGGCCTCCTATTATGTAGGGCATGCTCTTCGAGAACCCCTTGTCTTTCATTTTTCAAACTTTTTCATATATATGTCTATATGTATATATGTCCTGAGATATACACACAGCGAGAGGGCAAGCATACTGGGTTTTTTCCTTGCTGTAGTATCTGGGGTTTTTGCCCCAGATTCTGTCTCTCTCGCTCTCTCACTCTCTCGCTCTCTCACTCTCTCGCTCTCTCGCTCTCGCTCTCGCTCTCTCTCTCTCTCTCTCTCTCTCTCTCTCTCTTTCTCCCTCTCTCCTTCTCCCTCTCTCCTCTCTCTCTTATATATGGGAGGGAGCCTTATGTGTGTGCCGGCTTTTGCCGGTATCCTTTGTACCTTTGGGTACGGTTGACTACCTGGTGATGCGCCAGTCTCTCTCTGCCGACGCATATGTGCTGTTGATGCTACAATTCATTGGGCTTTCGCATATGTGTGGTGTAGTTCTCACGGAATACACTTTCTGCTTATGCGTATCCCTGTCATCCACATACATATATCTCTTGGTAGTCATGGTTCTGTATATCTCTGCATGGTGATATCTGCCCCCTCACATGTCATTTTTTGCATCCATTGTGGTGCATGCCCAGTTTGTATGCTCTGACTCTGTTCTGTCCCTTCTCTGGCTCTGGGACTTTGTCTTTTGCGGGTCCATGGGATCCTGTGCTCGGTTTTTCTTCTTTTTGCAGCAGTTTATGGATTTTCTTCCATTATGCACTGACCAATCTGGTTCTGTGATTTCCTTTTGTCCCTGTCTGGACGAGAGAGGTCTCGTTCCGTCCTCTGGTGGATTGCGGTGCCTTTGCCTCCCCTTGTTAATTTTCCTTTACAGAGGTTAATGGGTCTGGTGTCAGCCACGCTGGCATTGCTGTCCCCACCGTGTTTCTGTCGATGTTATTGACGGATTAGTTCACTTTGTAACTTGGTGGGTTTCAGTCGCAGACCCTCCTCCATTGGGATATAGCTTTGGTTTCTATTCTAAAGTTAAGGAATCTGCAGCTAGATTCTCTATCAGATGAACGAGTTACTTACCTTCGGTAACGATGTATCTGGTAGAGACACAGTCTAGCCGGAGATTCCTTAACGCCCACCCATCCTTCCCGCTCTGCGAGGACCTTTTCAGGTTGGGTTCTACCCACTTGCCTCCTTACAGGTGGCCTTTGTCTTCCTGTGGGGTAGTCTACTTCACCTCCCTCCGGGGCAGGATGTCTCATTCTGTTTTATCTGTTGCTTCTCCACCCTTTCTTACAATTGGGTGGTGGGGTTTTATGTCCATCCACGCTCCTCCACTCTGGTTCTTCCAGTGTGGGGGGTTAATCATGTTCTTCCACCCTCCCTTCCACCTTCATCTGTTTTTACCCGTTACTTTTGGGTCTCTTTGTCTATGCTTCAGTCGATTGGTTTGGGGGTCTATTTGACTATGCTACAGTCAATAGGTCGTTTGTGGGGTGTATAGTTGCACATTCTCTGTTGTTGCAGAAATGTGGTCAATTACCATGAATCATGTTGTTCAAGTCTTGTTGCCCTTTACAGTTTATTTTTATTTTTATTTAAAAAGTTTTGTATAGCGCAAACATGACCCAAGAGGGTATCAGAGCGCTTTACAGAGGGATGCGACACATATAAGGGGGGGCAATCGTGGCAGAATCATAGCAATAGACAAAAATATCAATAGTTACATATCAACATAGTAGACAAAAATAACAATAGTTACATAACGACATAATAGTGGGCAAAGGAATTTAGGCAGTAGAATAAGGCGAGAGAATCAGCATGATAGTAGATGAGGTGACTCAGGACCCCAACTGGACTTCAGGACAGGCAAGTATTCATCAGTAGCGCCTTCACTTCCTTTTTGAAGGACACTGTTGATGGAATCAGTCTCATTTCCGTAGGCAGGGAGTTCCAGATTCTAGGGGCGATTCCTGAGAAAGAACGGTTGTAGGTTTTTGTTTTTTTGAATTTCTTTGGTTTAAGTAAGAGGGTGCTGGAGCTCCTGGAGGTACCGGGCACCACCCGATAACTCAAGTTTTTTTGCGAGGTAGAGAGGGGTGTTGAAGTGAAGGGCTTTGTGGGTCATGCAGGCAAGTTTTAGGTGTATCCTTGCTTCGAAAGGTAGCCGATTGAGAGATTTCAGGTCCGGGGAGATGTGATTGCACTTCTTGGAGCCTGTGATGAGCCTGGCGGCCGCATTCAATGAGGCTCTGAGGGGGGCCAGTCTGTACCTAGGAAGGCCGCAGAGTGTTACACTGCCATATTCCAGCCGTGACATGACTAATGCTTGTACATGACTAATGCTTGTACTGCTTGTACTTCCCCCTGATGACTGAGGTCATCAGGGGGAAGGAAAGGTTTTAGTTTCCTTAGGATGCTCAGTTTGAAGTTCGCTCCTTTGGTAGAAGTGCTGATGTGATCCTGCATGTTCAAGTTCCTATCCAACACTATACCCAGGGATTTCGTAGAATCTATGATATGTGGTTTGCAGTTGAGAGCAGAAAGATTTTTCATATATTCCTCAATGATGGGTGCTTGCTTGGGCGGGGAAATAAGGAGGAATTCCGTTTTGAGGGCGTTTAGTTTGAGATGGTTGAAGGTAAGCTAGTTAAGGGTTTTGTGTAAGGTTCCTTTGAGTGACTTGTTATCATCAGGTGAGGAGATTTTCATGTACAGCTGGGTGTCTTCTGCATACATGTGGTATTGGATGTTAGATGCTTTGAGGATTTTGGTGAGGGGTTCAATGAATAGGTTAAAAAGTGTGGGTGAAAGCGAGGAGCATTGGGGCACCCCCAGGGTGCAAGCACTGGGATGGGAGAGGGATTGGTTGGATTTAATTCTCTGTGTTCTATTATGGAGAAAGGAGGCAAACCATTTTAGTACTGCGCCAGAGAGTCCCATCCTATGTTCCAGAAGGCTCAGGAGGTTGTCATGTTTGACCGTATCGAAGGCTGATGAGAGGTCGAGTAGGATTAATAGGGAGGATTTGTTCCGGTCAAGTAGAGTGAGCGCGTCATCAACTATGTGAGTGATGGCTGTTTCGGTTCTGTGGCCTTGACGGAAGCCCGATTGGAATTAATCTAGTTGCTGGAATTCCTCAATGTGGTTACATAGTTGTACCTGTACACATTTCTCAATGAGCTTTGCCAGAGTAGGGGTGTTAGTGATTGGTCGGAAGTTATTCAGATCCTCAGGGTCCGCCGTAGGTTTTTTAAAATAAAAAAAAAAAACTTTTTATTGAGAATTGGTACGAAACATCATCAGGTTTAAAAGAACAGTGCGACCAACAAACACTTTACATTGTAGCGTTCTTTGCTGTTACACACTTTCTCATACAACATAGCATTAAGTCTGTACAGTTGGGGTCATTCTATAGTCCGTGATTCATTCACTGTTGTCCATTCACAGATCGTCGATCGGCAATGCACATATATTACCTCTGAAGGCATTCCACTTTCCCCACACCCGTTCCCACTTCTTAGGGCACCCCCTGTGTATGTATACTGCTCTTTCGGCCACCATCGCCATATCCATATCCTTACTCCAGTCCCTTACAGTGGGAGTAGTTCGTGCTCCCCACTGTTTTGCAATGTTCCTTTTAGCTATTGTTATACCTAGTGTCGCCCAAGTTTGTGCTGCATTGTTAAGGTCTGTGGCTTCCCAGATATTCAGAAGACATCTCCTAGGCTCCGGAGGTACCGGGGCCTCACTGACATTCGTTATTGTGGACATCACTGCCTCCCAATAGGTCATAATTTCAGGACACTCCCACAATGTATGGTAAAATGTACCCATTGCCCCACACTGTCGTAGGCTGAGCTGACTACCCGACCTTCCCATTTTATATAACGTTACCCTAGTGTAGTAGATCCGGTGAAACATTTTGAGTTGGATTAAACGTAGTTTTGACGAGATCGCCACCTCCCTCGGGGACGCTAGCGCCTCTTGCCAATCCGTCTCGTCCATTTCTCCCACCTCTTCCTTCCATCTCTCCCGTAGGGAAAGTGTGGGGTCGGGGTGATTATTAATGAGTTTCCGATATGTTAAGGATGTGGCTTTTTTGTGCATGTGTTCAGTCAATATCCTGTCTTCCAAGGGGGAAGCCTCTGGAAGGACGGTGTCAGGCAGAATAGCTGCCTCCAATGCGTGTGTCGAATCTGGTGATAGCGAAACAGTTCTGTAGGCGCCATCTCGTATTGGTCCTGGAGTTGGGCAAATGGAATTACCTTTCCCTTTGCCCAGAGATCGCCTACATGCGATATCCCTGTGTCATCCCATCGCTTGAATCCTTTACTATTGCGTAGTGTACCCAACATGGCAGTGTCCCAAAGGGATGTTGCTTGTGTGATCTTTTTATTCCATCCGAGCTTTCTGTGTACAGTGTGCCAAAGATGGACCGTATGTTTAGTCGGCCCTACCAAGGCCCTCTGGCGGTTAGTGTTATACAGTGCTTGATTAAGTCCCTCTATCCCTAGTGTAAGTTTGTCAAGATGATAGGCCAGATCAGTGTGTGGGACATGTATCCATTGGTTTATTAAGGTCAGCTGGGATGCCCAATAGTACATTTGTATGTTGGGTAGTGCTATGCCCCCGTCATACCATGAGCGAAATAGTCTGGTCATCGCTATCCCGGCCGGTTTCCCATTCCATAAAAGTTTGGTCACCACCGACTCAATGGCCCGAAAATAGGCTGGAGGGACCAGGAATGGGGTGTTCTGTAGGACATATAAAAATCGGGGAAGTGCCATCATTTTGAAAAGTGCTGCCCTTCCTAGAAGTGTCAATGGCAGGGACTGCCAGTGTTTGGTGTCCCTACGCAATCTCTTTAGGGTTTCCAGCAGGTTTAATGTCATAAAATCCTCCGAGTCAGATGTGATATGGATCCCCAAGTATTTGAAGCTGTCTTCTGCTATTTTCACTGTACAGCCTTTTTTTTTTTTTTTATAACACAATTTTATTAGCATCTTCATATATGTATCACAATACAGCTTGTAATTACATTTTTAGTGGTATAGACGTCATCTATTTGCTTACATGTCTTGACAATCGTCTGTAACATTTGTATTAAAGCATACAAATATTCGGCCCTTGCGTGGGCCGTTCATGGCACTAAATTGTACTGCAATAGTGCGTTCAAAGCAAAGAATTCTCGCATCACTGCATATCGTCTGCTACCCATTCATACCCACCCTTGGTATCCCACCCACAACTATCCCTCCCTACAAACTGTTAACTATAAACTTGGCTGCTATATTCCAGTTTGTCATGCCGGGACTGGGTCTCGAGGGTCCACCCAAGTAGTGTTGCTCCAGTGTGTCCCTATGTGGAGGGGGAGGGGGGACGGGGGGGAGAAGGGGAGGAGGGAAGAAAGGAGCAGACTGGCACCCAGGAAGGTGGCTGAGTGGTCGGGGGGCGGGGGGTGAGAAAGACAGCGAGAGGGGTGGGCCGGTCACAAGCGCAATCCCCGGTCGTGCTCAGGTTGCTGTCCAAACCAGAACTAGGCAGACGAGGCCTACTCAACCGAGGGGTCCAGGGCTGCACCCACATCGTCACCCATTACTGCCTTAAATTGCTCTAACACGTGAGCCCAGTCTAGTGCTATTGGTCTCTTCCTCAATCCCCTATATTCCTCCCGAGCTAGCGCTTCCCCCTCCGCTACCGCCCATCTAATGACTTCTTCTCTCCATTTGCCCTCTCGCGGTGCCCTGCAAGACTTCCATCGCTGTGTTATTAGACGCTTAGCGAGCATCAGAGCCAACCCCGCAAAGCGACACAGCAGTTTAGCTTTCTTCGGGAGTGGGAGGAGACCCAATATACACACTTCCATGGTGTCCCATCTGGTGCGTTCCGTAAGTGCAGATAACCCAGTGGTAACTTCAGACCAAAACCTCCCCAGGACAGGACAGGACCATATCATATGAGTAAAATCAGCAGGGTCGTGGGGACATCTGGGGCAGCGCGCAGCAGCTAAGGGGTACATCTTGTGGATAGCCTGCGGTGTAAGATAAGCCCTGTGTAGTATTAGTAACTGTATGGATTTCAGCCGAAAATTACGGGACACCCGACGGGGATGTTCCAGGGCAGCATCCCATTCCCTATCCTCCAATTCCCTCTGCAGTGCCATGTCCCACTTTTGCCGAAGCGGCAGCAGTGTTACATGCAGGTGTTCCCGCAGTCCACGGTACAGCCAGCGTACCAGGTGGCGTCCATGTCCCATGATGTGAAGTGACCGCAACAATTGAAATGTAGGGGGTTCCGTCTGCGCCACCAACCAATATTTCCGGACATATTGTACAACCGATGCATGCGTGAGGAACAGAGTCTCTGGTACCGCTCTAGTGCGGGCAAATTCGTCATGTGTCATCAGTGCACCGTCGAGGAAGAGATCTCTAACTGTGGTTGAGCCCGCCTGTAACCAGTCCCGTACCTGGCCAGCCGACAACACACCACGTCAGGTAGGTAGACCACAAAGGGGGATATTCGGAGCATATGGGTTTAGGGCTTTAGCAGATTTCTGTGCCTGCTTCCAGTAGTCGATGGCAATGGACAATAGGAAGGGAGGGTCACGCATCCTGTCAGCCCCGGGACATAGTAGTGCCTGTAACTTCCCACTCCGTAATTGTGCCGGGGTGTAACCAATTTCGAACAAATTATGTCCCGCCAACCAATAGGCCAGCCATTGCAACTGCCCAACTATACAGTACGTTTTAAAATCAGGTGCCCCCATGCCACTTGCCGTGCTTGGCCTCTGCATCTTGGATAATGCTAATCGGTGCCTCCCTTGTCCCCATAACAAGGATGTGAGCAATGTATTTAGTGACCTAAATATCCATGCCGGCAAGATCACAGGAATATTTACAAAATGGTATAAAAGTCTTGGTAGCATGACCATTTTGGACACTGCTAACCGGCCCGCCATGGACAATGGCAGGGTGTTCCAGAAGGATACTTGCGACCGGAGCGAGTTGATAGTCCGCACCACATTCCCATCAATAGTGTCGGCGGAGGACCTATAAATTTGTATCCCCAGATATTTAAATGTTGTAGGTTCTACTCTGAACTGCACTGGGCCAAATTGTAGGTGGGTCTCCTCGTACGTGCCAGAGAAGGAATATGCGACCGACTTTGCGGCGTTAAGGCGCAGACCAGAGATGTCTCCAAACTGCGAGAATACGCCGGCCACAACCCGCATGTCCACACCCAGGTCCCTAAAAAATAACAACATATCGTCCGCATAGAGTGAGACTGAATGTGTTATTGGGTGTATCGGTATGCCATACGGGGCTATCGCGCAGCGCAGTCGCTACGCCATTGGCTCCAATGCCAACACAAACCCCCCGTATAGTGATTTTGAAAGCTTCCCACTCAATCGACTTGGTGGAAGCCGTGCCTTCGGATAGGGGCGATAGGGGGCAACCCTGGCGAGTCCTCCTATAAATACGATATGCAGGCGATATGATCAATCCCGATTTGGCGCGGGCCGTGGGGTCAGTGTAAAGCAACTGAATTCACTTGCAATATTCGGGGGGTATACCAAATTTCTCTAATACGGCAAGCATATAGGGCCAGCTTAAGGTATCAAACGCTTGCCCTATATCTAGGGATAGGCATCCAGCCAACGGCAATGCCTCTGTCACCGCATGCATCAAGGCGTGTAATCTACGAATGTTGAGGGAAGTGCTACGCTTAGGAATAAAGCCACACTGATCTGTGTGTATTAATTTGGGCAACAGGGGGAGTAATCTGGATGCCAATAGCTTACTTAGGATTTTATATTCCGTATTAAGTATCGATAACGGTCGATACCGTGTCAAGTCGGTGGGAGCTTTATCTGGCTTCAACAGAGACGTGACGATTGCTTCCTTAGTAGTGGGGGGCAGCGTGCCCCCCTCAAGGGAGGTGACATACAGTTGTAATAACTTCGGGGCCAATGCTTCTACATAAGTGGAGTAAAATTCTACAGGTAGGCCATCCGAGCCTGGGGTCTTATTACGCGCCAGCGCTTTTATTGCAACCCGGATCTCTGCTATGGTAATCGGGGCCGCCAACAACTCCGCAGATGCTTCCGTGACTTTGGGAAGGTCCACGCCTACCAGGAATTGCACCGTCTCCTCAGACCTATCTGATGGGTATGCGCTATATAGAGTAGTGTAGTGGTCATGGAAATTCCTGTTAATGTCACTCTGGGTGGTTAGTAACGCACCGCGCGCATCGTATACCGCCAAGGTGGGAGTGGGAGCCCGTGGGGGAGCAATCAGACGCGCCAGCAGAGTGCCAGCCCTATCTGCCTCAGCATGCGTACGCAACGTGTACGCATGAAAGTCTACTGTCCGGAGCCGCTCTAGTAACTCGGCGTACCTTATCCGTGCCTCCTTGCTCCACTCCTGTGACATGTCCCTGAGCCGCCACTTCCAAAGTCTGCAGTCTGTCTTCCAAGTCTGTCAAGTCTCTGGTCACCTCCCTCCTAATTCCCACCAAACCCCCCATAGCAACCCCCCGTATAGTGATTTTGAAAGCTTCCCACTCAATCGACTTGGTGGAAGCCGTGCCCTCGTCAGCAAAGTACGTAGTAACAGTGTCGGCCAGCTTAGCCCGAAACACCTGATCTTCCAACGCCGCAGGCTGCAGCCGCCATGTCGGGATAGGCGTAGGGACCCACCCCCAATGTAGCGACAGTTCTATAGGATTATGGTCGGATATGGTTTTCCCCAGGAACGTACTGTGATGTATGGCAGGGGACAGATCTACAGTGCAAAGGAAATGATCTAATCGGGTATGCAGGTTATGTGGGTGTGAGTAGAAAGAATATTCCCGCATATTCGTGTGTTGTGATCTCCAGACGTCCACAAGGTTCCATCTCCGGGCCCACCTCGCCAGCGCGGCAGCTTGATGCACAGCGCTGGTGTTTGACAAAGGGGGGTGAGAGCGGTCCCAGTGGACATCAAACACAGCGTTAAAGTCCCCACCTAATAACCATGGGTATTGTACCCAGTCTGAGAGTGCCTGCGTTAACCTGGAGAGATAGGCCTCCTGATCTAGGTTAGGGGCATAGATGGAGCCCAACACCACCTGCCTACCATCCAGGGACCCACGGATCAGAACATACCTGCCTTGGTCGTCTATTCGGGATTCACTATGAATAAAAGGGATTCCCGCCCGTATCCATATTGCAGCCCCTCTAGAAAAGGCGGAGTATACCGTAGCGTAAAATTGGCCGTGCCATCTCCTCTGTAGTTTACATGCCTCAGAATGTAAAAGGTGCGTCTCCTGGAGACATACTATTTGGGCCTTGCGACGATGTAGTTGGGCTGCTATTCTGTGTCGTTTTTGGGCCGACCCCATCCCCCGAACGTTCCAGGATATGACAGTATACAATTTCTCAACCGACATTTGCAATCGTAAAACCAACATCCCCCTCAATCCCGTCCCCATCCCACCACCCCAGCCCCCAGAACCCCCGGTCGGAATAAGCAGCAACCATAACACCAATGCAAACAACCCCCAATACTGGGTCCAACGATGAAACCCCGTCCGACCAAACTGTGTAAAACAAAAAAAACATTGTACACTGAGAACTCTAGCTTACGCTTGTGGGGTAGGCCACGTGTGGAACACACAAATTACCTAAGCAATGGGAAAGATACAAGCCCAAGTCGGGCCGGGCCATTATACTGACCGACATTCCCCCATGACCTCCATGTGTAACCAGTAGCATAACTAGCACAGTATGCAATAAAGACCAGTGGAGAGTGGAGCAACCCATATCGAGTAGGAAATCACTAAAGTGGGTGGACATGGTAGTATGGCGTCTACAACCCTCCAAAGAGAGGGGGGGGGGGAGAAAAACCCCTCCGCCACATTTAGCCTAATGGGTCTTGACTAAGGTGAGTGGAGGTCGACGGGAATAAGGCCATACTCCCCCCAGAGTCAGAGTTAGCTGTCTCAGAAGGGCTAGAGCTAATCTCCGGCCGTGGGACTCTGAGTGTCTCGGCTGTCCGGAGGGCCTCCCGCCTACCCTCCATCACCTGTTGGCGTGGCGGGGGAGGAGTTCCCCCACTCTGTGTAACCATACCCTTCTTGCGCCGGCGGGGGGCCGCTGTGTTTTTGGCTGCGTCGGGTCTAGTCTCCGTTCTAGCAGGATCTCAGGGAAGTGTCGGTCCAGCCATTCCCATGCACTCTCGGGGGTGTCAAAGAACAATGCCCGTTGGTCGTGATTTATCTTGAGCTTGGCCGGAAAAAGTAGCGCAAATGTTAAGCCCGCTACACGGACTCTTGCCTTGACCTCCATGAAAGAAAAGCGTTTTCGCTGGACTGCCAGGGTGTAGTCCGGGAATATAGAAATCCTCGCGTTCTCCATCCGCAGTGGGGCCTGTTCCCTTGCCGCTTGCAGCAACCTGTCCCGGTCTCTATAATTCAAAATACGGGCCAGCAGTGGACGTGGATTTGCTCCCGGTAAGGGGCGCCGCGCAGGGACCCGGTGAGCCCGCTCAACAGTAAAGTGCGGCGATAGACCTGTGGGCGCCACCACGGTTCGCAGCCATTCTTCGATGTAGGTCGTGGGATTGGGCCCTTCCTTCCCCTCGGGCATACCCACGATTCTGAGGTTGTTGCGTCTCGCCCGCCCTTCCGCATCATCAGCTCGGGCATGCAAGGCATCAATCTGTTGTTGCATCTCCTGCACGTGCCTATTGTGGTCGGCGACTTGAGGCCCCATGGTGCCCAGCTGGTGTTCAGTGTTTTTCACCCTATCGGACAACTTCTGGTGGTCGTCTTTAAGTAAGTTCAGGTCCACTGATATTGTGCCCAACTGCGTCTCTAGTGCAGAGCGGGAGTCACGAATTTCTTGAAGGATCATGTCCAACTTGTCCCCTGCTGGGGCAGTTGCGCGGTCCGCCGCCATTTTCGGAGATCTGCCAGTTGAGGCCTCCGACCGCGGTGAATGAGATCCCCACTTACTCGACCTCGAGGTGGCTCGAATCGTCCCTCTACCCATAGCGTATGCCAGTGCAAGCAGTCCCTGTACCCAGCGGGAAGGTGTTCACCACTCACAGCCACCACCAGCAGCAATGGGGGGGAGCTCCGGGAGCACTGTCTGTAACAACCACAGTAGGCCCCATCAATGTGTCAAGCAATGCAGTGCTTCACGTGGTCCCACGCCCAGACTGCAGCCCCCCGCTGGTCATTCGTCTCTAGGGAAGCTCGGGGCGTCTGCAGGCCCTCCTCCCACAGCGGCAATACCAAGTGTCAGGTGGTCCCAGGCCCCGCGTCCCCTCCGTAGTCTTTCCCACTGCGGGCACCAGGCCGCGATGCAGCTTGTTCCTCCGGGGGGGGGGGAAGGGGATGGAAAACTTCCACGCGTCCACCAGTGCCGCGTTGTACTCACAGCTCCGGTCCAATGCCACTCGCCCCCGCAGTTTGCCGCCGCCGTCAGCAGCCGCACCCGTCAGTGCGCAGGAGTCCCAGTGAATCACTCCCAACCCGGCCAGGCAATCCAGTGAACCTGTGCGTTTGGGACTCAATATCCTGCACCCCCGGATCCAGCCTGTCTAGCGGCAGACGTCGTCAAATCAGGCAAAGTGGCGGCAATATGCAGTCTCCAAAGGGCCCCCGCCCCACCAGCTGAGGAAAGCCAGTGGGTGAGCGGGGAAGAACTGTCCGCTCACTCCAGAGGGCCAGCAGCGCCGACCTCCATGGCGCAGTCACGGCCCCCAGCACTCGCCGTCGGCAACCTGCCGCCCCGCCACGGGTGGGAGGGGGGGAGAGAAGGAAGGAGTCTTGCACCTCACCGTTGATCGCGCCGTATCTGGGTGCTCCCGCTGGGCCGAAGAGTTCAGGCCCAAGCCTGGGCCCCGCATAGTCGGGTCAGCCTCTCGCGAATGCACCACAGGCAGCTCCACGGCAGGATACTCCGGTGCCGCCGGAGGCCCCACCCAGCCTGCAGGCCCTGAGTGCAGCCGGCCCGTCTCTCCGCCACAGGGAAGAAAACGGCATCCCCTCAGTCCGCCAAACTCCGCCAGTACGGTCTCGCCGTGTTCCGACTCGGATCGCCGTTGCTCCAGCCCCGCTGCTGTCACGGGGTCAGGATTTATTACCGGATGAAAACGGCCCGGCCCGGAGCTCGTCGCTTATGCGACCGCCATCTTAGGCTGTAGGCCACGCCCGCCCCTTCACTGTACAGCCTTTAGGCAGTCTCGGAGGCAGGCCGTGTAGGACATACAGTATGGATTAACTCCAATTAATGGTATAACCTGAGCGTTTTCCATAGGCCTCGCAAATATGCAGGATGCTATGTAAGGAACGATAGGGGGAAGCCAGATATAGCAGGATATCATCAGCATATAGGGATATGCGATCCTCTCAACTCTCCGTCCAGCGGAGTCCGCGAGTAACCGGGTCTTGTCTTATCCATGCCGCGAGAGGCTCTAAAACCAGTGCAAAAAGCAGCGGCGATAACGGGCAGCCCTGTCTTGTGCCTCGCCCTAGTGGGAATTCCCTAGAAATGTGCCCATTTGCCACTACATGCGCAAGAGGTTTCGTGTAGAGTAATCTTACCCATGAGCAGTATCTAGGTCCAAAACCAAACCGTGTGAGGACTGCAAATAAGAATGGCCACTCTACCGTATCAAAGGCCATACGGGCGTCCAGGGACAATATCACGGCTTCTTCCTGTATCGTGTGTTTACGTCCTAGTACACTCTGGAGTCGCCTTAAGTTTAGGGCTGTGTTCCTGCCAGGCATAAACCCTGACTGGTCAGGGTGAATCAAAATAGTGAGGTGGGGTGTGAGTCTATTTGCTAAAACTTTGGCCAAGATCTTGGCTTCTGCGTTGATTAGGGAGATGGGTCTGTAGGAAGCACAGTCCCGGGTTGGCTTCCCAGGTTTATGTATGGCCACAGTCGTTGCTGTTCTCTGATCTTTAGGGAGTTCACCTCTTTCTAAGAAGGCGTTGTACATATTCAATAGGTAGGGGGTGAGCGTAGTTGCGCTTTTTCTAAATAGTTCGATAGGAATGCCATTTGGTCCCAGGTCTTTCGCCGACTGTATGTTCCCTATTGCCAACGTTAATTCCTCAGTAGTAAGCTCTGACTCTAGTATTTTGGCATCGTCTTCTGCTAACGTAGGGAGGCGGATATCTCTGAGAAACAACTCTGCCTCTTCCTGCTCTATCGAGACTGCTGGGGTATAGACCTCGGAGTAGTGGCGCGCTAATGTATCTACTATAACTTGGGGATCCGTTACCACCACACCCGGCACGGGCTGGAGCTCTGCCACCCAGCGGCTAGCGCGCTCCCGTTTGTCTAGCCACGCCAGTAGCCGGCCGGCTTTATCTCCTACTTCATATATGGTATGGCGCGTGGTTGTCAGTCGGATTTTAGCATCTTCCCACAAATATTCCTTGTATTCCTGTTTTTTGAGCTGGAGTAGATGTGTGTTAATGTCGGAACGGTCGTAGGAGTGTTGTGCTTCTAGTGTTTGTAGCTCGTGTTCGAGTGTTGAAACCGTGTGTGCCTTCTGCCTTTTGTAGTCCGCAATTAAGGAGATAGCTTGTCCCCGTAGGACCATTTTGTATGCTTCCCAGAGAATAAGGGGCGATGAGACCGATGGTACGTTTTCGTCAAAATAGTGTTTCGTGGCTGTTGTCAAACCTTTCCAAATTTTGGGATTTTGGAGGTAGCCCGGATAAATCGGGCATATGCGACGGTGTGTGGAGGTGTCCCACGTGAATTTGGCTGATACGGGGGAATGATCTGAAATTCCTCGCGGTAAGTGCGTTATCTCCACAAAGCTCCCTACATTATCTGCTGAGGACAAGATATGATCTATTCTAGAAAGACTATTATGGGCTCCTGAGTGATACGTGAATTGGCGTGCGTGCGGGAAGCGGGAACGCCAGACGTCCACGGGGCCTATTGTCTCAAGGAAGTCCGTGAGGATGGAATGGGAGCGGTGTTGTGGTCGCAGGGGCGCGCGGTCGAGATCATCATTGAGAGTTGCGTTAAAGTCACCTCCTAATATAAGCTCTCCCTCTGGGAGACGGAGCAGAAACACGCTGAGCGCTGGGAGCGCTACCGAATGAACTGCAGGGGGGATATAGACTGTAACTATGTTAAGCCATCGCCCCTCCCATTGGCATGTAGCAGTTGCAAAGCGGCCTTGATCATCGGAGTATGTACATTTGACCATGAGGGGGGACTGTTTCTTAACCAGAATCCCAGCCCCTCGGGAGCCCGTGGAGAATTCAGAATGCACTATCAATTTGAAACCCCATCTGTCGAGGGCCTTACAGGTGGTGCCTACTAGGTGGGTTTCCTGCAGGAGCACCACCGCAGGCGCTCTGCGTTTAAGAAATTGGAGCACTAAGCCTCTCTTCACTTTATCTCCGAGGCCATTCACATTCCAGGAAATGAATTGCAGGTGCTGGACCTGTGTGGACTGGGGAATAACTGGGTTAGGGTGTGTGGTTACATGTGACATTAGGACTATTTAAATCAGAGCAGTGTATCTGACGTATAAAGTGCGGTCTCGCACGGAGATTGAACTGTTGTACCATAAACCTGAACATCAAATAAAGAAGAAAAGGCAAACGAAAACTAAAAACAATTGCCCCACCCCCCTCCCTGCCTCCCTGCATGACGGTTTAGAAACTACCCGCCTCCCCAACCTTGCAGAGTGCCTAATACCCATTGTTCAATACCTTTGTGGGGGAAAGTCCGCCCCGGTATCCCCCCAGCCCCCTTTTCTTATCTGTTGCGGTGTATCTTGCGGTCGTGCATGGGTCTTCAGCGGTGATCACGATTCTCTCAAGGTCCTAGTACACCGTTCGAGGACAGTGCAGCAAGCGGCGTTGAAAGCTGTGAGCATCCAAGGTAATATTTATAGAGGTTGGTCCAGCGGTCGCACATTGTCTGGGTCAGATGCGTCGAAACAGGTGATTGCCGCCTTGACATAGATGCCACTCTAGAAGCTTGTTATTTCGTCGGACAGTGTCTGAGGCTCTCAGCCTCCGAGAGAAGTTCTAGTGTGTTTGGAGTTATTTGACTTTATTGGAGCCGTCGCGCATGGTTCTCTTCCAGGGGATCCTCATCAATAGTCATAAGCACTGAATATTCCCGCCCACGTGCGGGGACCCCGGAAATATAAAAATTATATATGGAAATCACATATATACAGCTCTACATATATGCATATACATATATCATTTTTTCTCATACCAATGCAGCTCTCAATAGGAGGCTAAACAATGTAATTACACACATAAAAAACTACTTTTGCCAATATATAAAAACACCAGAGGACAATTAGAACTTGAACTCGGTTTTTTAATGAGCAAAATACTCATAAATAGTAAAAACTGCAAAATAAGTAGACATTGTTAGCCTACAGGCTGCATTGTAAACCAATAGCATAGAAAATGAAAACATTTTCAACAAAAACTGGCACCGTGCCTTTAAGGCAGCCATGACCCCTAGCTTCCCATCATGCCTCAGGGGTGACAGTTAGGTCAGTTGTTCTTTCCGGCTCCTTCAGTCAGGACCCTGGATTTTCAGCTCTTGCTTTTTTGACTTTCTGTCAAAAAATATCTATAAAGATCTAGTTTTTTCTACTTTCACTCGACGTCTTTTGGTCCTAGAGTGCAAGTAGCACCTTTTTGTGTTTCAGAAAAGGTTTATTTTTTGGAAATGCCTTCTTTATTCGATCCTTGCCCGTCATGTGGCAAGAAGAAGGCCAGAACAGATACACATCCTGTGTGTATTCTCTGCCTCCCTGAGTCCCACTCTTCTGACAACTGCCAGCATTGTAAGAAGTTATCAAGAAGGACTATCAAGGAGAGGGACAGGATCCGTCTCTGTGGCCTCTCTGAAAGAGGTAGGTCTCCTGTGAGGCAGAAGAAGAGGAGAACTCGGTCGACGTCGAGAGGAAAAGTCCCGACCTGTTCTCCGTCGGGCGTCGGTATCGACGTCGAAGAAATCGGCGACGAAGAAATCGGCGTTGAAGACTTCGGTGATGCCGGCGCATCATCTTTCGACTACGAAATCTTCGTCGACGAAGGTAACAGGTCCTCCGTTGACGTCAACCAGGCGGCGCTCAACGTCGAGAGACAGGTCTCCGTCGGCGCCGGGTGGGCGTACGACGTCGAGGCACAGCGCTCCGTCGTCGCAGGCGCGATCGACGTCGAGGCACAGCGCTCCGTCGTCGCAGGTGCGATCGACGTCGAGGCACAGCGCTCCGTCGTCGCCTCATCAACGGCGATCGACGTCGAAGCACATCTCCCCGTCTCGTCAGCGGCGATCGACGTCGAGGCGCATCTCTCCGTCGTCGCCTCCTCATCGGCGATCGACGTCGAGACACAGATCTCCGCCGGGATCAAAGCAACGATCTTCGGCGTCGAGACACAGGACACCTCCTTCGGCGTCGAAGCAGACGATCCATCATTCCACGCCGTCGAGGCGGATGACACCGCCGAGTGGATTTTCGACGTCGAGACCAAGACCTCCGTCGCCGGCAGTCCAACGCCGGTCGACGTCGACACAGCAATCTCCTGAAAGGGTGCAGGGAGTGTCAAAGCAGGACACTGCACCAGTGTTGGAGAGACGTTCGTCGCCGAGAAGTCCACTTTCTAAGAGAAGAAAGTCAACGTCGAGACATACGTCTCCGTTGAGAGGGCAGTCGACGCTTAGACGCTCTAGGTCAACGTCAAAGCGCCCTTCTGGAAACACCTCACCTCCAGTGAGCCTGTCTTCGTCACCTTCAGGTTCGTCCAGATCCCCGGAGGTGGTTATCTCGACGTCCAACAGCCCAGTGTCAGGGGGTCACCAAGATTCTACAACAAGGCATGAAGAGCTGAGCTTCACGCCTCCTGCTCAGTCTCCTAAGGAAAGAGAGAGCCACAGATCGCCTTCCATCCATTTATCGCCACGATGGCACAGGCCTCTACATCACTGGGCTACGGACAGGAATTACTCGAGCCATCAGAACAGATCCCCGTTGGCTCGTTTAACTCAGGATAAAGAGCGATCTCCTTCAAGAACAAGAGCTCGCAGCCGCACACCGGTGCACTCACACAGGAGGAGGTCTAGATCAAGAAGCAGGAGGAGAGCACACAGATCGCCTACTCCGTCCTCTTCTTCCACTCATACATCCCATAGAGACTATTCGCCTACTTTGACGAACAGTCCACCGTCGAGGGTCTCTCCGGTGGACGACATCTACACTTTTCAGGACATTCTTGGCAGAGGAGCTGTAAAGCTGGGTATCCCTATGCCAACTCGTCAAAGCAAGTCCTCGGTGATTTTTGAGACTCTACACCAAAGAGCAGCAACTAAACCTCTGCTTCCCTTGGTACCAGGCATCATAGAGCCAGTGATGGATATCTTTCTCACGCCAGCGAGTGTTAAGACCGCCCCAGCGAGGATCTTAAAAGTATCGTTCACCAGAGGACGATCCGCTCTTCCTCAGGGCTGACCCTCCTCCGGATTCAGTCGTAATTGCGGCGGCAAAGAAGACTCATGCGGTGGCATCCTCCTCTACTGTCCCACCAGACAAGGAGAGCAAGGTGCAGGATTCCTGGGGAAGGAAGGTTTGTGGCACTTCGGCCTCCATGTTGAAGGTCTCCAATGCAGCGGCACTCCTGGGCCGCTACGACAGATCTCTGTGGGACTCACTACAGAGATTCACTGAAAAGTTGCCACAGGAAGACCGTAAAGATTTTGAAGAAATCTTAACAGAGGGCAGTCAGGTGTCTAACCAGGTCATCAGTGCTGCGGCGGATGGAGCTACCCTTTCGGCACATGCGTATGCTCATGGGGTATGCGCAAGGAGAACATCATGGCTACGTCTTACAGCACTCAGGCCAGAAGCGCAGTCACGCATCCTCAATCTTCCGTTCTCTGGTTCCTCTTTGTTCGGGACTCACACGGATGAAGAGATGACACGGATGAAAACGGAACTGGACACGCTTAAAGCGGTGGGCCTGGAGAAAAGAAAGGAATTCCGTAGGAGATTCCGTCCTTACAATAGACGATCCTCCCAACAGAGGGTTCAAACCCCTCATTGGCAGAAAAATCAGGATCAGCAAGGCCAGCAAAAACGCAGTATCGGGGCAGACGCTCCTCCAGAGGAGGAAGAAACCAGCAACAAGGCAACAATTCCGCCAAGACGCAGTCGAAACAATGAACACTCACTTCCCCTGTCGCCGTTCACCACTCCAGTGGGGGAAGTATCGCAGATCATCTCGAAGAGTGGCGAGCTATCACAAAGGATCGGTGGGTACTAGCCACGTTGCAGAATGGGTACTCTCTACGTTTTCAACATCGCCCACCATCAATCCCTCCAGTTCCTCCGTCGTGTCACCAGTTAAAACTCTTGCAGAAAGAGGTTGCCACCCTTCTCAGAAAGTCAGCCATCGAGAGGGTGCCAGTATCTCAAAGAGGAAAAGGGGTTTACTCAAGATATTTTTTGGTGAAGAAAAAAGGCCAAAAAGCAGAGTACAGACCCATTCTGGACTTGCGGTCACTCAACCTATCCATAAAAAGGAAAAGTTTCGCATGTTGGCTCTCCATCAAATATATCCACATCTCAGGCAGGGGGATTGGATGTGCTCGCTGGATCTGCAAGATGCATATTTTCACGTTCCGATCAATCAGTATCACAGACAGTACCTGCGATTCCTAGTGGGATCCGCTCATTACCAGTTCAAGGTTCTACCCTTCGGGTTGAAGTCAGCCCCAGAGTGTTCACGAAGTGCATGGCGGTGGTGGCAGCCGCACTGCGCCGCAGGGGCGTCTTCGTATACCCGTACTTGGACGACTGGCTGTTGAAAGGTCCTTCCCCAGACAGTGTGAGGATGCATTTCTTGAGCTGTCTCGAGCTGTGTCACCGGCTGGGCCTGCATGTGAATTTCGTCAAATCAACTTCACAGCCAACACAGAAAATACATTTTTAGGAGCTCTGCTAGACTCCACGGTAGGAAAAGTGTTTCCTTCGGAGGAGAGACAGTGTTCCCTCATACAGAAATGCCAGCTGGTTCTGCGCAACAGAAAACTACCTGTGCGTCGGATTGCCTCCCTGCTAGGGTCGATGGCATCCTGCATCTTCCTGGTTCCCAATGCCAGACTACGAATGCGTCCTCTTCAGCAGGATCTGGAGGACAAGTGGGACCAGCAGACCGCTCGTTGGGACGAAAAAATAAGTCCATCAAACGCGGTTCGAGCTTCCATACCTTGGTGGATGAGAAAACAAAATTTGCAAGTCGGAGTTCCTTTCCATCAACCTCCGCCTGCTCAGACACTGATCACGGACGCCTCGCTGCAGGGTTGGGGAGCCCACATGGGTTCTCTCCAGACTCAAGGACTGTGGTCTCCAAAGGAGCGATCCTATCACATCAACATGCTAGAGCTGAGAGCAGTACACCTAGCCCTCAAAGCTTTCCTCCCCTCGATTCAGGCAACCTCAGTGTTAGTACAGACGGACAACACCACCACCATGTACTACCTGAACAAACAGGGGGAACTCGCTCACGCACACTTTCCCTGGAAGCTCAAGCACTCTGGCATTGGCTCTTGGCTCGGAATCTGGCAGTCACAGCAGTCCACCTGCCAGGAGAACAGAACGTGAGAGCGGATGCACTCAGCCGTCACTTCGAAGACAGAGAAGACTGGGTGCTCAACGACGAGGTCGTCGAAGACATCTTCCAGACATGGGGTCGTCCCACCATCGACCTCTTCGCGGACGACGAAAATGCCAAATGCCGAAACTTCGCCTCACGGTTCTACCGACCAGGATCGAAAGGGAATGCCCTTTTGATAGACTGGTCAGGGGCATTTGTGTACGCCTTTCCACCCCTTCCGCTGATCCCGAAGGTGGTGACCAAGCTGTCCCATTCGTGCACGAGGATGATACTAATTGCCCCGGACTGGCCGAGACAATGGTGGTACCCGGACCTTCTGCACCTATCAGAGTGTCCTCACAAGAGGCTGCCGTGCAGACCGGACCTGCTGTCCAAGATGAACGGGAGGATTCATCATCCCAACCTTCCCTCACTGAACTTGGCGGCATGGCTCCTGAGGTCCTCCAGTATGGCCACTTAGGACTGCCGCAGGACTGCATGTCCATCTTGAAGGAAGCAAGAAGACCGTCCACGAGGCATTCGTATGCATGCAAGTGGAAACGGTTTTACATGTGGTGTATGCAGAACAATTGTAACCCAATCAAAGGTCAGGAAGAGGTCATCCTTCCTTACCTACTTTATCTGGCGAAAGCAGGTTTGAAGTTTTCTTCCATTAAGGTGCATTTAGCAGCTATAACTGCATATAGGCGTTCAGCTTCTCAACCTTCCTTCTTCCAGTTACAGGCTGTTAAGGATTTTTGCAGGGTTTAAAGAAGGTCTATCCTCCGGTACGACCTCCTTCACCACCCTGGGAGCTTAACCTGGTGCTATCAAAATTGATGGGTCCGCCTTTTGAACCCATACACAAAGCAACCTTACAACATCTTTCTTGGAAGGCGGCTTTCTTGGTAGCGATCACGTCAGCTCGCAGAGTGAGTGAAATACAGGCGCTCTGCTCCAAAGAGCCCTATACAGTCTTCCATCTTAACAGGGTTGTGTTGAGGACGCACCCCTCTTTCCTTCCAAAGGTGGTGTCGGATTTTCATGTGAATCAGACCATCTCTCTACCCACCTTTTTTCCCAATCCCTCCACTCCAGCTGAGAGGGCTTTGCATTCTCTGGACCTCAAAAGGGTTTTAAAATTCTATCTGGATCGGTCCAAATCTATAAGAAAATCTGATCAACTATTTGTTAACTATGGGTCGATCAGATCTGGGTTCGCAGCTTCAAAGCGCTCCATCTCCAGATGGATAGTTTCATGTATCAAGCTTGCTTATCAATTAGCGCAGAAGCTCCTGGGGTTTACTCCCAGAGCGCATTCTACTAGAGGAAAAGCGGCTACTACTGCTTTTCTTCAAAATGTGCCCATGTCTGAAATCTGTAAGGCGGCAACTTGGAGGTCCGTCCATACATTTACGAGGCACTACTGTCTGGAATCAGACACCAGAGCAGACACCCAAGTAGGCCAGGCCTCCTTGAGGAATCTGTTCAACAGCTGATTTCGGCTGTTATGTTTCTTTGTGTTGGGTCACTTTACTCTCATTTACCTGCAGGTGGTTGATGGGCTTGCTATTCTATTCAGTGCTTATGACTATTGATGAGGATCCCCTGGAAGAGAAGGATAAGTTACTTACCTGTAATCCTAGTTCTCTTCCAGGGGTATCCTCATCAAAGTCATAAGCAACCCACCCGCCTCCCCAGGTAAATGAGAGATTTCTAAAGTGTTAAAGGATATCTTTGTGCCCTGACCTTCAGGGTTATGCAAAGAACAACTGACCTAACTGTCACCCCTGAGGCATGATGGGAAGCTAGGGGTCATGGCTGCCTTAAAGGCACGGTGCCAGTTTTTGTTGAAAATGTTTTCATTTTCTATGCTATTGGTTTACAATGCAGCCTGTAGGCTAACAATGTCTACTTATTTTGCAGTTTTTACTATTTATGAGTATTTTGCTCATTAAAAAACCGAGTTCAAGTTCTAATTGTCCTCTGGTGTTTTTATATATTGGCAAAAGTAGTTTTTTATGTGTGTAATTACATTGTTTAGCCTCCTATTGAGAGCTGCATTGGTATGAGAAAAAATGATATATGTATATGCATATATGTAGAGCTGTATATATGTGATTTCCATATATAATTTTTATATTTCCGGGGTCCCCGCACGTGGGCGGGAATATTCAGTGCTTATGACTTTGATGAGGATACCCCTGGAAGAGAACTAGGATTACAGGTAAGTAACTTATCCTTCCTGCCTCTTGTTGCTGTGACTGTGTTGCACTTGATACCAGTCGATCGTTGTCTCTTCCGGATCTTCCGCGATTGGTGACCTGTCGCCACCCATCAAGCCAGTCTTGGGCGTCCTCCGGAGACGTGAAGAACCACACTTTCCCGTCCGCCACCACTCTCAATTTTTAGGGGAATACCATTGAGTATTTGAGGTCACGAGCACGAAGTTCTTTCTTAATTGCCAGGAAGGTACGCTTCTGTCTGGCTACGGCAGCTGTGTAATCGGGAAAGAACGAGATTGTACTGTGTTCGTGTTGCACCGGAGGAGCTATTCTGGCAGTCTGCAGAATGAGATCAATCACGATCCCTAAAATTGAAAATGCAGGCCAGAATGGGTCTGGGTGGCGCACCCGGTTTGGGCCGGCCTCCTGTGATTCGGTGGGCTCTCTCGACTGAGAAGTACTGCGAAAGACCTCGAGGTTGCAAATGGTTTTTGATTAGGTCTTCCACAAAAAGGTCAACTGCCGGTCCCCCGTTCCTTCTGGCACGCCTAAAATGCGCACGTTATTACGCCGGGAGCGGCCCTCAAAATCGTCTAGCTTTGCCGCCAAGGTTTTGTTTTCAGTTTCCAGGTGCGTCACTTGTCTTTTGAGGGCAGCCGTATCCACAGAGAGGCTAGCTGCTGTTGTCTCTACTTCCGACACTCTGGTGCTCAATTTGCGGAAATCCACTCGTATTAGCGTGAGTTCTGTAGCTACAGTGTCTAGTCTAGACTCTAGGGACGAGTGTACCTTGTTAAGCGTCGACATTATGTCCTGTAAAGTGACTTCTTCGCTCGCCTTTCCGGCGTGTTCCTCAGTGGGTGTCGCGGCACGCTCCGGCAGTTCCTGGCTCGATTTGGCACAAGTGTATTTGTCCAGTTTGGTCTGGTGCACGACACGCTGCCCCCTGCCCCCCATGGTTCCAAACAAAAGTTGAGCGGCTAGATTTGCAACAGACTAGGTGGTAGTACTCACCGCCGCCTGCCAGTGTGTAGGGTAAGCACACGCGGCCTTTCGGGTTTCCTACCCCTAGAGTAGCTCCTCGTTGCGCTCCCGTTAGTAGGCTGTGGTGAGGGGGGGGGGGTTGCATCGATAAATATTGCACCTTGGTATTGAGGAGTCCTGAAGGCTGTAGCTTGCGGCCTCTCGCCCCGCCCAGGATGGGCAGCGCGCACTGGGGTTCAATGGACCTGCTGGGGCCGTCCTCAACAAGTAGGCCGCAGTGGCGTTATGTTCACTTTAAATATGGGTACTGCTCACGTTGGAGCTTATACAACATGAGTGAGTGGCGGGTCGTGAGGGCCGCCCGGAGCGCTGAAGCCGGCACTGGTGGATATGTCGGACTGAGTCACTCTCGTCCTCCGGGCGGTCCGGCCGGGCGCCCTGCGTCAGGTTCTTTTCTCCCCCACGTTTCAACCATCGAGCGGCTAACGAACGCCGCCTCGGATGATGCCTCCAGCAGTCCAGGAGCCGAGCGCGGTCCCGCAATGCAGGTGGCCTCGCCGAGGTCCGCGATGGCACCCATGACACCCAGCAGGGTGAAAAGGACGGTTGCTCTCCCCAGAGGCGCTGACGCTGCCGAGACCTGTGCAGGGTCATAGAGGGTGTCCTGTGCGATGCAGCTGGTACCTTCAGGCACGCAGAAGTAGGCCATGCACAACCTCCGGCCAGGCAAGTCGAGGCGCTCCTCTCTTTCCTCCCCCGCGGGGGCCCGGCATCCGGTGATCGGACTCCGCCGCGCACCTCACCACCGGGGACTCCGGTAGTCAGCCATCCCGGTGCTCCACACAACAGCCAACCAGCACGTACTTTGTTCTGGGCCGCCGATGCAACCGCGCTGCACCCGGAGAAATGTGAGATATGTTGTTGAGTGCCCGGGCCAGCAAATCACTCGAGGCCCCGGCTCCAAACTGAGGTGCAGGCCGCTAACATCGCAGACGGCCAACCTCGATCAATTTCAGGGCTGTGAGTACCGGAACGGGCTAGATCGGTGCCCGCTGTTCTCCGGTCACGGTACCTTATATTTGTTACCGCTCACAACTGCGGATGACTGATCGGATAATCGGGGAAGTCTGTGGAGGTCCGGAGCTTCACTAGGCGGCGGCCATTTCGTTCGGCTGCCTGCCACGCCCCTCCCGCCGTAGGTTTTTTGAGAATGGGGAGAACTAGCCCGGACTTTAGGCAGTCAGGGATCTCACCTTGAAGTAGGGAGGCATTAACTATCTTGGTCCAGAGCGGAACTAGAGGCCGTATCATTTCTTTAAAGAAATATGAGGGAAGGGGATCGTTGAAGTGATTCGAGGGTTTCAGAGTAGAGAGAATGTTGAGAATGGATGTGTCATTGAAGATTGAGAATTGATTCCAATGCGCATTGTTTTTAGGGGAGTGGGAAGAGGGGGCTGGGGAGTTAGGTGGGAGTCTGGTAAGGATGATATTTTGAGCAAGGCAGACCTTAGATCAGATTCAATTTTGTTGGATTTTCCAAGGAAGAAGGCAGCAAAGTCCTCGCAGTTAGGTTGGGGACTAGCGGTGATTGTCGATTGAATGGGTGTGTTGTTGGATTGCCGTTTGATCAATTCAAACAGCATTTTGGGGCGATTTCTGGCTTTGTCTAGTTGGCTTCTGAAGAAGGTCGCTTTTGCAGTCCTGATGTGTTTACTGTACAGACTCCTTCTTAATCTCAAAAGTTTGAGGAGTTCGGTAGATGGAGAGGATCTCCATGCTCGTTCCGCTAGTCTCAAGTTGCGCCTGTCTGAGTTTAGGCAGTCATTGAACCAAGGATTGGAGTCTTTGATGGATTTTCTTTTTAGTTGAAGGGGGGCAATTGCATCTAGAACTTTTAGCATGGAGTTGTTGTAGTGTTCGGTGAGTTCATGGACATCTGCCATGAGCATGGGTGGAGGCAGGGACAGATTGCTGCGTGATATGAGGTCGTCCATGTTTGCGTTTTGCATCGATCTTTTCCAGTGTTTCAGTTTCTTGGGTTGAAGTCTTTGGGTGTTCCATCGTTCAAGTATGAGGAAGGTGATAAAGTGGTGATCTGACCAGTCACAAGGGGCAATCGATTCAATCAGAATGGTGTCGGGGTTGGAGATGATTAGATCGAGGGTCGAGCCCAAGTTGTGTGTTGGGCTGTCGCAGAATTGAGTCAGGTTGAGGTTAAGTAGGAATTTTTTTAGGATGTTCACAGCCAGGTCATTCGGGTCATTCCAATGTAGGTTGAAGTCTCCCAGGAAGATCTGGGGGCAATGAAGACCTAGATTGGATGAGATGGTTTCCATGGTTTGTTCAATTAGAAGGAGGTTGTCTCCTGGTGGATGGTAGAAGATGTGTAGGTTGCATAGGGGTCTTTGTTTGCTGAAGATGTTGATGCTTAGGTATTCACAAGATGAGAGAGAAGCGGAAGGAGACTATTTCGCTGAGAGACTGTTATGGTAAATACAGGCGACGCCTCCACCCGTACTCTTGGCTCTGTCAAGTCTGATAATATTGTAAGTAGGAGGTACTAGGATGTCCAGGACAGGACCCGAGGAGACATTGAGCCAAGTTTCAGTGAGAATCAGGAGGTCAAGTCCCTGATCAAGGACGAGGTCAGCGATGTCCGCGGCACGTTTCACTGCGGATCTGCAGTTGAGAAGGATGTATTTCAGGTGAGTTTTGGAGTCAGTGAGAGTAGACTGTGCAATGTGAACTTGCGTGAGGTTCGCGGTATTTAGTGCATTAGAGTTATGTGTGGGGGTTCTATGCGGGTTTAGTGTAATGGTTTGAATGGTCTCCGGAGTGACTGTCTGATGACTAGGATCTTTATAAGGGGATAGCTGCATAGCTTGAATAGGTCTGGGTGTGACTGGGATGTCAAGTTGAGTGGTGTTGTAGGTTAGAAGAAGGGATAGAATGTCCGGGCCCGAGAGGTAGTTCTTAAATCTAATGGGTCTGGACGTGGCGTTCGGGTAGGGAGTAGTATTCCACGACCAGAGGGGGGATGTCTGCTTATAGTCCCTCCTCTTCTCATCAGGAGGAGTGGGTGTCTTAGGGTAATGGTTGGGCATTTGCAGGCACAACTGCGGGGCCCTGTTGGACGATAAGTCCGAGGCCAGCTCTGAGGTGATGATTATGAGCTTTTGTATGTCAGTTTGGAGTTTTTGAAGCTCCCAGTTGATTTCCTTTAGTCTGGAGGCCGCATAGGGCTGAGTGTCAGTGATCGTGGGGGGGGGGGGAGCGGGAGAGGAGTCAGTCCTGGGTGTGGTAGTAGTAGAGGAGAATAGGCGAGGATGGTAAGGAGAAGGGACGATCCCGGAAGGGGAGGTCTGTCGATGTTGGCCAGGTGGGAGTGGAGGGGGGGCAGATGTTTTGGAGTGGTTAGGAGGCTAGGGAGGCAGAGGGGTTCGGTTCGGGGGGTGTGAGCTGTACATGGTAGCAGGAGAAGTCATTAGGTGATGTAGGGGGATTCCTTGAGGGGCCGGAGGTGTGAGCGAAGGGCTAGAGTCCCGTGATGGTATGAGAGGGACATTGTTAGCGGGAGAAATGTTTATGTAGATATTGGGCAAGAGAGTGTTGTTGTTGTTCAAGGTCTCAGGTGGAGTAGTATGGTGCTTGGGATTAAGAATGTAGGCTTCGTGTTGGTCCTGAGAAATGGGTGAGGGATTAGAGTCCCCTGGAGTTTTGAGAGGGGCACTGTTGTTAAGGGAGTTCTTAATGACGGAGAAACATTCATCAAAGATTTCTAGGTTACGATTTGCGGCTTGTATACGGATAGTCCCATTATTATAGATGGATATGGTAGCTGTCGCTTTGAATGTGGGTGAGGTGACTACAGAGAGTCTTTGGCCATGAGGAACTTTCTTAGAGGAGGGTATGCTGAGTAGTGAGTAGAAGGCTTTTCTCCATTGTGCCCTTCTTTTAGTGTAAAAGATCAGATCATTTGTGATAGCTCCTTTTTTTTTACAGTTATATGGGTCAGAGATTAGGGTTTCTGGGTTCACAGTTACATCCTGTGGTTGGAGACTGCCTATCGTTTGTCATGACATTCATTTCCAATGCCGTTTTGCCTCAAGGGAGGGCATGGCTCTTCGCTTCTGCGAGTCTGTTTCTAGGGGCGGGTACTCTGTTCTCTCCCTTCAGTCCCTTACAGTATAAGTACTCTTTTTCTAACTTACAGGGTGATGTTTCTCATCATTCTATGTTTCTTTTCATCGTTGTTTCAAAGATTTTATATTTCTTTTTGGCACACTGTTCCTACTCTCTCACAGTTTTTGTAGTGGCTCCGCGTTGTGGCACAGAAAAGTTTCACCGTAGAAAACTGACGTTTGCACTCCGGGAGGGACTTATATGGCTCCATTGACGTCATATCCGTGGACGACGTCAGGACGGAGCCATGCAACGCCGTCCCCCGGCGTGCAGAGGTACTGCTGAAAATTCTCTGGATCCAGACTGACGCCTGGGAACATTCTAAAGTTAAGGAATCTGCAGCTAGACTGTGTCTCTACCAGATACATCGTTACCGAAGGTAAGTAACTCGTTCTTCCTTGTTATTCTTAACATCCAGGGACCTTCCCTTGACATTTGTGTACTTCTGAAAGATTCTGGCTAGCTGGTGTCAAGCTGGAGATCTAGCTCAGATGCCAAAGCTTCAAATATTTCAAACTATTGTGGAAGGTAGGGGTTATCTTGACGATTGAGAATAGGCTCTGCTTATTAATGTGAGGAGTACATTCTTGGAGGAAGACTGCTATTACAAACATGTGAAGAGTCATGTCCTCATTCTGCACAAGACTGGTGACCCCGAGGACAGACTGGAGGCAAAGGTCCATCATCATCCAAAAAAAAAATCCTCAAATTGCCAAAACATCTGTTGTATGTTTTAATGCTGCTACGTAACAGTTCAGGTTACACCAAGTGAATGAGTTAGTGTATATGTTTATTTACCCTGCTTCTTGGATTTAACTGCCCCTTAGTGCCTGTTAATCTTGATGAAAGTAGCGTTAGATTACAGCACAGTCTGAAAAGACCCAGTTATACCTGTGCTGTTCGATTGGAAACAATGCAAATATAAACTATATTGACATCTGCTGTTCCCTTGCAGGTACTGGACAGGGAAGGGCAGATGGATAACCCTTGCTCCAGGTGGTTGGCTGATTCTAACTGGGACAACATCACTGAGCTGGACAAGTTGACGAACTTCCATGGTATCATGAACTCTTTTGAGCAATACTCTCGAGACTGGAACCTATGGTACACTAGTCCTGTACCAGAGACTGCCATGCTGCCAGGTACAAATCTCTTGCCTTTCTGCCTCTTTGGCCATTGCTTAGCACGCTGCCTGAAATTAGATGGCTGAGCTAGATGAAGAAAATGCATAATAAACAACAGTGGTAGAGGAAATTTGTGGATGGTCTTTGCCGAAGTACTTCCTTGATTAGTACAAAGGACAGTGGTCCCTGAGTAAGGAAAACTCATTAAACAATAAATATAGTCTCAATCAGTACTATATTTTGGCGCATGTCCAGCCGGACAGAGGCAAGTTTAATATACACAATAATTTGAATAAAACATAAGAAATGTGAGGAAAATGACAGTGGGATACAAGCCTGTATCCAGAATCTCACAGATCAAAACACACAAACAACATAGAAAAGCTCAGGCAGTTTACACGTGTTTCCGATGGATATTGTACGGATAATGAAACAACAATCAGAAAAGGTCACCTTTACACATATCATATATTAACAATCACAGTGTATAAGGTTGACAACTGTGTCGACGACGTTTCGATCCTTATCAGTAAGATATTGGATCATCTTCAGGACTAAGGATTAAAGTGCCTGAGAGCATATGCCTGCAGTGGCGCTTAAGGATTGATAGCTGGCACGTCCAGGCTGAGGGGGAGGGGGGACATTGTGGACCCTGGAGAGTAAGTAATATGAAGACAGTGGGAGGCTACGTATTCCACAATGGGAGGACGAGGCAGACGAGTCCTGCACAGCGAGGATTCAGTCGGGATGATTAAGATTGATTGCCTAATTCACAGGGTCGGATTATCTCTGTCCAAATCGGAGAATTTGTACGTGATGGGCCTGGTGTGGCGCTTGTGGAACCTGCAGGCGAATGGCGTGAATCATCCTCTTTTTACCTTGAGAGTATTACGGAACAATTTGTCCACAAGTGTTACATGCTCATATGGGAGGATATGATTAATTAGAGCACAATGTATGGACCTGTACATGTATATTCAGAGTGTTCTCCATCTCTCTCTCTCACTCTTCCACATTCTCACTTGCTCCCCCTAATGAGAGAGAGAGAGAGAGAGAAAGTGTTTGTGAACACAAATGCACACACTGGTTTGTGGGATCAAGACCCCATTCAGTGCGAAAAATACATTAGTAAACTCCCACCCTGTGGGCTTAGCACCAAACTCGTCTTTGTTAAATGTAAATCTCTAAGAGAAAGGAGTTTGCCTTGGCCATCTCAGTGGCTGCTATGACATGGGGACACTGACAGTTGGATAGCCAGGCAGACAATACAATAATCACTCACACAGGGTGCGCTACTCACTCCACATTCAGTCTGCTTCCTGAGTCCCAAGGGTATTTGCACCTCTCTCAGTTTATCTGAGGACAGGGGCTTCTCATGTTCCATAGTGCTACTAACTGACATGCAAGTTGCTTAGGCCGGTGGAGTCTATGAGATAGTGGGGTAGAATAAACTTCATTTGTATACTTTGTTGGTACAGGAACGTCTCCTGCATGGGTAATTTGCAAGCATTCACCCATGCTCCAAGTTACCCAACTGCATGTTCCCACAGTAATCCAGATTTTTTTGGTGCCCATTGCACATGACAATTATGCAGGGGTCACTGAGGCATCACATGAGTAAAGGTATTGGAACCCAGAGTGGAGCTGTGTGGTATGCAGGGTTCACCATGCATGCCTTCCTTCCTACATGGAACTACTGTCCATGAACCAGCTTCTACATGCTTGCTAATTGTGGCAACATATTGTTTTGGAATTAATAGTGCCAGGTACATCCCTCTTCCCTGCTTCTGGTAATGCACAGGCAGCCTACTGACCTCACTGTGTAAGGTCAGAAGCGCTATGACAGGGTCCTCGCACTGACATCACGTGTGCTTGGTATGTAGATATTGAGAGTATAAGGTGACTGATAACATGGACCTGTGTGGCAGATGAGTGCATGGTATGAGACTAATGGGATCCATTGCACAAGATGGAGGCTGGACCACCGCCTCCCAGACGAGCAAAGTGTGTTGCTGGCATTCCAGAGGCTTTTGAGCTGCACTTTGAAATAGAGCAGTGACGTTTTAGCAGTGGTCTGCCTGATTATTCCTTCCTGAACACTCCCATTAGATTAGTTGGAGGGTGTGGCGAGGTAGAGTCAATGGTCACCTTTATAGTGCAGAGGAACCAATCTGTCAGAGCTTGCCTTTTGTCTTTCCCAGAGGTGCTTCTTCCAAAAGGAGGATGGCTGCCAGTTGCAAGGTTTTCTATGTCTACTCTGGAGAAGAGGGATGCAATGTCTAAGCAAACCATCTCAAACCAATTCCAGAACACCGACAGTGGAATCAACATTCCCTGTCTGGCAACTGATTAACAGAAAGGGGCTGAACCCTTCCAAAGGGGTTCCAGAAATTCTCATTAACCGAAGAGGTGGCACTCTTCAGAGTGTTAGGGAAATCTTCTGATCCAGGGCTGGTGTCTCTGATAGCCACTCTCCCAGTAGTGAGGTGCTATCACCTGGAAGTCTGCATCTGCCACTGAAGGAGAGCAATAGGTCTACTTCAGTACACAGCCCTTCTGGCGTGGTGAGAGAAGGGAACAAAGGGGCCGCTGCAGAAGAAAGACTGCGTAGAGGATAAACCCAGCTACGGTACCCCGGAGGAGGGAACTGCCCTGGAGTTCAAATTGGCAAGGGGGGTATCCCAGGAGCTGACCTGAGTGTCGGAGTGGGTTTTCCTGAATCCCTGTATCCTCATCTGGCATGCTGCACCGAAAAGATGCAAGAGACTCTGGAAGTTGCCTGTGGTCACGTAGATCGACAAAGGGAATGCTCTCCCTGCAGCCCTGTAATTGCATCTGATGTGCTGATCCATAGGAAAGCAAGACAATGTTGCCTTTGGTCACCCCTCAAATGGTGGAGAACTCAGCAACTAACGCAAGTGTTGGAGTGGGTTCTCCTGTGACCTGCCGCATAATGGCTTGCTGCTCTGACAAAGATGCCCTTTCCCATGGTCTCCTTGTTCTGTGCCTGAGGATTAACGACTGGTATTGACATTGCCTGTGACCTCTGACTGCCCAGAGCCAACTACCTCACCAAAGCCTTGTGGATGGGCTCTTTGAACTTTGGGCAGGCAGTTTTGCGCCCCAGTCCAACTGCGGCCTCTTGACATTCCCTGTTGCCGTCTGCAGAGTCCCATGCACCACAGTACCATTGCCACACGAGAAGTAAGACTTATCTGATTTGGTCTTAAGCTGACATGGGAGCCTAGAACTAAGGCTGGGACCTAGTTGCTAAGTGAACTAAGATTGAGTGTCCCTAGAGACTGACCCAAGGGTTAAAGACACAGTATTTGTTTGTGCTTTTGCTGTAAGCCTGCACATGTGCATTTTCCTGCCTTACTCATTACATTAATTTGTTTTATCTATAGAACCTCATTAGAATCATTGTCTCTGTTTACCAATGTTTAAATCCTTTTTGTGTAGTATTGCATAGTGGGCACAAAGAACTTCTCTTTTTTCATAAAGATAGGCACTGGGTTGGACAGCTGTTACTTTGCTCTCTAGGATGTTTGTTGAGTCATGAGTCTTTGCCACCTTCACCTGAGAAGCTTTGGACCGCTTGCCTAGCTACCAATGGCATCCATTGCTGAAAGGGCATACTTGGCGCTTATTTTTCAGTGCCATAGTAGATCAATTCACTCAAAAGCAGTGGTAAATTTCCCCAAACACCTCAGTTGTGGACCAGTAATCTCTGCTTATCCGGGACCCCTCAATGGGATCTGACACAGTCCACACATTCCATCAATATCTAGCATTTCAGAAATCCTTGAGAGGGAATCCAAGACCTATCCTTGCTAGTTACTGGGACTGAATGTGACTCTGGCCCAACTAGAATACAGGGGTAGCAACTAGCCTAACCCATCCTCATCCACTAGGGGGCCCTTCAATGATGACCTATTATTTTTTGTACACTCACTGACTTACTAGGCGTCTGAGACCTCTAGAGGTTGCCAGTGTAGCCTTTGGGGGTGGTTCCTCAGATGAGGAAGTTTTCCTAGCATTTAACTGGCAAATGGGCCCAAAAGGTGAGTAGGAGATTCCAGAGGGGAGTAGACACTTCCACCACCTACTGGTCATTGGAATCCCAACCACTGCCCTGAGAGATACCTGTGCCAGTCACACTGTTGTGCGTGACAGGTTGGTACTCCCAAACCAGTATATCCCAGGTGAGACAAAAAGAGTAAGGGCTATCCCAGGGGAGGTCACTAAAGCCTGTGGCAGTAGTGCCCCTAGATAATGCTGGGTCCCTTAGTTGGAGGAGGGTGGTAGTCAGTAAAGACCTCCCCCTCGACAGTCTCCTTGGAAATGACCAACCAAAGGTTGGTCTGTGCCAAAGTGAGGTACAGGTCCAGTGCCAGGCCTCACCCAAGGATTCTGGGGAGCTGAACCTGCAGCTAGTGCAGATAAGCCCCAAATGAAAAAGCCAAAGAAGAAGTAGTGTAGGAAAGGTGGGCAACTGGTAGCCACAGTTTCAGTGAGCCAGGGAGATTGTACACCAGTAGGGAAGAGCTCCAAAGTTGGCACTGGTGAAGTCCAACCTGGCCCACAAAAAGACCTGACTAGTCAGGCAGCTGTTCAGCTTGAGTTGGTGGCTCCTCTGCTGACAGAAATGAGAGTGGAAGAAGGGTGTTTGCTACAGGAGGTAGTAACCCCCCCAATCTAAAGCAGCAGACAGGCAACCAGAACCCCAAGAAGCCTGTAAGTTGGATCCTTCACCTGTTAGTGAAGAGCTAAAGGTGTGGTTCTGGGCACTGGCAGCTGTCAGTGGCCTCTGCTGGGTGTTAGCCTTTTTGGCTGCACTGTCCTTGGCATGGTGGTCTGACCCCATCCCAAGTAGCAAGTTAGGCCCCCCTGACCCTGTTGGTCATGGTGGGGTTTCTTAAGCTGTTGTTGACCTCTTTGGGTTAGCTGGGTGTTGCCCTAGCTAAGTTAGAATTTGCAGAGGTGGACACCTCTGATCTCAACCTAAAAAGATTGGGTAAAGACACTTAAGAGTTAGAAAAGGGACATTGTAAGTTAGGTCCTGAAATTGTTGAGGTAGGCCAGCTCCCCAACGGGACTGACCTGGACAGAAGGATGTAAGGCAGAGTGGGCCCTGCAACATTCAAACCACTTCCTTTACTCTTCCTCGCCTGACAGACTAGGAAGACTCTCCAGGTTTGGCTGAGTCTCCTGGCCTGTCGGGGCTCATGTAGGAAAGTGGGTTTCTGTTGCAATTCCCCCCCCTCCCTCTTTTTGCCTGGATATGTTGTCCTATAGACCAGCTAGCTCACAGTGCCACCGTAAGCCCAACTAACCTGCCAGGGAGCATAAAATACGTGTGCTGCAATGGTTAGTAGGCAGAAACAGATAAACGTGATTACAAGCACCAAAAGAGTAAATAGTAGATATAGTTCCACCAAGGTGCTAAAACAATGTATATATGTAGGCATATAGAACCAGGCAGTAATCGGGTGTACTCCTTCTATGCGGACCCTACTCTAAGTGTACCTAGAGTGTGTGTAGGTGTAAAGCCAAGAATCCCCCCAAGGGATGATCCAACCCCATTACCTGATGGGATAGACGGCCAGATGTACGACCTGTTTTTGCATGCGCAAACGGGTTTGCGAACCCGTTTGCGCATGCAAAAACATATTGGGCCATGTACATAGCCTATTTAGCGAGTCGCAATTTATTTGCGACTCGCTAATTAGGTTTTGCGACTCGCTATTTGGAAGGGGCGTTCCCTTCCAAATAGCGAGTCTCAAAACAACGTACTAATGTTTTGCGACCGCAATTGCGGTCGCAAAACACTTGCAATTACCACCTATTTCAAGTAGGTGGTAATGCATTTGCAAAGGGGAAGGGGTCCCCAGGCTGCATTAAAAAAAAAAAAAAAGCTGCTTTATTAAAAAGCAGTCCCAGACATGGTGGTCTGCTGAGCCCAGCAGGCCACCATCCCTGGGAGGGCTGGCATTCACAATGGGCTCGCAAATTGCGAGAGGCTCATTAATATTAATGAGCCTCGCAATTTGCGACCCCATTGGGAATCGCAAAACAGTGTAAACACACTGTTGTACATTTCATTTAGCGCCTCGCAGTTTGGGACTCGCAATGTGTCGCAAATTGCGAGGCGCTAAATGAAAGGGTCGTACATCTGGCACCTAGTGAAGTACCCCGACTTGGTCACGAACTGGATACCCCTCACGAGATGTCAGACCGCTGTGTGGTGATTTCTCAGCATGCAAGGACATCGATGTCAGCGAAAGTGCCTCCTCTGCTAATCAATCGGTATGCTCATCTTTTATAATAGAAAGCAGCCTTGCGATTTGCGTATAGATTAGTGATGTTATGGATATGTAGATAGCCCTGTCACCCCGTGGATGAAGATAGTGGTGGCATTTGTACGTAGTGCGAAACAAGACCTTGTACATGATGTCCAGGGAGTTGTGATAATGTTGTGCGAACCTAGATGTCTAAACAAGTTTAGTTTCAGAGAAACTAATCCAACGTTGTCGTGCACGCAAATATGTACAAAAGGTCACAGCTGAAAATGGTATGTGTGAGGACAATGGAAGAAATAAGCTCCTTCGCTACATGGGCCTAACCAGGGAATATAACAATATAGGTAAAACACCCCTCTAGTAGGACTTAGCCCTAAGGCAGGGTGCACTATATCTCCTGTGAGGGCATATCTGCATGAGCAGATATGCCCCTGCAATATCCTTGTCGATTCCTGGATATTGTAAGTGACATGGGAAGCCATAGTAAGTACATGGGCTGGACACTCGTCATTACGAGTTCCCCCGCTCCATGATGGCTTCACTGAAATATGGGATATCTGAAAGAGACAAGTTAGTGACAGATTCCTTACCTTAGAATATCCCCAGGCATCAGGCTGGATCCGGAAAGTTTTGCGTAGCAGTACCCCTGCGCGTCGGTAGGTGGCGTCGTGCGGGTCCGTCGTCGGCGTCGTGATCGCCGGGATGACGTCGCGGCCAGTAGTTAGACGCCGCCCATGCGCGCTGGCGTCAGTTCTTTCTTTTTCCGCGCCAGTAAGCGCAGATCCGGATTGAGCAGTGCCCCAGTCATTTTTTGACTGAGTATTTTTTGTGACTTTTTGTCCAAGTTTTTCGAGTCGTTTCGACTCCAAGGTATCAGTAGGGATGCCTGGCTTCAAGCCATGCGAGACCTGTAATCGCATGATGTCGATTATGGATCCGCAACGAGAGTGTCTCTATTGCCTGGGGCGCGGCCACGACCCCCAGTCGTGCCCCGAGTGTCGGTCCCTCGCCCCGAAGGCTTTGCGAGAGCGGTCTCGAAAGCTTCTCGAGGCCCGGCACTCGGCTCCGCGCCGCTCGAGGTCCCGGTCCCGGGAGAGGTCGAGGGGCCGGTCGCGGAGCCGTCGTCATTCGTTGGGGTCGAAGTCTTCGTCTTCAGGTAAGGCGAAGCACAAGAGGTCTAAGAAGCGTCGCTCTAAGACCTCCCCTCGCCGGTCTCACGACCCGGCCGAGGGTCCAGATGGTACCGCCCCGTGGCTCCGGGGGTACCCGCGCAGCCGACGCCGGCCTACCCGCCTGTTCCGGGTCCGACGTCGACTCCGGCCGACATACAGGAGTTCCTGTCGGCCATGGCCCGCATCTTCGGGCCTAAGGGTTACCCGGTGCGCCTTCGGGCCCGCGGGCCCAGTTGGAGTCCTCCCTCTGCACCACCGGCGGCTCCGGCCCCGGTGTCTCCGGCGGCTCCGGCCCTGGCGCCGCAGGACCCCCTCGGATCCAGGCCTGGATCCCGGTCGACGCCGGTTGACCTAACGACACCTCCACCGGCGCCCGACCTCACCGGTACCGTTCACGGCGCCGTCCGAGGCCCCGGACGGCGCCGTCCCCAGGTTCTCCCGGCACCGGACACGGAGCCAGATTCCGACGCCGATGGGACCTTTCTTCCCTCATGTCCCTCCTCCATACCTTTCACCTGTTTTGGAGGACAAGGAGGACTGGGAGGGGTCGGAAGACCCTCTCACAGCTCAATGTGAGCCTTATCAGGACTGGGCTGAGTAACTGAGGGATGCCAGTGGTCTGGACACCTCTCCTGACCTTGGCATGCTGTCGCCTCCTTCCGTGGCTACGGAGGAGGGAGCAAGTTATGCAACGGTGTTGCGTAGGGCGGCTGAGGCCCTCCGCCTCGAGCTCCCTACAGTGGCTGTCAGGACTAACCTCCTGACGGAAGTGCTTCAGCCGGCGGCTACCTCTTCGGAGCCACTGCTGCCGTTCAACGATGCACTTTCGGACGTTCTTTTGGGCACCTGGTCCAGGCCCACCACAGGGGCTCCTGTGGACAGGAACGTAGCCCGACGCCATCGCCCGGCCCCGGGTGACCCTCTGTTTCTCTCCCAACACCCTACCCCCGAGAGCTTGGTTGTCCAAGCCTCTGCCTCCCAGAGCGCCTTCCCTACGGCTCCGCCGGATAGGGAATCCAAAAAACTGGACCAATTTGGGAAGAAGGTTTTTTCTTCCTCCAGTGCTGGCTTGCGGTCCGTGAACACCGCTTGCCTTTTGGGCCGTTACTCACACTCTCTGTGGGATTCGGTGGCGCAAGTGCTGCCCAAGTGTCCTGAGGAGGTCCAGGCACTTCTCTCCCGTGCTGTTGCGGAAGGGAGAGACGCAGCGAAGTTCACTATCAGATGTGGCCTAGACACCGCTGACTCGCTAGGCAGATCGTTTGCTACGACATTGGCGCTTCGCCGTCATGCCTGGCTGAGAACCACTGGTTTCTCGGGCGATGTCCAAAACACCCTTATGGACATGCCCTTTGATGGTGTCTGCCTTTTTGGCAATAAGGCAGACAGCGCGCTGGAGCGCTTTAAGGACTCGCGGGCTACGGCGAAGTCCTTGGGCCTCTCCGCCTCGCGCCCTCCACCGCAGTCTGCTTTTCACCCCTTTCGTGGGCACGGAAGGGGCACCCAGTCACGTCCACTGCCCAGCCACCGGCTCGCGCAGCAAGCGCCTTCGCGTGGCCGAGGACCCTCCTAGTCCATCCTTTCAGGTCCACAGCACGCCAGTGGGGGGCAGGGTCCGCCATCACCTTCCCCACTTGCGCACCATCACATCGGACAGGTGGGTTTTGGACATTGTCCGAAGGGGCTACTCCCTTCCCTTTGAGACTACCCCCCCAGCCATGCCACCTCAGCACCACCGCATGTCGGGGGACCATTTGGTACTTCTTCGACAGGAAGTTGCGGCCCTCTTGGCCAAGGGGGCCATCGAGCGCGTTCCGACCCCAGAAGTATGGCATGGTTGCTACTTTCTGGTGCCCAAAAAGGACAAGGAGGACATGCGTCCTATCTTGGACCTCCGGAACGTCAATCGCTTCCTCCGGAAGGAGAAGTTCAAGATGCTCACCTTAGCTCAGGTCTTGACTGCCCTCGACCCTGGAGACTGGATGGTAGCGTTGGACTTGCAGGACGCATATTTCCACATCCCCGTCCTGCCGGCCCACCGGCGTTACCTGCGGTTCACGGTAGGCCTCGAGCACTTTCAGTTCACCGTGCTTCCCCCTGGCCTTACCAGCGCCCCTCGGGTGTTCACGAAAGTGATGGCGGTGGTCGCAGCTCATCTGCGCCTGGCAGGGGTTGCAGTCTTTCCACTACCTCGACGACTGGTTGTTGAAGGCGGGCTCGTCCCAGGCAGTCGTCTCCCACCTCCAGACTACGGCCGGACTCCTGCACTCGCTGGGGTTCTCCATCAACGTGCCGAAGTCGCACCTGACTCCTTCTCCACAGCTCCTTTTCATCGGAGCAGTTCTGGACACAACGCAGTTTCGGGCCTATCCTCCCGAACGGCGAGTCCAGGATATTCAGGCTATGATTCCGATCTTTCAGCCTCTATCCTGGGTTTCGGTACGGATGACCCTGAGGCTGCTGGGCCTCATGGCCTCCTGCATCCTGCTGGTCGATCATGCCAGATGGCATATGCGGGCTCTGCAGTGGGACCTGAAGTTCCAGTGGGCGCAGCATCAAGTGAACCTGTCCGATTACGTCCAGATCTCGGCGGGAACTGCACGACAGTTGCAGTGGTGGCTCTCGAACCGGTAATTGGTCACGGGCAGATCCTTCTCCCTTCCCCAGCCAGAGCACACAGTTGTGATGGATGCGTCCCTTCTGGGATGGGGCGGTCACATGGGAGAGGCGGAGATCAGAGGCCTCTGGTCTCCGGCTGAGTCCCGGCTCCATATCAACCTTCTGGAGCTCCGGGCGATCCGACTTGCACTGAAGGCATTCCTTCCCTCTGTCAAAGGGAAGGTAGTGCAGGTGTTCACAGACAACACCACCGCCATGTGGTACTGCAACAAACAAGGCGGGGTGGGGTCGTGGACCCTATGTCAGGAGGCTCTGCGTCTCTGGACATGGCTGGAACATCAGGGCATATCCCTGATGGTTCAACACCTGGCAGGTTCCCTGAACGCCAGGGCGGACGAACTCAGCCGCAGGTGCATGATGGATCACGAATGGCGTCTTCACTCGGAAGTGGCGCAAGGACTCTTTCTACAGTGGGGAAAGCCTTGGTTAGATCTATTCGCCACCGAAGAGAACGCGCAATGTCAGCAGTTCTGCGTGTTGGAATTTCCAAGGCGGCACTCACTCGGCTACGCTTTTCGTCGCGAGTGGAGTTGCGGTCTGTTGTACGCCTTTCCGCCTATACCACTTCTGCCCAGAGTGTTGAAGAAGATTCGGCGCGACCGGGCCCAAGTCATTCTTGTGGCTCCGGACTGGGCTCGAAGAGTTTGGTATCCCGAGCTACTCAGTATGAGCATCGATCCCCCGATCCGTCTGCCTCTTCGGGAGGATCTTCTGTCGCAGCAGCAGGGGACGGTCCTCCACCCGAACCTGTCCAGTCTCCACCTCCTTGCATGGAGATTGAGCGGCGGCAGTTGATTCCTTTCGACTTGCCTCCCGAAGTTTGTGATGTGATTCTGGCAGCCAGGCGTCCCTCCACTAAGGTGGTATATGCCTGCAGGTGGAACAAGTTTGTGGCATGGTGCACAGCAAAGGCTGTGAATCCCCTTTCTGCCCCTCTTTCTGAGGTTCTTCTGTTCCTTCTTTCTCTGGCCCAACAGGGTTCTGCCCTGGGTACCATCAAGGGCTATCTTTGTGCAATCTCGGCCTTTCTCAGGCTCCCTGATCAGCCCTCCCTTTTCAAGTCCCCTGTTGTTAACAGGTTTCTTAAAGGCATTACACACCTTTTCCCTCCTGTTCCGTTTGTGATGCCTCAGTGGGAATTTACTTGGTTCTTACTTTCTTAATGTGCGCTCCCTTTGAGCCTCTCCATAACTGTCCTCTTCGTCTTCTCACTCTGAAGACAGCCTTTCTGGTGGCCATCACCTCCGCTCGGCGGGTGAGTGAGCTCCAGGCTCTCTCTTGCAAACCCCCCTTTCTGTCTGTCCATCCAGACAAGGTTGTTCTTAGGACGCGTCCGTCCTTCTTGCCAAAGGTGGTTACTGCCTTCCATATTGGGCAGACCATCACCTTGCCCACCTTCTTTCCGCCTCCGCATCCTTCCAGAGAGGAAGAGACGCTCCACCGTCTGGACCCAAAACGTGCGATTTCCTTCTATCTGAACCGCACACAACAGTTCCGGGTGGACGACCAGCTCTTTGTTGGCTACGTGGGCGCCAAAAAAGGTCGGGCGGTACACAAGTAGACCATCTCCCGCTGGGTTGTCTTGTGTATCAAAGCCTGCTATTCTTTGGCTAAGAAGGAGCCCCCTGTTGGGCTACGTGCCCATTCCACCAGGGCGACAGCCACCACCACGGCTTTGGGACGTGGTGTCCCATTGCAGGACATTTGTCAGGCAGCTACGTGGGCCTCGTTGCACACATTTACCAAGCACTACTGCCTTGACAGCCAAGTCCGGAGAGACGGCTTCTTTGGCCGTTCTGTTCTCCGAGACTTCCTCGTCTGATCTTTGTTCGCAGACCCACCTCCGGGGTTGGTATTGCTGGGGTATCTATTCTAAGGTAAGGAATCTGTGACTAACGTGTCTCTTTCAGATGCACAAGTTACTAACTTGTGTAACGATATATCTGTAAGAGACAGTAGTTAGTGACAGATTCCTTACCGCCCACCCATCCTCCCCGTTCTGCGAACTGATTTCTAGGGTTAAGGTCATCCCTTTCAGGGCCCTAGTTTTCAGACACCAGTGTCAGTTTCTTGCATGGCTCTGCGTTTCTGGCGCGGAAAGTCGTGTACAGAACTGATGCCAGCGTGCATGGGCGGCGTCTAAGTATTGGCCGCGACGTCATCCCGGCGATCACGACGCCGACGACGGACGCGGAGCCGCACGACGCCGCCTACTGACGTGCAGGGGTACTGCTACGCAAAACTTTCCGGATCCAGCCTGATGCCTGGGGATATTCTAAGGTAAGGAATCTGTCACTAACTACTGTCTCTTACAGATATATCGTTACACAAGTTAGTAACTTGTGCATTTATGTCCAATATTTGCTATATAACTGTATAGAGTAACCATGTACCTACAAGAGCTCACAGTAGTAATATTTGAGAGCCCATTATTATATCTTTCACTTTTTTTCAAAAGGCAATTGCTTCTTCCCCATATATTTTTCAAAGAAATTGTGTATGACCATTAAAGGCAGCACATGTGCATTACTGTTGAGGGAATTCTCTAGCACTGAATTATTCATAGAATCACATTCTCAGATAATTCTCCATCATCAAGGGGACCTCTGGTCACTTTGTACTGCAGTATATAGCATCAATCAGCAACAGAAACAAATGAAAACATATTCAGTTTAGTAGCCTATCCACATTAATGAAAATGACCCAAACTACAGAAATGAAGGTGGATGTCCTTTGAACTTCACTCTCCCCCAGAGGCCATCATAGTTTAGATTTCTACTGCCTTTGTGTGTAGATTGAGTCTTCACAGGGCTCTGCTCTTAGCTTACAGAGTTTACATTCTAACAAAAAAGCTTTCCTTTTTAGTTTTTCTGGTTCTTTTTAGCCCTTTTGGCAGCAAACCCTGGGGGATTGTGTTTGGGGACTTGACTTCTAAATTGAAATTTTCCCTTGGCAGAAGCACTTGAAAAAACTATCTTCAGACCCTCTGGGGCGTTAGGCAAAAACAACTGTGCTCTGATGTAAGCAATACATGCAGAAATGTGCATTTACTGCCTACATCCAGATCACAAACTGCAGACGATTTGCACAAATTTTCTACTAAAACTCTACAGAACAAAGAGTGTAGAGTGCTCTATGGATTGTAGAAAGAAATGCCTTCATCTGATGATCACAAACGTCTGTGCTGTCCATCACCAGAACGGTGCAAAACTGCCTCAGTCAAGCTCAGATAAAGGGAAAGTTCCTCTTAAAGCCTCACCAAAGGATGATTGTGCCCCAAGGGAAGCACCCTTGAAGGTACCTAAAGTATTGGATGCCAAAGTGGCAAAACTTTCTGAGGTAAATTTGTCCTCAGTGTCCAGCCCTTTAGGATCGCTGTTGACAAAGGCATTGTTGACACCATCACCACTGACGATGAGGAAACCATCTACTCCACTGTCACCATAAATGATCAGAAAAACCTAATTGCCATCGAAACCTCTGTCCAAGACATTTTCAATAGACGACACATTCATGGCACCTTTGATGACCATCCTGACAATGAAGTCCTATCTTTGTCAAAATCTCACTTTCATCATTGACAAACGTTGTGACCTCAGCATTCTCGTCGACAGTTCCATCTGGGATGGCCTCGCCAATAATAACCTCATTGATGGCCATTTCATTATTGGTGAAAATGTTTCCTACATCACCTACACCTCTTTGCTTTGGACACACTGTCTTCTTTATTGTCTTCTCACATTTCACCAAGTGTTACCTAGACCACCCTCACAGATCTTCGAAACAGATAATGAAGGAGGTGAAAAAGAATCTCTTGATGAGGGACCTTTCACACCAGCATTTAATCCACCAGATCTCTATGCTAAATGCCAGGATGGTGACAAAAACCCGTATATAGACAATCCGTGTTTACCACAGCCTTATTCATCTTCGTAAGGTGGAAAAGGTGCCACCATCCTCTTTATGATAAACATTATGACCCTTACTGTGAGGAACAATATCATGAACCACCCTTGAAGCAAGCACCAGTGGTTTTGCTGAAGGACCTTCAAGTCATGATGACTGATTACTGTGGCAGATTTCCTGCTGTACCAAAACATCTGCTACTACGACTTCAGCTACAGATACCATCTCAACTGAATTTGGGACAACCAATGGAACAACCACACCAACTGATTGGACCTCTGCATCCCCAACAACCAGCACTACCACCTTTGTCACTTCTTCCATCAGTTCAGTTACTCCCACAAGAAGATCAAGATTTAGTAGGCTATGATGATGGAGAGGGTGAGGAAGGTGACATTTTTGATACAACCTCTCCTTCTGAAAGTCAGTAGTGGGAATGTATTTATAAGAGATCCCTCGAAAAACATCCACCCATCACTGATGGATTCCCCTGCTGATGGCATTACATAATTCTGCACACTACTCGAAATAGCATTCAAGAAGTTTGTTCTTCCATTGCAAGTTCAGCCAGAAGATTGCTTCTTATATGACTATCAAGATCCTTCTAGAAAGATATCCAGAGTAATACCTTTTGCAAACCATATGGCTAGCGGGTAAGGGACTTAAGCACAACCTTGCTCCTGCAATTGTTGTACCTAGACTCAGAAAAAATACAGAGTACCAGAAAACACCCCAGTCTGCTTGACCAGTCACCCAAACACAGATCCATTCTGTCTCAGCCAGCTCAGAAACATTCACGCAACCCGTCAACACACAGTACAGCTCCTCCCAAAAAAACGCAATGTTGGATGGATCCTTTCAGAAAATGAGTCTCCTCCCTGGCAGCCAATTCAATACACGGTGCCAACTCTCTTGCCATCCTAGAGAAATAGGATTGATGTATATGGAACATTATACCGCTCTACCTAGGCTTAATTCCAGATAATAAAAAAGAAGAAAGCCATATAAATTCTCAGAGAGGGAGAAAATACATCCACAGCCATCGTCGATGCAGCCATAGATGTATCGATTCTGACAACAGGCTGGTGCAACCATTCTACATTGTCAAGGTTGGCTGAAATGCACTGCTGTTCGGCCAAAGGTAGAGGCATGCATTCGAAGTTTTGAAAGGGCTTGGAGGACAATTCTTTTGACCATGCTTCTAGCTGCATCACCAGCAACAGCTGGTCTCACAACTTTATTGTGAACAGGCAGTCTCAATCGTGCTTCATCCAGGCTAAGAAAAGTGGAATCAATCAGGGCAAATCACAAGATTTCAGAAGACAATGACTTCCCTTGGTGTCAGCTACATCTCTACTCTCTCTCTCCCAAAATGTATTGGAGGAAGGATCACTGCTTGCTTACAGGAATGGTCTTGCATCACTTCTGACAACTCTAAGCATAGATCATATGAATGATCTGAAAGGGGCCCTCAAACCCCTCCCTAAACCTCAGCAAAATAAGGGATTCTTTTCAATTGTTTTTCCTTGTACAAAACAAGTCTGGGGAATGGCATCCGGATTTAGACTGCGGTGTTTAAAGAATTATTTCTGAGAACAACTGTTCAGAATGGTCACTCTTCAAAATATTCTCCTGCTCATACAGATGGGAGAATATATGATATTACTGGCTTCTCAGGATGCACACTTCCTTAGTACCATACACCCCAAGCATCGAAAGTAACTCATTTTCAAATAGGTGATTGCCACTACCAGTTTCGAGTTCTACCATTCGTCCTCAAGTCTGCCACTTTCATATTCACGAACTGTATGGCACCAATAGCTTCTAGCTGATTAATTAGGGATCTTACTCTGAGGCAGCAGCATCTATCACAACTTGTCTGAAGGTGTTTCACAAACTCAGTTTAATGTTGAATCCCACAAAACCCCTTTTGACTCCATCAGCAAGAATTGATTTGCTAGGAAGCATTCTTGAGGGGACAGTGAATCCGTTAGAGGAGCGCATACACCGGCTACAAAGTGCACCAAAAATTTTTCAAAGCATACAGTGCACTTCAGTACACACTTACAAATCCCTCTTAGGAATAATATCCCCATGAATTTTACTAATTTCCAACTGCCATCTTCATATGAGAACTCTGTAAGAAGAATGAGACTCAAAATGGGTGTAATCTCAAGCCTCCTTCAACGAGAAAGTAATCATACCTTTCATGTTGGATTAAGGAAGCCAATATCAAAGCAGGCCTAGCCTATGTGTCCCAAATATTCAGTTGCGTAATTACTACAGCTGCCTCCTTGGAAGTGTGGAATGCGTACCTTCAGAAGCTTTCAGCAAGAGGACTTTGGATCCCAACAGAGATTCATCTTCAAATTAATGTGTTAGAACTCAAAGCCACATGCAGAGCCCTTGCTTCATTTCTGCTCAGGATACATCAATCATTAGTTCTCATCCAGGCGAACAACACCAATTCCACATCTGGTATGCTACTGTTACATCGGAGGAGTTACGTTGAGGGATGGTACATTGCAGTTAAGTACATCAGGAGTATCTACCTCGGTGGTGTCTAGGTTATTACTTTACAGGACATTATTCTGTAGGTAAGTGCATTATATATATATATATATATATATATATATATATATATATATATGTGTGTGTGTGTGTGTGTATATATATATATATCTGAAAGAGACACGTTAGTGACAGATTCCTTACCTTAGAATATCCCCAGGCGTCAGGCTGGATCCGGAAAGTTTTGCGTAGCAGTACCCCTGCGCGTCGGTAGGCGGCGTCGTGCGGCTCCGCGTCCGTCGTCGGCGTCGAGATCGCCGGGATGACGTCGCGGCCAGTACTTAGACGCCGCCCATGCGCGCTGGCGTCAGTTCTTTCTTTTTCCGCGCCAGTAAGCACAGATCCGGAGAGAGCAGTGCCCCAGTCATTTTTTGACTGAACTTTTTTGTGACTTTTTGTCACTGTTTCTCGAGTCGTTCGACTCCGACGGTGTCAGTAGGGATGCCCGGCTTCAAGCCATGCGACGCCTGTGGTCTGATGATGTCGATCACGGACCCGCATCAAGACTGTCTCTACTGCTTCCGGCGCGACCACGACTCCAAGTCGTGCCCTGACTGCCGGGCCTTCCGAAAGCTTTGCGAGAGCGGTCTCGAAAGCTCCTCGAGGTCCGGCAGTCGGCTCCGCGCCAATCCAAGCCCCGGTCGAGAGAGAGGTCGAGGGGACGGTCGCGGAGTCCTCATCGTTCTTCGGGGTCAAAGCCTTCGCACTCCTCCGGTAAGTCGAAGCACAAGAAGTCGAAGAAGCGTCGTCGCTCGACGACTTCCCCTAGCCGGTCGCGCGACTCGGCTGAGGGTCCCGACGGCACCGTCCCTGCGGCTTCGGGAGTGCCTGTGGAGCCGTCGCCGCATTACCCGCCCTTCCCGGGTTCGGCGGCGACTCCGGCCGAAATACAGGAGTTCCTTTCGGCCATGGCCCGCCTCTTCGGGCCTAAAGGTCCCCCCGGTGCGCCTTCGGGCCCCGCGGGCCCTAGTGGGGTTCCTCCTGAGGCTCCGCCGGTGGCTCCAGCTCCGCCGGCGACTCCGGCCCCGGCGCCGCCAGCAACACCAGCCCCGACCCCGGCCCCGGCTCCGGCCTCGGCCCCAGTCCCGGCTCCGGTGCTGCCGCAAACCCCGTCGACGCCCGTTGACCTGACGACACCTCCACGGGCGCCGACTTCACCGGTGCCGTTCACGAAGCCGCCCGAGGCTCCGGGCGGCGTCGTCCCCCGGTTCTCTCCGGATCCAGACTCGGAGCCGGACCGGCGTCGATCGACGCCGGTCCCGGCGCCGATGAGACCTTGAGTCCCACATGTCCCTCCTCCTTACATTGACCCTAATTTGGAGGACGAAGAGAACTGGGAGGGGTCTGATGACCCTCACGCAGCCCAATGCGAGTATGATCAGGACTGGGCTGAGGAACTTGGGGATGCCAGTGGTCTGGACACCTCTCCTGACATTGGCATGCTGTCTCCTCCTTCCGTGGCAACGGAGGAGGGAGCAAACTTTGCTACGGTGTTGCGTAGGGCAGCTGAGGCCCTGCGCCTCCAGTTACCTACAGTGGCTGTCAGGACTAACATCCTGACGGAAGTGCTGCAGCCGGCGGCTACCTCCTCGGAGCCACTGCTGCCGTTCAACGTTGCACTTTCGGACGTTCTTTTGGGCACCTGGTCCAAGCCCACCACAGGGGCTCCTGTGGATAGGAACGTAGCCCGACGCCATCGCCCTGCTCCGGGCGACCCCTGTTCCTTTCCCAACACCCCACCCCTGAGAGCTTGGTTGTCCAAGCCTCTGCCTCTCAAAGCGCCTTCCCTACCGCTCCCCCGGATAGGGAATCCAAAAAACTGGATCAATTTGGGAAGAAGGTTTTTTCTTCCACCAGTGCTGGCTTGAGGTCTGTCAACACCACTTGCCTTTTGGGCCGATATACCCACTCCTTGTAGGATTCGGTGGCGCAGGTCCTGCCCCAGTGTCCTGAGGAGGCCCAGGCACTGATTTCCCACGCAATTGCGGAAGGAAGAGATGCGGCGAAGTATACAATCCGATGTGGCCTTGATACCGCAGGCAGATTGCTTGCGACGACAGTGGCGCTGCGCCGTCACGCCTGGCTGAGGACCACTGGTTTCTCGGGCGATGTCCAAAACACACTTATGGACATGCCCTTTGATGGTGTCGGCCTTTTCGGCAACAAAGCAGACCACGCGCTGGAGCGCTTTAAGGACTCGCGGGCTACGGCCAAGTCCCTGGGCTTTTCTGCTGTGCGCCCTCCGCCTCCGTCTGCTTTTCGACCCTTTCGTGGCCACGGAAGGGGCGCCCAGTCACGTCCGCTGCCCAGCCACCGGCCCGCGCAGCAAACGTCTTCCCGCGGCCTAGGACGTGGCTCCCGCCGTGGCGGGTCGGGCAACCAGCGAGCGGGTCAGGCCACCACATCCGCCCAGTCCACGGCCTCCAAACCTTCCTAGTCCGTCCCTTCAGTTCCACAGCACGCCAGTGGGGGGCAGGGTTCGCCATCACCTTCTCCACTGGCGCACCATCACCTCGGACAGGTGGGTTTTGGACATTGTCCGAAGGGGCTACTCCCTCCCCTTCGAGACAACCCCTCCTGCCATGCCACCTCAGCACCACCGCATGTCGGGGGACCATTTGGTACTTCTTCAACAGGAAGTTGCGGCCCTCTTGGCCAAGGGGGCCATCGAGCGCGTTCCGACCCCAGAAGGAGGGCGTGGTTGTTATTCCCACTACTTTCTGGTGCCCAAAAAGGACAAGGAGGACATGTGTCCTATCTTGGACCTCCGGAACGTCAATCGCTTCCTCCGGAAGGAGAAGTTCAAGATGCTTACCCTAGCTCAGGTCTTGACTGCCCTCGACCCTGGAGACTGGGTGGTAGCGTTGGACTTGCAGGACGCATATTTTCACATCCCCGTCCTGCCGGCCCACCGGCGTTACCTGCGGTTCACGGTAGGCCTCGGGCATTTTCAGTTCACCGTGCTCCCCTTTGGCCTTACCAGCGCCCCTCGGGTGTTCACGAAAGTGATGGGGGTGGTCGCAGCTCATCTGCGCCGGGCAGGGGTTCCGGTCTTCCCCTACCTCGACGACTGGTTGTTGAAGGCGGGCTCGTCCCAGGCAGTCGTCTCCCACCTCCAGACTACGGCCGATCTCCTGCATTTGCTGGGGTTCTCCATCAACGTGCCGAAGTCACACCTGAGTCCCTCCCAGCAGCTCCTTTTCATCGGAGCGGTTCTGGACACGACGCGGTTTCGGGTCTATCCTCCCGAACGGCGAGTCCGGGATATTCAGGCTCTTGTTCCACTCTTTCAGCCTCTATCCTGGGTTTCGGTCAGAGTGACTCTGAGGCTGCTGGGCCTCATGGCCTCCTGCATCCTGCTGGTCGATCATGCCAGATGGCATATGCGGGCTCTGCAGTGGGACCTGAAGTTCCAGTGGGCGCAGCATCAGGGGAACCTGTCCGATCACGTCCAGATCTCGGTGGGCACTGCATGCAACTTGCAGTGGTGGCGCACGAACACGGATTGGGTCAATGGCAGATCCCTCTCCCTTCCCCAACCGGACTTCACAGTGGTGACGGACGCGTCCCTCCTGGGATGGGGCGGCCACATGGGAGAGGCGGATTTCAGAGGCCTCTGGTCTCCGGCGGAGTCCAGGCTCCATATCAACCTTCTGGAGCTTCGGGCGATCCGACTTGCACTGAAGGCATTCCTTCCCTCTGTCAAGGGGAGAGTAGTGCAGGTGTTCACAGACAACACCACCGCCATGTGGTACTGCAACAAACAGGGCGGGGTGGGGTCGTGGACCCTATGTCAGGAGGCCCTGCGCCTCTGGACATGGCTGGAACATCAGGGCATGTCTCTGATGGTTCAACATCTGGCCGGTTCCCTGAACGCCAGAGCAGACGAACTCAGCCGCCGGTGCATGATGGATCACGAATGGCGTCTTCACTCGGAGGTGGCGCAAGGTCTCTTTCAGCAGTGGGGAGAGCCTTGGTTAGATCTATTCGCCACCGACGAGAACGCGCAATGTCATCAGTTCTGCGCGTTGGAATTTCCAAGGCGGCACTCGCTCGGCGACGCTTTTCGTCGCGAGTGGAGTTGCGGTCTGTTGTACGCTTTTCCGCCTATACCACTTCTACCCAGAATGCTGAAGAAGATCAGGCGCGACCGGGCCCAAGTCATTCTTGTGGCTCCGGACTGGGCTCGAAGAGTTTGGTATCCCGAGCTACTCAGTATGAGCATCGATCCCCCGATCCGACTGCCTCTTCGGGAGGATCTCCTGTCGCAGTAGCAGGGGACGGTCCTCCACCCGAACCTGTCCAGTCTCCACCTCCTTGCGTGGAGATTGAACGGCGGCAGTTGATTCCTTTCGACTTGCCTCCCGAAGTTTGTGATGTGATTCTGGCAGCCAGGCGTCCCTCCACTAAGGTGGTATACGCCTGCAGGTGGAACAAGTTTGTGGCATGGTGCACAGCAAATGCTGTGGATCCCCTTTCTGCCCCTCTTTCTGAGGTTCTTCGGTTCCTTCTTTCATTGGCCCAACAGGGCTCTGCCCTGGGTACCATCAAGGGCTATCTTTGTGCTATTTCTGCCTTTCTCAGACTACCTGATCAGCCCTCGCTCTTCAAGTCCCCTGTAGTTAACAGGTTTCTTAAAGGCATCACACACCTTTTCCCTCCTGTTCCGTTTGTGATGCCCCAGTGGGACTTGAACTTGGTGCTCACCTTTCTTATGTGCGCTCCCTTTGAGCCTCTCCATAACTGTCCTCTTCGTCTTCTTACTCTGAAAACTGCCTTTCTGGTGGCTATCACCTCCGCTCGGCGGGTGAGTGAGCTCCAGGCTCTGTCTTGCAAGCCTCCCTTTCTGTCTGTGCATCCAGACAAGGTTGTCCTTAGGACACGTCCGTCCTTCTTGCCGAAGGTGGTTACTGCCTTCCACATCGGGCAGACCATCACCTTGCCCACCTTCTTTCCGCCTCCGCATCCTTCCAGAGAGGAAGAGAGGCTCCACCGTCTGGACCCAAAACGTGCGCTTTCCTTTTACCTCAACCGCACACAACAGTTCCGGGTGGATGACCAGCTCTTTGTTGGCTACGTGGGTGCCAAAAAAGGTCGGGCGGTACACGAGCACCATCTCCCGCTGGGTAATCTTGTGTATCAAAGCCTGCTATTCTTTGGCTAAGAAGGAGCCCCCTGTTGGGCTACGTGCCCATTCTACCAGGGCGACGGCTGCTACCACGGCTTTAGGCCGCGGTGTTCCGCTACAGGATATATGTCAGGCAGCTACGTGGGCCTCGCTGCACACGTTTACCAAGCATTACTGCCTTGACAGCCAAGTCCGGAGAGACGGCTTCTTTGGCCGTTCTGTTCTCCGAGACTTCCTCGTCTGATCTTTGTTCGCAGACCCACCACCGGGGTTGGTATTGCTGGGGTATCTATCGTAAGGTAAGGAATCTGTCACTAACGTGTCTCTTTCAGATGCACAAGTTACTAACTTGTGTAACGATATATCTGTAAGAGACAGTAGTCAGTGACAGATTCCTTACCGCCCCACCCATCCTCCCCGTTCTGCGAACTGATTTCTAGAATTAAGGACATCCCTTTCAGGGCCCTAGTATTTTTTCAGACACCAATGTCAGCTTCTTGCATGGCTCTGCGTTCCTGGCGCGGAAAGTCGTGTACAGAACTGACATCAGCGCGCATGGGCGGCATCTAAGTACTGGCCGCGACGTCATCCCGGCGATCTCGACGCCGACGACGGACGCGGAGCCGCACGACGCCGCCTACCGACGCGCAGGGGTACTGCTACGCAAAACTTTCCGGATCCAGCCTGACGCCTGGGGATATTCTAAGGTAAGGAATCTGTCACTAACTACTGTCTCTTACAGATATATCGTTACACAAGTTAGTAACTTGTGCATATGTATATCTGTGTGTGTATATACATATTTGTGTGTATATATATATATATTTATTCATATATAAATATATATATATATACTAATAATAATAAAGGTTAAAGTGATGTTATAGTAGTTAGGTTTTGAAATGGGTTAAACATTTATAAACCAAAAAACACTACAATTCGCAAGTTATAGTTCAGTGAACTAACTATAACTTCCACCTCACCACGTACTGCTTATGAACTTACATATTACATCCCTCATGACATGTTAAATGACATAATTGATGACTTCACTGATGATATAACTGATGACCTCTCAAATGATATAGGAGTGATAAATCATGTGCGTTGTGGAGACTTGTTGCTCATATTATTACCTTGGTGCCAGGGGAATACAGCTATGAACGTTATGTATTACCCATATTGAGACATTGCAAATTGATAAAAACGTTTTACGTTACTGCTAGCAACCCTGTCTGATGCACTGAGTTCATTGCTGCTAAGAATCTTGCATTGGTAAGGTTACTAATGTAATCATGGCCGATTTGGTCACCATTGCAACACTAATAATAATAGTAACCCAAGATGAGTTTCATTGAAAATAAGTTGCTCATATTACAGGAAAAGTTTGAAACCCCTGATTACTACATAGATTGACTATATGAACATTTGTGCCTCTCCAAAATAATAATACTGTAGTACTAAAGACAAGTCTGATTTACTATGGTAAAGGTTACACAGTGCACAGTTTTAATTATCAGAGTGCAACTGGTGTGAGTTGCAGACATCAGTAGTAGCCGGCACAGGTAAGAGTGGTGGTGCGGGTGGGGGCGGGGTGGAGTTCGGGTAAGTCGACATACCGGGATGACTAAAATTAAATAAAAAAATAAATAAAACCACTCACTTTCCACTTGCCTTAGTTTTCTAGAGCACTAACTATAATTTCTATGACAAAATTAACCCCCTCGGTTTGTACATTTCTAAAGCAAATGATAGGTTTTTCAGGTCTGCCACACTTGTGCCATAAAAACAAATGTTAGCACTTTAGTATTTTATTAGAGCAGTGTGGAAAGCTGCAGTAGAACACTGGGGAGTTAACTGACAGACTGCTGCTGGTGTTGAAAGTACATGTTTCAGTCTGTAGATCAGAAAGTTTTACTGACATGGATGAGAAATGCATTTGGGAACTCATAGAAAATGTGTCATAATTTCAGCTTGCTAGAGCACTAACCATAATTTCTATGGCAAAATGGGGACAATGGGGACAATGGGGACCGAGTCTTGTGATAGCTGCATTTTGTCCATGTTGTGGCCAGCCAATCAAGTGGGAGTCCCATTGGGACCTTCCCAAATGCCTCTTGGTCGATCACCCTGCCCCCTTGTATATTTTCTTTTATTCATTTTCAGGATGCAGAGTCCATGTCCCTGAGTCCTGTAGTGGCTGCCACAACATATTGTTCAAGTTGTGGCCAGCCAGTCAGGATTTACTAATTCCTTTTATGGTGACCAGTCAGATCATATCTGCACACCAACAGTCCAGATATACATATTTTTTAACCACTCAGCACCTTTTTAAATGTGAATTTCACGAAACCATCTGAACAGATTTACACCAAGTAACAAAAAGCACACTTTCTGAGTAAAGTTCTAATCTTCTGCCAAATTTGATGTAATTCTGTCCAGCCGTTTTTTTTCTGTATTGTTACCCAAGATTTCCTATGGGAATTAACATAGGAAATAAACATTGTGGGAATACCCCTTTTTCCAAGACTGAGCTGAAGTAGATCAACTTTTTTTTGGGAAAGTTTTGTGAAGATTTGTAAATGGCACTAAAGTTATTTGTGAAACAAAAACACTCTTCCTATGGAAACTCTGATCAATTACATCATAGTGGTGACATTATAGATCAGATATAGATATAGCTAGATACACATTTGTGTGTGTGTCTGTCTGTCTGTCTCAGGGGCCTCCTACATTTTTTGTAATAAGAGCTACTTATTTTCAATGAAATCATACTGAGTTACTAATGTTATTAGTATGCTAATAGCGACCACATCACGCAGATTTACATTAGTAGCCATGCCAAATTGCCAGCAGCCATCACCTCACTGCATCAGGCAGGGTTGCCAGTAGTAATGTGAAGGAGGCTTTTTCAATTGAGAATGCCACCTCTACATGGTTAACACCTGACAGCCTTAGCTGTGATGTGTAATGATAGTAATACGTTTCCACTTGCCCTTATGATTTATCACTCACATATCACCTTTAATATATATTTTAGAAATCCATTAATTTTTTTTTAAACATCAGCTTATGAGTTCTGAAAATACACACATTGTCATCTCAAATACATGCTTTTGAATTATGGGACTCATACGTTAATTCATCCAAGCAAAAGGTTCTGATTTAGTAGGCTGGACAGCACACAGGAGAGCTACTTACAGGTAGCTGGAGAGCTACCATTAGCTCATGAGCTACTCGGAGAAGCCTGTGTATCTATATATATATCTGATAGAGACTACTAGCCGCAGATTCCTTAACGTAGAATTATCCCCAGGCGTGAGACTGGACCCGGAAAACTTTCTTTGCCCCAGCATCTCTGCGCACCGGGGGGCGGTGCCACGCGACTCCGCCCTGACGTCCGCGGGGGTGACGTCAGCGAGGTCACATAAGCCACACCCCGGTGCGCTGACATCAGTTTTTCCTTCTTTTCCGCGTGCAACGCGGATCCGGAATTGTGTCCCTGGCCTGCTTTCAGGCCTTCTTTTACACTTTTGCGTTGTGGAACAGTGTGCGAATGCCTTCGGGCTTCAAGTCGTGTACTTCTTGTGCGCGTCAGATGTCGGCGACGGACCCTCACCCTATTTGCATGTGGTGTTTGGGCGAGCACCATGACTCTACCGACTGCGACGCTTGCCAGCATCTGAAGCTGAAGTCCCGGCGGGAGCGCCGGATGAAGCTCCTTTCGGCCCGCTTGTCCAGATCGGTGTCGTCACCGCGTCCGTCCCCCGCGGAAGGGCCCAAGAACCGCCGCTTCCGCCTCCGACATCGTCCTTCACCGAGGCCCCAGGGGCGTCGCTCGCCCGCCGGTAAGTCTTATAGCTTGTCCCCAAGGCCTGGTCCCCGTTCTGCGGAGGGCGCGGGTTCTCCTCGGGACATGCGGCCTCGTTCGTCGCCACCCTACCCGCCGTTTCCTGGCATTGGGGCGACGAGGGCCCAGATGGAGGCCTATGCTGTGGCTCTGCAGGCTTCCTTGGCCCCTCCTCCTCCTCTTCCTGAGACGTCCGCGGATCCCTTGCCTCGTGCAGGGCTTTCCGCGGAGTCGCCGGCGGCTCCGGCCCCGGCGCCGACTGGTTCGGCTCCAGGTTTTGGGGGTGTGGTGTCGTCGGGGTGCGGCCCTACGGGGTTCCCCTCTTCGGCCCACGGCGCCTCTGCCTCGCCGCAAACCCCCACGGGGGTCCCTGTGGTGTCGCAGGAGGTCGCCGGGACTCGTGGTTCGTCCCCGAGTCCCCCTCGGTCCTCTGAGCAGGCGGCGAGCTTGCCGGAGGCCGAGCCGACGGCTGGCGGCGCCGCGGGTGCTGGCTAGGGGCCGGGGCGCTTCCCCGGGTCCCTCTCGGCCCTCCGTGCAGGCGGCTGCCTCGTCGGAGGTTGGGTCGGTGCCTTTTCGGCGCCGTTCTTTAGCCGCCCCGACTCCGTCCCCGCCCCATTCTCCTGGGGCGCAAGTGATGATGAAGGTCGACTCGGCCCCGGCGCCGGTCGACGTCGCACCGGCGCCTGTGGCGGACTCCACGGCGCCGTGCCGGCGTCGGGTCGTCGACTCGTCTCCGGAGGTTCCCTCCTCTCCAGAGGTTTGTCACCTTCTTGTTTCCTCTTCCCAGGAGACGGGCCGCCGCGTCGTTGCTTTTTCCCCGGCTTCTTCTAGGGAGGGCTCTTCGCCGTCCCCGCGATCTCGGACTTCCCCGGAGGCGCCTCAGGCCCCCCACTCGTCCGTTGATCCTCCGCCATTCCGGGGCTGGCCATTTTTCCTCCAGCTGGACTCGGGGATGGCCGGCTTAGTTTACAGCCATCGCCCACGGAGGAATTGCTCTCTCCCCACGACGCCCTACAGAGGCGAGTGCAGCTTTGTCCGGGCCATTTCCACGGCCGCTGGCATTTTGCGCATGGGCGACCCCGGCACCCCATTCCCAACGGACCATTTGTTAGAGGTTCTCCATCAGGGCTCTGGTGGGCGGGAGCTGCTTCTTCCGTTCGAAGCTTCGCTCCATACTTCTCTTCTGGGGGCCTGGGGGCGTCCTGCCACGGGTGATCCCGTGCCTCAGCCGCTCCTACATTGCCATCGCCCGGCTCCGCACAACCCAGTCTGCCTTTCTTTCCACCCTGCTACACAGGGCCCTCTTCTGCAGACTGCTTTTCCTTCCCTGCCCTTGGTGTTTTTTCTTCCGTCACGGGAGGCCCGGGGCTTAGATTCGTGGGGGCGTAACATTTTCGCTTCCTCTAGTGCTGCTTTGCGAGCGCTCGACACACTTTGTGTGTTGGCCAGGGCTACTTCCAGTCTGTGGGATTCCGTGGAGTCCCTTCTGTCTGGTGCTTCCCCCGAGGGTGTCCACGCTGATCTGCGACCCCCTGTGTTGGATGGCCGGGAGTTGGCCGGGTTTATTCTTCGTTCGGCTTTAGATGTTTCTGATGCTCTCGGCCACGCCATGGCAAGTTCAGTGGCTCTCCGACGCCATGCTTGGTTGAGGGATAGCGTTTTTCCAGAGAATATTAGGGAGCGTCTGGTTGACCTGCCCTTTGATGGGGTTCTTTTGTTTAACACCCAGCCGGACTCCGCCATTCAGCGGCTTCTTGCGGGGCTCCGACCTCCTCCCCCTCCGTAAACTTAGCTTGTCGGTCCCCTGGTGCTTTATGGGAGGCGTTCTCCTACCTTTTTTCTGGGGTCTAGTGCTTCGTTTGACCCGTTTGTGTGTTCTGTGTGGGTTGGCGTGCCTTCGGGGTCCTTCGGTTGGCCCCTCTGTACTGTTGGCTGCTGGTACAGCCCCCTTTTGGCGTTTGTGATTTTTTTGGCGGTTGGTAAACCTGTATAGGTCCTCAGGTTGGGCCTTCTGTGCCTTTTTTGGCTGATTGGCAAGCCGTCTGTGGTTTTACCCGCAGGCCTTTTATGTTCTTGTCCTCTGCTGCGGAATGTTTTCCTAAGAGGTGTTCCCATATTTTCCTTGGGACGTATCATGCCCTAAGTGGGGTACTTGTAGCTATTACATAGCTCTGTCCTACGCTGGGGAGGTGTGGATGCCCTTTTCGGGTTCCTTGCCTTTCCTGGCATCACTGTATACCGCTGGTGCGGTCTCTTTTGCCTTTGTCTTGGTGCAGCTTACGCGGCTCCAACGTCTGTCATTCTCAGTGTTCACTTCATCGCTAGCCCAGCCTGCCGTCTACGGCATCGTGTTGTGGCGTTTCCGCCTTCCTGTCCGACGTTTCGGCCTGGTCCTCTGCCTGGTGTTCCAGGGGGGACTACGTTTCTTCTGGCTTTCCTGTGCTCTGGTTGCCGGCTGGTCGGTCCTCCGTGTCTCTCCTCTTTCTCTTCTGCCTGGTCCCACTTCTTTCGTGGGCCGGTGTGTGTCTCTGGCGCGGCCCCCCTTTGGGGATTGTTCTGATTTCCCTGGCCGCTGTCCTCGGCTTGCGCCTGGCTTGTTCTGGGTGCACTGCTCCATGGTGTTGCCGGCTGCCGGCTGCGCATGTCTGCTCGTTATGGTCCACCGCCGTGGCCCTTGGTGTGTTCCCTTGTGCTCCTGCCTCTTGTTCTGCTGGGGCTTTGCGCACCTGTGCCTTTCTTCTTCTTCGCCTGCGCCTTTTGGCTGTGGAGCCGCTCCTGCCTTGTCCGCTGCCTTGAGGCTGATGCCTGTTCAGCTGCCCCCTATCGCTGTGTCTGTTTTCCTACGGCAGGCTCTGCCTCCGGTTCTACCTCTTCTCCCTGGAGTTTGGGGTGGTTCTTTTCTTCCTTGGTGCTCCTCTGGTGCTGTCTGCCCCTACGGGGTTTTCTGGCGGTTGTCCCTTGGATGGGCTTGGGTTTTCCTGGTCTTCCCTTCGCCTCGTTTCTGCTTGATGAGGGCTGGACCGCCCTTCTTGTCACATCCCCTGCTGGGGCCCTGTGTTTCTTCCTACAGGGGAGGTTCTCTCACAGGCCCTCCTCCCCTCTGGGTATGGCTAGGGTATCTATTCTACGTTAAGGAATCTGCGGCTAGTAGTCTCTATCAGATGTACGAGTTACTTACCTTCGGTAACGATGTATCTGGTAGAGACGATTCTAGCCGCAGATTCCTTCACGACCCGCCCTTCCTCCCCGTTCTGCGAGGACCTTCTGTTTGGTTTTCTGCACTTGCCTCCCTCCGGGTGGCTTGTCTTCTGTGGGGGTATGCTTTGCCTCCTCCCAGACAGGATGCTTCGTTCTGCTTGATTGTTCCACCCCTTCCTTTCTGATCCGAGGTTGGTTGGTTCATATGTGCTTCTGCCTCCCTCCACTCTGGTTTTTTCTCCATGTGTAGGGGCCTACTTTGACTCTTCTCCCTTTTACTGGCTTGGGGTTTCTGATTCCTTTGCAGTTCTCTGCGTTAGGGGTTTGTTTGCTTGTACCTCGGCCCTTCGCTCCTTTCAGGGGATACGGCCCTCCTTGGTGGTGTCGTCTGGGGGTGTATTGCTGTTACTCCTCTGTTTCGGGCTTGTTGCCCCTTCACTGTTGTGGATTGTGATTGCAGACTCTCTCTCTCTCTTCTGCTATAGCGTTTTTTCACATGTGTTCTGCCTCCAGGGGGGCTTTCGCCTTAGCTTGCAAGGTTGCTCCTCGGAGCGGTGCTCTGCTCTTTCCCTGCTATGGCTTTCGCTGCTATGGATTTTTGGTACCTTAGTGCTTGGCACTTTTCCAATTGGTGCTGTTCCTCACCTTTCGTTTCTCTCTTCTCTTTTTCACTGATTTTTCGCACACTGTTCCCATATTCGCCACAGTTTTGTTTGTGATGGCTCCGCGTTGTGGCGTGGAAAAGTTCTCCGAAGAAAACTGATGTCAGCGCGCCGGGGTGGGGCTTATGTGACCTCGCTGACATCACGCCCGCGGACAATGTCAGGGCGGAGTCGCGTGGCACCGCCCCCCGGCGCGCAGAGATGCTAGGGCAAAGAAAGTTTTCCAGGTCCAGTCTCACGCCTGGGGATAATTCTACGTTAAGGAATCTGCGGCTAGAATCGTCTCTACCAGATACATCGTTACCGAAGGTAAGTAACTCGTGTATATATATATATATATATATATATATATATACATATATATATATATATATATATATATATATCTGATAGAGACATCTAGTGCAGATTCTTTACTTTAGAATCTTCCTCAGGCTCAGGGGACTGGATCAGGAAATCCGCGTATCGGTAGAGGGCTCCGCACAACTCCGTATCGACGTCGTCCATCCGATGTGACGTTGACGGAGTCCACATAACTCCCTTGACAACGTCAGTCCCTTCTTTTCTGTTTTTGCAACGCAGATCCGTAGCTGTTAGGGGAGCGTTTTTTAGCCTATTTTGACATGTTGTCGAGGAAACAGTGTGCTTTTTGCGATGTCTTTGGGGTTTAAACACTGTGGATCTTGTGACAGACAGATGTCGATCACAGATCCTCATACCATCTGATCTGAAAGAGACTATTAGTTATAGATTCCTTACCTTAGACTTACCCTCAGGCGTCAGACTGGATCTGGAGAAATCTTTTCGTAGCAGTACCCTTGCGCGTCGGTAGGTGGCGTCGGTCGACTCTGCATCCGTTGTCGGCGTTGTGGTCGCCGGGATGACGTCGCGGTGTCTTCTTAGACGCCACCCCTGCGCGCTGACGTCAGTTCTTCCTTTTCCGCGCCAGCCAACGCAAATCCGGAAACAGCGTGCCCTTAGTCACGTTTTGACTAACTCTTTTTTGACTTTTGTCGCCACTTTTTTGAGTCTAAACAACTCCTGGTGCACGAGGGATGTCCAGCCGTCGGCCCGGTTTCAAGCCCTGTGACTTCTGTCAAAAGTTGATGTCGGTAACCGATCCGCACCTTATGTGCCTTTGGTGCCTGGAGCGCGACCACGACCCGAAGTCGTGCTCCGACTGTCCGGCCCTGAACCCGAAGTCTTTGCAGGAGCAGTCACGAAAGCTTTTGGGGGCCCATCAGTCCGCTCCACGCCGCTCGAGGTCCCAGTCGAGGGGAAGGTCGCGGGACCTTCGCACTCATCGGGTAAGTCGAAGCACAAGAAGAAGGCGAAGAAACATCGTCGCTCTTCGCCTTCTCCCCGTCTGTCGGCTGACGCGACGCGGGACCCGGAGCGTCGCCGCTCCCCGGCTCCGGTTTCGGAGCCCGCTGGGACTGCTCCACGCTTCCCTCCCTTTCCGGGAGCTGGAGCCTCCCCTTCCCAGCTTCGTGCCTTTTACGCAGCCCTCCACTCCATCTTTGGGCAGCCCGACTCCGCCGGTGCACCTTTGGACCCCGCGGACTCGGCTGGGAGCTCTAGGCCTTCGATGCCGGCAGCTCCGGCCCTGGCGCCACAGGGCCCCCATGGATCCAGGCCTGGAACCGGATCGGTGCCAGTCGACCTCACTGTATTTTCCCCGGTGCCGATCCCAGTGGCGACACCGGCTGCGCCCCCAGCCGGCGTCGACCCCAGCCTCACCCCCGACTTGGACACGGCGCCGGACCGACGTCTACCAACGCCGGAGGGTACTTTTGCACCGCTGTTCTTCCCTGGCGTTCCCTACTGCCCTGACTGCCAGCCAGAGGAGGGTAAGGAGGACTGGGAGGGGTCTGGTGACCCTCTAGCAGACCACCTTGAGGAGCCGGACTGGCGAGAGGAGTTGGGTGATGCCAGTGGTCTGGATACCTCCCCAGACCTTGGTATGCTTTCTCCCCCTACCGTGGCCACGGAGGAGGGAGCCTCCTACGCTGTGGTGTGGCGTAGGGCGGCTGAGGCCTTGGGCCTTGAGCTTCCTACGGTGGAAGTCAGGACTAACCTCCTGACTGAGGTGCTTCAGCCGGCAGCGGCCTCTTCGGAGCCCCTGCTGCCTTTTAATGAGGCCCTCACTCCTGTGGATAGGATGATTGCCCGACGCCACTGCCCGGCCCTTGGCGACCCACTTTTCCTCTTCCAACACCCTACCCCCGAGAGCTTGGTGGTCCAAGCCTCAACATCCAAAGGCGCGTTCACTACTGTTCCCCCAGATAGGGAATCCAAGAAGCTGGACCATCTTGGGAAGAAGATGTTTTCTTCCCCCAGCTTAGGACTGCGGTCGGTGAACACCGCAGCCCGGAGGAGGCCCGGGCCGTGCTCACCCATGCGGTCGCTGAGGGTAGAGACGCAGCAAAGTTCGCCATCTGCTGTGGGCTGGACACCGCCTACTCGCTGGGTAGGACGATTTCAACGTCAATAGCCCTGAGGCACTACGCCTGGCTGAGGTCCACTGGCTTCTCTGGGGATGTCCAATCGACCCTTTTGGAAATGCCCTTTGATGGCCGTCGCCTGTTTGGGGACGAGGCAGACAAAGCGCTCAAGCGTTTCAAGGACTCTAGGGCTACAGCCAGATCCTTGGGCCTCGCTGCCACGTCTCGCCCCATGCAGTCTGCCTTTCGCCCCTTTCGTGGCTAGGGAAGGGGTGCCCCACCACGTTCCACCCAGAGCCACAGGCCTGCGCAAGCTACCCAGCCTCTGCGCGGCCAGGGACGTGCGACCCAGCGTCGTGGGTGTCTGGGAACCAGCAGGGGGGCCAGTCCCCCATTGCCCCCCTGCAGCAGCCTCCAAACCTTCCTAGTCCGACCGTCCAGGGCCACCAGTTTCCAGTGGGCAGCAGAATTCGCCATCACCCCCCCACTGGCGCAACATCACGTCGGACAGGTGGGTTTTGCAAATTGTCCGAAGAGGCTACTCCCTCCCCTTCGAGACTACCCCTCCCTCCATGCCACCAACACTCCATCGCATGTCGAAGGATCACTTGGCCCTTCTCCGCCAGGAAGTTATGGCTCTCTTAGCCAAGGGAACTATCGAATGAGTCCCTGTGCCAGAAGTAGGTCGTGGTTGCTACTCCCACTACTTCCTGGTACCCAGGAAGGACAAAGGCCTGCGTCCTATCTTAGACCTCAGGGACGTCAACCGCTTCCTCCGGAAGGAGAAGTTCAAAATGTTAACCTTGGCTCAGGTCTTGTCTGCCCTCGACCCTGGAGACTGGATGGTAGCGTTGGACTTGCAGGACGCTTATTTTCACATCCCCGTCTTGCCTGCCCACCTGCGTTACCTACGGTTCACGGTAGGCCACGAGCATTTTCAGTTTACCAAGCTCCCCTTTGGCCTTACCGGCGCCCCCTGGGTGTTCACGAAAGTGATGGCAGTGGTCGCAGCTCATCTGCGCAGATTAGGGGGTCCAGTCTTCCTCTATCTCGACGACTGGCTGTTGAAGGCTGGCTCGCCCCTGGCTTTGAAGCACCAACGGTCAAAACATAAGTTAGTTTCTGATGCCGTCTCCCAACTTTTGGTTGCGGAGCATTCACAGGAGTCCACCCCACACCTCCCTAAATATCCTGGAGCCGGGGTGACTCTAGTCCAAATGCAGGACTATTACATTTCCCTGCATGAAGTCTTTGTGCCCCCCTCTGGTGTGGCTTTGTGCCCCAAGGAGGGGAGAGGTGCCCTGACTGCATCCTCACCAGCGGGTTCGAGCTCGGTGACAGATGGGCCCGCTGAATCCATTATCATACAGGAGGCGCCGCAGAACAGCCTTACGGGGCTCACACCTTCGGGATCGGCGTAGCCAATGACGTCGGCAGCGCAGATCAACAACAGACCCATTACTCTTTCCGACGTCAATATGACTACGCAACGGCGTCGGATATGGCACCGATGGAGCCGTCTGCTTTAGGCAACTCTCCACCTGTCCTTATGCAACCTATCTGAAAGAGACACGTTAGTGACAGATTCCTTACCTTAGAATATCCCCAGGCGTCAGGCTGGATCCGGAAAGTTTTGCGTAGCAGTACCCGTGCGCGTCGGTGGCGGCGTCGTGCGGCTCCGCGTCCGTCGTCGGCGTCGTGATCGCCGGGATGACGTCGCGGGCAGTACTTGGCGCCGCCCCTGCGCGCTGGCGTCAGTTCTTCTTTTTCCGCGCCAGCAAGCGCAGATCCGGGAAGAGCAGTGCCCTGGTCATTTTGACCATACTTTTTGGTGAATTTTTTCACTGTTTTTTCCATACTTTCAAGGTGTTGTAGGGATGCCCGGCTTCAAGCGATGCGGCGCCTGTGCGCGGATGATGTCCGTCACCGACCCGCATTGGGAGTGTCTCTTCTGCCTCGGCCGAGGCCACGACACGGAGTCTTGTCCCGAATGCCAGGCCCTCAACCCGAAAGCTTTGCGAGAGCGGTCTCGAAAGCTCCTCGAGGCCCGGCATTCGGCTCCACGGAGGCCCCGGTCGCGTGAGAGGTCCAGGGGTCGCTCGCGGAGTGCACACCGTTCGTCGGCGCCGAAGTCTTCTTCGTCCGGTAAGTCAAAGCACAAGAAGTCCAAAAAGCATCATCGCTCTAGGACTTCGCCTCGCCGGTCTCGCGACTCGGCTGAGGCCCCTCCCGGCAACGTCCCCGCCCCCGCGGCCCCGTACTTGCCTCTGGAGTCGCCCCCACCATACCCGCCCTTCCCGGGTTCGGGGCGGATCCGGCCAAGGTACAGGAATTCCTGTCGGCCATGGCCCGCCTCTTCGGGCCTTCAGGCCCCTCCGGTGCGCCTTCGGGCCCCGCGGGCCCTGATGGGGTTGCTCCGGCGTCGCCCGGCGGCTCCGGCGTCGCCCGTGCCTCCAGCCTCGATCCCGGCTTCGGCCCCGGCCTCGATCCCGGCTCCACAACCCCCATCGACGCCGGTCGACCTCACGACACCTCCGCCGGCGCCGATGTCTCCGGTGCCGTTCTCGGCCGCCGCCCTGGGCTCCGGGCGGCAGCGTCCCCCAGTTCCTTCCGGCTCCGGACATGGACCCGGAGCGACGTCGCTCGACGCCGGCTCCGGCGCCGATGGGACCTTGGGTCCCCAACTGTCCCTCCTCCTCCTTATTTTGAACCAGCGGAGGACCAGTTGGACTGGGAGGGGTCTGATGACCCTCTGACGCGACACTGTCAGTATGATGAGGTCTGGACAGAGAGTCTAGGGGAGGCCAGTGGTCTGGATACTTCCCCTGACACTGGCATGCTGTCTCCTCCCGTGGCTACGTAGGAGGGAGCCAATTTTCGTACGGTGTTGCGTAGGGCAGCTGGGGCCTTACGTCTCCAACTCCCTACTTTGACGGTCAAGCCTAACATCTTGACAGAGGTGCTTCAGCCGGCAGCCTCCTCTGCGGAGACTGTGCTGCCGTTTAACGACGCCCTCACTGACGTTCTTTTGGGCGCCTGGTCCAAGCCCAACACAGGGGCTCCTGTGGATCGGAACGTGTCACGACGCCATCGCCCAGCTCCGGGCGACCCCCTGTTTCTCTCTGTCCACCCCACTTCTGAGAGCTTGGTTGTCCAAGCCTCCGCTTCCCAAACCGCCTTCCCTACCGCTCCTCCGGCTTAGGGAATCCAAACGCCTGGATCAGTTTGGGAAGAAAGGTTTTTCTTCCTCCAGTGCTGGCTTGCGGTCCGTTAACACCGCTTGTCTTTTGGGCCGATATACCCACTCCCTGTGGGATTCGGTGGCGGATGTTTTACCCCAGTGTCCTGAGGAGGTCCAGGCACTGCTTTCCCGCGCCATTGCGGAAGGAAGGATGCGGCCAAATACACTATCCGTTGTGGCCTTGACACCGCCGACTCGCTGGGCAGGTCTATTGCAACGACGGTGGCGCTCCGACGCCACGCCTGGCTGAGAACCACTGGTTTTCAGGGGATGTCCAGAATACTCTCATGGACATGCCCTTTGATGGAGTCGGTCTTTTGGGTCCAAAGCAGACCATGCGTTGGAGCGCTTTAAGGACTCACGGGCTACTGCCAAGTCCCTGGGCCTTTCTGCTACACGCCCTCCGCTGACTTCTGCTTTTCGCCCCTATCGTGGCCACGGTAGGGCGCCCCTTCACGTCAGCAGCCCAGCCACCGGCCCGCGCAGCAGGCGTCTTCGCGTGGCCGAGGGCGTGGATTCCGCCGTGGCGGATCGGGCAACCAGCGTGCGGGTCAGGCCACCACCTCCAACCCGTCCGCGGCCTCCAAGCCCTCCTAGTCCCTCCTTTCAGGTGCACGGCACGCCAGTAGAGGGCAGGGTCCGCCATCACCTTCCCCACTGGCGCACCATCACCTCGGACAGGTGGGTCTTGGACATTGTCCGAAGGGGCTACTCCCTCCCCTTCGAGACCACCCCCCAGCCATGCCACCTCAATTCCACCGCATGTCAGGGGATCACTTGGTGCTTCTACAGAAGGAAGTCACGGCCCTCTTGACCAAGAGGGCCATCGAGCGTGTTCCGACCCCAGAAGTAGGCGTGGTTGCTACTCCCACTACTTTCTGGTGCCCAAAAGGACAAGGAGGACATGCGTCCTATCTTGGACCTCCGGAACGTCAATCGCTTCCTCCGGAAGGAGAAGTTCAAGATGCTCACCCTAGCTCAGGTCTTGACTGCCCTCGACCCTGGAGACTGGTTGGTAGCGTTGGACTTGCAGGACGCGTATTTCCACATCCCCGTCCTGCCGGCCCACCGGCGTTACCTTCGGTTCACGGTAGGCCCCGAGCATTGTCAGTTCACTGTGCTCCCCTTTGGCCTTACAAGTGCCCCTCGGGTGTTCACGAAAGTGATGGCGGTGGTCGCAGCTCATCTGCGCCGGGCAGGGGTTTCAGTCTTCCCCTACCTCGACGACTGGCTGCTGAAGGCGGGCTCGTCCCAGGCAGTCGTCTCCCACCTCCAGACTACGGCCGAACTCCTGCACTGCGCTGGGGTTCTCCATCAATGTGCCGAAGTCGCATCTGATTCCTTCTCCACAGCTCCTTTTCATCGGAGCAGTTCTGGACACGACGCAGTTTCGGGCCTATCCTCCCGAACGGCGAGTCCGGGATATTCAGGCTATGATTCCGATCTTTCGGCCTTTATCCTGGGTTTCGGTACGGATGACCCTGAGGCTGCTGGGCCTCATGGCCTCCTGCATCCTGCTGGTCAATCATGCCAGATGGCATATGCGGGCTCTGCAGTGGGACCTGAAGTTCCAGTGGGCTGCAAAACAGTTGCAGTGGTGGCTCTCGAACCGGCAATGGGTCATGGGCAGATCCCTCTCCCTTCCCCAGCCAGAGCACACAGTTGTGACGGACCCGTCCCTTCTGGGATGGGGCGGTCACATGGGAGAGGCGGAGATCAGAGGCCTCTGGTCTCCGGCGGAGTCCCGGCTCCATATCAACCTTCTGGAGCTCCGGGCGATCCGACTTGCACTCAAGGCATTCCTTCCCTCTGTCAAAGGGAAGGTAGTGCAGGTGTTCACAGACAACACCACCGCCATGTGGTACTGCAACAAACAAGGCGGGGTGGGGTCGTGGACCCTTTGTCAGGAGGCTCTGCGCCTCTGGACATGGCTGGAACATCAGGGCATGTTCCTGATGGTTCAACACCTGGCAGGTTCCCTGAACGCCAGGGCGCGGACGAACTCAGCCGCAGGTGCATGATGGATCACGAATGGCGTCTTCACTCGGAAGTGGCGCAAGGACTCTTTCTACAGTGGGGAGAGCCTTGGTTAGATCTATTCGCCACCGAAGAGAGCGCGCAATGTCATCAGTTCTGCGCGTTGGAATTTCCAAGGCGGCACTCGCTCGGCGACGCTTTTCGTCACGAGTGGAGTTGCGGTCTATTGTACGCCTTTCCGCTTATACCACTTCTACCCAGAGTGTTGAAGAAGATTCGGCACGACCGGGCCCAAGTCATTCTTGTGGCTCCGGACTGGGCTCGAAGAGTTTGGTATCCCGAGCTACTCAATATGAGCATAGATCCCCGATCCGTCTGCCTCTTCGGGAGGATCTTCTGTCGCAGCAGCAGGGGACGGTCCTCCACCCGAACCTGTCCAGTCTACACCTGCTTGCGTGGAGATTGAGCGGCGGCAGTTGATTCCTTTCGACTTGCCTCCCGAAGTTTGTGATGTGATTCTGGCAGCCAGGCGTCCCTCCACTAAGGTGGTATACGCCTGCAGGTGGAACAAATTTGTGGCATGGTGCACAGCAAAGGCTGTGAATCCCCTTTCTGCCCCTCTTTCTGAGGTCCTTCTGTTCCTTCTCTCTCTGGCCCAACAGGGTTCTGCCCTGGGTACCATCAAGGGTTATCTTTGTGCTATCTCGGCCTTCCTCAGGCTCCCTGATCAGCCCTCCCTTTTCAAGTCCCCTGTTGTTAACAGGTTCTTAAAAGGCATTACTCACCTCTTCCCTCCTGTTCCGTTTGTGATGCCTCAGTGGGACTTGAACTTGGTTCTTACCTTTTTAATGTGCGCTCCCTTTGAGCCTCTGCATAACTGTCCTCTTCGTCTTCTGACTCTGAAGACAGCCTTTCTGGTGGCCATCACCTCCGCTCGGCGGGTGAGTGAGCTCCAGGCTCTATCTTGCAAACCTCCCTTTCTGTCTGTTCATCCAGACAAGGTTGTTCTTCGGACGCGTCCGTCCTTCTTGCCAAAGGTGGTTACTGCTTTCCACATTGGGCAGACCATCACTTTGCCCACCTTCTTTCCGCCTCCGCATCCTTCTAGAGAGGAAGAGAGGCTCCACCGTCTGGACCCAAAACGTGCGCTCTCCTTCTATATCGACCGCACAAAACACTTCCGGGTGGATGACCAGCTCTTTGTTGGCTACGTGTGCGCCAAAAAAGGTCGGGCGGTGCACAAGAGGACCATCTCCCGCTGGGTTACCTTGTGCATCAAGACCTGCTATTCTTTGGCTAAGAAGGAGCCTCCTGTTGGGCTGCGTGCCCATTCCACGAGGGCAACGGCTGCTACCACGGCCTTGGGCCGCGGTGTTCTGCTGCCGGTTATCTGTCAGGCAGCTACGTGGGCCTCGCTGCACACGTTTACAAAGCATTACTGCCTTGACAGTCAGGTCCGGAGGGACGGCTTCTTTGGCTGTTCTGTCCTCCAGGACTTCCTTGTCTGATCTTTGTTCGCAGACCCACCACCGGGGTTGGTATTGCTGGGGTATCTATTCTAAGGTAAGGAATCTGTCACTAACGTGTCTCTTTCAGATGCACAAGTTACTAACTTGTGTAACGATATATCTGTAAGAGACAGTAGTTAGTGACAGATTCCTACCGCCCACCCATCCTCCCGTTCTGCGAACTGATTTCTAGGGTTAAGGACATCCCTTTCAGGGCCCTAGTATTTTTCAGACACCTGTGTCAGCTTCTTGCATGGCTCTGCGTTCCTGGCGCGGAAAGTCGTGTACAGAACTGACGTCAGCGCGCAGGGCGGCGCCTAAGTACTGCCCGCGACGTCATCCCGGCGATCACGACGCCGACGACGGACGCGGGAGCCGCACGACGCCGCCTACCGACGCGCTAGGGTACTGCTACGCAAAACTTTCCGGATCCAGCCTGACGCCTGGGGATATTCTAAGGTAAGGAATCTGTCACTAACTACTGTCTCTTACAGATATATCGTTACACAAGTTAGTAACTTGTGCGTTTCTGCTTTTCCTATGGGAATGCACAGTTTTGCAGGTGAAGGGGAGAATATAGGGTGTCAAAACCCTTTGGACAGTGCTGTCCAGCCTCCTTTGGAGGAAAATTGGCTGACTGAGCTGGGTGATGCTAGTGGACTTTAGTCCTCTACAGTTTCAGATTTACTTACCCCACCTGGTATGGCAATGGAGGTGAGTTCCTCTTATGCGGCGGTATTGAGGAGGTCAGCTGTAGTTTTAGGTTGCCAGCTTCCCTGGGTGGAATTGCCCACGGGCCCTTTAGTGGATGTTCTTCACCAAGGTGAGACAGGGGTGGAGCCTTTACTCCCTTATAATGAGTCTCTACATGACCTTTTGTTAGGAGCTTGGGCGAAATCAGTATCGGAAGTTCCAGTTGATCTGGCTATAGCCCTGGAGAGCCAGTTTGTCTTGTGCTACATCCCACCACAAAAGAACTGGTGGTACCGGCTTCTACAGCTTCGCTGGACCCTGGTATCCTTCCCTTGGTTCCACCAAATAAAGAGTCCAGATGGTTAGAGCATTCTTGAAGGAATTTATTCTCTTCTGTTAGTTTGCCATTGAGGTCGTTAAACATGGCATTTGTTTTGGGCAGATTTTCTCATGCTTTGTGGTTCATCAGCAACCTTCTCTTTTCAGAGGAAGTCAGGAGTGAACACATACGGGTGGTACAAGATGGTCGGGAAGCAGCAAAATTCACCATAAAATGTGGTATGGACACCACCAATTTTGTGGGGAGAGCTATGGCTCAGTCAGTTGCGCTGGGCAGACATGCATGGCTGCGTCAGTCGGGGTTTTCGGAGCCTGTACAGGATAGCCTGTAAGATATGCCGTTTGATGGTGTACATTTAATTGGTGAACATGCTGATTCGGCTTTATGGCGATTCAGAACTGGTCGGTGTGATAAAGCCACCTAGTCAGGTCTTTGAATGTTCTGGCAGATTTTTCCTTTCTGACTTGTGTGAAAAGAAGTGTTTATACATGACTGAGTTGCAATATGTATTTTGTCTGGTGACGACCAGTGTGGTGTTTCTGCTTAATGCAGAGATCTGAAAGAAACACGTAGTGATAGATTCCTTACCTTAGAATATCCCCAGGCGTCAGTCTGGATCTGGAAAGTTTTCATCAGCAGTACCCCTGCGCGTCGGAAGGTGGCGTTGTGCGGCTCCGCGTCCGTCGTAGGCGTCGTGATCGCCAGGATGATGTCGCGGCAGCTACTTAGATGCCGCCCTCGCGCGCTGACGTCAGTTCTTTCTTTTTCCGCGCCAGCAAGCGCAGATCCGGAGAGAGCGGTACCCCCAGTCCTTTTTTGACTGAGTTTTTGGAGATTATTTGTCTCAGATTTTTTGAGTTGATACGACTCTTGGTGCAGTCAGGGATGCCCAGGTTTAAATCTTGCGAGGACTGTCATCGCATGATGTCGGTCACGGACCCGCACCGCGTGTGTCTCTTCTGCCTGGGGCGCGACCACGACCCCAAGTCGTGCCCCGACTGCCGGGCCATGGCGCCGAAGACTTTGCGGGAGCGGTCCCGAAAGCTGCTTGAAGCCCGACAGTCGGCTCCGCGCCGTCTGAGGTCGAGGGACCGGTCGCGGAGCCGCCCACATCGGAAGTCACCTGAATCGAAGTCTTCGCACTCGGGGTCAGGTAAGGTGAAGCACAAAAAGAAGTCAAAGAATCGTCCTCGTTCTTCGACTTCTCCTCGCCGGTCGCGCGACTCAGGTGTGGGTGGTGCCACCCCCGCGGCTCCGGCGGAGCCTACGCAGTCGTAGGTGACCTACCCGCCTTTTCCGGGTTCATCGGCGACTCCGGCCCAGGTACAGGAATTCCTGTCCGCTATGGCTCGCCTTTTTGGGCCATCGGGCCCCTCCGGTGCGCCTTGGGGCCCCGTGGGCCCGACTGGGAGTCCTCGCCCTTTCACGCCTGTGGCTCCGGCCCCGACGTCGCTGTCGGCTCCGGCCTCGGTGCCGCAGGACTCCCATGGATTCCGTCGTGGATCCCGGTCGACGCCGGTTCACCTAGTCACACCTCCACCGACGTCGACCCCACCGGCACCATGATCGACGTCGAACCCGACGTGGATACGGTGCCGGAACTGTGTCGACTGACGCCGATTCCGACACCGCTTGGGAATCTGTTTCCCTATATCCATCCTCCTCCTTTTCGGTCTGTACAACAGCAAAAGGAGGAAGGGGAGGATTGGGAGGGGTCGGAAGACCCTCTCACAGCTCAATGTGAGTATGACCCGGACTGGGCTGAGGAGCTGAGGGACGCCAGTAGTCTGCACACCTCTCCAGACCGTGGCATGATGTCTCCTCCTACCGTGGCAACGGAGGAGGGCGCTAGTTTTTCTGTGGTGTTGCGTAGGGCTGCCGAGGCACTCCACCTTCAGCTACCTACTGTGGCCGTCAGGACTAACCTCCTGACAGAAGTGCTTCAACCAGCAGTTTCCTCTGCGGAGCCACTGCTGCCCTTTAATGAAGCACTCTCTGATGTTCTTCTGGGCTCCTGGTCCAAGCCCAGCACAGGGGCTCCTGTGGACAGGAACGTGGCCCGACGCCATCGCCCGGCCCCGGGCGACCCCCTTTTCCTCTCTCAACACCCCACCCCTGAGAGCTTGGTTGTCCAAGCCTCTGCTTCCCCAAGCGCATTCCCTTCCGCACCCCCGGATAGGGAATCCAAGAGGCTGGAACAATACGGAAAGAAGATTTTTTCTTCTGCCAGCCTAGGGCTGCGGTCTGTGAACACCGCATGCCTCTTGGGCCGCTATTCGCACTCCTTGTGGGATACGGTAGCGCAGGTGCTGCCTAGCTGTCTGGAGGAGGCCCGGACGGCACTCTCGCAGGCTATTGCTGAGGGGAGAGATGCAGCCAAGTTCACAATCCGTTGTGGCGTTGACACCGCCGACTCACTAGGCAGGGCGATTTCCACGACAGTGGCGCTCCGCCACCACGCCTGGCTGAGGACAACTGGCTTTTCGGGGGTTGTCCAAAACACTTTGATGGACATGCCCTTTGATGGCATTCGCCTCTTTGGCAACAAGGCAGACAGTGCTTTGGAGCGCTTTAAGGACTCAAAGGTTGTTACTGCCTTCCATATCGGGCAAACTATCACCTTGCCCACTTTCTTTCCGCCTCCGCACCCTTCCAGAGAGGAAGAGAGGCTCCACCGTCTGGACCCAAAACGTGCGATCTCATTTTACCTCAACTGCACTGAACAGTTCCGGGTGGATGACCAGCTCTTTGTTGGCTACGTAGGCGCCAAGAAAGGCCGGGCTGTACACAAGAGGACTATCTCCCGCTGGGTTGTCTTGTGTATAAAAGCCTGCTATTCTCTAGCTAAAAAGGAGCCTCCGGTGGGGCTGCACGCCCATTCTACCAGGGCAACAGCAGCTACTACGGCATTACTTTCGGTAACTCATCTGTTAAATACAGGATCTAGCCGCAGATTCCTTAACGACCCACCCATCCTGCCCGCTTTGCGAACAAAGTCTTCTTTGGTCTCACACAGTTTATTTTTGCATTCACATCCTAAAAACAAAACATTGGTGATTATCGGACACAAGGGCGTCTTTTATTATTAGCACACTGTTTCAATAGGCAGTTTCTATATGTGGCTCCACGTTTTGAACGCGGAAAATAGTCACAGAAGAAACTGACGTCGGCGAGGGAATTATATGGACTCCGTCGACGTCACATACGGTGGACGATTTAGATACGGAGTCGCGAGGCGCCCTCTACTGATGCGTGTACGTGCTATGAGAAAACATTTCCGGATCCAGTCTCGCGCCTGGGGAAGATTCTAAAGTATGGAATCTGCGGCTAGATCCTGTCTCTATCAGATAATGCGTTACCGAAGGGAAGTAACTTGTGTGTGTGTATATATATATATATATATGTGTGTGTGTGTACACATCAAAACAAATCCCGTAACTCAGACGAAAGTCAAATCCGGGTACGGACCCCAATTTTCCTCAATGCAAAATGTATTTCATTAACCCACTCATGTCCATGACGCGTTTCGGCCCAAAACAATGGCCTTGCTCACATACGCGCTGCATAGTCAAACAGTTTCTTTTATATTCACCACGTGATCAAGGCATGTTGACAATGGTAACTAACAACAGACTACTGCTTTTTCAAAATCACTCCGTTTTGTTGGAAAAAAGGCTGGTAAGGACAATTTGATCAATGTGCAAATAATGGGTACAAGGTTAATAAATATATGCTTGGGTGCAAAACATAATTTAAATATTATCTCAATATATGATATTCTACATTAGATAAACAAATATATTATTTAAAAACCATGTAGATAGAAACAATATGTAAAGTGCATGTTATGAAAAGTTCCTGTGGTTAACTTCAGTATTGACCAAATATGTGGTCAGCCTTGGGAGAGGCGATTAATTGTATTTAGTGTCTTCAAATATCATTGTATTAACTATATAAATATACTCAATAAATATCTACACTTTACATACTTAAAAAACAAAATTGAGCCCATAGTGAGCTTAGTTGTTATTCTTGATCCAATCCCAGGTTGGTTGAACATCAGTTAAAAATGTCAAATTACATGCAATTTCCATGTCAATCTATACAACAGTACTGTGGGGTGTGTATTTGCCACAAATATTGTCCCCACCTTAAAAAATTATTCACCCAATTGCGACATTGTCATAATGAATCTGCACAAAGAAAACTCAAACCTGTTACTCATGTGTTTAAACCATTGTTGTCAACTACATAAAGTGCTATGTGCTAGAGGTGCATATTGAAAAAGTGCATTGTTAGGGAACTTGTCTAGCAGCTTATCTTATGTGCAAATATTTATTATTAATAGGGAATTCAGTTGTCTCCTGCTAAATAAACATGTTGGCATCCTCATGTAAATGTTATGTGCTTATAGAAAATTATGAAGATGTTCACTGGCGTTCAGGCCATTAGGCGATTTTTTTTTTTGATAATCAATTTTATTGGTTTTAAGAGCAAACAAAACATCAGCACAAGACATTTCAAAATTATATAAGACGTTTCCGCAAGAGGTAATCCGAAATACAGACAGAATATTGAGCAAGCAAGCCATCTAGACAGAAGGGCTGTCTACATAGGTATGAAGGTGTATGGGGGATATATTTAGCCCAGTTGATTTAGCCATTTGCCCCAAACCCTGTTGTATTTGGCCGGGCATCCACGAGCCTCAAATAGGGGTTCTTCGTGAGCGGCGCACCAGTCCACCCCTCTGCGCCATTTTGCTATACTCGGGGGTTTGACCTGCGCCCAGGCCACTGCGATGTCGCGTTTGGCCATGGCAATTGCCATCCCTAGGAATAGTTTGTCTGATCTAGAGCCGTCCAGGCCATCCAACACCCCAAGGATGAGGCGTTGGAGACCTGCCAACCCAGTATCTGCGTGAGTTCAGACTCTAACCCTGTCCAGTACGGGGTAAGATTGGGGCATGTCCACACCATGTGATAGAAATCTGCCGGTGCATGGCCGCAGCGCGCGCAGTCCGGGGAGGGACGCAAGCCAGCTTTATGTAGTCGCGCTGGGGTGAGGTAAGCTGTGTGCAAGTAGTAGAGCTGAATGAGACAGAGTTTGGCCGAGGTCGCAGTGGTTTTGGGAGCCATAAGGGCATCGCGCCAGTCCTCCTCCTCCAGGGGGCCCAGCCATCCCTCCCAGCGAGTACGGAGCGGGTCAAGAGTTGTCGGGCCGTTGTTGACCAGGGTGCGGTATATCCGAGACACCCCTCCCCGTCCCAGGTTCCCCATCATGACTTGGGCTTACAGCGGGCTGAATTCAGGGAGTGACGTGCCTGTTGAGATGTGTGCATTGAGGGCATGGCGGAGTTGTAAATATTTGTAAAATTGAGAGGTGTGTAGGGTGTGGCGTTTCTGTAAGTCAGGGAAGGCCCTAATATGATCTCCTACCCAAACATCCCCCAGTAGAGATATCCCTATGTGCTCCCACCGTCGGAAGCCCGTGAGGGTTGCTACTTCCGTTAACCATAGGCCTTGCCAGGGAGGTGAGTGCTGGGTCAGTCGTTTATCCCACCTTGTGTGCCGTAGGGCCGTGCGCCAGGCCACGAGGACCGCTCTGGTGATCTGTGGTATCGTTTTGGGTATTGGGGTCCCGTATAGATATGATTGTATTTGGGGGAAGTCCAGGTCTTTGAGTTCTGTTTTGTAGGCCGGGTCAGACCAACCCCTGGTGAACCAGTCGTGGATGACGAGGAGTCTGGTAGCTGATGAGGATGGTCGATTGCCAATCGAAGCATTCCCTAGAGGGATGAAAGGGGACAAGGGTGGATTTAGCCGGGTTGAGCCGGAGACCAGAGACGTTTTCGAAGGCTTGGAGTAACTCGAGGCATCTAAGGCCAGAGCTGGCTGGGTCCGCCAGGAAAAGCAGGACATCGTCCGCGTACAGGGCGATTTTGTCAACGTGATGATGTCCCCAAGCCCAGCCCTGGACCCGGTGATCATCCCGAATAAGGCAGGCCAGGGGTTCCATCGCTAGCGCGAATAGTAGGGGTGAGAGGGGGCACCCCTGTCGTGTGCCTCTCTGGATTGGAAATGCCTTCGAGAGGGCACCATTGGTAAGAACTCTGGCTCTGGGATTGGAGTATAGGACTCAAACAAAAAGCCGGAATTGGTGGCCAAAACCCATCGCCTGAAGGACTTCGTCCAAATATCGCCAGTCTACCATATCGAAAACTTTTTCGAAATTGACAAGGAGAAGCGTCAGGTACGGTGTGAGGAGCTGGCGGTGTGCTAGGGCGAGATGGAGGCGTCTTAGGCAGTGTCTGGTGCCACGCATTGGCATGAAGCCACATTGGTCCGGGTGGACCAGCTTGTGTAGAAGGGGGCGGAGTCGTTGGGCCAGGACTGTGGCATATATTTTCATTTCAGTATTAATTAGAGAGATCGGGCGGTAATCCGTGCATACAGGAGAGGGCAGTTGGGTCTTGGGGATCACAACAATAGTTGCTACATCGGTCTCAGGGGGAAAGGAACCCACTTCGACGACATGATGATAGAGCTCAACGAGGTGGAGAACTAACAGGTCCCTGTAAGCCGCATAGTACTCTTGCGGAAAGCCATCCGGCCCTGGCGTTTTCCCGGCTTTCAGCAGGGAGATGGCACCATGTATTTCCTCTGGGGAGATCTAATTCTGTTGTTTCCGCCTCGGTGAGGCAAGGGAGTTGGGTCTCCGCCTGGCCTAGCATATCTGAGAGAGTAGCCTCTGGTTCGCGGGCGGAATAGAGCCGGGCGTAGTAATCCGCGTACGCTTGCGCGATTGCGGGCGACGTGTGTTGGCTGTTGCCCGAGGCGTCTCAGACTTCAGGTATGATCCTGTTAGCTTTTGGGTAGGAAATTAGATTGTGCAGCAGCTTCCCATTTTTATCGCCCCAACCATATACTCGGGCCACAGAGGAACGCCATATCATCATGGCCGAGTCTAGTGAGATCTGCCTAATTTCTTCTCGAATAGCCGCGAGTTGCCTGTCCCGGCGAACGTCAGAGGCCCCAGAAAGGGCTCAAGTAGGGTCAGGCGGTCGTTCCGTGCCACCCGCTTCACGTTTACCTGGCCTCTGGCCACTCCCCGGATAGTGGCTTTACTGGCCTCCCAGAGAGTGCCCCGGGATGGAACTGAGCCCTGATTATTAAGGAAATAGAGACTTAGTTCTACCTCTATTGCTTTCCTGACCTCCTTGCCTTGTAAGAACCAAGCGTTCAACCTCCATGGCATCAGAGTCGTGTTTGAGGTTCCGCCCAAGCGTAAAGACAGGGCCGAGTGATCCGAGATTCCCCGGGGGAGGATGGAAATAGCAGAGACGTTCTGACAGTCGGGGGCTGGTAGAAGGAGCAGGTCAATGCGGGAGTGTGTGTGGTGGGCCGCTGAGGTATGAGTATATTGAGTACCTTGAGGATTCCATATCCTCCAGACGTCGCACAGACTGAGGGCGGCTGACCAGTCAGTTAACTTTTTAGCGTGGGCCAGTCTCGTCAGGGAGGGGGCGCCAGTCGCGTCAAGTGCCGGTTGCATCACTGCATTAAAGTCGCCCCCAATTATAGTCTGACCCAGGGGCAGGGAGGAAATTATATCAGTGAGGCGGAGGAGGGTCGAGGTGAGTGTTGCAGGTGGGACGTATACGGAAGCCAGGTTCAGGGTATTCCCTTCGAGCTTCCCGGACACGGTCACAAACCGACCCTGCGGTTCCGTCATGATGTGATCAGGGGTGAAGGGGAGCCCCCGGCGTGCTAGGACTGCAACCCCTCGTGAGCCCCGTTCAAAGCCAGAATGCCATACCCTGTCGAAACCATATCGTGCGAGGAAGGGACAACGGGTTCCCAGGAGGTGGGTTTCCTGAAGCAGGAGGATATCAGGCGCATACTTGAGGACTGCCGTTCGCTTGATGCGATCTAATAGCCCGTTCACGTTCCAGGACAGAACATGGAGGGATCTACCTATGGTGGACATCTGAGTCGTGGGTGGTGTGTAAAAGCATCAGGTTGAAGGGCTGTGGCCCTCAAGGGGGGCCGAAGCACTCCATCATAACCTTGCAGGTTTGGCTTGCGCGGTGTGCTGTACTGTCGTGCGGTGTCAGTGCAGTGGGCAAGTGTCAGGGTGCTGAAGACAAACAAGAAGGGTGACCAGAACATGGTCAGGACTAAAACAACTCTGGGGACAACGGTCCCCACCCTACCCCCTCAATCCCCCCCACCCTATACTTCCGGAACCGAAGCATCTGTCGCCCTGAAAGAAAGAAAGTTATTTGACAGTAACAATAAGCTAAACTGAAACGCTTAGCTGGGCACTGCGTGGTAATGGTGGACCCCTCCACATTAGCGGATATGATAGTGTCATTAGCATGCCTTTGCATCAGCATTGTCCGTGAGGTATATCATCTCTCACTGACCAGTCAAGGTCTCTGTGGTACATGCATCAGCACCCCTTTCAGACTCTCTAGATCACAGGACGTCTGGAACGATCGGAGTCTGAGGCCGCAGGATTCAGAGCACCGGAGGGGGTCGGGCTGCGACGTTGATCCTCGGAGCTCGCACGGCTCCGGTCCCGGGGGGGTCGGGGGGCCGCAGCGGCAGTGAGTCCTCGAGCAACCAGGCTGGGTGACGCGGATACCCTCTCGTGCCGTCCTCGCCCCCTGCGGGATCGTGTGCATCTCCTCTGTTGCTTAGGAGGGAGCGGGCCAGTTTTCCGCGAACCAGACAGTTCGGTGAGGGAGGCTGAGCGGACCCGCAGGGGTCGTTCCTCCGTCAGCCAGGTCCATGCAGACTGTGGGGTGTCGAAAAAAAGCGTCTTGTTCTGGAAAACAACTCGCAGGCGGGCCGGGAAGAGAAGGCCGTATCGCAGGCCCAGGTTACGGAGTTTTTGCTTGACCTCTGTGTAGGAACGACGCTGGTCCTGAACCTCTCTTGTGTAATCCGGGAAGAGCATTATAGTATGGTTTTGGAACTTCAGGGGACCCTGGGCCCGGGCCGCGTTCAGGATAGCGTCCCTGTCCCTAAAGTTTAGGATTCTCGTGATGATTGGACGGTGCAGGGCACCAGGGGGGCGGCTTAGGGGCCAGGGAACGGTGGGCGCGCTCAATTGCAAACCATGTTGAGAGAGCATCTTTGGGCATCCAGGATTTCAGCCAGGTTGCCACGAAGGTGGCCGCATGACCCTCCTCGACTCCCTCAGGGAACCCCACCAGGCGCAGATTGTTGCGGCGTGAGCGATTCTCGGCATCCTCAGCCCTGCGGTGCAGCTCCGTAGTGCGTGTCTGCAGGCGGGATACCTGTTCCTTCAACTGGCCGAGCTCATCCTCTACTGTGGAAATGCGGGTCTCCGCTTCCGAGATCCGTGCTGTGGCGTTGCGCAGGTCTTGGCGGATGAGGGCCATGTCGACCCGGACCTCGCCGATCTTGCTCTCCATGGATGCCTGGAAAGCGGCGATGGCCTGCAGGATGGTCGATAGGTCGCCCCCAGCAAGGGAGGGACCCCCAGACGACCCCTCCGCCGGGTTCCGTTCAGTTGTAGTATACTGGTCCATTTTGGTTTGGTTCTGTGTTGTGGAGGCCTTAGGGGCGCGGTCCTTTCCCATCGCGGCGTCAGGAGGGGGCAACAGCCGCCCGGGGCGCCGGAGCACGTGGGTACCAAAGTCACGGCGGGGGGATCCCCAGCCCAAGGGCAGCCCATGGGTAGTGACGGCCCAGTGGGCCCCCCGGGGGTCTGGGTCCCACCGCTTCTCAACTGCTGGATGTAGAGCGGCCCATAAAGCTTAGGCGTGGGTAAGCCGCGTTTTCTCCCCACTCAGCGGCGGCCTGAGCTGCGAGTGTCCAGGAGGGTCCACGTGGGAGCAGAGGAGAGAAGATGGGTGGGCTCCCTTCCGGAACCCCTTCGCCGCTCGATTAGCGTGGCCGAGCTCACCCCCCACTGGCCCACCGCTGTGCTGGTATTGGGCCTTAGTGCGTAGGGGAGAAATGTGCAGATTGGGCCCACTCACAGCCGCTGGTAACACTCACTGGGGTCGTCGCGGGCTCCTCCCAGGCCTGCCCGTCACTCCAAAAGGCCTTTTCAAGCCCCAGGCGTGCAGCCCCTCACCAAGCCCCACAGGCCCAGTCAGCTCCAGCCCGCAGAGGGACATAGCCAGAGGAGGGAGAGGCAGGGGACCGCCCCGCCGGCGATTGCTCCTCCGCCGCCCGAGGCGGCGGCCAAAAGTGTGGGGATGCTGCAGAAGGTCCTTACTGGGCGGCCGGCCGCACCCCCAGGGCAGACCCCCTGAGGCGTCTGGAGCCGGCGGGGGTCAATCGCCTCCCACAGCGGGGCCCAGGCAGGAGGTCACGGAAGGCAGGAAGGAAGTACTGCAAGGGCCTCTGTAGGCTGTTCTTCTCACCGCCCGCCAAGGAGCAGGGGGCCTCCAGGGGGCGCGGGCCAGCCAGGGGCAGCAGCACCTCCTCGGGCGCTGTCAAGGCACACCTCGGGCTGGTGACCGGCGGGGCGTCGGAAGAGGAAGTCCCTCACAGGCGGTCCCCGGGGGGGCCACAACAGGCCAGAGCGGAGGTCGTCCCATGGAGCAAGTGGGGGCAGGCCCGCCGCAGACAGCAGGGACACCACTGGATTAGGCCCGGCCAGGCAACGGGGTCGCCGAGGTCCCATGCCGGTAGCGGGAAGGAGGAGGGGGGAGGAGAAGGAGGTGGAGCCCTCCGCTGCTCGGTGCGTGCAGCCGATCTCTCTGCCACGATCGCGCTGCAGGGCGGCCACGGATTCACGGCAGGCCGAGGGTCACATACCGCACCTCCTCCCACAGCACCTCTCACCAGGTCTCAAGGGGACGTCTTTCCGCCGTCCTCAAAGGCGCCGGTGAGCACCGCCAACGGATAACAGCACGCTCAGCCTTCGCAGGCCCAGCCAGGCCCCGGGCGCCCCCGGCCGCAAGGGGACCACGTTCCTGAAGGGGGGAAGGCCCCCAGCCACCGCCGCACCCCCCACCGCCCGAATCGGCGGCCGATCCCCAGCATCACCTCGGCGAGGTCTCCGGCAGCAGCGGGGCACGGCGGGCGCCTGCAACAGCCTCAAGGAAACGGCCCGGGAGGGAGCCTCTCCCCGGGCCGCGTGGCCTGCCGTTTCACCCCGGGTCACGGGAGTCGTCCCGGGTCTCGTCAGCGCCAGATGAGTCACCGGCCCGCCGGCCGCCGCTTCAGGTCTCTAGGTCGCTATTGACCTCACCACCACGGGCAGAGATCAGGCCTCTGGGAGCAGGCGCCGCCATGTTAGGTATGACCAAATGAGGAGGTGAGCGGCACTCAGGCACCGCGCACAGGTTATGGCATTTTGGCACCACCGGCAGGTAGCTCAGGTTGCGGCGGAGCACAAGGCGCAAAATGTGGAATTGGATGGCTGCAAATATTGACGGATCTTGGAGCGGATGACGGAGGGGTCCAGAGCACTCTTAGAGTGCGACCGCCATCTTGACGCTCCAAGCCACGCCCAGGCGATTTAGAATCTAATTCTAAAATATAGCGGGTCTTTAATTGACGCAGTAGTTTTTCACGGTTACCTCCTCTCCTCAAAGCGGGGATCGCGTCTATAACGAAATATTTCAAGCAATTGAGATTGTATTATGGAATTGTTTGAAAAGACGATCCACCGGATAAGAGGGATCTGAGTTGACAATTGCTCTCAAATGTTGTAGTTTTCTGATATGCACTTGCAACTTGGTACTTCCCACATATCGAAGCTAGCAGGTTCATTCCAGTACATAAACAGCAAAGTCAGTTCGACATATAAATAGACCTTCCAGTTTGACTGGTCTAGCTTTATAAGCTTATGGTATTGCAATGTATTCACCCCAAACTAGCAAGCCCTGCAGGAACTACATTTAAAGAAACCCTTTCTAGATGAAAGCCAATTGGTAGTTTGGACTATTTCAGGCATGCTTTTTTAACCAGGACATTATTCATCGAGAATGCTCGACGAAAAGTTATATTCATTTTTTTGGGGTGTAAAGGGCCTATAGTTGGATCAGTTAGCACTATTGTCCATTGCTTGTTTATAATAGATCTTATTTGTTTTTCTTGTTTGCTGTAGGTGGTGATTAGTCTAATATTAGTCATATATATATATATGTATATATATATATATATATATATGTATATATATATATATAATCTACTGGCGGTCGCCAGTAGATAGTTATAGTTAGGACCTATTTTCCATAGGAAATCCACAACATTCTATTTGAAATAACTTTGGCGCCGGTTGACGAATCTTCGCGAAAGTTTCAAAACTTATGGCCCGCTCCGATCCGCTCCTATCCTGAAAGTTTCGTGGTGATTCGGCAAGCGGGGGCCGAGAAAAAAGGGGGGTCCCAAAACGTGTTTTCCCCATGCAATTTTCCATTGGAACCTTTCATCGCAGCTACAGCCCGAACTGCTGAACGGAGTTACACCAAATTTGGCAAAAAGGTAGCCCTTGGTTCAGAGTCGTGCCTTTTGGTTAAATGGTGTAAATCCGTTCAGTAGTTCCTGAGAAAATCAAAAGTAAAATCACATATATATCTATGGCCGCGTAGGGTCCGCGTACCCTCCCGATCACGAGCTGCATGCTAATTGGCTGTCATGTGGCTGTCAACACTCGAAATCAGGAAGTGTTGGCAGCCATTTTGTGCCTCGGTAGAACCGAGGCACAGAAACAAGTCGCAAAACGCAAAAAGGGGGCAGGGTAGAAACACCCTGACCCCCTAGGTCTGCTCAGGGGGTCCCACAAGGACCCCCTGGGCAGAAAAAAGCATTAATTTTTTTTAAAAATCGGCGGGATGCGCTTAGGGTGCGCGGATCCCGCCGTGATAAAAAAAAATCGAAGCGCGGTCTCCCGTGCTTCGAGGCTATTTTGCCCCCGGGTGGGCCAAGTCCCGGGGGCATGCGGGGGGTGGGTTTATATTTTCGGGGGGGGGCCTCTAAGGCCCCCCAAGCCCCGGGGACCGCCACCCCCCCCGGGGCTTCAAATAAATAATGGTGGCGGGGGGCACACTGCCTCCCGCAGCCCCGAGACCGCCACCCCGGGGCTATTTTTAAAAATTAAATAACCTGTGTGGGGGCTCCAGCCCCCACACGCCCGGGACTGCCACCTCCCCGGGGCACTAATGAAAGAAATGTGGGGGTCCGTTTCGGACCCCGAAGCCCGGGGACCACCACCTCCCCGGGGCTCAGTTGATGTTGGGAGGGGGCCGCGCAGCCCCCTCCTGGAGCCTGTGGTGGCCCTGGGGACCACCACCCCCAGGGCCGGCTCCTGCAGTGTCCCGGGTGCCAACCCCGGGACACTGCTGTTTGCAATGGCAGGACGGGAGCCACGCTGCTCCCGTCCTGTCATTGCAAACTTGCTGCTTCATTGAAGCGAGAGCAGGAAACCTGCTCTCGCTTCAATGAAGCAAAGCAGATTGCTTTTCCATAAGGGGAGCTGCATGTCAGCAGCTCCCCTTATGGAAAGCAATGCCGGCTCCCGCAGGACGCGGGGAGCCGGCGGGACCGTGCGGGGATTGGGGACCCTCCACAGTCCCCAACCAGAGGCCAGGCCCCGGGGGATGGGGTCCCCGGGGCCATTAGTGGCCTGGGAGGGGGGCCACGCAGCGCCCCTCCCCATAAAGAAAATTTAAAAAAATTAAGGCCGGCCCCGGGGGATGGGGTCCCCGGGGCCACTAGAGGCCCAGGGAAGGGGGGCCACACGGCCCCTTCCCGTTTTGTTTAAAAAAAAATTAAAAATCATCAGGCCCCGGGGTATGGGGTCCCCGGGGCCAAAAGTGGCCAAGGGAAGGGGGGCCACGCAGCCCCCATCCCATACAAAAAAAAAAAAAAGACCGGCATCGTGCCGGAGGCCCCGCCCCCTCTCTGCAGCAGTCTGCAAACGCGCCCCCTGGCGCGTTTGCAGATGGCGAACGAATTCCCCTTGAATACTGGGGGTCCCTGGGGGCCAACTAGCCCACCAGGAACCTCCAGTATGCGCCAGGGGGCTGCGTTGCAAAGAGATGTACAGAGGTCACGCCCCTTTTTACACCTCTCTGCAACGCAGCTCTGTGGCGCTTTTTGGAGGTACATGGTGGGCTAGTTGGACTCCAGGGACCCTCAGGATTCAAGGGGACTTAATCCCCCAACTTAAAACGCGCCACGGGGCGCGTTTGCACAGTGGTGAAGGGAGGGCGGGGCTTCAGGTGACATGTGTGCAAACAGGCCCCGTGGCGCGTTTTAAGATGGGGAATTAAATCCTCTTCAATCCTGAGGGTCCCTGGGGCCAACTAGCCCACCAGGTACCTCCAGTAAGCGCCACGGAGCTGCGTTGCAGAGTGTTGTAAAGGGGCGTGGCCTCTGTACACCTCTCTGCAACGCAGCCCCTGGCGCATACTGGAGGTTCCTGGTGGGCTAGTTGGCCCCTAGGGACCCTCGGGATTGAGGAGGAATTAATTCTCCAACTTAAAACGCGCCACAGGGCGTGTTTGCAGACATGTCACCTCAGGCCCCACCCCTTCCTTCACCATTGTGCAAATATTCCTCTAAAATCAGCCGAACTACGAATTTCGATTTACTCACCTGTTATCAGGAGAGACCACAGTGCTGCATCTTTGAGCCCAGTACTAATCCTGAAAAGTAATTTTAACCGTACTTACCAGTAACTTGAATTTCCTTCCATAGGATATCATTGCCTGCTTTTTGCTGAAAAAGTTTCTAAGTGTCGATTTTTGAAACATACAAATATTCCTCTAAAATCAGCAGAACTACGAATTCCGATTTACTCACCTGTTATCAGGAGAGACCTCAGTGCTGCATCTTTGAGCCCAGTACAGATCCTGAAAAGTAATTCTAACCGTACTTACCAGTAACTTGAATTTTCTTACATAGGCTAACATTGACTGGTTTCACTTGGAAATTCTTCTATGTGTGGAGTTTTGGAACTTTATAATATTCCTCTAAAATCAGCCGAACTACGAATTCCAATTTACTCACCTGTTATCAGGAGACCTCAGTGCTGCATCTTTGAGCCCAGTACTGATCCTGAAAAGTAATTTTAACCGTACATACCAGTAACTTGAATTTCCTTCCATAGGCTAACATTGACTGGTTTCACTTGGAAATTCTTCTAAGTGTGGAGTTTTGGAACTTTATAATATTCCTCTAAAATCAGCCGAACTACGAATTCCGATTTACTCACCTGTTATTAGGAGAGAACCCAGTGCTGCATCTTTTAGCCCAGCAATGACCCTTAAAAGTAATTCTAACCGTATTTACCAGTAACTTGTATTTCCTTCCATAGGAATCCATTGTCTGGTTTTCAGCAGAAAAGTTTCAAAGTGTCGATTTTCACAAACTACAAATATTCCTTAAAAATCGCCTGTATGACTTAAACGCATTCTTTCAACTGTTTACAGGAGATGCACCAGTGCTGGATCCAGGATCCACCACTGAGTAAGAAAAAGTAACGATAACACTACTTACCTGCTAAGTGAATTTCCTCCCATAGGATAACATTGGTGATTCTATGTGAAAAAGTTTCTGTCAACTTTTAAAATACAATAATATTCCTTAAAAATCACTACTGTAACCAAAACGCTTTTACTCAACTGTTTACAGGAGATGTCCCAGGACTGAATCTAGGATCCAGTCCTGTGGTTAGAAAAGTAATCCATAAAGTAACTAATTGCATTTAACTTGAAATTCACATTGAGCTCAATGTTGCATTGTGTTTGAAATTGTGTTGCCCATTGCAACAACTGTAACTACTGTACTTAAAAGTCTATTGCCTATTTGCAAAGTATTTAAACTAAAGTAATTCATTCTGAGAAAGTATATTTTGTAATGTAATGTATAATGTAATTACAATGTAATTTAAAAAATAAAATATCTAAAAATAAATAGTTAAAAAATGTAGTAAATCAGTATCAAAAAAATAAATATAACAATTAATACATTTAAAAATTGTCATTTACAAAACCTTTGAAATTCACTGAAAAAAACCATAGGTTTCAGACATGTTATAGTTAGGAATTAGCATTTAAAAACCTTTGAAATTCACTGAAAAAACCATAGGTTTCAGGCACGTTATAGTTAGAAATTAGCATTTAAAAAACCTTACAAATTCACTGAAAAAACCATAGGTTTTAGGGACAGTTATAGTTAGTTGGACATTGCACTCGTACAAAACCCGTGAAATTCCCCCGTTATAGTTAGTTCAGGTAACTATAACTCGCGCCCCCGCAATGCACTTCTGATGACGTCACATATTACATCACTCATGACATGGTCAGTGACATCACTGATGACATCTCAAATGACATCACTGATGACATCACTGATGACATCATCCATGTGATAATTTGATGCATCTTCTCACACCCTAATATAACTTTTGATACACCCACTGTAAATTACAGACTGCCATTGTCAAAACCATAGACACTCCAACACCAATTACTATATACACACTCACTGATTCTTAGGTCTACACACACACATCTACTCACTCACCCGTACAGTCACTCATACTTATAGTCACTCAGTACAGGACTATTATATGCACTCATACACCTATATAAACACTCACACACCGCCACTCATCCATAGAGGTACTCACACACCTAGTCAGTCATGCAAAAATTAAGCACACACCCATTTACTCATCTATACAGTTATACACACACCAGCTCACTTACTCATACAAATACTAGCACATTCTTACGCTCTTATACAATCACTGATACAAGCACACACTCATCCATACAGTCACTCTCACAATCACACACTCTCGCTTATAGCTATTTATATACTCCAACACACATATATACTGCCTTTCACATATGTAGTTACTCACACATGTACCACTGGGACATACATTCACTCACTAACACACTCTTACACACACTTACCCACCCATACAGTCTATCACAGATGCACTCTTGAAACCATCCACCCAGTGAATCACCCACTCACACATCTATGCACAGAGTCGCACACACCCCACCCACACAAACACTCAGGCACCCATACAGATACTCAGACAACCAATCAATAACTCATATAGACACTCATGTAGCTATTCACAAACCCATGCAGCCACTTACACAGCAACAGACAGACGGATACAGACATTCACCCAGTTTAGTCACTAACCCATGCATTCAGTAAGATACGTTTAATCACTCACTTATAGAGTTAGTCACGCACCTACTAAATCATCCATTCAGACACTTATACACCCACTCATTCTTCAATACGCCTTTCCCTATATATATTAAACATATTTAAACTTTACAGAAACACACAGTCACTGGATGATGTCATCAGTGATGTCATTTGAGATGTCATCAGTGATGTCATCAGTGATGTCACTGACCATGTCATGAGTGATGTAATATGTGACGTCATCAGAAGTGCATTGCGGGCGCGAGTTATAGTTACCTGAACTAACTATAACGGGGAATTTCACGGGTTTTGTACGAGTGCAATGTCCAACTAACTATAACTGTCCCTAAAACCTATGGTTTTTTCAGTGAATTTGTAAGGTTTTTAAATGCTAATTTCTAACTATAACGTGCCTGAAACCTATGGTTTTTCAGTGAATATATATATATATATATATATATATATATCCCTTTTCTTGGCACCCGCTTGACGAATCACCTTGAAACATTCCAGACAGCAGATAAAGTGACTGGCATGCCAGTTTTGAAACTTTTGTGAAGATTCGTCAAAACGGCGCCAAAGTTATTAGCAAAACAAAAAATAGTACATTACATGTAATACTATATCAAACTTACTTTGGGCCTGATTTAAAGTGCAGAGTACGGTATTTACTCCATCAGGGTGACAGAGTAAAATTCTGCATCACCCTAATTGAGTACCCACTTCACGCATTTAGAGATGTTCGCCAGCCCCGCACACATCTCTTAACATTGGTGTGAATCATTGCCACAGCATTCCTGTCAATGTGTTAAAAGTTTGACAAGCGGCTCCGTCAAAAATGACAGCCGCCCATCAAACTTTTAACAAGTTTTGTCCTAAACCTGAATTTTATTATTAAAAAAAGCAAAAACTATTGCCCCCACACCAAAGGAGTTATCTCCGATGGTATGAGAGTCATTATTTTTTATTTACTAACTTCGCCACCAGGTAAAACCTGGTGATGACAAACAGCAAAAAATATACAACACCGTCCACTCTAAATCAGATGGCCGATGTTATATGTGAACCTCCTCTGGCCCGTACCCTGTCGAGCCAGCGGAGGAGCATGTCATCAATGGAGCCGGAGTAGTTTCCATCACTGTCATGCTTAAGGTTTGCTCTCCTGTAAAATAGGGAGGCGGACTGAGGGTTTGGCAGAGAGGGTACTCCATCGCAGTCATGGTGGAGTACCCTAGCCGCCAAACTATAAATCGGGCCTTTAATTTCAAAGAATAATAAATAATAGGTTAAAAATACCTTAACATTAGTCTTAAATGATTAAGTTTAAGTAATTATTCAAGATGTTTGTTTTATTTTGAAAGTTATTTTACTTAAAAAATGAATAGTGAAATTCATTTTTTATGGGTAGAATATAGGGGTTCTAAGTAGTAAGGAATTTTGGGGCTCAGAGATGAGTAGTGTATAGGAGTAATTAGGAGGTTTTAGGTTTCAGGGGTGGATTGTGTATAGTGGTAGCAAAGGGTTTTTAGGGCTCAGGCATGAGTAGGGTATCTGGATAGTAAGGAATTTTTAAGGTTCAGGAACGGCTTGTTTATATGGGTATAAGGAGTTCTTAGGGCCCATAGATGGGTTGTGTATAGTAGCAGTAAGCTAAGAAGTGGTAATTTAAAATTAATATAAATTATATAGCTTCCAAAAAATGATTATTTTATAATTTAAAAATAAATAATTTCATTAGGACTTTAAAATTAAAAGTATATTTATGAAAACAAAACGATTTAAAAATATAAAAATGTTAGTGTTGAATTTCTTCTAATGTGTATATATATATATATATATATGTATATATAAATATAGTATACACATAAACTTAAATTAAGTAATATATATTTAAAATTAATGTTTGATCAATTAAATAGTAAGGGATTAAAAGTAATACCTGTGAAATAAATTACTACAGATGTAAAGACTTGCAATGTAAAAGTATTCCATCTGATCAAGCAAGGGGGTACATGCTCACAAATCCTATCCGAAGAAAAACAGTGCTTGTTGACTAGGTCAGTCCAACACAGAATCTCCTTGAATGCAGAACAACTGCCTTGGTCCAGCCAAGGCTTGGCAGTTATATTCAGGAGGTCAGTGGAGAACGCTGTGAACTGGAGTTAAATCATTATATGGTATGCACGGTGTTCCATCTGTGGACTGAAACACACTCATCCTCTTCACAACAAAGGACAAAAAGAAATGCCACTTCTTCACCATCAGGCACTGGCAACCCAGAATGAGAGGAGATGCATTTCAGTGACTGATAGCCTAGCTCCTGAGCACAATGAACACAATGAAGGCTTAAGTACACATCATTTAAAGTGCACTGAACATTCATTTCAAAATACTGCTGATGTGGGTCAGCTCCTTTACTTTTGTCATGCAAACTGATCAAAGCATTCCTCAGATGTCTTTTCAGGGCATTTCCACCAGTGAAAAAACTTCCTGTGCAAAGGGACCTAAACATTCCTTCGGACTGCCATCTGAATGAACCAGTCATTCTTAAATCTTTTTCATAACCACTCGATGGGGGCTAAAAAAGCTCTGCACTCCCTCGACATCAGATGTCTCAAATTCTGTTTGGCTAGGACTCGTTTCTTCAGACAAAATGATAACTATTTGTTTCCTGTGGTAATCTCAATAAAGCTAAAGCTCTGTCTAAATAAGGAATCATCAGCTGGATTTCGGCGACAATCACATATTGGCATATGAACGCCAACAGACTCATGTCCACAGGAGTCAGAGTACATTCCTCAAGAATATTGCTATAACAGCAGTCCTGTATACTGGGATCCCTCTAAGTTATGTGTAGAGTAGTCACCTGGAAAGATTCTACACCCTACTGTTTGGACGTGAAATCAGAGAGGGAATCTATTGTTGAACAAGCAGTTCTGTGTAGTCTCTGTCAATAGTGTAAGTATGTATGGATGTAGGGTTTTTAGAGAGGAAGCTTGGCACTCTAGCTGATATGCGTTGTGTGTGTGGTGTTGCGAGTAAGGATGGTGCCACCAGGTCGGGGGAAATACCCTGTAACACCCGTAATTGTGTGAGTCGTGAAACTCACACCAGAAATGTGAACAGAATCCTGGGCACACGTTATGGGGATGTCTTACTAGTAGAAATGTCTCGTATGATCTCAAATTCTTAGTGGTCAACACCAGAGTAATCTTTCAAAAGTATTTATTTGAGCAACAACATAAAGAAAACAACCAGCAGACACGCGTTTCGTCACACGAGGGAGGTATCCCGTGACTATTCAGGGCTGAGGTTAAGTAATTGACAAAACCGTAAATGTGACGTGGCAAATTGCGATATGAGACACCTGCCGGGGTAGAAAAGTGGAAGGTGCGGGTGCCTCTTGGTATGAAGCCGAAGGCGAGTATTGCCTCAGTGGGATCTCTGAGTGTAGAGCCTGGAAACTGATGAAAGGATTGCTGGAAAGAGTGGACTCGACAGGGTAACGTCAAGCCCGGCTGGCAAGATGACTGTTGAAACGAAGAATGAAAGTGAAACGCGGGTGTACTGTTGAACAGGTGAGTATACCGTGTAAAAACATGTGAGAGGATGTCCAGTGTCAATAACCGTGCGGAAGGCGGGTAAGCCGGCCAACTCAGATCCGAGCGAGGCGGGACGTCTGACACAGGGTCCGTTGGCCGCCTCGCTCGGATCTGAGTTGGCCGACTTACCCACCTTCCGCACGCTTATTGACACTGGACATCCTCTCACATGTTTTTACACGGTATACTCACCTGTTCAACAGTACACCTGCGTTTCACTTTCATTCTTCGTTTCAACAGTCATCTTGCCAGCCGGGCTTGACGTTACCCTGTCGAGTCCACTCTTTCCAGCAATCCTTTCATCAGTTTCCGGGCTCTACACTCAGAGATCCCACTGAGGCAATACTCGCCTTCGGCTTCATACCAAGAGGCACCCGCACCTTCCACTTTTCTACCCCGGCAGGTGTCTCATATCGCAATTTGCCACGTCACATTTACGGTTTTGTCAATTACTTAACCTCAGCCCTGAAGAGTCACGGGATACCTCCTCGTGTGACGAAACACGTGTCGGCTGGTTGTTTTCTTTATGTTGTTGCTCAAATAAATACTTTTGAAAGATTACTCTGGTGTTGACCACTAAGAATTTGAGATCATACGAGACATTTCTACTAGTAAGACATCCCCATAACGTGTGCCCAGGATTCTGTTCACAATAGTGAAGTATGTTCCTCCTTCCAGCAGATATGTTGTTACTCCTACTGCTTGCTATTCTGATTCAAGCATGTGCATCAATGAAACATATCAATGCTGGAGAAAAAGTAAGTTACTTACCTGTAACTACAGTTCTCTAGTATTGATATTTTTCATAGATTCACATGCAGCCTTTCTCCTCTCCACTTAGAGGCTAATTGGTTGTTTATTCTTGCTCATACAAGTGTTGTGAAATATGAACTACGATGGCCTTGGGGGTGAGGGAGTTTAGAGCACATCACCTCATTGGCTGGAGTTTGGGCTGGTTTCAATGAGGTGGAAGGGCTAGTAAGCTGGATGCATTTTAGTTTGTTTTTATTGCTGATTGATATAATGCTCTGCTATATAAGGTGCCCAGAGACTTCCACTTTTTCAACTGGGAATGATTCAAGCAGGTGGCTCCATGAAGAATGGCAACACTGCAGAACTTCAGTTACAGATAAGTAACATATTTATTCTCTTTTAAAGCGTGCATTTTCCTTTCTCTGTGATATGACATGATCTGATGCATTACTCCCCAGGTGAGTGGGAAAATGCCTGCAATGAGATGCAGAGAATGCTCATCGTCCGTTCCTTACGGCAGGACAGAGTGGCTTTCTGCGTGACTTCATTCATAACCAACAACTTGGGTTCGAAGTTTGTGGAGCCACCAGTCCTGAATATGAAGTCGGTGAGTGTTTTTATCATTGAATGAACTAAACCCTTTTTCTTAAATCCCTAAGCATGCTGCACATGATAACTCAATCTTGTATCACTAATGCCATATAGCTCCTGGTAGATGATTCATGTATATCTCCTGATTACATTGTGCCTGTGGCCAACCCTCACCTTTGAATAGGGCTACCCCTGCTCTACTGTGAAATGATTTAAAAAAATAAATAAAACAAAAGCAGAAAAATACTTTTAATCAAAATAAGTATAAACTGTGAAGGTTAAGCTCATGATTACAATTAGGATAAGATTTAAAATCAGCCTGAATGCTACAATCAAAATTCAGATTACTTGTTGGGGTGGTGAGTGGATGATGCCGGGGATCACGCGCAATGGGACAGGATCCAATTCAGTGGTTGGCGTGTACCTGTCAAGGGGCTACACCCAAGAGCCACCAAATTAAGAGAAATTGTTTTGGGCATGAGAAAGATTTCTGCCTGATATATACATATAGTAGTAACTGGGGTAAGAAATCCCAAAGTCTGATGTAATTTTAAAGCATAATATGATGTATTTATTTCATGCCAGAAATACAGGTAACCAATAAACAGCTGACACGTGTTTCGCCCGAACGGCCAGCAGGTCAAGGGCTTTCCCAAGGCTGGTTGTAAAGAGGTAGGGATAGTGTTGTATAAAACAGATGATGTAGTTCATAAATTCAAGATCAACAAGAAGATCAACACATATTCATAATCATGTGAATGGGTGGGGTAATGTGAGATTAGGAGGAGCAAAATGTCAATGACAGAGGTTACAAAGTGAGGGGGCGTGGAGAAAAGAAGGAGAAAACACAGGAAGAAAGATTAAGAGGAGCAATAGGTCAGTGACAGAGGTGATGAAGTGAGGGACCGGGAGAAAGGAAGGAAAACACAAGGAGAAAAATAAGGAAAAAACAGTCGAAGATTCGGTAGGTCAGGGTAGGTCATCGGCTTCCCTTTCCTTCAAGGACCTTCACTGGCTGCCGATTATGCAGAGAATACAGTTCAAATCGCTCTGCATTGTCTTCAAGGCAGTACATGGAATGGGACCCAGGCCATTGCAGAGTAAATTTACCTGGTATAACCCGGTCAGAAGCCTTAGGTCATCAACAGCTAGGCTGGTGAACACCCCTAGAATTAGAAAAAACAGGATAGGAGGCAGAGCATTTAGCACTGTAGCCGCGCGACTGTGGAATGACCTCCCGGTAGATCTCAGACAAATAGACGATCTTCCTCAGTTTAGAAAAAGGCTCAAAACCTGGCTTTTTCTGAGAGACTAAATAAACCCAGCCTTCGATCTGAATTAATTTCGGTTGTGGATCGGTTGTGCATGTGCTCAGTGGAACTTAAGGTAATCTCTGCGCCAGGATACCCGTGGGGTGATAGTGCGCTTTATAAGTGAATGTTACATTACATTACATAAGCAAAACAAAGCATGCACAGTTCATCGCAGTAATAAAGCCCCTAAACATTAGGCAGTTTAGCATCAAAGAAATCAAATAAAGCATGAAAGGTTCCTGATAATCAAGGCGAAATATGCACAGTTCATCACAGTAATAATGCATTTGGAATTAAGCAATTAGCATCAGTAGGGTCGGGGAGCAACAATCCACTCTTGTATTATTTAATCAAAACAAAGAATGCACAGTTCATCGCAGTAATAAAGCCCCTAAAAGTTATGCAATTTAGCATCAAAGAAATCAAATGAAGAAAGAAAGGTTCCTGATAATCAAGGCGAAATATGCACAGTTCATCACAGTAATAATGCATTTGGAATTAAGCAATTAGCATCAGTGGGGTCGGAGAGAGCAACAATCCACTCTTGTATTAGAGGAACCTCCTGAGGGTATTCGTACGTAAGATATGATTTAGTGAACTTGTATTGCCCCAGAGATAGGGAAAAGCAGTGCTGAGTCAGTTAATATTGTGTATGGTTAGAGTCACCGTCATTTTGTTACAGACTGTCGGTTGACGAAAAGTGCCATGGGAAAAACAATTAAAACTGTGTTGCTATAAGGGCAGGCAGAACTTACCAAAGCATCTTTTTAGTGGTCCTGTAGTCTGCGGAAGGAACAGGAGCAAAACAGAGAGTAAAAAGTCTAATATGGTTCTTACCCTATAATTAGCAGTAAGTGATTGTACAGATGTACATTGACTTATGGCGATCTAACCCGTAGGCGCAAAGAACACAAAAACAAAAAGAGCTGCGAGCTGGAGAAGAAAGGTAGGGAGTGCAAAAATAAACTTAAAAATCAAATGGGGTCCGAGAGATTTTAACTACTAATGCGTCCTCTCTGCGTGAGTGCTTTCTTTATAAAAACGCATTGGAACGTCGTGAAAATGGTATTGTTTTCGTGAGTGCTTTCTTTAGAGAAGTGCTTACGAATGTTGTGAAAAAGTTATTGTTTAAAACTGCAGACATTAAAATTAAAACCGGGAAATAGTGGTGGCCGGGCGGCCTTCCTGTAAGGATGGTGTAGTGCACCCTTAAGATTTTGGTGTGCGATGAAGTTAGCCCAGAGTGGGCCCGAGAAAGGCTTCCTGTCGTGGTTTGTATCTATCCAAGATACGGGAACGGTCTCTGCGGTTAGGGAGAAGGATGCGGTGCTGTCGGGCGCTCGCTCGCTCGCTCATTGTAGGCTGGAAGACCTAACGACAGGGCTTTAAGTGGGAAAAAAAAACTGGGGGTGCTCTAAAAGGGGCGTGGCAAATTTCTTAAAGGGGTGTGGCCTATCCGAGTAGGGGCGTGGTCTAAATCAAGATAACTAGCATTGTGTGCTTAAGAAAATCATGAAGTCGCATCCAGCAAAGGATAATAAAATAGGCAAAAAGGTATATTTATTAAGTATAAGCCATAAAATACCAAACACTTTAAAAAACATGTAAAAATTATTTACATTACTTAGAAATCTATTGCAGGATTCCCCAAAACCCTTGAAGATATTCACTGTGTCTATTTTGCTGGGGTTTCTCGGTGGAGTCAGAGGTGTGGCAGAAAGAGCAAAATATCCCAATTTTTAGTATTTGTTTCCCATTTCACTAACCAGTTACAGCTTATTACGTTATTTAATTTAACCAATGGATACACATGTTTATTTAAGCTTTAATATGAGTTATTGACATTAAAATACATTCACAAAGTGGGATACGTTTCCAATCACAGAATGTCCCAAATATCCTTAAAAGTGGAATCGCAAGCCATTTGTCTCCCAGCCATGGAGTTTCTGTCATCAGCACTTCCCCACCCTTTTTCCACAAGAGCAGTTCAAACATGAATGGCAAAATATCCTAGTTTGCAAATGTTTTCCACATAATTATGGCGCTGCCATATTTGCCACATAATACATCATCTGCTGCATAATCTGACGATTTTAACTAATACATTGTTTATAGCTCCGTGTAGGTAACAGCGGTGGGGCTGGGTAAGGGGGGGTTTCGAGGGATGATGCTGAAGGACAATTAATTATTTAATTTTCCCTCGGCATCGTCCCTTGAAATCCCCCCTTACCCGGCCCCTCTGCCCCACTGCTGTTAGCTGCACGGATCGCGGGTGGTCAGCGCCTGGTGCGGTCGCATTGCCCTAGAGCCACCCTGCTCAAGGGTCCTGTGACCTCAGTGACAGAGTCACTGTCACTCTATGGTGTGCTGCTTCATAGGCCTGCCCGCAAGACTGGAGGTGAAGTTCATGGATTGTGGTGGACAGGCCTTCAAGGTTAACCCACACTTGCCACTGCTAGGGTCCACCTGCTGGTGCTAAGACACCAGGGCTTTTAAAATCTTGCGGGGCCTTCTAAGGTCTAGTATGGGAATGTGCTCCCTTAGGGGGAGTGGTCTGGTGGCCTGGTCATGAAGGCTGAACCTGGTTCCCCAGTTGCAAATTCAGCAGCTCTGACCATAGTGCCACATCCTCTCCCCCACTGAACACCATACTGCCCCACTGAGAGACACTTAAACTGCACTAACCCGCTATAAACACCTGGATGTGACTCAATTTAAATTACGCACTAGACAAGAGCAAGATGCTGCCTAAAAAAAAAAATTAACATCCTAGAAAAAGCAAACACTCAGAGAATGCAAGATTAAGTAAAGCATGTGACATGTAAGCAGGAACAACATGGTTACCTTTTTCTTTTTACGCTCATTATTCAGAAATGAGTGAGTGCTTTTGCCTGAAAAGTTAAGGCCATGACCGCAGGGCCCAGAAGGGACCGCTTCAATGCCCATTGCTTATATCCTTACAAAACGTAAGCAGTATGGATTAAAAGACCACATTCATAAACACAGAGCCGCGGTATGCATTTTGTTTTCCAATTCACCCATCAAGCAGGTATTTCAGTACCTCCAGGATCAGTGCACTTTCCCACCCAGGGAAAGCAATGTTGTTCAAAGAGAGACGAGAAAACACAAGTAGCGCTTCACTGGCAAACACTGTAAAGTGGCGCTAATGTGTTTAGGTGAATAAATCAATCTGGCCACCTTGCAACCACTCTGTCTTGCTTTAGTTAGTTACTTTTCATATTTTGAATGTTTTAGTTCTCTCCACCCCGAGGCTGCACTTAGATATTGAAAAAGTCAGAAAAAGAGGACGTTGCCAGCAAAAGTGTTTTTTTTTTTGGATCCATTTCACAGGGGAGCAAATAAACGAAAGCAGGAAAGAGAAGGTAATACCTGTTTCTAAAAGTCTCGGTTTTCACCATCCATCCACCATCCCACGCTGGCACCACGACGACGTTGCTCCTGCGCTGGAAAAAGAGAAGGGAAATCCTGAGAGAAAATGGCTCTCTTAAAGGGTTTCCCTTCCTCCAACAACGTTGACCTTGCATGACTTCATGCCGTCGTGCCGTGGACGTCATGCCGTGACCTCCAATACTCAGTGAGGAAACTGAGCTCTCACTGCAGTCCAGAAAAAAATAAAAAAATAAAAAAGAAAGGACTACCTTTGCCAGCCGCGAAAATAGAGCCCGATAGAGACCCGTTTCGAGGCCCCCCCAAAAAAACTGCCGGTGCTCAGACCCGGACAGACCCGGCCCACTTAAAGCCCTGCCTAACGAGATGCAGCGTCTGGGGCCTGAAAGCGAGATGTGCGTGACAGCAGTTTAGCATAAACGCGAGGAGCACGGAACAATTACCGAATCCGGCGAATGACTCTCACTCCCAGTGACGTGATTCCGTATCACGTATGTGACAGTAATATGAGTAAGTGATGGTAAATGGAACCAACTTGCACATCAGGAACGGTGTGCTTGAAAAATAAAATTTAAAGTTGAAGTGACAAAGAAAATGGTCATCTGGGAGTATTATTTGTGCTTGCCATATATATACGGGAGGGAAAACAAGCGTCTGATTGAGGTCAGTTCATACTTAGCTGGCTTCTAGGGTAGAGGTATCCAAAATATTCACACTGGTAGATGTTGGAAACTCTGCAATGGTAAAAAAGGTGGAAAAGTGGAGAGTAGCCAATGTCCAGAGTGGTATACCGAGAATATGAAAAATCTGTAGCAGTAAAGTGATGGAGGATAGAAGGTAGCATGAGCCCAGTGTGGTATAGTGAGTAGGCTGATAAGGGATACCGACAGAGGAATGTATTAGAGGGTGTTCTATTTATTCATGCAAGGGGGAACCATATAGTGGATAGAGAAGGTAGAAGTAGGTCGTGGTTGTTATTCCTGCTACTTTCTGTTGCCCAAGAAGGACGGAGGCCTTTGTCCTATCCTAGACCTGCACCCTCTCCATTTATTCCTCAAGAAGGAGAAGTTCAAAATGCTCATGCTTGTTCAAGTCCTGTCTGCCGTGAACCTGAGATACTGGATGCTAGTATTGGACGTGCAGGACGCATACTTCCACATTCACGTCGTGCCTGCCCACAGGTGTTACCTGCGGTTCACTGTAGGCCACGAACACTTTCAGTTGCAGTGCCACCCTTTTGGCCTTACCAGCGCCCCTAGGGTGTTCACCAAGGTGATGACGGTGGTTGCAGCTCATCTGTGGAAATCAGGGGTGCCATTCTTCCCCTATCCTATGCCCAGACGTGGGTCCCGTGCTCTCCATGCCGCTGGAGTCAAGCTATCCTGGCTGAAGAGGGGTGAAACCCCGAAACCGGTCCTAGGATGCTTGTTTCCAGTCCAGGGAGGACCTGGCCTGGCAGTTTGGGCTGGACTGTTCCCATAGGGCACAGGGTCAAGACTGATTTGCATATGGCTGGGTTCAAACTGGAATGGCATGGTGAGCAAATAAACGATGGATTTAGGCCCAGATCTCTGTACTGGGGTGAATGTATGACATTGTTCTGCATTCTGTCCATCAATTGTTGTTTTTGCATTTGTCACCCCGAGTGGGACGGGTATGCCCAGACGTGGGTCCCGTGCTCTCCATGCCGCTGGAGTCAAGCTATCCTGGCTGAAGAGGGGTGAAACGCCGAAACCGGTCCTAGGATGCTTGTTTCCAGTCCAGGGAGGACCTGGCCTGGCAGTCCGGGCCGGACTGTTCCCATAGGGCACAGGGTCAAGACTGATTTGCATATGGCTGGGTTCAAACTGGAATGGCATGGTGAGCAAAAAAACGATGGATTTAGGCCCAGATCTCTGTACTGGGGTGAATGTATGACATTGTCCTGCATTCTGTCCATCAATTGTTGTTTTTGCACTTATTGCAAATCACGGCACATTGTGTTGTTCAGGCCAGTGCCTGTCATGACGCGTTTCGACCGTTAGAAAACACGGTCTTGATCACATGACACACTGCCCCCAATGCCATTGTTAAATAGTGTAACCTAACTCCACCCATAATGCAACAGTGAAAAAAATCATCATGAACATAGTGAAAAGACTTCGGGGAAAATATGGAGACATATTCGAAAATGTGCATATCTTATTCCAATTGCAATAAAATGCCAATCGATATATAATTAATGTCCATAAATAGTGACAACATCTTACATCTAAATCAGAGAATGAAATTCCAAAAAGCTACTGAATTGATGTAGACAATTTGTATTGGCGATATAATCCTGTCATCTATTGTAACTACATGATAAAATGCTAGTGCAAAATCCTCTAAAGTGCAAGTGCAAAGAGAATCCATGCATGAAGAAGGTACAATGACCAACATCAATTCATTGTGCAATACAATAGTCTAAAAACATACTCTGAAATAAATATATATAAAATTGTGATCAAACCACTAGAGACTTCAATAATATATATAGTATAAATAGCAGCAATTGTGATATTCCCTATACATGTAGTATATCAATATGTACATAAAGTGCTGTTGCAAAGAATTCCCATAAAGTGCATAAAAGTTAAAGTGCTAAATGTAAACAAATTGAAGCATGAGAAGCGGCCCCAAGACATGCCTGCGAGGTTTATCATTAACAATCTCTAAAGAATATAGACTAACTCATAATGGATGTGCAAAAAAGCTGATATACACTGGACCTTTAAGAACCATGAATATTGTACATAAATGCTGATATTGCCGAAAATTTATAACGGCCAAAAACCTTGCACCACAACAAGGGGGAAAAACAAGATACAGATGGGATTTGAATAAGCACAACAGAATAAAAAGATATATATATATATATATTTATATCATATCCACACTGCAAGTTGCACGCTCTCTCAGGGCATAGTGTTCAATCCCGTTTATTCATCCACAGCGTTGCAAAACAACAATATTGCATTTCAGCCTCGCGGCCTTGATTACATGACTTACATTGTCGTGAAACATAATATATAGTGTATTAACAGAGACAAAGGACAAACAGGCAAGTTTTAATGTAGGCGCCATCTTCGAGTATACATACTCGGTACGCCTGTGTATGTATTATGCAATAAAAATCATGAAATAGTGGGGAAAACATGTTATACTTTGCCATACACATTGCTATAGTGATATGTGAAAGCTCTTGGGAGACCTTAATGGGAGGAAAACTCAAATAAACATCTACCACATGTAGATACCTATCTGAAAGAAACACGTAGTGATAGATTCCTTACCTTAGAATATCCCCAGGCGTCAGTCTGGATCCGGAAAGTTTTCATCAGCAGTACCCCTGCGCGTCGGAAGGTGGCGTTGTGCGGCTCCGCGTCCGTCGTAGGCGTCGTGATCGCCGGGATGACGTCGCAGCAGCTACTTAGACGCCGCCCTCGCGCGCTGACGTCAGTTCTTTCTTTTTCCGCGCCAGCAAGCGCAGATCCAGAGAGAGCGGTACCCCCAGTCTTTTTTGACTGAGTTTTTGGAGATTTTTGTCCCAGCTTTTTGAGTCGATCGACTCCTGGTGCAGTTAGGGATGCCCGGGTTTAAGTCTTGCGAGGACTGTCATTGGATGATGTCGGTGACGGACCCGCACCGCGTGTGTCTCTTCTGCCTGGGGCGCGACCACGACCCCAAGTCGTGCCCCGACTGCCGGTTCATGGCACCGAAGTCTTTGCGGGAGCGGTCCCGAAAGCTGCTTGAAGCCCGGCAGTCGGCTCCGCGCCGTGAAAGGTCCCAGTCCAGAGGGAGGTCGAGGGACCAGTCGCAGAGCCACCACCATCGGAAGTCGTCCGAATCGAAGTCTTCGCACTCTGGGTCAGGTAAGGCGAAGCGCCTGATGCAGCGCGTACAATAAAAACTATTCTCCTCCTAGGTTACTTATAGGTCATCCAGGGGCAAACTATATTTCTCATATCCACATGACGATGGGGCCCATAAACATCGTCTAACACACACGCACACTCCTGGATTTCCTTTACACCTTTGTGAAATTCTGTACTCCTAGGAGAAGCATGAGAACTAAATGGAGAACACCTTTTTATGTACCGCTGGAAGAGCCAGGATATCTTATTACCTTATTTTGTCCCTTTATTTTAGTTATTTCTTAAGATATTCCTGCTCATTATTTGTCGATGAATCATTCATTTAAGAAATTAGTTCATAGTGATTAAGACCAGCTGAATCACAATAAACAATTTCCTATGTCACAATCATTTAGGAAAATAACCACTGAGTCATTTTGAGTTTAAAGAATCTTAAATGTTATATAATTTTAAAAGCATGAAAAGAATTTTTAATACTTTATTCAATTATTCAATCTTAAATTCACAATTTTATTAAACATAATCAATTTATTGCAGAAAGGAAATTTTTGTCATGAAGCCAAAACCCTAATTACCTGCCTAACTTCCTAATTTTGCCTAATGATTTCTAAACCTAAGTTAGGAATTAGAAATAGCCTGATTCTCATACTCAACTGTAAAATTAAGACAGCAACAGCAACTTCAGCTCGTCAGCATCAGCTACCTGCAACCCGTCTCCTCTAACAGTCTTTCAGCATCTCCCGCTCAATAAGGGATCGATCAGGACCACCCAGCACTGGAAGCCACCAACACGACTCTTCAACTCCTCTCCTGACTGTGACTGCAACCACGACTGACATCAATTCTGACTGGAACTTGTGTACCCCTCCCACTAAGAGTAGGCCCTCTTATACCCTAATTCTAACTTTGCTAACTAACTGTTGCAACATTAATATCACGCTTTTCTTTCATTGGTCCATGCATGTCAGCTTATTCATTCTTTAATCAAGTTCTCTTGGATTCAAGGGTCCTTGGATCATTTCCTTTCCCATACGCTTAAACATTTCCATCCGATTCGATCAGTTCATTTGTAACTTCTTTCGACACATTCGAGAACTCCGCAGTCATTGTCCTTTCTCTTAGACTTGTTTCTCACGGGCTCTCCGCTGATCAACATGGCACACTATCAGTTCAATTAGGTCACACCAGCCTTGACCATTTCTTGCATCCTAGCCTCTCAGAGACATCACGAGGTTCCAGATTTCTTCAATCTCATCCCGTACCACGTGTCCCCTTGCGCCTGCGCACATCTTCCCACTGGCGGCCATTTTATATCGCCACTCGGTTCTACTTTAGAAGCACTAATTTGAGGCAAATAAAACATAATTAAAATAGAGAAAAATATCCCTTTCGTTTCCCTCCCGTCTACGTACCCCAATTAGTTGTTACCTAGCAGAAAGCAACATTTAAGCTGTTCCTTACTTACCATCACTATTTGTTTTTGCAACGACATGTTTTATTTCTATGAAGCACAATAACATGCATTTATTTTTATTAGTACGCATTTATTTTTACGTTATAATTAGACACATAGACATTTATTAATAGATTATTTAGCACACACATTAGCATATTACCATTCCCACACATACGGTGTTGATTAATACATTTAAACGAACATTTTATTTAATTAATTATAAAATTTGTTAGGGGTTAAAAATTTTATTTTTACTGCTCCATCAATCCCCCCTTTGGTGATTTTTAAATCACCACATAAAACCCAAGTCATACTTCTTTTCAGGCAGCATGTCTTTCATCCTTTGCCTTCTGTTATTTATACATCTGTTTCTTCTTCATCTTGCCTTTTAGTCTCTTTGTACATGCTTTCTTTCATTTTCTCCAACTCAATTTCACCCATTTCTCTCTCTCTTTCTCTCATTAATCTGTTATTTCTTCTTATCTTATTCTGTCTTACTTTTCTCTTTATACATGTGATTACTATTTTCAACATCATGGCTAATAATATTACTATAGTTGCTACTATTATAACTTTCCCTATCACTAGTCTACTCATCCTAGTTAACCAATTTGCTACTGAGGAAAACCCTCTACCAAGTTTTCCCAAAACACTTTCAACCTCCAGTGGAACTAGTTCTTTGTGCAAACTTGTAATATTTGTAATATACTTCTGTATATTTTCACTGTTATCAGGAATGTAAGTACAACAATGTTGGACTTTCAACATTCCACAGACTCCACCCTCTTTTGCCAAAAGAATATCAAGGGCAAGCCGATTTTGCATCACCATAGCTCTCATGGCAACCATTTCGGTATTTACCATTAAGAACCCTCCCGCAGTATCTGTAGATAAACGATCTACTACTGTGGATAACTTCCGAATTTTAAATGCATTCAAAGATATTCCCACTGCTGGTATCAATGCTCCAAAAATATCACCTACAATTTCTGAAAAACTTTCCCTCTTTCTACGTGTAAATCTATTAATCATCTTGTATGTTCCCTTTTCTTCTCTGTCCATGTGAAAATTTTTTGGAAAGACCAGGCCTACATAGCAAGTTCCATACCAATGGTCCGGTAACCTGTAATAAGCTCTATTCCCACAAATATAATAGATACCTGGAAATATTGGGTCTTTTCCACCTTTGAATCCCCAACCTCCCAGAATTTGATAATTGTCATGGCAGATACTGGAACCTACAAAGTAATTGTCATAGACTGTCTTATTTCTCTTAATGCACAACTTTCCTGTTTGCGGCCAGTCTAATGTCATTGCTGCATTTATCTTTTTCCCTTCATGATTTCCTTCCTCAAACGTCCATAAGCGTTTTCCTTCCTCTTTTATTGCTTCTTTCTGAAATTTCATTCTTCTTTCTTCAACCATATCTAAAAATACCTTTTCTTCTTTCTTTAACTCACAGGTAAGGTTGTTACTAACTATTTCTTCTAACATTAATTTTCTATGTTCTAAAAAGAATTCTCCTAAAACTTTTGCTGGTTTTACTTTGTTAAGTTCTGGTACTACTGGAATGTTTGCAAAAATCTTATCTATATCAGTATAATAAGATTCTAATCTACCTGTTTTATAAAATAAACTTGCTATTACACTACATGTTATTCCATAAGTCAAAGGTAGGTGATGATAAGTCACACCTTCGGATACTGATGCAGGCAACTGCATACAAACATAACAATCTCTTACTTCCATTGTTTTTACGTACTCATACAACAACTTTGTAAAAACATTCTTTGAGAAATCTGTTACTGACCTATCCTTATGCAACTCTGCACTACTTCTTAAAATAACTGGTTCTTTAATATTAGTTTCTTTTTCTGGTTTAGTATCATTCTTTGCTTCTATCACAGCTACACTAATAGGAATTGTGATTGCTAAAACTATCCATATGGTCATTAATAACCCTGTACAAAAACAGCACATTTTGCACCATCTCTTTATAAATTCACATTTATCTCTTCTATCCCTATTATTTTCCATTTTTCTTTTTCTATTTGTTAAGTTTCAGAAAATTGTGTCACTACACCTCAGAAATGACTTAGATGCCACTCTGCTTTCAAAAAGTCTTTGCTTGGTACTTTCTTTAATTCTCTCCAGAATTCTTTCGTTGTCACATCCGGTGATTTGTCACGTCCAGTAAATTTGTCACGTCCGGCAGAAGCACTATAAGTCTTCACTTCAGTTTTGTTGCATCTCACCTTTTCCCATCCGACTTCTCAGTCTCTGGTTTCCGTGAGTGTTTTCTTCTTCTTCTTTGTAATCAGTTAGTGCAATATACAGCCACTCAGGTGACTTAAATTTCGAATTCACTTTCTTTGTCCTTTTGGACTTCTGTAATCTTTTTCCACTGGGTTTTTCTTGTCCCTTTTGACTTGTTACTTCATTTACTTGTTCAGCATCTTCGTCTTCCGCTCTTATTATTCTATATCTCAATTTTCTGACATAGCTGTTGGGCCAATTATCTCCTTTTCTTGGCCTTTTGGCTTCACCTTCTCTTTCTTCTCTTTCTGATTTCCAATTTCTTTTTCTTGATTCAGTCTTTGCTTTTTCCTCTCCTCCACTTTCTTCTGTTTCTGTTTCAACTGTCTCACTATTGTCTCTTATTTTGAAACTTATAATCTCGTCATCTCCTACTGGTGGATCTGTCTTCTCCTTTTTGTTTTCCCTTATTACTGTCCCTCCTCGGGGTTCTTCCGATTTGGTGTTTTTCTCCTTTTCTGTTTCTAAATTTCCCTGTTCTCCTGTTTCTCTATCTATCCCTATTGCTCCTCGGGGTTCTTCTCGATTTTCTAACTTTTTGTGTACTTCTTTCCCTACTTCATCTATTAATATTGTTTCTGAAGGATTTCCACCATAACTTGTACTTGGTTGTTCATCTAACTCAATTTCTTGCTCAGTTTCTTCTCTAATTGGTTTATAACCCCAAGTTCTCTTTCGGAATTCTTCCCAGTTTGCAGCTGAATCATCAGATCCTGAAGTTGTGTCAGATATTTCCAGATGTCGACTTACAGGTCGATCTTCAAGTTCTGGAACTTCTGAATTTCTTTCTTCTTCTTCTTCTTGTTCCTCTTCTTCTCTAGAGGTGTTTTCCATTGGGGTCTCCAGATGTCGACTTTCAGGTCGATCTTCAAGTTCTGGCACCCTTTCTTTTATCTTGGTTGTCCCAGCCGTTAAACTTTTATCCCACACTTCCAGACGCCGACTCACATGTCGATCTGTAGGTTCTGGAATTCTGATTGTGTGGCTGGCATGAACCCAGTTCTTCACTCCTGCACACTTGACAGCAGTCGTTGTTACTAGGATTACCTGTCTTGGCTCATCCCAACGTGGAACTAGACAGTTTCTTCTCTTGTGGACTTTTATGCGGACCCAGTCTCCTGGATTCAAGTCGTGGGCTGGTTTTCTTTCAAGAGTGGTCGCATCCGGTCCAACCTGATGAAACACAGAATGCACCACATCAGCCAGTCCCTTGCAATAATCCAGTACTAGATCATCAGTTATAGTTAATAACTTGTTGACAGGTACGTGTGCTTGTCTCATTGCTCGTCCCATGATCATTTCATGAGGACTGAGTCCCGTTTTCTTTTCTGGGATGCTTCTGATGGTCATCAGAACAAGAGGCAGTGCATCCGGCCATTTGAGTCCTGTAGCTTGACACATTTTTCCTAATCTATTTTTAATTGTTCCATTAATCTGCTCTACTACCCCAGAAGCCTCTGGTCTGTAGGCACAATGCAATTTTTGTTTAATACTCAGGGCTTCACAAATCAATTGGATCAACTCATTTTGGAAATGTGTTCCTCTATCTGTCTCAACCGTGACTGGAAAACCATACCTTGGAATGAACTCTCGCAGCATAAGTTTTGCCACTGTTGTTCCATCATTCCTTCTTGTGGGGTATGCCTCCACCCAACGAGAGAACAAACAGACGACCACTAGAACATATCTTAATCTGTTACTAGGGGGCATCTCAATAAAGTCCATCTGTATTCTTGTGAATGGACCTCCTTCTCGTCCTATTGTTCCTAGACTCACTACGGTTTTTCTTCCTGGGTTAAACTGTTGACAAATAAGACATCTTTGACAAAGACTTTCAGCAATGGCTCTGAATTTTGGGTTATACCAGGTCTGTCTAAAAAGTCTGATCATTGCATCTCTCCCAATATGAGCTTGTCCATGGTACATCCGTGCCATGTCTGCAATCATGCTATCAGGCATAACTGGTCTTTCATCTCTGTATACCCACACACCATTATTTTCCTGTCTTCTACATCCTGCTTGTATCCAGTAATCTTTTTCCTCATCTCTCGCTGTTTCTTGTAACTGCCTTACTTCATCCCATGTTTCAACAGTATTAGTGAAAAGCAAAGGACAAGAGACATGCTCCCTTTCTCTATTTTTGTTCAGGGACGCCATGTTTTCCGCACAATATCTAGCGATCTCATCAGCATAATTATTGCCGACCGCTATGTAATCTTCGTTTTTCTTATGCGCCTTGCACTTCACTACAGCTATTTGTTTAGGCAACTGTATCGCCTCAAGCAGTTTTTTAACATACTCTCCATTTCTGATAGGTGTTCCTGCAGATGTCAAAAATCCTCTTTGTGACCAAATCTGACCAAAATCATGTACGATGCCGAAACCATATTGGCTATCGGTCACAATCGTGATTCGTACATTTTTCCCCAATTTACATGCTTGAATCAAAGCAATTAGTTCCGCAACTTGGGCAGACCTAACTCCTTTCAGACAAGACGCTTCCATCACAGTTGCCACTGTGCATACTGCGTAAGCTGCGCTTAACACTCCTTCTTTTGTGCGTAAACATGAACCATCTACAAACATGACATAATCCGATTCTTTTAATGGTTCATCTTTTATGTCAGCTCTTGGTTTTGTGCAATATTCTAGCACATTCAGACAATCATGATCTACTTCGTCTTGTTCAATTATACTCTCTTCATCTGGCAATGATGTAGAAGGATTTACATTTATGCATCTATCTATGGTCACATTTTCAGCACTCAAGATGACTTTTTCGTATTTAGTCAGCCGACTATGTGTCATGTACTGTGTTTTTGTTCTTGTCAAAAGAATTTCTACTGAATGGGGAACATACACTCTCAGTGGATACCCCATCACTATACCTTCACTTTGTTCCAGACTTACACAAGTAGCAGCAACTGCTTTCAGACACCCAGGCAATGCTTTTGCTATAGGATCTAAAACAGCTGAGAAGTAAGCTATAGGCCTCTTCATGGTGCCGTGTTTTTGTACCAGTACTGAAAATGCACATCCATCTCTTTCACTGCAGTATAACTCAAAATCCTTCTCATAATCAGGCATGCCTAATGCAGGGGCCTCACACAGTTTCTTTTTCAATTCTTTGAAAGATTTCATTTCTTCTTTGTTTAACTCAAAAGGGTCTTTTACATCTTTCTTTGTCAATTTTTGTAAGGGTTTTGCAATCAAAGAAAATCCACTTATCCACTGTCGACAATATCCAACCATTCCCAAGAACATTCTTACCTCTCTTTGAGTCATTGGTGCTCTCATTCCTTGAATCATTCTTACTCTTTCTGTCGCTATTTTCCGCACTCCTTTCTCAATTTTATGTCCTAAATACTGGACTTCTTTCTGACAAAACTGTAATTTTGAAGGAGACACTTTATGTCCTCTTTTCTCTAAATGGTTCAGCAAAGCAATTGTGTCACTTACACATGCTTCTTTGGTTTTCGATGCCACCAATAGGTCATCGATATACTGCACCATCACTGATTTTTCTGGCATCTTCAAATCTTCCAGAGATTTCTTTAGAATCTGATTAAAAATTGAGGGGCTTTCTGTATACCCCTGTGGAATTCGGCACCATGCCAAAATACGCTCTCCGAAACGGAATGCAAATAATGGCTGGCTATCTGGATGCAAAGGAATAGAAAAAAATGCGTGACACAAATCTATCACAGTGTACCACTCAGCTTCATGCGGAATTTGATATAGAATCACTGCAGGGTTTGGCACTATTGGACAGCATGGTACAACTATTTTGTTTATCTTTCTCAAATCCTGTACTATTCTATATGTTCCATTTGGCTTTTTCAGTCCCATAATAGGTGAATTACATGGACTGCTCATGATCTCTTTCAGAATTCCCTGTTCAATCATCTTATTTATCACTGGAGTTATTCCTTCAATTATTTCTGGAGTTAATTTGTACTGTGGCGTGTTTGGATAAATTATCCCTTCTTTCACTGTCACTTTTACAGGATCAACTTTTTAACCCAATGTCTTCACCTGTAAAATCCCACACACTTTCTTTTACAGCAGTTTTTAGTTCTTCTGGAAGTTTTTCTGCATCAAATGCAGGAAACAAACCATTCGTTTCAGGTTCTTGATTCATCAAAGTTACTTTGTACAAAACATCTTCATCTGAAGTCTGAAAACCTATTCCATCTGGCGTACAATAAATTGTGCAATTCATTTTACACAAAAGGTCCCGACCTAAAAGATTTACAGGACTACAGTCGCACACTACAAATTTATGCATTTTGCTAAAAGAACCAATTTTTACTTCTACCAATTCAGTAAGTGGGGTTTTAATCTGCTGATTGGCTACTCCTACCACTTGGATGTATTCACCTGAGAGAGGAAGGTTCGGAATTTCCACTGACCTAACAGTAGAACGGGTAGCTCCAGTATCGACAAGGAATGTTACGTTTGCACCATTCACTTCTCCATCCACAAAGGGACCAGACTGATCTACCTCTAGAGTTGCGCCAAGCACGCACTCTTTCCCCTCTCCTGCGCACCGTCAGAAACTTTCATCCGGGTCATCCTCACTCTGACGCAACCAATACTGAGAAATGTTAGCTGCTCGCGGCAACTGTGTTACCTGCTCTCCTCCGTAGAATCCTGTTTCTGTACTGTATCTTTGCTGGTTAACAATGTTGGGAAGTGGTGGTTGTGGCACCTGACTTTGTTGAACAACTACCTCATTCTGCACCTGTGGAGTTAATGATTGATGTTCCGGATTAGGTTTAGGTGGGAACTTACACTCATTCCTCCAATGCCCTAATTTTCCGCAATTATGACATGGCCATTTCTTCTTTGCCTCTTCTAGACTCACCTGTCCTTTTCCTTTACCTATGTTTGGTCGCATCTTATTTTGTCCTGATTCATTTCCATTATTATTGTCCAATTGGGCTTCTTGTTTCTCTGCCACTTTCACTTGTGCCCACATCGCCTTTTCTTTCAACTTACGCTGTTTACTTTCTATTTCATCACTACAATACTTAGCATACCTCAACACCTCATCTACACTTCCATTTTGCCAGTTTATCATATGTTGTTTAATCATATCACTTATTTCTTGTCTCAGGCCAAACACAAATCGGTATACAAAATGACTCATGTCCTTTTCACTCAATTCCTCATAACCGCTATACTGCTTAAAAACCAATAACAAACGTTCATAATATGCATGTACAGACTCCTTACTTTCCTGTGTAGTTCTATCAATCTTAACCCAATCTGTCTCTTTGGGAGGAATCTTATTTTTCAAAAAGGTAATCACTTTGTCATATTTCTTCATCACATCTGGTCCTGGAGCTCCTGTCTTAGGATCTCTTGGATATTCTGTAGCTGGCCAGTCAACTGTAATCTTACATTCTGACCACAGATCCGTTGGTACCACTATGTCAAACAATCCATCCAAATCTATCCACAACACTTTTGAGACCTTTACAAACCTTTCTACCTGTCGGTACCATTCAACTGGCTTCTCTCTTAGTTTTGGAAAGTCATTTGTAAATGACAGGATGTCCTGCCTAGTCCATGGAACATGCACATAACTACCACCTGGAGTTTCTCTCATAGGGTATTCTTTAACAACAGGTTATTTTTCTGTTACCACAAAAGCCAATGAACCTTTGTCTATACTTTTCTCATTCTTCTTTGTCCATCTAACCTTCCATCTGTCCACATCACCCCATTTTCTCAATAAAACAATCAACTCTTTTATCTGTGTCAGCCTTCCTGCTGTATTCAAATTTTCAATATCTTTTTCACAAAAATCCACTCTGTATGGTTTCTGTAATGTTTTTACTTTTGCAAAATCTATTACAATCTCACTAGCCACTTCTTCTAATTTGTCATGTAAATTCTTTGCCCTCCATGTTATACTTTTACACAGAAACATTATTTCATCATCCTGATAATTTTTTATCTTTTCAGTACCAATCGTTCCTAATATTAATTCTTCCATGTCAATTTTTAATCTGATCACATCTAATGGTTTTTCTTCCGTTTCTTTTATTTTAAAAGCTTTCATCCACTCATTTAACTCATCAGGAGTCGGACCTATGGGAGTACTATTTATTTCTGTCCAATTTCCACTCTTTTCAGGTGTCACTGTTGCAGATTCAGTTACCATAGGTATTTTCCTACCGTTACACTCATTTACTGTTAAATTTTCAGGTGGACTTGGTCTGTAAGCACTAGCCAAATTGCTTGTACCTGGACTTGTTTCCATTCTTTCCTTTTCTCTCTGAAATTGTGAACTTAAGGGAATCACCAAAGCTCGCTCATCAATTTTCTGATTCTCAAAAACTGGTATTACTGGACCTATTGTTACAGGCACAGTAACTGCTTCCATATTTTTCGTTAATTCTCTAATTTTCTCAGTTAGTTCTTTTGTTGTCCTTGCCAATTCACTTGCATTGTCGCTTTCTATTCCCTCATTTTGAGAAGCTCTCATTTGTTCTTGTGACCTATTTACTTCATTTCTCTTTCCGGACTTTTATTTCGCATAGTCTCTATTGGTGGCGCATTTGGTGTCACCACTGTAGAACTCTGCTGATACGGAGGTGGATTTCTATTTAAAATATCTTCCAGCAATTCGTCATCCGTTTCGCTCTCATGCATATACTTTTCTCTCTCTAAATGTTTCTTTTTCTCAGTCCGTTTTTTCTTAGTCCCTTCCTCAACTGTAAAAGCTGGAAACAAACCTCCTGTCATGTTAGCACATCTCCATCGTTTTATTCTGTCCTCATGATTCATTCCCCACAATCTTCCGGGCACAAACTCATAACCTTTCATTCCTCTGAACCTTTCTCGCTCGTACATCTCATCTTCCCATTCTGTTAAAGCCTCAAACTGTGTCGGTCTAGGTCTAGGTTCCAATTTAAACATTTTTTCTCTTAAATTCCGTAAAACCGCTACATTAAAAGAACCATTTTCAGGAAAAGCCAATGCTCCATCATTCTTTGTATATTTTACCCAATTGTCCAACCATATGCACGTATGATATCCATATTTCAGCATCATATGTGAAGCTGCTGATTTCGGCGGAGGAATTACTTGTCCCTCTCTAGTCACAACCTTTTTGTCTTTCTTAAAGAAATTCTTCAATTTCGTCGTCCATGACGTTCTCTCCCTTTCATACTCGTAATACGGCATGTTTTCTATTTGTTTTCTCTTTATTCTAACGCTGTTTCTGTGTACGGAACTTCGACCAATTACAGCGCGATTCTCACTAACGTACCAATCAAAACAATTTCCACCGTCCGCGAACCAACCAATCCTAGCGCGGCACTTTTCTACGTCACTCCTGCTCTGTGTTCACGTGACTAGCGCACTATCCAATCCTAGCGCGGCACTTTTCCACGTCACTTCTACTCTTTACCCCTCCTTTACAAAATTTATCGGCAATTTTTCTTTTCACTGTTTTCTTCGTTAGTTACAACAAATAAACAATTCCATAGTCTGATTCGCTAAACAAAGTGACAGCTTTGTCCTTTTACACAAGAATCCTGCTTTTCCAGTAGGCAGCGCTTACCTCTACCCTACCACAGAATTATTTACTCTCGCCGATAAAGTAGCACTTCCCTCTACCTTACCCTTCTTTCAAACAAACAATTTACTCGTTTCTCTGGGGATAAGACACATGTGGAGACTAGGCTCCTGAGAATTAAGGCCAAAGTTTCACAAGTAAACGTGATTTGCTATTACATTTACACACTTTTCACACCGAAATCCCTAACATAACACAACCTGCGTTATAACCAAAATGAATTCAGACCATGTACCAAATTCCATGTGACTTCTCTTGCCACACGTGTTCCACTTCCTAAATCCCAGAAGCGTGAAAACTTACATATAACATAACGTGACTCAACATATAGTGTTAGTCATCAAAAAATAATCAATAATCAATAAACAATAATCACTAAACTAATCTATAGAAAACCATAACTCTGCTACCAAGAAATCTGATGCAGTGCGTACAATAAAAACTATTCTCCTCCTAGGTTACTTATAGGTCATCCAGGGGCAAACTATATTTCTCATATCCACATGACGATGGGGCCCATAAACATCGTCTAACACACACGCACACTCCTGGATTTCCTTTACACCTTTGTGAAATTCTGTACTCCTAGGAGAAGCATGAGAACTAAATGGAGAACACCTTCTTATGTACCGCTGGAAGAGCCAGGATATCTTATTACCTTATTTTGTCCCTTTATTTTAGTTATTTCTTAAGATATTCCTGCTCATTATTTGTCGATGAATCATTCATTTAAGAAATTAGTTCATAGTGATTAAGACCAGCTGAATCACAATAAACAATTTCCTATGTCACAATCATTTAGGTAAATAACCACTGAGTCATTTTGAGTTTAAAGAATCTTAAATTTTATATAATTTTAAAAGCATGAAAAGAATTTTTAATACTTTATTCAATTATTCAATCTTAAATTCACAATTTTATTAAACATAATCAATTTATTGCAGAAAGGAAATTTTTGTCATGAAGCCAAAACCCTAATTACCTGCCTAACTTCCTAATTTTGCCTAATGATTTCTAAACCTAAGTTAGGAATTAGAAATAGCCTGATTCTCATACTCAACTGTAAAATTAAGACAGCAACAGCAACTTCAGCTCGTCAGCATCAGCTACCTGCAACCCGTCTCCTCTAACAGTCTTTCAGCATCTCCCGCTCAATAAGGGATCGATCAGGACCACCCAGCACTGGAAGCCACCAACACGACTCTTCAACTCCTCTCCTGACTGTGACTGCAACCACGACTGACATCAATTCTGACTGGAACTTGTGTACCCCTCCCACTAAGAGTAGGCCCTCTTATACCCTAATTCTAACTTTGCTAACTAACTGTTGCAAGATTAATATCACGCTTTTCTTTCATTGGTCCATGCATGTCAGCTTATTCATTCTTTAATCAAGTTCTCTTGGATTCAAGGGTCCTTGGATCATTTCCTTTCCCATACGCTTAAACATTTCCATCCGATTCGATCAGTTCATTTGTAACTTCTTTCGACACATTCGAGAACTCCGCAGTCATTGTCCTTTCTCTTAGACTTGTTTCTCACGGGCTCTCCGCTGATCAACATGGCACACTATCAGTTCAATTAGGTCACACCAGCCTTGACCATTTCTTGCATCCTAGCCTCTCAGAGACATCACGAGGTTCCAGATTTCTTCAATCTCATCCCGTACCACGTGTCCCCTTGCGCCTGCGCACATCTTCCCACTGGCGGCCATTTTATATCGCCACTCGGTTCTACTTTAGAAGCACTAATTTGAGGCAAATAAAACATAATTAAAATAGAGAAAAATATCCCTTTCGTTTCCCTCCCGTCTACGTACCCCAATTAGTTGTTACCTAGCAGAAAGCAACATTTAAGCTGTTCCTTACTTACCATCACTATTTGTTTTTGCAACGACATGTTTTATTTCTATGAAGCACAATAACATGCATTTATTTTTATTAGTACGCATTTATTTTTACGTTATAATTAGACACATAGACATTTATTAATAGATTATTTAGCACACACATTAGCATATTACCATTCCCACACATACGGTGTTGATTAATACATTTAAACGAACATTTTATTTAATTAATTATAAAATTTGTTAGGGGTTAAAATTTTTATTTTTACTGCTCCATCACGCCAAAAGAAGTCGAAGAAACGTCATCGTTCCCCGACTGCCCCTCGTGCGACTTGGCTGAGGGTGCGGGTGGTGCCACCCCCGCGGCTCCGGCGGAACCTACGCAGTCGCCGGTGACCTACCCGCCCTTCCCGGGTTCATTGGCGACTCCGGCCCAGGTGCAGGAATTCCTGTCCGCTATGGCTCACCTATTTGGGCCGTCGGGTCCCTCCGGTGCACCTTCGGGCCCGACTGTGAGTCCTCGCCCTTAGACGCCGGCGGCCGCGGCGTCGCCGGCGGCTCCAGCCTCGGCACCGCAGGACTCCCATGGATCCCATCGTGGATCCCGGTCGATGCCGGTTGACCTCGTGACACCTCCACCGACCCCAACGGCACCCCGTTTCACGTCGCCTGGCGCGCCGGACGACGTCGTCCCCGGTTTCAGCCCCGAAGTGGAGACGGTGCCGGAACGGTGTCGACCGACGCCGATTCCGACGCCGTTTGGGAATCTGTTTCCCTATCTCCATCCTCCTCCTTTTCTACCTGTACAACAGCATGAGGAGGAAGGGGAGGACTTGGAGGGGTCTGAGGACCCTCGCTGCTCAATGCGAGTATGACCCAGACTGGGCAGAGGAGTTGGGGGATGCCAGTGGTCTGGACACCTCTCCAGACCTTGGCATGCTGTCTCCTACTACCATGGCTACGGAGGAGGGTTCTTCTTTTTCTGTGGTGTTGGGTAGTGCAGCCGGGGCTCTTCACCTCGAGCTACTTACTGTGGCTGTCAGGACTAACCTCCTGACGGAAGTGCTTCAGCCAGCAGTGACCTCTGCGGAACCACTGCTGCCCTTTAATGACGCACTTTCGGACGTTCTTTTGGGCTCTTGGTCCAGGCCCAACGCAGGGGCTCCTGTGGACAGGAACGTGGCCCGACACCATCGCCCGGCCCCGGGCGACCCCATCTTCCTCTCCCAACACCCCACCCCTGAGAGCTTGGTTGTCCAAGCCTCCGCTTCCCCAAGCGCATTCCCTACCGCACCCCCGGACAGGGAATCCAAGAGACTGGAACAATTTGGGAAGAAGGTTTTGTCTTCCGCCAGTCTAGGGCTGCGGTCGGTGAACACCGCATGCCTCTTGGGCCGTTATTCTCACTCTCTGTGGGATACGGTGGCGCAGGTGCTGCCTCAGTGTCCGGAGGAGGCTCGGACACTACTCTTCCCAGGCTATTGCTGAGGGGAGAGATGCAGCCAAGTTCACAATCCGTTGTGGCCTTGACACCGCCGACTCGCTGGGCAGGGCGATTTCCATGACAGTGGCGCTCCGCCGCCATGCCTGGCTGAGGACAACTGGCTTCTCGGGGGATGTCCAAAACACTTTAATGGACATGCCCTTTGATGGCATTCGCCTCTTTGGCAATAAGGCAGACAGTGCTTTGGAGAGATTTAAGGACTCACGGGCTACGGCCAAGTCCTTGGGCCTTTCGGCCACATGGCCTCCTCAGCCTTCTGCCTTTCGCTCCATTCGTGCTCGCGGAAGGAGCAACCCACCACGTGCGCAACAGAGCCACAGGCCGGCGCAACAGTCCACGCGCGAACGTGGGAACCGCCGCGGCGGTTCAGGGGGCCAGAGGACGGGTCAGTCCACCACCACCCCAGCCACCACTGCCTCCAAACCTTCCTAGTCCGACCTTTCAGGCCCACCAAACACCAGTGGGTGGCAGGCTTCGCCATCACCTCCCCCACTGGCGCACCATCACGTCGGACAGCTGGGTTTTACAGATAGTCCGAAGGGGCTACTCCCTCCCCTTCGAGACTACCCCTCCAGCCATGCCACCTCAATGCCACCGCATGTCGGGGGATCACTTGGCACTTCTCCAGCAGGAAGTTGTGGCCCTCTTGGCCAAGGGGGCCATAGAGCGCGTTCCAACACCAGAAGTAAATCCAGTATTTGTAAAGCGCGAACAGCTACCCGAAGGCATCCCGGCGCTGGGGGCCGTCGGGAAGATTAAGCAAGCTATTGCCCAGAGTCACATGGTGCTGGGCTGACCTGCCGCCAGTGCCGGGGATCGAACCGTGAGCCTCAGATTCCAGCGTCAGTCACCCTGGCCGCGGCGCCACACCTCTTCCCTAAGTAGTTCGTGGTTGTTATTCCCGCTACTTTCTGATTCCAAAGAAGGACAAGGGCCTGCGTCCTATCTTGGACCTTCGGAACGTCAATCTCTTCCTCCGGAAGGAGAAGTTCAAGATGCTCACACTTGCTCAGGTCTTGTCAGCCCTAGACCCACAAGACTGGATGGTAGCGTTGGACTTGCAGGACGCTTACTTTCATATCCCTGTCCTGCCGGCCCACCGGCGTTACCTGCGGTTCACGGTAAGCCACGAGCATTTTCAGTTCACCGTGCTTCCTTTTGGCCTTACCAGCGCCCCTCGGGTGTTCACGAAAGTGATGGCGGTGGTCGCAGCTCATCTGCGCAGATCAGGGGTTTCAGTCTTCCCCTATCTCGACGACTGGTTGTTGAAGGCGGGCTTGCCCCAGGCAGTCGTCTCCCACCTTCAGACTACGGCCGACCTCCTGCATTTGCTGGGGTTCTCCATCAACGTGCCGAAGTCGCACCTGATTCCCTCTCAGAAGCTCCTCTTCATCGGAGCAGTTCTGGACACAGCGCAATTTCGGGTCTATCCTCCCGAACAGCGAGTCCGGGATATTCGGGCTATGATTCCAATCTTTCAGCCCTTATCCTGGGTTTCGGTCAGGATGACCTTGAGGCTGCTGGGCCTCATGGCCTCCTGCATCCTGCTGATCAATCATGCCAGATGGCATATGCGGGCTCTGCAGTGGGACCTGAAGTTCCAGTGGGCGCAGCATCAGGGGAATCTGTCCGACTACGTCCAGATCTCGGAGGGCACTGCAAGACAGTTGCAGTGGTGGCTCACGAACCTGCATTGGGTCAGCGGCAAATCCCTCTCCCTTCCCCAACCGGAGCGCACAGTGGTGATGGACGCGTCCCTCCTGGGATGGGGCTGCCACAAGGGAGAGGCGGAGATCAGAGGCCTCTGGTCTCCGGCGGAGTCCAAGCTCCATATCAACATTCTGGAGCTCCGGGCGATCCTACTTGCACTCAAAGTATTCTTTCCCTCTGTCAAGGGGAGAGTAGTGCAGGTATTCACAGACAACACCACCGCCATGTGGTACTGCAACAAACAGGGCGGGGTGGGGTCGTGGACCATATGTCAGGAGGCTCTGCGCCTCTGGACATGGCTGGAACATCAGGGCATTTCCCTGGTGGTTCAACACCTGGCAGGTTCACTGAACGCCAGGGCGGACAAACTCAGCCACAGGTGCATAATGGATCACGAATGGCGTCTTCACTCGGACGTGGCGCAAGGTCTATTTCAACAGTGGGGAGAGCCTTGGTTAGATCTATGCGCCACCGAAGAGAACGCGCAATGTCAGCAGTTCTGCGCGTTGGAATTTCCAAGGCGGCACTCGCTCGGCGACGCTTTTCGTCACGAGTGGAGTTGCGGTCTATTGTACGCCTTTCCGCCTATACCACTTCTACCCAGAGTGCTGAAGAAGATCAGACGCGACCGGGCCCAAGTCATTCTTGTGGCTCCGGACTGGGCTCGAAGAGTTTGGTATCCCGAGCTACTCAGTATAAGCGTGGATCCCCCGATCCGACTGCCTCTTCGGGAGGATCTTCTGTCGCAGCAGCAGGGGACGGTCCTCCACCCGAACCTGTCCAGCCTCCACCTCCTTGCGTGGAGATTGAGCGGCGACAGTTGATTCCATTTCACTTGCCTCCTGAAGTCTGTGATGTCATTCTGGCGGCCAGGCGGCCCTCCACTAAATCGGTATACGCCTGCAGGTGGAACAAATTTGTGGAAGGTGCACAGCAAAGGCTGTGGATCCACTTTCTGCCCCTCTTTCTGAGGTCCTCCTGTTCCTTCTTTCTTTAGCCCAGCAGGGCTCTGCTCTGGGCACTATCAAGGGCTACCTTTCTGCAATTTCGGCCTTTCTCAGGCTACCTGATCAGCCCTCTCTTTTCAAGTCCCCTGTTGTAAATAGATTTCTCAAAGGCATTACTCACCTTTTCCCTCCTATTCCGTTTGTGATGCCACAGTGGGACTTGAATCTGGTTCTTACTTATTTGATGTGCGCTCCCTTTGAGCCTCTTCACAACTGTCCTCTTCGTTTATTAACCTTGAAGACTGCCTTCCTGGTTGCCATCACCTCCGCTAGGCGCATGAGTGAGCTCCAGGCTCTTTCATGTAAACCTCCTTTTCTGTCTGTTCATCCGGACAAGGTTGTGCTGCGCACACGTCCATCCTTTTTGCCAAACGTTGTTACTGCCTTCCATATCGGGCAAACTATCACCTTGCCCACTTTCTTTCCGCCTCCGCACCCTTCCAGAGAGGAAGAGAGGCTCCACTGTCTGGACCCAAAACGAGCGATCTCATTTTACCTGAACCGCACACAACAGTTCCGGGTGGATGACCAGCTCTTTGTTGGCTACGTAGGCGCCAAGAAAGGCCGGGCTGTACACAAGAGGACTATCTCCCGCTGGGTTGTCTTGTGTATAAAAGCCTGCTATTCTCTGGCTAAAAAGGATCCTCCGGTGGGGCTGCGCGCCCATTCTACCAGGGCAACAGCAGCTACTACTGCATTGGGATGTGGTGTCCCCCTGCAAGACATCTGTCAGGCAGCCACGTGGGCCTCGCTGCACACTTTTACTAAGCATTATTGCCTTGACAGCCAAGTCCGGAGAGACGGCTTCTTTGGACGTTCTGTTCTCCGTGACTTTCTGGTGTGATCTTGGTTCGCAGACCCCCCACCGGGGTTGGTATTGCTGGGGTATCTATTCTAAGGTATGGAATCTATCACTACATGTTTCTTTCAGATGAACAAGTTACTTACCTTCGGTAATGATATATCTGTAAAAAACATTAGTAGTGATAGATTCCTTACCTCCCCACCCATCCTCCCCGTTCTGCGAACTGATTTCTAGGGTAAAGATCATCCCTTTCAGGGCCCTAGTTTCAATGCACCAGTGGTCAGTATCTTGCATGGCTCTGCGTTCCTGGCGCGGAAAGTCGTGTACAGAACTGACGTCAGCGCGCGAGGGCGGCGTCTAAGTAGCTGCCGCGACGTCATCCCGGCGATCACGACGCCTACGACGGACGCGGAGCCGCACAACGCCACCTTCCGACGCGCAGGGATACTGCTGACGAAAACTTTCCGGATCCAGACTGACGCCTGGGGATATTCTAAGGTAAGGAATCTATCACTACTAATGTTTTTTACAGATATATCGTTACCGAAGGTAAGTAACTTGTTCTACAAGGTTAATCCAGCCCAAGTGGGCTAATAAATGCCTGATTGCAGACTACTTCAAAAATCATATATATATGCTGGGTATACAAACCCTCTAACAAATCTGTAATGTTATCCTGTGTGGACCACGGGGTCAGAATGAATTTGTGATATGGAAGGTACAATGTATTTTGAAAAGTATTGATTTGACCCAGCCCACCTATTAAGATCGCTCTGAGATTGGATGATATTTTGTGTATTCTATACTGAATGCTGGAATTCATGGAATCATGTTTCCCAATTCTGTTGATTGTTTTTATCGGAATTGCGATGCAATATATTGCTAGGTAAGACATGTTAAATTGGTATATTTAGGAAATGTCATTCACTTTAATTCAGCACTCTGCACTTTATTATTTATTCCAATCACTGTTTTAAGTATTTCTTCAGTGTTTACACGGAGGTGTGATGACCAATGAAGTATTGAAGTGGAAAGAAAATGGCGGCTGCACTATGTGAACAAGGTGGGAGTCACCACCGAAACGCGTCGTCCTTAGTTGTTTCTGCCGTGAATAAAATAATTTAGACTTCATAATCCCATGGTGCCGGGGCCTACTTTCGGAAACAGGAAGGAGAGGGGCAGGAATGCCACTGATATATACATATATATATATTCACTTAAAACCAACGGTTACAGGAACGTTATAGTTAGGAAATAGAATTTGAAAAACCTTAGAAATTTACTAAAGCAACGAAAGGTTACAGGGTTGTTATAGTTAGGAAATCGAATTAAAAAAACCTTAGAAATTCAGTGGAAAAAATAAAGATTACAGGGATGCTATAGTTAGGCTCAGATTTCACTCGTGCAAAACCAGTGAAATTCAGCAGTTATAGTTACCTGAGCTAACTATAACTTTCGCCTCCGCAATGCACTGCTTTTGACCTCACATATTACCTCACTCATGACATGGTCAGTGACATCACTGATGACCTCATCAAGTGAGTGTAAGTGTTTTCAAGAGTTTATGGGTGTTAAACATATATACTAACCTACTACAAAAGTTAAATTAGTATACTAGGTGCACTACTACTGAGTGATACTATTTCTCTCATATATTATGTGAGTGGCTGTGTGATTTTTTTTATATCCTTGTGTGTATGGGTCTGTGAGTGGCTGTAAGGGTGTATAAGTGGGTGTGTGAGTAGCTGTGTGGGTGAGTGAGATGCTGTGTCAGTGGCTGTATTGGTGGCTATATGGGTGTGTCAGTGGCTCTATGGGTGGGTAACTGGATGTGTAGTGACTGTTCGGGTGAGTGAGTGGGTGTCTGAGTGGCTGTATGGGTGAGTGAGTGGCTGTTTGAGTGGTTGTTTGGTTAAGTGAGTTGTGTGTGTGTGTGGCTGTTTCAGAGAGTGAGTGTCTGTGAATGGCTGTATGGGTGAGTGATCTGCTGTGTTAGTGCTTGTATGGATGTGTGAATGGGTATGTAAGTGATTGGGTCTATGAGTGAGCGCTTGTATGGGTGAGTGAGCGGCTGTGTTGAGAGGCTGTATGGATGAGTGACTGTGTAGGTGAATAAGTGAGTGTGTGAGTAGCTGTATGGCTGAGTGTGTGTCCATGTGAGAGGCTCTATGGGTGAGTGTCTGGTTGTATGAGTAGCTATATGAGTGAGTGAATGGTTGTGTGAGTGGTTGTATGAGTGAGCGAGTAGTTGTGTGAGTGGCTCTATGGAGGAGTGAGTGGGTATGTGAGTACTGGCATGAGTCTGTGAATGGGTATGTGAGTAGTTGTGTGGATGTGTGAGTGGGCATACAAGAGATTATATGGGGATGCGAGTGGGTGTGTGAATGGTTCTGTGTATGATGTCATCAGCAATGTCACTGACCATGTAATGAGTGATGTGATATATGAGGTTATAAGGAGTGCATTGCGGGGGCTTAAGTTATAGTTAGTTCAGGTAACTATAACAGTTGAATTTCACTGGTTTTGTACTAGTGAACTCTGAGCCCAACTATAACTTCCCTGTAACCTTTGGTTTTTTCAGTGAATTTCTAAGGTTTTTTTTAATTCTATTCCCTAACTATAACAATCCTCTAACCTTTGTTTTTGTTAAGTGAATTTCTAAGCTTTTCCAAATTCCATTTCCGAACTATAACGTCCCTGTAACCTGCAGTTTCTAAGTGAATTTCTATGTTTTTTTTTTACTAGTAGTCGTGGGGTGGGCCGCTGACCAGCTCTCAGGAATCCTGCTGTGTCGGACTTACTGGAGGTAACAGGAGGGCTTCTGGGCCCCCAAGAACCCTAAGCATCAAAGAGTACTTCATCCCCTAACCAGCAGTGCTCCAGGAATTGCTTTTGCAGAGTGGTGGAGAAAGGGGCGCGGCCTCCGAAGACTTTTCAGCAGTTCCGCTGTGTGGGACTTACTGGGGGTAACAGGAGGGCTTGTTGGCCCCCAACGACACTCTAGAGCCAAGGGGACTTCATCTCCTAACCAGCAGTGCGCCAATAGGTGCATTTGCAGAGTGGTGGAGAAAGGGTGAGTGGCCTCCAAAGTCCTCCCAACAATCACGCTGTTTGGGAAGTACTGGAAGTAACAGGAGGGCTTGTTGGCCCCCAGGGACCCTCTGCAGCCAAGGGGAATTCAGCCCCCAACCAGAAGTTCGCCATGAGGTGCATTTGCAGAGTGGTGGAGAAAGGGGGCATGGCCTCGGAACTCCTCTCAGAAATTCCGCTGTGTGGGACTTACTGGAGGTAACAGGAGGGCTTGTTGGCCCCCGAGGACACTCTAGAGCCAAGGAGACTTCATCCCCCAGCCAGCAGTGCACCAGGAGGCATGATTGCAGAGTGGTGGAGAAAGGGGGCGTGGCCTCCAAAGTCATCTCAGCAGTCACACTGTTTGGGACTTACTGGAGGTAAAAGGAGGTAACAAGGCAACGCGACCCTCCTCCCCGGGCCGATTTCGGCCCTGGCCTTTTTTTTATTTTATTTTTTTTATTTATAAACTTAAAGGGTGGGGACCAAGCGGCCCCCGTCCCAGGCCAATTTCAGCCCTGGGTACCCAATCTCCTGGTGCCTGGCCTCTTTTTTAAATTATTTTTTTAAAAATAAATAAGGAGAAGGGGGAAACGCGGCCCCCCCTCTGTGCCGATTTCTGCCCCGGGGATCCCATCCCCCAGGGCCCGGCCTCAATTGTGGGTGCCCTGGTCCCACCCAGGGCACCCACTCTGTTGGGGACTGAGGGGGGGGCCTCAAGGCCCCCACAGTCCCTGCTAGTTCCCCCCTGTGGGAGCCAGCATTGCTTTTACAGAGATGGAGCTGCTAACATGCTGCTCCCTCTCTGTAAAAGCAATTGTACTCCGCATTCAGAAAGTGAGAGCATTTTCAATGCTCTCACTTGCACAAAGCAAGAACAGTTTGCTATGGCTTGGCGGGAGCGGTAAAGCTCCTGCCAAGCCATAGCAAGCAGCTATGTCCAGGTAGTGGGCACCCCGGGACATAGCAGGAGCCATGTATGGCTCCAGGAGAGGGGCAGCGCGACCCCCCCTCCTTTGTTATAATTTGCACCGGGGAGGTGGTGGTCCCCAGGGCTGTGGGGGGGTCCGCACGGCCCCCCATTACTTAAAATTAAAGACCCGGTAAGGTGGCAGCCCCCGGGTTGAGGGGGGGTCCTCGTACCCCCCTGCAGTCTTATATCTTAAAGCCCCAGGGAGGTGGCGGTCCCCGGTGCTGGGGGGGTCTAAGAGGCCCCCCCCATTAATAAATAAATAAAATAAATATGCCCCGTGGAGGTGGTGGTCCCCAGGGCAGCGGTGGCGGCCATACGGGCCTCCCTTGCATTTTTTGTAAAAGAAGCCCCGGAGAGGTGGTGGTCCCTGGGGCATCAATGAGCCCCAGAAGGGGGGGGGACTGTGCGCCCCCCCTCCTTTATTAAGAAGCCCCCAGGACCTTGCCCACCCAGGGGCCGATTAGTAACTAAGCATGAGAGACCGCGCTTCATTTTTTTTCTGTTTTGCTGCAGATCCACCTGCGAATTTACAGCAAAATGTAATTTTAATCAATGCTTTTAACTGCTGGCCGGGTCCCTGTGAGACCCCCCCCACCCACCACCACCACCATATCTGGTGGGGTCAGGGTATTCCTACCCTGCCCCCTTTTCTTTATTTTTAACATTTTGTTTGGGACTCGGGTTCAAGCTCCAAGAGTCCCAAGATGGCTGCCAACACTTCCTGGTTGAAGTGTTGGCAGCCAATCAAATTTCAGTAGGAACTGCAAGTCCACTGCAAGGATCCACAGTACCCAGATATCTATATTTTTAAACCTTAAATATCTCTAAAACTGCTGAACAGATTTACACCAAAGCACGCTTTCTGGACCAACATCTAGCTTTCTGCAAAATTTGGTGTAATTCCGTTCAGCGGTTCGGGCTGTAGTCGTGTTCAAAACCCCTGTGGAAAACTACATGGGGAAAACACATTTTCGGACCCCCCTTTTTCCTCGGCCCCCACTTAACGGATCACCCCGAAACTTTCAACACAGCAGCTGAACCCACTAAAGCAAAAGTTTTTAAAATTTCATGAAGATTCTTAAAGGGGCACTAAAGTTATTGGCAAAACAGAAAATGCTTTCCCTATGGAAACTAGGTCCTAACTATTACTACCTACTGGCAATAGCCAGTAGGTAAACACTTTCTTTAATTTTTTTATAATTTTTCAAACCTAACTTTAATATTGCTATATTGGTTGCATTGTTTATTTTTTACATTTTTGTATATGTTTGAAATTTTGTTTTAAAAAGTTATTTAATATTTTTATTATTGTTTGGGTTTGGGTAAAATATATATGTGTGTGTGTGTGTGTGTGTGTGTGTGTATATATATATATAGAGAGAGAGAACTGTTCTAAATTTTTTAAGTTATATTATGTTAACTTAATATTCTAAATGTATTACTTAAAAGTAAATATTTTTGCGTTTATTTCAATGATATTGATACATATTTTTCACACACTATTTTTATATTTTACATTATAAGTATAAAATCACAATATTTTTGACAACTATATTTTTGGCACGCTATTCAAAACGGTCTTTAAAAGAAGCAGCCAAGCAGGAGGACTCATTACCCATAATTCTTCAACATAGGAAGTGACATCACTGGATTTCCCATCATCCATCTGGTTATGAAGTAACATCACTGGTTTCCCGCCAACACTGTCTTCTTTTAATGGCGGCCGCTGCGGATGTGCTGCCAAAGGCAATCCCGTCTATGTACAACTGCCCATGCCCTGCACCAGGACACCTAGTCCTCTTTCCACCCGCCATTGCTACTCCACTGCGACCCTTCGCGCCCTGAACCCCAGTCGCATTTCTTAGAGCAGCTGCCACACCTTGCCGCTCAACACTGAATGTGCATTCTCCTGCACCACCTATCATTTCACATGCACCCACCTCACTCCCTGCCGCACCTCACATTCCCAACACATTCAAAACTCACCTGAGCCCCCATTACACCATGCCCCTCCCTGTCCTGCATACCTCTCAACACTCGCTCCCTCACTACACACACACAGACATTTGGGATCTGCTACATGACCACTCACTGGACCTGCTCTTCGTGACCGAAACCTGGTTGTGCCCCTCATCGGTCCCCATCATCGCCACAGAAATCCCCCTAGACACGAGTTGGCTAGACAGGACAGGACAAGTACATTCAGAGGCAGAACTGGTATCATCTAAAAAGAATCCATTCAATGCTTCACCACCTTGGAAAGCACCACCAGCAAAATGGAACACTTGACCTTCTAACTCTTCATCACTGCCAACTACACCATGAGTAGCACCCTGACTACCGCCCCCGCCCCTCCCCCCAGTCTACTCCCAACTTCAGCAGTAACCTCTACTGGCCCCCCCATCTTCACCAAGATCCCAGTAGAAAAGCCCACACCGGACACCTGGTCCAACCACATCCTAGTCAACTTTTGCATAACCATACCACACCACTGAAGAATCACCATGGCTAAATCTTCACAACGGGACTGGAACAAGATCCCTAAAGCATCCTGGTCTTCCAGACTCTGACACCACTGTCCTTGACACAACAACAACCTCCCCAAATCCAACTTCAAGGCCTGGATCACCGACTATGCAGACACCCTGGCTCCTCTCAAAGTCATGAGAACCAGACCACAAGCATGCTGGTACACGAAAGCGCTTAGGCTCACCAAACACCACTGCAAGCAACTTCATTGCAGATGGAGGAAAGTTAGGACAAACCGACGAGTACCTACAAATCCGCCCTCAGATGCTACTATCAGCAAATCATCACCACCAGACGCTTCACGCTCATCAACCACATCAAAAGCAACCCCAGCAGCACCAAGAAAACTTTCACCGCAGTGAAGACGGCACCTCTCCAGCAGCAAGCTTCACCAGTGTAACCCCCTCTGATACCCAGCTGTCCCTATTTTCTAGCACCAAGATCACCAGCGTTTAGGACAATATTGAGCCCCAACCGAACCCTTCAACTCGCCTACCCATCTCATCCACCACCCTGAGGACCACCCTGAGCACCTAGCCCACCATCATCACTAAAGAAACCACAACAACCATGCAATTCATACACTGGGGAGCACTCCCACACACTAGTCCACCATCACCACTCAAGAAACCACAACAACCATGCAATTCATACACTGAGGAGCACTCCCACACCCCTGCCCTCACTACATCTTCATCAGAGGACTGGACCCATCAGTACAGTCCTCACCCCAATCCTGAATGACTCATTCATCACAACGACCTACACCTGGAAACACACTTTGGTATTCAATCATCACAGCGACCTACACCTGGAAACACGCTTTAGTATTCCCCATCCCAAAGAACCCCCCAGCACATTTGAAGACGCTAGCCAACTACCGGCCTATCTCCTTGCTACGCTACCAGGCAAAAGTCATGGAAAAGAGAATAAAACAATGTCTAGCCCCCCACCTCAATGACAACCACCTCCTAAACACCAGTCAGTTCAGATTCAGGCTCAACCACAGTACAGAGACTGCCATCATCACCTCCATAGACAACATCTGGATGATCAAGGACAGAGGTGACACTATGACCCTCATCCCACTGGACCTTTCCGCTGGCTTAGACACATCTTCCACCCCATCCTTATTCAAATACTGCATATAGCCAGCATCCAAGGACCGCACTTCGTTGGATTTTCTCATTCCTGACAGTCCGCACTCAGTCCGTCATCCTGACCCCCTTCACCTCAGATGCATCAACCTCATCTGCGGAGTTCCACAAGGATCCTCACTTAGCCCCACACTGTTCAACACCTACATGGCCCCACTTGTCACCATTATCCGCGCCCACGGAATCAACATCATACCCTATGTTGGCGATACCCAGCTCATACTTTACCTCTCTGACTAGACGCCAATCACATGGGTACATTTCTCCTCCTGCATGACCGAAGTCCTCAGACAGATGAAAACAAACTGCCTCAAGCTCAACACAGACAAGACGGAAGAAGTCATCTTCAGCAAAGACTCCTCGCTCTGGTACTCCACCCGGTGTCCTGCCGAACTCAGACCCACACCCCTCCTAGCAACCCAAGCAAAGAACCTCAGAATAGTAATCAACAACCAAATTATCACGAGTGACCAAGTGAGTGCAGTCTCTGTCTCCTGCTTCCACACACTCAAGAAGATCTTCAAAGGGGGCAGGGGGTGGCTTGGTCACTGAAGATGGCAGTCGCTCCTTGCTAAGCTCCCGCCACCCTGCAGGCAATCTGACATGATCTGCTGAGGAAATCGCAGACATCCTATAAACTTTTAGCTCCAAGTGGCCTGGTGAGACACTGGTGGCTAGAATGGAGCGCCCTACTGAACCAATCAAGTGGGGCCGCCGACGGGGAGCGAGGCGACCCACGGCCTACTCACTCCGTTTGCTGCGGGGGAAGATTTTGGCTAGGAGCTGCTGGTCGTGAGGTCTGTAGGGCAGGTGGATGGCTCACCTTGTTGGGGCTGGAGCCCCCATTCTTTTCTTTCCTCCCCTCTCTCTCCGAAGCCTACGACGCCGGACCACGCAGAGAGGGGCGGCCGGGGTCCCAGGCCACTGCGCCGGCTCTGGCGAGTGCACCTGCTGGCTTGCACAGCCTGTAAGGAGAGAGCCTCTTCATAGGATACTCAGCGGCGGGATCGTGCTGCGCCGGTAAGAGGGGCCAAGATGGGGGGCCCACAGTGGAGGAGAGGTGGCAGCCGGCTCAGGCCGTGGTGGTGTAAACCCGGCTGGTCCCTTTTACTAGCCCTACGCCTCTACGTAGAGTGATCCGTGCCCCCGCGCCCTTGCTCCTTGTGCTGGGGGTGTGAGGGGCAGCGGCAACCTATCCCCTCGTCTGGAGCTGCAGAGGTTGGCGGCTGCGTCAGTCTGCGGGGCGTGTGCCTGGGGTCCCTGAGGCCCCCTCTGCTACCCTTGACCGGAGGATTTCCCTGGCAGCCAGTCAGACCCAGGTGGAGAGACCATTGGTCCCAGTCCTCCCCTCCCGTTAAGGCCTGTGGAGTTGGCAGCCAGGCCACGGAAGGGTGGCTTGTCTGGGTGCCCCAAGATTGAGAGAAACAACGGTTATATAGAGCAGCTGCAAGCGAGGCGAAAACAACATTAATACAAAACTTGAGCCATTGGAGGCTTGGTGCCACAACATTTATATCACCTTTGTTAGCTTTTGTAGCACTTCTACCAGGGGAGGACCTGTGTGCGCCATATAAGGGTGCTGGCCGCCTAGACAGGACTGTGGGCTGGCTGGGGCTAAGTGGCTGCAGACCTCATCCCGGGCTGGGCATCATGGGGAAGGATAAACCAACCCACACATTGTCACTGGCCAAGATTGATAAATTCATAAAGCCCCTCTCTCCACCTGGACTTGCTGGGACACAGGGGGGTGACACTCACTCATCGGAAACGAAGCGTCTCCCGTTTTACAGGCCATCCAAGGCCTCTGCTCCTCCGCTGAGGGAAAAATAGGCGAACTCCGAACAGACCTATCACTCATACGTCAGGATTTACGTAACACTTTTGACAGAGTCCCAGCAACCTACACCAGGATATCTCAAGCCGAAGACTCTTTACAGGTTTGCCAGTCCGAAGAGAAGACCCTGCGGTGCACTTTGGCCCTGTTGGTGGCCCGCGTGGAGGGCTAATCAAGAAGAAACAGCATTCGCGTAGTGGGGATTCTAGAGGGGACGGAGGGTCCGAACACGACCGCTTTCATTGCTACCTGGCTTCAAACATGGCTGCCTCAGGACGCAGTCTCCTCGTGTTTCATAGTGGAACGCACCCACAGATCCTTGAACACACGGCCTCCGCCTGGTGCTCTGCCGAGAACCAAAATCACCCGCATATTGAACTATGCTGTCCACAACGCTATACTTCGGGCTTCCCAATCAAGAGACTCGTTGCACTGTGGATCTTCACGAGTTATGTTTTTTCCAGACTACACCCTCAAAGTGCAACACCAACGCAGCTACTTTCAAAGAGTCAAGCAGAAACTGAGGGCCATGGTCGTCCAATATATGCTGTTATTTTCTGGCCGCCTTGAAGTGTTGTTTGGAGGCAAATCCCTGTTCTTTGACACACCTGAGACTGCATGGGAATGGCTGGAAGAGAGACCTCGCCTGAAGACTGATGCTGCAAAGACTAGACGGGACACCACCTCGGACCAGGAGGCTCCTACGGAGGGGCGAAGACGGCGGGGCACCTGGCACGGATGGTGCTATTGTGGTCCAGAGGTAACTGAGATCCGTGACTGTCAAACTGCCTCCAATGGAGATGTCCCACTGACTGTCAAACCTGCCACCGGGCCCGGGTGGGCCCCCTAGTTCTCCTGGGCCTCCCTCCCTTTAAAGACTTTTCTTTTCTTGTCTTGCTTGCCCGGCATCATCAATGAGAACAGCTGTTTATTATGTCATTTCCTCACAATATGTATGTTTGAAGCAGGGGCAGCTCTTAACTCATCTGAAAAGGGATACATGCAAAGGCCCTTCAATGGCTCAGCTCATTTTTATGTAACAGAACTCAAACTGTGCAGCTAGGTGCTTTTTATCTACTCCAAAAAACCTCAGTTGTGGTGTCCCGCAGGGAGCATCCCTGAGCCCCACACTATTTAATGCCTATGTTTCATCCTTGGCAAAAATTGGCACGAAATGGGGCTTTGGAATTTGCTCCTATGCGGATGATACCCAACTGACAATAGCCATCGGAAATGGGCATGATGACACCAGAGCCAAACTCAACAATTGCCTCACTGAGATGGCAACCTGGATGTCAGTGCACTGTTTAAAACTTAACGCAGAGAAATCTGAAATTCTGCTTCTCGGCGGAGCCAATCATATCTGGGATATATCCTGGTGGCCCCACTCTTTGGGTGCGGCACCAGCACCAAAGCAGTGCGTAAAAAACTTGGGCATCATCATCGATAACACCCTATCGATGCAGGACCATGTGCGGACCCTGTGTGGTAGAAGCTTCGCTACACTGAAGCTCCTAAAAGGCTTTTCCGTTGGATCCCACTGGAAAGCAGGAGGACTATCACACAAGCCCTGCTTGTCAGCAGGTTAGATTGCGGAAATGCACTCTTTGTTGGCATGCCAGACTACCTTTTAAACGTCTGCAGGTGATACAAAACGCAGCGGCTAAACTGGTGTGCAAGGAGGGCAGATACAGCTCCGCGACAAAATGCCTGAAGCAACTCCACTGGCTGCCCATGCGCCAAAGAGCACGATTTAAACTCTTAGGACATGCACATAGGGCACTTTATCGCACAGGCCCCAAGATTCTCCAGAATAGAATCAAATTCTACGTCCCGCTCAGGTGCTTAAGGTCACGTTCTTTAGCACTAGCGGAGACAAAAGAATCAGCAAGAGCAGGACAGGTGGACGTACCTTCTCGCACCTGGCAGCACTTTATTGGAACGAGCTTCCGCTGGAACTTCGGCTAACTGAAGAATACATGGCGTTCAGGAAAAAACTTAAAACCTATTTGTTTCCTTAATACTGCCATTACCACCCTCAATTAGACTAAACTGACTCATCACTCTCCGGATACACTAGCGCCGTGATATCCCAGTGGGATGAATGTCGCGCTTTATAAATAAATAAATAAATAAATAAATCTGAGGGCTACTGGACCTCACTCCTTTTTTCAGGGGGGCAGTTTTCATTTAGGGTAAATAGTAAATACTGTCCAACACTCGGGGGGGGGGGGGCGGGGAGGAAGGTATGGACTCTGGTACTCTCAATTGGTGTCACCCAATTTTGGTACAATGACAGGTACTTCCAGTTTAGAAGTATAAGGTGGGGGGGTGAAGGAGTTAATGTTAGGATTTCTTATAAGTTTTATTTTTTTTGATAATCAACTTTATTGATTTTTAAGGAAACAAAAACAACAGTACAGCGCATTTGAGCATCAGTCAGTGGCACTTCAGAGTGTGCCTGTAGTGATTGTGCACAAACATGCTTATCGGTCCCCATCCACAGCGCATAGACAGTGCATTCATGTATATAGGTAAACACCAGATCCATTCATCCCAGTTGGTCCAACCATTTGCCCCAGATCCTCTTATGCTTGGCTGGGCATCCCGGGCCTCAAACAAGAGTTTCTCCTGCGCGGCACACCAATCCACGCCCTGGCGCCATTTAGTTATTTTTTGGGGGGTCAGGCTGTGCCCATGTCGCGGCAATGTCGCGCTTGGCTACCATGATGGCTGTCCCCAGGAACAGTTTGTCTGTTCGGGACCCATCTAGGCCATCCATGACTCCCAAGATGAGGTGTAAGGGGTCATGGGGCACCTGCCAACCCAGGACGTGCGTGAGCTCGGACTCTATTGTGTCCCAGTACGGGGTAAGGCGGGGTCAGGACCAGACCATGTGGTAAAAGTCTGCCGGTTCCTCTCCGCAGCATGTGCATTTCGGAGAAGGACGTAGGCCCGCCGTATAAAGGCGTTCCGGGGTGAGATAGGCAATATGGAGGTAATATAGTTGGATTAGACGGAGTTTGGCTGAAGTTGTGATGGTCTTGGGGGCCATAAGGGCATCACGCCAGTCCTCCTCCGCCAGGGGGCCCAGCCATCCCTCCCGCTGGTTCCTGAGCGGATCGAGCGTTGTCGGGCCATTATTAGTAAGGGTGCGGTATATCCGAGATACTCCTCCCTTCCCCAGGTTCCCCATGATGACCTGAGCTTACAGTGGACTAAACTCGGGGAGCGTCGTGCCTGTTGATATATGGGCGCTGAGTGCGTGTCGCAGCTGCAGGTATTTGTAGAATTGTGAAGCATGGAGGGTATAACGCCCCTGCAGGTCTTGGAACGTCCTAATGTGGTCGCCCGCCCATCCGTCGCCCAGTAGTGATATGCCAATGTAGTCCCATCTTTTGAACCCTTCAAGTGCTGTCACCTCCCCCAGCCACATGCCCTGCCAGAGAGGTGTCTGTTGACGTGTGTGTCTTAGGGCCACGCGCCAGGCCAGCAGGACCGCCCGGGTCACCGACGGTATTGCTCTAGGTATTGGGCTGCCATATAGGAATGCTTGAATTTGAGAGAATTCCATGTCTTTGAGCTCTGTTTTATAGGTCGGGTGGGACCAGCCCCCGGTGAACCAGTCGTGAAGGGCGAGCAGTCGGGTGGCTATGTAGTATAGGTAAAGATCAGTCATGCCCATGCCTCCATCGAAGGGCGGGATCCGGCATCGGGCGAGGGCGATACGTGGTCTTGCCCCTCCCCATAGAAACCTTGTGGCCACGCTGTCCATCTCTTTAAACCAACTTCGAGGGAAGTGGAAAGGGGTGTTCTAGATTATATATAAGAAGCGGGGAAGGATCATCATCTTGAACAAAGCCACTCTCCCGAGTGTGTTAAGTGGTAGGGTTTGCCAGCGTCTGAGATCCTCTTTGGCCTTTTTAACGAGTGGGGTAATGTTTAATGCCCATTCTAGGTAGGGGAGCAGGGCAATCCATAACCCCAGATATTTGATTGATTGCCGCCTGATGGGAATGGTTGATTGCCAGTCAAAGCATTCCCTGGAGAGGTGAAGGAGTACCAGGGTCGATTTTGCCAGGTTGAGTCGGAGGCCTGAGACGTTCTCAAAGGCTTGAAGGGCCCGAAGGCACCTAGGGCTGAAGTAGGCTGGATCTGCCATGAAGAGCAGGACTTCCTCTGCATATAAGGCAATTTTGTCGGTGTGACAGCTCCCCCAGGACCAGCCCTGGATTGAGTCATCAGTCTGAATAAGGCACGCCAAGGGTTCCTTCGCCAGCACAAATAGGAGGGGCGAGAGGGGACAGCCCTGCCTTGTGCCTCTTTGAATCGGGAATGCCTCGAGAGGGCTCCATTGGTGAGCACTCTGGCTCTGGGGTTGGAATAGAGGACCCGAACGAAGCGCCGGAAGTGTTGACCCAGGCCCATCATTGTTAGTACGTCATCGCGGTAGAGCCATTCTTATACGTTTTATTGTTTACATGTACCGGTGGCACCCAATATTGCACTCATGCTTCACGCACCCGCTCATGCCTGTGCCCTTTCCTTAGCAAGTTCTGCAGTGCTCATGGAGGACAGGGAGGACCCTCTGGTCCCTGAAGCTCCTCCCCTGGAATGTGAATGGTCTGTTAGACAAGATCAAACGTGGAGCTATCCTGAGGGCTGCTCACAGGGCGGGTCTAGACATCCTGCTTCTTTAGGAAACTCATCTAATCGGTAGCAAATGCCCCTTCCTAGCCCTTATGGGGTTCACGAAGGTGTTTCATTCTGGGATACAAAGGGGTGGCCATACTACTGAGAGGACACGTCCCAATCCAGCACACTCAGACTTGGCATTACAAACTGGGACGTTATGGGGCAATATATGGCCTTCTTAATGGGAAACCCTTCTCCCTACATAATGTATGCACCTCCCCCTCTGTCAGAGGCATTTTTGAACAATAGTTGGAACATCATTTTGGAGCACCCAGCGGGTCCCTGGACCTAGGTGGAGATATGAACTGTGTTGCTAGCGCACAAGTAGACCGCTCTTCTCCGATCTTAGGTTCTTTCCCGCCCCAGACAGGGTTGGCCCGCTTCATCGACAAAATGGGTTTGCTGGACGCCTGTCGGTTTTGTCACCTCACAGACAGGGGCTACACATTCTTTTCTGGGGTACATAAGACCTTTTCAAGACTGGACTATTTCCTTCTCCCCAGGTCCAAGGGATAAACAGTACGCAAGGCACATATAAGGGCACGTGGGCTGTCTGATCATGCACCTGTCAAGTTGCTAGTGGCACTGGGGAAGTGGGGAGGTCCACCCCTGTGGCGTTTACGTAATTGGACCCTTGTGAATGCCGAGTTCAAGGCAGCTTTGCACAATGCCACTCTGGAATTTTTGCGCCATAATTTGGGTTCGGTCACCTCCCCTGAGACCCACTGGGTGCTATTGAAGGCCACCACTTGTGGATTCATCAACAAGCTACCACGAGTCCCAACGCAGCCGGGTGGATGCTGAAGTGGAGGACCTAGAGTCAAGACTCCTGGAATTGGAGGCCCAGTACTTGAACTCACCGGACCCAGCGATTCTTCGAGATTTGCTGCATACTAGTTATGTTCTGCATCAAACTCTGATGGAAAAAGAGTCATATTTATCAGTGGAGGGAAAGGTCTGCCAAAATCTTACATTGGCTCTTTTCCGTGGTGTCTTCCCGTGAACCTATTCCATACATTGCGAATGCCCAAGGGGAGAGAGTGATGGGAGAGCGTCTCATTGCTGAGGCTTTTGCTACGTACTATGGAGCTCTATATGCCCGGCATGACACTGAGACCCCCTCTGAATATCAACAGATTTGGAAATGTGTTCCCCAATTAAACTGATCTAAAAGAAAACCCTTTATTAATTTCTACCATTTGTGATGATCTTCCATTAAATTTCGAAGTGCAGAAATGACTGATTTTGTTGGTTTCATCCAGTGGTAGAATTTCTGTCCCAGTTTTGATATATCTTTCATCATTCACTGCCAATGTTGATCTTTTTTCTCCATTACCCATGCAGGCTGTTAGTAAGTAGATGGTGAAATCTGCATCACTCATTGATTATTTCATAAAGGGCTGCAGACTTCAGTCACGTGGTCAGTTGCATTTGATGTACATCTATTGGAGGAAATTCTCAAGCACCATTCTCTGATTGGCTGACATGCACACAAACACAACAGCAGTCAGTGTTTCCCTTGCTACTAAAAGCTATGTATGTACCCATTCTTGATCCATGGCTGAGTATGCCTTGCCAGTGTTTTTTGAAGGACACATCATTTAATAGTAGTCCTTTTAAATCATATTAGGACATACCATTCAGCTGTGGTCTCTTTCTTTACAGATTTAGATGTCTGTTATTCATTTTTCTCTACTGCTGTGCAACATATAGTCTCAATGGCTTTCCATAGCATTAGTTGATCCTTCAATTATCTTATGTTTTTGTTGCCTACAGGTTGTTGACGACTCCACAACGAAGACTCCTCTGATCTTTGTGCTTTCATCGGGTGTAGACCCGACCAGCTCTCTCCGCCAGTTAGCAGAGCAGTCTGGAATGTCACACAAATTCCAGCCGCTTTCGTTGGGGCAAGGGCAGGCCCCCATTGCAACACGTATGATCAAAGAGGGAGTCAGAGATGGTAAGTGGTCAGGTCTCACCCATCAGCAATGAAAGGCCATCACCAACAATAGTTCAAGCCCTGCATGAAAAATAACTTTCTTTTTAACTGGGGAAATTACTGGCCTCTAAAAGAAAGAGTGGAGATAGCGTGAGATGTGATCCTATCCACACACAACTAGTATTGGAATGTTAGCACTGCTAAAATCTCTGCAGTAAAACCGAGTCTGTGTGAGATTAACTTTCATCTGATTGTCACTAGGTAACTGGGTCTTTCTTGCAAATTGCCATCTCTCTCTCTCGTGGATGCCACAGCTGGATAAGCTGGTAGAACAACTGCAGATAGAAGAGCCACACCCCTCCTTCCGCCTCTGGCTGAGCTCTAGCCCCCACCCTGACTTTCCCATCTCCATTCTCCAAGCAAGCCTCAAGATGACTACAGAGCCGCCTAAGGTGAGGACTACTACCTCAGAGGTAGGGACACCTTCAATGGCACATAAAGCATTGCCTCAGTACTCTTGGCTCCGAATCAGGTCTTTGAACAGAGAGCCATCCATGGATGTAGTGTTTTGTAAGAGCTGTGTAGTTAAAGGTCTCTATGGTGGTCAGTGGGATTCTAGGCAAAGACTGTGGTGCATTGGCTGAGATTTATGAGGTTCCCTTACTGGAAGACTAGGAATCACTGTAGTAATGTGGAGCATCAGCAGATTGATGTATGTCCCATGCAGTTCATAGTTGAAGGATATTTGCAGGACAGTGTGTGGAAGCATGAGCCCTCTCCTTGCTGAACTGTATCTATGTTACACGTACGGTTTAATTCATTGGCTCTCTAAACAGGGAGAACATTCAGAAACACATCATTTCAGACACTAAATCCAAAACCTTCGTCCTTCCACTTTTAGGGTCTCAAGGCCAACATGAAACGCATGTACAACCTGGTGACTGAGCAACATTTCAACCGCTGTACCAAGCCCAGCAAGTACAAGAAGCTGTTCTTTGCACTGTGCTTCTTCCATAGCATCCTGATTGAGCGCAAGAAGTTCCTTCAACTGGGATGGAATATCATCTATGGCTTCAACGACTCCGACTTCGAGGTAACTCATTGTGTTTGAGTCCTTTCCCTCCCATCTTGTTGCTTCTGGTGTCCCTCTGGGCATCTGCATCTCACCTGCTGAAATGAATGTATCTATTGGAGTGCCTATGAGTGTAACTGTGCATGTGTCTGGGTATCTGTGTGAAGTTATATTGCTCAATCTAATTCCCAGAAGTCCATTTCAACATTATTTTGCATATCGTTCCCCACATTTTCAAAGTATGTGAGGATTAATGGTAATTATTGAGTGGACTAGGTGGCATATGTCTTGTGTGATTGTGTCACAGTGTTTAGAGAGACATACATTGGTGAATAGTCACTAATGGTGATGGGTGAAAACTACTTGCTACATTTTGCTCTACAATATCAAGTAAATGTTATGGATTTTGGGAGGAATTGATAATTTTGCATATTTTTTATTGGGGTTACATCAATTTGATGAAGATGTGATAGGATGCTATTACACAATGAAACATATTGCACTGTTTTTGTTACGTGGTTAGCATGTGTCTGAGCATCTGTGTGTTCTTGTGATCTCCAACTATTACGCTTATGTCACCAAAAGCCACACCAATTTTTTCCACCTAACAAGCAGGACTGACTTCTTCGAAGCTCCCCTGTTTTAAGTTTTTGCTTTGTGTTTTTGCACTGTCTTTTTTCCTAAAATGGCGCAGTTTTTGATTGAGTTTCAATTTTATTGGTCTTCAGAGGACCTGCCACCTTCTGCCATGCATGCCATGTATGAAGGATTTCAAGTATTGCAATGGATTTCACTGGCATGTTTTTGAGCTAACCACACAACCCCTCTGTTGTATTATTGGTGGGAAACCAGTATTTAGTAGGTGCTTGTGGTTTTAGTACTGGAGTTCATCCGAGGTTGGCAAGGAGTTGTCGCCTATCAATATCCTGACGGGTACCAGTAGCATCAGAGTCCCTGCACTTTGTAGATGGAGAGAAGCTGTTGCATCCTGATAAGAGTGATTCTGTACTAGGTGTCATAACAAGTTGACATATATCAGCACGTGGTCTGCTTCTTGAAACCTCTACTGCTTATTTGAGCAGTGTAACCCATGAACATATGCATTTGCGCATTCCCCTAGAATTAATTTTAAGACATGGTTCCATTTGATAAAGGAAAACCTTTCAAAACCATATTCCATTAAAAGTTAACACACAGGGTGCTCCTGCTTTGGAACTCCACCGAACAAGCTGCTAGTGTTGTAAGTAAGGTGATTAGCCTTCTAGAGTAGAATCCTAAATTAGGCCTTGGGCCAAATCCCTATGTTCAAAGGTTGAGCGTGTCTGACTTAACTGAAGCAGTATTAGTGCATTAGTAATGGGAACATCTTGGACTGGTGCTTTAGTACGGTTAACCCCCAAAATCCTTTCTTGCCCTTAATTCACTTAACATCCACCTTACTGCAGAGAACGTGCACAATATTCCAAGGTGGATCTCCTTATGCAATGGCCAGCGTAATACCTAGAATGTGTGCATTATTCTAAGGAGGGGGCCCCCTCAAGCCAGGGTGACCATCATGCGTATGATGCGCACAATAAAACATTGTGGGCACCTATTTGCCAGGATACCCCTAATTTCTACCATGGCAGAAGAGGTGTGGCTAGTAGATGCTGTGGTTAGCCGCCACAAGATCTTAGGGAATAGAAACCACCTTTTAGATGGGGCAGTAGACACTTGATGCTAGGCAGGGGCCGCCACATACACACATGCACACACAGTTGTGCACACTCTTCAGTAGCCTCAACCCCTCATTGCTGCTTGCCTCCTTAAAGTAACTATCTGAAAGAGACACGTTAGTGATAGATTCCTTACCTTAGAATATCCCCAGGCGTCAGGCTGGATCCGGAAAGTTTTGCGTAGCAGTACCCTTGCGCGTCGGTAGGCGGCGTCGTGCGGCTCCGCGTCCGTCGTCGGCGTCGTGATCGCCGGGATGACGTCGCGGGCAGTACTTAGGCGCCGCCCCTGCGCGCTGGCGTCAGTTCTTCTTTTCCGCGCCAGCAAGCGCAGATCCGGGAAGAGCAGTGCCCTGGTCAATTTTTGACCATACTTTTTGGTGATTTTTCACTGGTTTTTCCAACTTTACGGTGTCGTAGGGATGCCCGGCTTCAAGCGATGCGGCGCCTGTGCGCGGATGATGTCCGTCACCGACCCGCATTGGGAGTGTCTCTTCTGCCTCGGCCGAGGCCACGTCACCGAGTCTTGTCCCGAATGCCAGGCCCTCAACCCGAAAGCTTTGCGAGGCGGTCTCGAAGCTCCTCGAGGCCCGGCATTCGGCTCCGCGGAAGCCCCGGTCGCGTGAGAGGTCCAGGGGTCGCTCGCGGAGTGCACACCGGTCGTCGACTTCTTCGTCCGGTAAGTCTAAGCACAAGAAGTCCAAGAAGCATCGTCGCTCTCGGACTTCGCCTCGCCCGATCTCGCGACTCGGCTGAGGCCCCTCCCGGCACCGTCCCGCCCCGCGGCCCCGGACTTGCCTGTGGAGTCGCCCCCGTCATACCCGCCCTTCCCGGGTTCGGGGCGGATCCGGCCAAGGTACAGGAGTTCCTGTCGGCCATGGCCCGCCTCTTCGGGCCTTCAGGCCCCTCCGGTGCGCCTTCGGGCCCCGCGGGCCTACAGTGGGGTTGCTCCGGCGTCGCCGGCGGCTCCGGCCCGGCGTCGCCCGAGCCTCCAGCCTCGATCCCGGCTCCGGCTTCGGCCCCGGCCTCGATCCCGGCTCCACAACCCCCATCGGCGCCGGTCGACCTCACGACACCTCCGCCGGCGCCCGATGTCTCCGGTGCCGTTCTCGGCGCCGCCCTGGGCTCCGGGCGGCGTCGTCCCCAGTTCCTTCCGGCTCCGGACATGGACCCGGAGCGGCGTCGCTCGGCGCCGGCTCCGGCGCCGATGGGACCTTGGGTCCCAAATGTCCCTCCTCCTCCTTATTTTGAACCAGAGGAGGACCAGGAGGACTGGGAGGGTCTGATGACCCTCTGACACGCAACTGTCAGTATGATGAGGACTGGACAGAGAGTCTAGGGAGGCCAGTGGTCTGGATACTTCTCCTGACACTGGCATGCTGTCTCCTCCCGTGGCTACGGAGGAGGGGCCAATTTTGGTGCGGTGTTGCGTAGGGCTGCTGGGGCCTTACGTCTCCAGCTCCCTACTTTGACGGTCAAGACTAACATCTTGACAGAGGTGCTTCAGCCGGCAGCCTCCTCTGCGGAGACTGTGCTGCCGTTTAACGACGCCCTCACTGACGTTCTTTTGGGCGCCTGGTCCAGAGCCCAACACAGGGGCTCCTGTGGATCGGAACGTGTCACGACGCCATCGCCCCGCTCCGGGCGACCCCTGTTTCTTTCTGTCCACCCCACTCCTGAGAGCTTGGTTGTCCAAGCCTCCGCTTCCCAAACCGCCTTCCCTACCGCTCCTCCGGATAGGGAATCCAAACGCCTGGATCAGTTTGGGAAGAAAGGTTTTCTTCCTCCAGTGCTGGCTTGCGGTCCGTTAACACCGCTTGTCTTTTGGGCCGATATACCCACTCCCTGTGGGATTCGGTGGCGGATGTTTTGCCCCAGTGCCCTGAGGAGGTCCAGGCACTGCTTTCCCGCGCCATTGCGGAAGGAAGGGATGCGGCCAAATACACTATCCGTTGTGGCCTTGACACCGCCGACTCGCTGGGCAGGTCGATTGCAACGACGGTGGCGCTCCGGCGCCACGCCTGGCTGAGAACCACTGGTTTTTCAGGGGATGTCCAGAATACTCTCATGGACATGCCCTTTGATGGAGTCGGTCTTTTTGGGTCCAAAGCAGACCATGCGTTGGAGCGCTTTAAGGACTCACGGGCTACTGCAAAGTCCCTGGGCCTTTCTGCTACACGCCCTCCGCTGCCTTCTGCTTTTCGCCCCTATCGTGGCCACGGTAGGGCGCCCCTTCACGTCAGCAGCCCAGCCACCGGCCCGCGCAGCAGCGTCTTCGCGTGGCCGAGGGCGTGGATTCCGCCGTGGCGGATCGGGCAACCAGCGTGCGGGTCAGGCCACCACCTCCAACCCGTCCGCGGCCTCCAAGCCCTCCTAGTCCCTCCTTTCAGGTGCACGGCACGCCAGTAGGGGCAGGGTCCGCCATCACCTTCCCCACTGGCGCACCATCACCTCGGACAGGTGGGTCTTGGACATTGTCCGAAGGGCTACTCCCTCCCCTTCGAGACCACCCCCAGCCATGCCACCTCAATTCCACCGCATGTCAGGGGATCACTTGGTGCTTCTACAGAAGGAAGTCACGGCCCTCTTGACCAAGAGGGCCATCGAGCATGTTCCGACCCCAGAAGTAGGGTGTGGTTGCTACTCCCACTACTTTCTGGTGCCCAAAAAGGACAAGGAGGACATGCGTCCTATCTTGGACCTCCCGGAACGTCAATCGCTTCCTCCGGAAGGAGAAGTTCAAGATGCTCACCCTAGCTCAGGTCTTGACTGCCCTCGACCCTGGAGACTGGTTGGTAGCGTTGGACTTGCAGGACGCGTATTTCCACATCCCCGTCCTGCCGGCCCACCGGCGTTACCTTCGGTTCACGGTAGGCCCCGAGCATTTTCAGTTCACCGTGCTCCCCTTTGGCCTTACCAGTGCCCCTCGGGTGTTCACGAAAGTGATGGCGGTGGTCGCAGCTCATCTGCGCCGGGCAGGAGTTTCAGTCTTCCCCTACCTCGACGACTGGCTGCTGAAGGCGGGCTCGTCCCAGGCAGTCGTCTCCCACCTCCAGACTACGGCCGAACTCCTGCACTCGCTGGGGTTCTCCATCAATGTGCCGAAGTCGCATCTAATTCCTTCTCCACAGCTCCTTTTCATCGGAGCAGTTCTGGACACGACGCAGTTTCGGGCCTATCCTCCCGAACGGCGAGTCCGGGATATTCAGGCTATGATTCCGATCTTTCGGCCTTTATCCTGGGTTTCGGTACGGATGACCCTGAGGCTGCTGGGCCTCATGGCCTCCTGCATCCTGCTGGTCAATCATGCCAGATGGCATATGCGGGCTCTGCAGTGGGACCTGAAGTTCCAGTGGGCGCAGCACCAGGGCAACCTGTCCGATCACGTCCAGATCTCGGAGGGGACTGCAAAACAGTTGCAGTGGTGGCTCTCGAACCGGCAATGGGTCATGGGCAGATCCCTCTCCCTTCCCCAGCCAGAGCATACAGTTGTGACGGACGCGTCCCTTCTGGGATGGGGCGGTCACATGGGAGAGGCGGAGATCAGAGGCCTCTGGTCTCCGGCGGAGTCCCGGCTCCATATCAACCTTCTGGAGCTCCGGGCGATCCGGCTTGCACTCAAGGCATTCCTTCCCTCTGTCAAAGGGAAGGTAGTGCAGGTGTTCACAGACAACACCACCGCCATGTGGTACTGCAACAAACAGGGCGGGGTGGGGTCTTGGACCCTTTGTCAGGAGGCTCTGCGCCTCTGGACATGGCTGGAACATCAGGGCATGTTCCTGATGGTTCAACACCTGGCAGGTTCTCTGAACGCCAGAGGCGGACGAACTCAGCCGCAGGTGCATGATGGATCACGAATGGCGTCTTCACTCGGAAGTGGCGCAAGGACTCTTTCTACAGTGGGGAGAGCCTTGGTTAGATCTATTCGCCACCGAAGAGAACGCGCAATGTCATCAGTTCTGCGCGTTGGAATTTCCAAGGCGGCACTCGCTCGGCGGCGCTTTTCGTCGCGAGTGGAGTTGCGGTCTGTTGTACGCCTTTCCGCCTATACCACTTCTACCCAGAGTGTTGAAGAAGATTCGGCACGACCGGGCCCAAGTCATTCTTGTGGCTCCGGACTGGGCTCGAAGAGTTTGGTATCCCGAGCTACTCAATATGAGCATAGATCCCCCGATCCGTCTGCCTCTTCGGGAGGATCTTCTGTCGCAGCAGCAGGGGACGGTCCTCCACCCGAACCTGTCCAGTCTACACCTGCTTGCGTGGAGATTGAGCGGCGGCAGTTGATTCCTTTCGACTTGCCTCCCGAAGTTTGTGATGTGATTCTGGCAGCCAGGCGTCCCTCCACTAAGGTGGTATACGCCTGCAGGTGGAACAAATTTGTGGCATGGTGCACAGCAAAGGCTGTGGATCCCCTTTCTGCCCCTCTTTCTGAGGTCCTTCTGTTCCTTCTCTCTCTGGCCCAACAGGGTTCTGCCCTGGGTACCATCAAGGGTTATCTTTGTGCTATCTCGGCCTTCCTCAGGCTCCCTGATCAGCCCTCCCTTTTCAAGTCCCCTGTTGTTAACAGGTTCTTAAAGAGCATTACTCACCTCTTCCCTCCTGTTCCGTTTGTAATGCCTCAGTGGGACTTGAACTTGGTTCTTACCTTTTTAATGTGCGCTCCCTTTGAGCCTCTGCATAACTGTCCTCTTCGTCTTCTGACTCTGAAGACAGCCTTTCTGGTGGCCATCACCTCCGCTCGGCGGGTGAGTGAGCTCAGGCTCTATCTTGCAAACCTCCCTTTCTGTCTGTTCATCCAGACAAGGTTGTTCTTCGGACGCGTCCGTCCTTCTTGCCAAAGGTGGTTACTGCTTTCCACATTGGGCAGACCATCACTTTGCCCACCTTCTTTCCGCCTCCGCATCCTTCCAGAGAGGAAGAGAGGCTCCACCGTCTGGACCCAAAACGTGCGCTCTCTTTCTATATTGACCGCACAAACCACTTCCGGGTGGATGACCAGCTCTTTGTTGGCTACGTGGGCGCCAAAAAGGTCGGGCGGTGCACAAGAGGACCATCTCCCGCTGGGTTACCTTGTGCATCAAGACCTGCTATTCTTTGGCTAAGAAGGAGCCTCCTGTTGGGCTGCGTGCCCATTCCACCAGGGCAACGGCTGCTACCACGGCCTTGGGCCGCGGTGTTCCGCTGCCGGTTATCTGTCAGGCAGCTACGTGGGCCTCGCTGCACACGTTTACAAAGCATTACTGCCTTGACAGTCAGGTCCGGAGGGACGGCTTCTTTGGCCGTTCTGTCCTCCAGGACTTCCTTGTCTGATCTTTGTTCGCAGACCCACCACCGGGGTTGGTATTGCTGGGGTATCTATTCTAAGGTAAGGAATCTATCACTAACGTGTCTCTTTCAGATGCACAAGTTACTAACTTGTGTAACGATATATCTGTAAGAGACAGTAGTTAGTGATAGATTCCTACCGCCCACCCATCCTCCCCGTTCTGCGAACTCATTTCTAGGGTTAAGGACATCCCTTTCAGGGCCCTAGTATTTTTCAGACACCTGTGTCAGCTTCTTGCATGGCTCTGCGTTCCTGGCGCGGAAAGTCGTGTACAGAACTGACGTCAGCGCGCAGGGCGGCGCCTAAGTACTGCCCGCGACGTCATCCCGGCGATCACGACGCCCGGCGACGGACGCGGAGCCGCACGGCGCCGCCTACCGACGCGCAAGGGTACTGCTACGCAAAACTTTCCGGATCCAGCCTGACGCCTGGGGATATTCTAAGGTAAGGAATCTATCACTAACTACTGTCTCTTACAGATATATCGTTACACAAGTTAGTAACTTGTGCTACAAGCCCATCTGATCAGTGCCCAAAAAACAGGAATTGCCAGTGGTCAGACCATTTGGAGCATTCTTCTCATCACTTTTTGTGTGTTCGATGTAACAGCCTAGGTGGCCAAGTGGCCCTCTGAGCCTGCCTCTAATGTGCAGATTTCTGGCGTGGGTTGGAAGCTGATAGCAAGGGTCTCAAAGCCTGATGCCTTTCCTACTTGACCACTTAGCCAATGGAACCAAGCTATACCTGGCTGATGAGCCTTAAAAGGGTGAAACCGGTCTTGGGTTGTTTGTGTTCCAGTTCAGGAATGATCTGGCCTGGCAGTTCGAGCTGGCCAGTTTCCATTGGAGCAGGGTCAAGATTGATTTGCATATGGCTGGATCCAAACTGAGATGGCATAGTGTGCAAGATAAGGATGGACTGGGATGCAGATTGAGCAATTACTAGTGGCTGAGATTAATTCAAACATTTCATCCATCACTTTTTGGTATACATCAGTATGACGCTCTAAGTCAGACGGGTGTGCCCAGAAGTGGGTCCCATGCTCACTGTGCCACTGGAACCACGAAATACCAGGTTGATAAGCCCTAATAAGGGCGAAACTGGTCTTGGGTTGTTTGTGTTCCAGTTCAGGGAAGGTTTGGCAGTTCAGGTTGGTCTGCCTCCATTGGAGCAGGTTTAAGACTGATTTACATATGGCTGGGTCCAAATTGAGGTGGTGTGGTTTGCAAAACATTGATGGACTGGGAAACGCCCCGAGTAATTACCAGTGGCTGAGACTAATTCAAGCATTCCATCTATTACTTTTTGTATACTTCGGTATGACTTCCTAAGTGGGACGGCTATTCCCTGATGTGGGTCCCATGTACACTGTGCCACTGGATCCAAGCTATACTTGGCTGATGAGCTCTAATAAGGGTGAAACTTGTCTTGGGTTGTTTGTGTTCCAGTTCAGGAATGATCTGGCCAGGCAGTTCGAGCTGGCCAGTTTCCATTGGAGCAGGGTCAAGATTGATTTGCATATGGCTGGATCCAAACTGAGATGGCATAGTGTGCAAGATAAGGATGGACTGGGATGCAGATTGAGCAATTACTAGTGGCTGAGATTAATTCAAACATTTCATCCATCACTTTTTGGTAAACATCAGTATGACGCTCTAAGTCAGACGGGTGTGCCCAGAAGTGGGTCCCATGCTCACTGTGTCACTGGAACCACGAAATACCAGGTTGATAAGCCCTAATAAGGTCGAAACTGGTCTTGGATTGTTTGTGTTCCAGTTCAGGGAAGGCTTGGCAGTTTCGGTGGGTCTGCCTCCGTTGGAGCAGGTTTAAGACTGATTTACATATGGCTGGGTCCAAATTGAGGTGGTGTGGTTTGCAAAACATTGATGGACTGGGAAGCGCCCCGAGTAATTACCAGTGGTTGAGACTAATTCAAGCATTCCATCTATTACTTTTTGTATACTTCGGTATGACTTCCTAAGTGGGACGGCTATTCCCTGATGTGGGTCCCATGTACACTGTGCCACTGGATCCAAGCTATACTTGGCTGATGAGCTCTAATAAGGGTGAAACTTGTCTTGGGTTGTTGGTGTTCCAGTTCAGGGAGGACCTGGCCTGGCAGTTCGGGCTGGGCTGTTCCCATTGCAGCACGGTTAAGATCAATTTGCATATGGCTGGCTCTAAACTAAGGGGGCACGTTGTGCAAAATAACAAAGGACTGAGACGCTGCCGTGAGCAATTGCCAGTGGCTGAGGTTAATTCAAGCATTCCATCCATCACTTCTTTGTATACATCAGTATGATGCCCTAAGTGGGACGACTGTGCCCTGACGTGAGTCCCATGCACACTGTGCCACTGGAACTAAGCTATACCTGACTGATGAGCCCTAATAAGGGTGTCTTGGGTTGTTTGTGCTCCAGTTCAGGGAGGACCTGGCCTGGCAGTTAAGGCTGGACTGTTTCATTTGGAGCAATGTCATTATTGATTTGCATATGGCTGGGTCCAAACCGAGGAGGCCTAGAGTGTGCAAAATATTGATGGGCTGCGATGCAGCCCATGTAATTATCAGTGGCTGAGATTAATTCAAGCATTCCGTTCTTCACTTTTTTTCGTATACTTCAGTATTTTTTACATCACCCGCATCTCCTGAGCCTTCAGCTTCAAAGGAACTTCTTGACCATCGTCTGATAGAGACATCCAGCCACAGATTCCTTAACTTGTGAATTCTCTCCAGGCGTCAGACTGGATCCGGAATTTTTTTTGCAGTACACCTGTGCAATGGGGGATGGCGTCGTACAGCTCTGTGATGACGTCGACTCCGGATGTGACATCAGTGGAGCCATATAAGTCCCCTCCAGCGCGCGGACGTCAGTTTCTTCTTTTCCGTGTTGTAACTCGGATCCAAAGAAGCGTATCTCTTGCTGTTTTTCAGTCTGCTGTGAAGATTTTTTCATCTGAAACAGTGTGCCAGCTCTCTATGCCTTCTGGATTTAAGTCCTGCGGGTCTTGTGCTCAACAGATGTCGGGTACAGATCCTTATTCCATATGCATGTGGTGCATGGGCAAGCACCGCGACTCCGAAGAATATGATGCCTTCCAACGGCTAAAACCAAAGGCATTGCGGGAGTGACGGATAAAGCTCCTGACGGCGTGGTTGTCGAGGATTTCCAGTTCCCCCAAACGTCAGTTGACTGCGGTTCAGCAACGGAGCTGCCCCAGAGGCCGGTCTTGTGGGCGTCACTGTCCATCCAGTGAACAGAGGAAACGGTCCCAGTCCCCGTCCACATCCCACGGTAAGCGATGTCGTAAGCAATCGAAGTCGCAGCCTTCCGGGCCTTCTTCGTCTCGCAACGTAGGTTCAAGCGGCTCCACACAACCTCGTGCTGAGGACTCCGTGCAAGAGTCACTCCTGTGCTTCCCCACTTTTCCTGGAGCCGGAGCGACTAGGGCCCAGATGAAAGAGTATTATGATGCTCTTCATGTCATATTTGGGTCCTCACCTTCCCCTGGAGTGCCTTCGGGCCCCAAGGAGGTGATGGGTGCACTGACTGAGTCCTCGCCGACGGGTCTATCCTCGACGGTAGTTAGGCCCTTAGACACAGTGGTGCCAGTGCACAGCCCTTTGGGGTTTACACCTGTGGCGCCGACTGACTCCGGAGCGACGCTGGTTGTTCCTTCGGGACATGTTTCAATGGTGCAGGAAGGCTCCGAACCGGAGTCGGTGCACAACCCAACTGAGAGTCTTGAGGCATTGATATCCCCTCAATTCCGAAGTCCTTCCACTTTCTCATCCTGAGGTCGATACGGCGCCGTGTCGGCACCTATCGATGTCATTTATGGAGCCGATAATTCATGGTTTTGTGGGTGAACAGTTTGTTTAAAGGAAATGAGGAAGAGGGTTACTTTTGTGCATCCAGTGCATACAGATCCTCCTATGATGGATAGCTGGATTTCTGAGTTAGGTGAAGCAAGGGGTTAGAATAATCCCTGGCTTCTAGCCTTCTATTACCTCCTGGTCTTGCCTCGGAAGCCAGCTCTTCCTTGGCAGATATGTTAAAAAGGGTGGTTGATGTTCTACAATTGACTCTGCTTTCAGTGAAGAATCTACAGGGTTAGAATAATCCCTGGCTTCTAGCCTTCTATTACCTCCTGGTCTTGCCTCGGAAGCCAGCTCTTCCTTGGCAGATATGTTAAAAAGGGTGGTTGATGTTCTACAATTGACTCTGCTTTCGGTGGAGAATCTACAGACCCCCTCATTGAGGTTCTTCAACCAGGTCAGTCAAGGACTGAGCCAGTGCTAACTTTTTGTGAGGCATTATATGATATTTTACTGGCGACATGAGCTAGACCTGATACTGGTGCGCCTATAGACCGTACTATAGCCCACAAGCACCGCCCTGCCCCCGATGATCCTTCGTCAACCGACACCACAGTTTTATGGTTCAGGTCGCTACAGCTTCCCAAGATGTGGATAGTATTACTCATACTCCCATTGACAAAGATTCTGAAAAGCAAGACTCTTGTGGAAAACACATGTTCTCTTCTACCAGTGCAGCGTTAAGTTCCATTAACACAAGTAGCATCCTTGGACGTTTTTCTCATGCCTTATGGGATTTGTTGCAGCAATTATTGCCATTGTTTCCGGAGGCTAATAGGAACAAACTGAGTCAGTTGATTTCACATGGGCCACAGGCGGCTAGGTTAATCATTAGGTGTGGAATGGACACCAGTGATTCGATTGGTTAAGCAATGGTGACTTCTGTTGCGTTACGCAAGCGAGCTTGGCTTTGTTCTACTGGATTTTTAGAGGCAGTCCAGTTAGCCTTAATTGACATGCCATTTGATGGCGTTCATTTGTTTGGTGCCCATGCAGATGCCGCTTTGCATAGGTTTAGGGACAGTCGGGGTGGCTCAGAACCTTAGCCCTGTTCCCTTCTTTCAACTGTCGCTGTATTTTAAGGGAAATGTTCCTGTGTGGAAGGCTTCTTCTCTTGGTTTGTAATTTGGCTCAAAACTGCATTATGGTATGCGTGTTGCAGTGTAACGTCACCAGAATTGGTGTTCCTGGCTTTGCAGGTCTTATTTTTTTAGGAGTATTTGTGCTGTCGATGACAGGTTGTCTTTCTTTGAGACCCTACATGTTTTTTTTCCTACCCCTATGTAGGTTTTTAGGTTATCTCTGCTGAGGAGATCCTCACGCAAGAGATTTGATTCCATGGTTTCTTTCTCATGTGAGATTGATTACCTGTGTTAACTGCTTGTGGATGCATTTGCAGTAGGTTTATTGCCTTTTCCTTTTACTATGTGTGGGTCCCTGTTGGTGCAGGACCTGACCTGTTATTTTATTGGAACTTTAGTTTCTTGGATCATGGTTTCTGTCGTTAACTTCTTGCCTTAATTCAGCAAGTGTTATCCATTGGATGTGATGGTACACAGCTTTTAGTTCTCTCTTTTTGGAGCATTTTTTTCCTCCGCTTATTTCGGGGGTGTATTCTTCAATCGTTGCAGATTGTGACGTACTTATTCTTGATGCCTTCCATTTATATGGCATCAAGGTATTCTTATTCCTGCAGGGTGGCCATGCTCCTCCTGTAGGATAAAGTGTGTATCCATCTATGTGGATTTTTGGTGTGTCTTAGACCTATGTTGTTTGTGTTTTATTTTGGTGGTTTCTTTTACAAGAAACATCTTTTCTATTGTTCTTCCTTTGAGAACGTGTTACACTTATCACTCTTAAGTTTAAAATGCTAGGTTGGGAGGTGCTGTCAATTACCACTTTTTGTGGGTGGCGTTATTTTCCCCTTCCTTCTTTGAGTGATCCTCATCTGATTTCTTGAAGAGTGCGTATTTTATTATGTGCAGGCAGGTTTGCTGATTGTACATTTTGTATATAATTCTGCTTTTTGTAAGGGTGCAGATTATGTAGCAATATTTCTGCCTGTCTCTGGTTCGGAGACAGTGAGTGTCTTCTTCACTGGTCCTTATATGTATATTGGCGTACATATTCATTGGGCTATGAGTATGCAGATTTGCATAGGTGTTTTGTATATATCTGAATTCACATATTTGTGGCAGATGTATATCTGTATAATCATTACCTTTCTGTTGGGATACAGTTGGTATTGAATTTTAGATATGTCTTTTCTAGCTTCCAGCTTATTTATATATGCTGTTGTTCTTCCATTCCACCTCTGTGGGGTTACATGCTAGGTGAGCCTCACAGTTCGCTCTGGTGTTCACTCTTTTTATTCAAGGATAGATCTTGATTTTAGCAGTCCTTCTGCTTATCTTTTGTCTGTCAGATAATTCCATGGATACTTCTTTATCCATGTTCCGCCATTACCTGGTTTAGAAATCCCTTTCTGGGGGTCTCTCAGACTTATGGCCCTTATATTCTGTCAGTGATTGTTACATATGACAAAATATGATTATCCTTCTTCAGCTGTGACAGAGTTTTTCCTGTTTCCCTTGAGGCTTTGGCTTTTCTGTGCCTGCAGGGTTGTTTTTTATTTACATTGTCTGTGGTCATTGCCATGTTTTTTATAAAGAGCCATGCTCTTTTTCATCTAATTCCTACGAATGTCTTGTCTTGGTTAATTTCGACCAGTTGGTTCTCTTGAGAACTTTTTTAGGTTTAGTTCCCAGACCCTCCTCCGAGTGGGTATAGCTATGGTATTTAATTCACAAGTTAAGGAATCTGCGGCTAGATGTCTCTATCAAATGGAAAAGTTACTTACCTTCGGTAACGATGTATCTGGTAGAGACATAGTTTAGCTCTAGATTCCCTAATGCCCTGCCCATCCTCCCGCTGTGCGAACGACTTATGATGTAGGGGTTATTCCCCTTTTTAATACTGGTTTTATACTCCAGTGATCACTGTTTCGTGTAGTGGTATGACTTAACAAACCACGTAGTCTTGCCTCATAAGTCTTGCTCTGGTATTGCCATACCATTCGTTTCCATTTCGGAGTGACTGGTAGAATGAGAGGTGTGCTCATTGCAAGGCTGTTTTATACACCAGGGCGCACGGTTTCACGTAACTTGTGCTTCAGTGATTCATTTGGTCTTTGCCTTTGGCTGGTGTTGCAATTCCATTTATTGCTATTTTATAATTATTGTTTCGAAGATTTTTTTATCTTTTTGGCAGACTGTTTCCACAGCCAGTTTCTATAGTGGCTCTGCATTCTGCAGGGAAGGTTTCACAGAAGAAACTGGCGTCCGCGCGACCGGGAGAGATATATATTGCTCCATTAACATCACATCCAAGGTCGATGTCATCACTGATCCATACAACGCCGTCCCCTGGAGCGCCAAGGTACTGCTGAAAAATTTCCGGATCCAGTCTGACGCCTCGGGAGAATTCACAAGTTAAGGAATCTGCGGCTAGACCTAGGGGCATATGTATCAATAAAGCGTTTTGCGAGTCTCAAATAGCGATTTTTAACGAATCGCTATTTGAGACTCGCAAAATGTAATGTATGTAGGTTTCGCAATATTAATTGCGATTCCTACAAATTCCTTAATAGCGAATCGCAAATTGCGATTCGCTATTAAGGAATACCTTCCCATTCATTCCTATGGGCCTAAAGGCCCATAGGAATGAATGGGAAGTCATTCGCAATTTGCGAGTACCCAATAGGTACTTGCAAATTGCGAATGCAATTTCAAGGGTGCAAGGGGGCCAAAAGGACACCCTGTTGCACCCCTGAAAAAAGCATGTGTGCACATGTGGCGCACATACATGCCCTAAGGGCATGTTACGTGCGCCACATGGCACTTTGAAAAATGCAAAAAAGTGCATTTTTCAAGGAAATCGCAAATTACCACCAACTTGAAGTTGGTGGTAATTTGCGAATCCTTAAGGACAGTTTGCACAATTTGGCTGCTTTCAGAATTGCATTTAAGGAATCGCAATTTGCGATTCCTTAAATGCATTCGCAAAATAGGGAATCGCATATTATGCAATTCCTTATTTTGCAATGGCCTTTTGGGATGATACATCCCAAAAGGCTTTTTCCCCATTCACAAACGGGAAAACACTTGATACATCTACCCCTATGTCTCTACCAGATACATCGTTACCGAAGGGAAGTAACTTTTCCGACAACACCATTGATAACATCAAGTAAGTTGTTAATGAAGAAATATACTGTAGGAAAGTGCCACTTTTTGACATGGTCACCTCCACTTTTTGCTCACTGGTGCTGATGTTGTTGATTTGTAGTGCACTGGGTCCCTGCTAACCAGGGCCCAGTGCCAGTGCTCTTTCCCTAAAACTAAGACAAATACTTAACTATAACCCAGTTTTCAAGGACTTTAGCACCCCTGTAAGTCCCTGGTAAATGGTACCCCTAGTACCCAGGGCATGGGTACTAAAGAGGGCCCCTAAGGGCTGCAGCATGTATTATGCCACCCTAAGGGACCCACCCACAAACTGCATGCAGACTGCCATTGCAGGATGCGTGAAATGGTGCAAGCAATTCCAAAAGCACAACATCGCTCACTCCCTGTGTGCAATGCCCAAGTACACTGCATGTACTATATCTAAGTCACCCCTACAGCAGGCCTTAGAGCCCTAAGGCAGGGTGCATTATATTACATGTGAGGGAATGTATGACGGAACCATGCATTTCAATGTTACAACGCGGTCGTTACATCACGAATGCCATTACCACGCATAACCTTTACCATGCATGCTTTTGCTACGCATATGCCTTTGCCACGCATGCCTTTACAAGGGCATATACGTGGTAAAGGTTTTACAAGCAATTATAAGTATTTTACAGGCAAGTTTAAACCCTTTCTATATATAGATAAAGGTTTTATATTTTCCTGTAAAATGCTTACATTTTTGTGATAAAAGCATGCTTGGTAAAGGCATATGTATTCTAAAAAAAAAAGAGGTACAGGTAGGTACAAACACTTGATTTATATATATATATATATATATATATATATATATATATATATATAGTGTTTAATTAAATGTGTATATATATATGCATATATATTTTTTATAATATATGTATATAGGAATATATTTACACACATAAATGTGTGTGTGTGTGTATATATATATATATATATATATATATATATATATACATATATATAGTGAATACATATACATTTATATATATATATATATATACCTTAAAACCCCATGATCCCTTAACCCATACCCACCCTAAAATTACCCTTACCTCACCCATCCTAAACCCTAGAATTTCCCTTGCCACCCCAAAACCCACACTAAACCCTAATATTATCCTTGCCACCCAAAACCTTTGCCCACCCTAAAATTAACCTTGCCACCCCAAAACTCATACCCACCCTAAACCCTAAAATTACCCCTCCCACCCCAAATCCCATAACCTTAACCCCTAAAATTACCCTTGCCACCCCAAAACCCATATCCACCCTAAACCCTAAAATTACCCTCAGTACCCCAAAACCCATACCCACCTTAAACCCTAAAATTACCCTTGCCACCTCAAAACCTTTGCCCACCCTAGACCCTAAAATTACCCTTGCCACCCCAAAACTCATATCCACCCTAAACCCTAAAATAACCCTCCCACCCCAAATCCCATACCCCCTAACCTCTAAAATTACCCTTGCCACCCCAAAACCCATACCCACCGTAAACCCTAAAATTACCCTTGCCACCCAAAGACCCATAAACAAAACACTCCTGACAGCGGCTGACCTAAGGTTCAGTACATCAATCCCTATCCACAAACATTGAGAGTCCCGTGCATCCACTTCCGGAACCTGCCGCCGTTGAGCTCCACTGGAATCCAGAAAAGGCAAACTGTTTGAAGATGGCCATCAGCCAACGCGTTTCGTTCCTTTGACCAAAGGAACTTCATCAGGGCTCCAAGTATCAAGTAGAGTATTCAACAAATAAGTAACTGTAATAAGCGTGTAGCAACCCGGGAAGATACCCCACAATAAGGGTCAACCAAATCTGATCCAGACTCGTAATCTAAATCTTCTGTATCCCGGAAATACGGCAAGTACGCCCGATCCTAAGTTGGCTGATGACCATTTTTATTCCTATTACTAATAAAGAAAACTGATGGGCTTATATATACGCTTTTGACTCCATTTCGTGGTGCACCTTCCATCTTCAAACAGTTCACCCAAAGACCCATACCTACCCTAAACCCTAAAATTGCCCATGCCACCCAAAAACCCATACCCACCCTAAACCCTAAAAAGGCCCACCCTAAACCCTTTAAAAAAAACTTTCCCTAATATGAGGCTGGCTTAGTATATGGTGCACACTTATTTAAGTAAAGCACCTTGCAGTAATCCATGCAACCCTTATGGTGATTTTTAGTGGTCTTTGATAACCTTTTGAAAGCTCTCAAAGTGATAGCTCTAGAGATCAGCCTTTAGGCTTATCTTGAAGGAGTGTTAAGCAGCTTGTTTTACCAGGTTAATCATGTAGTATAGGTTAAACAAAAAAGAACCACACAATGTATATATAAAAATATGTCTATTTATTACACAGCTCTCACTAACACATTGGTATATTTCCTACCCGGAGATATAAACACAAATACAAAATAATAATTCAATTGCAATAGGTAATCTGAAAGAGACACGTTAGTGACAGATTCCTTACCTTAGAATATCCCCAGGCGTCAGGCTGGATCCGGAAAGTTTTGCGTAGCAGTACCCTTGCGCGTCGGTAGGCGGCGCCGTGCGGCTCCGCGTCCGTCGTCGGCGTCGTGATCGCCGGGATGACGTCGCGGGCAGTACTTAGGCGCCGCCCCTGCGCGCTGACGTCAGTTCTTCTTTTTCCGCGCCAGCAAGCGCAGATCCGGGAAGAGCAGTGCCCTGGTCAATTTTTGACCATACTTTTTGGTGATTTTTTCACTGTTTTTTCCAACTTAAAGGTGTCGTAGGGATGCCCGGCTTCAAGCGATGCGGCGCCTGTGCGCGGATGATGTCCGTCACCGACCCGCATTGGGAGTGTCTCTTCTGCCTCGGCCGAGGCCACGACACTGAGTCTTGTCCCGAATGCCAGGCCCTCAACCCGAAAGCTTTGCGAGAGCGGTCTCGAAAGCTCCTCGAGGCCCGGCATTCGGCTCCACGGAGGCCCCGGTCGCGTGAGAGGTCCAGGGGTCGCCGCGGAGTGCACACCGGTCGTCGGCGTCGAAGTCTTCTTCGTCCGGTAAGTCTAAGCACAAGAAGTCCAAGAAGCATCGTCGCTCTCGGACTTCGCCTCGCCGGTCTCGACGACTCGGCTGAGGCCCCTCCCGGCACCGTCCCCGCCCCCGGACTTGCCTGTGGAGTCACCCCCGCCATACCCGCCCTTCCCGGGTTCGGGGGCGGATCCGGCCAAGGTACAGGAGTTCCTGTCGGCCATGGCACGCCTCTTCGGGCCTTCAGGCCCCTCCGGTGCGCCTTCGGGCCCCGCGGGCCCTGATGGGGTTGCTCCGGCGCCGCCGGCGGCTCCGGCCCCGGCGCCGCCCGTGCCTCCAGCCTCGATCCCGGCTTCGGCCCCGGCCTCGATCCCGGCTCCACAACCCCCATCGACGCCGGTCGACCTCACGACACCTCCGCCGGCGCCGATGTCTCCGGTGCCGTTCTCGACGCCGCCCTGGGCTCCGGGCGGCGTCGTCCCCCAGTTCCTTCCGGCTCCGGACATGGACCCGGGAGCGACGTCGCTCGACGCCGGCTCCGGCGCCGATGGGACCTTGGGTCCCAACTGTCCCTCCTCCTCCTTATTTTGAACCTGAGGAGGACCAGTTGGACTGGGAGGGGTCTGATGACCCTCTGACGCGCAACTGTCAGTATGATGAGGACTGGACAGAGAGTCTAGGGGAGGCCAGTGGTCTGGATACTTCCCCTGACACTGGCATGCTGTCTCCTCCCGTGGCTACGGAGGAGGGGGCCAATTTTGGTACGGTGTTGCGTAGGGCTGCTGGGGCCTTACGTCTCCAGCTCCCTACTTTGACGGTCCAAGCCTAACATCTTGACAGAGGTGCTTTCAGCCGGCAGCCTCCTCTGCGGAGACTGTGCTGCCGTTTAACGACGCCCTCACTGACGTTCTTTTGGGCGCCTGGTCCAAGCCCAACACAGGGGCTCCTGTGGATCGGAACGTGTCACGACGCCATCGCCCTGCTCCGGGCGACCCCCTGTTTCTTTCTGTCCACCCCACTCCTGAGAGCTTGGTTGTCCAAGCCTCCGCTTCCCAAACCGCCTTCCCTACCGCTCCTCCGGATAGGGAATCCAAACGCCTGGATCAGTTTGGGAAGAAAGGTTTTTCTTCCTCCAGTGCTGGCTTGCGGTCCGTTAACACCGCTTGTCTTTTGGGCCGATATACCCACTCCCTGTGGGATTCGGTGGCGGATGTTTTGCCCCAGTGCCCTGAGGAGGTCCAGGCACTGCTTTCCCGCGCCATTGCGGAAGGAAGGGATGCGGCCAAATACACTATCCGTTGTGGCCTTGACACCGCCGACTCGCTGGGCAGGTCGATTGCAACGACGGTGGCGCTCCGACGCCACGCCTGGCTGAGAACCACTGGTTTTTCAGGGGATGTCCAGAATACTCTCATGGACATGCCCTTTGGATGGAGTCGGTCTTTTTGGGTCCAAAGCAGACCATGCGTTGGAGCGCTTTAAGGACTCACGGGCTACTGCCAAGTCCCTGGGCCTTCTGCTACACGCCCTCCGCTGCCTTCTGCTTTTCGCCCCTATCGTGGCCACGGTAGGGGCGCCCCTTCACGTCAGCAGCCCAGCCACCGGCCCGCGCAGCAGGCGTCTTCGCGTGGCCGAGGACGTGGATTCCGCCGTGGCGGATCGGGCAACCAGCGTGCGGGTCAGGCCACCACCTCCAACCCGTCCGCGGCCTCCAAACCCTCCTAGTCCCTCCTTTCAGGTGCACGGCACGCCAGTAGGGGGCAGGGTCCGCCATCACCTTCCCCACTGGCGCACCATCACCTCGGACAGGTGGGTCTTGGACATTGTCCGAAGGGGCTACTCCCTCCCCTTCGAGACCACCCCCAGCCATGCCACCTCAATTCCACCGCATGTCAGGGGATCACTTGGTGCTTCTACAGAAGGAAGTCACGGCCCTCTTGACCAAGAGGGCCATCGAGCATGTTCCGACCCCAGAAGTAGGGCATGGTTGCTACTCCCACTACTTTCTGGTGCCCAAAAAGGACAAGGAGGACATGCGTCCTATCTTGGAACTCCGGAACGTCAATCGCTTCCTCCGGAAGGAGAAGTTCAAGATGCTCACCCTAGCTCAGGTCTTGACTGCCCTCGACCCTGGAGACTGGTTGGTAGCGTTGGACTTGCAGGACGCGTATTTCCACATCCCCGTCCTGCCGGCCCACCGGCGTTACCTTCGGTTCACGGTAGGCCCCGAGCATTTTCAGTTCACCGTGCTCCCCTTTGGCCTTACCAGTGCCCCTCGGGTGTTCACGAAAGTGATGGCGGTGGTCGCAGCTCATCTGCGCCGGGCAGGGGTTTCAGTCTTCCCCTACCTCGACGACTGGCTGCTGAAGGCGGGCTCGTCCCAGGCAGTCGTCTCCCCACCTCCAGACTACGGCCGAACTCCTGCACTCGCTGGGGTTCTCCATCAATGTGCCGAGTCGCATCTAATTCCTTCTCCACAGCTCCTTTTCATCGGAGCAGTTCTGGACACGACGCAGTTTCGGGCCTATCCTCCCGAACGGCGAGTCCGGGATATTCAGGCTATGATTCTGATCTTTCGGCCTTTATCCTGGGTTTCGGTACGGATGACCCTGAGGCTGCTGGGCCTCATGGCCTCCTGCATCCTGCTGGTCAATCATGCCAGATGGCATATGCGGGCTCTGCAGTGGGACCTGAAGTTCCAGTGGGCGCAGCACCAGGGCAACCTGTCCGATCACGTCCAGATCTCGGAGGGGACTGCAAAACAGTTGCAGTGGTGGCTCTCGAACCGGCAATGGGTCATGGGCAGATCCCTCTCCCTTCCCCAGCCAGAGCATACAGTTGTGACGGACGCGTCCCTTCTGGGATGGGGCGGTCACATGGGAGAGGCGGAGATCAGAGGCCTCTGGTCTCCGGCGGAGTCCCGGCTCCATATCAACCTTCTGGAGCTCCGGGCGATCCGGCTTGCACTCAAGGCATTCCTTCCCTCTGTCAAAGGGAAGGTAGTGCAGGTGTTCACAGACAACACCACCGCCATGTGGTACTGCAACAAACAGGGCGGGGTGGGGTCTTGGACCCTTTGTCAGGAGGCTCTGCGCCTCTGGACATGGCTGGAACATCAGGGCATGTTCCTGATGGTTCAACACCTGGCAGGTTCTCTGAACGCCAGGGCGGACGAACTCGAGCCGCAGGTGCATGATGGATCACGAATGGCGTCTTCACTCGGAAGTGGCGCAAGGACTCTTTCTACAGTGGGGAGAGCCTTGGTTAGATCTATTCGCCACCGAAGAGAACGCGCAATGTCATCAGTTCTGCGCGTTGGAATTTCCAAGGCGGCACCTCGCCGGCGACGCTTTTCGTCGCGAGTGGAGTTGCGGTCTGTTGTACGCCTTTCCGCCTATACCACTTCTACCCAGAGTGTTGAAGAAGATTCGGCACGACCGGGCCCAAGTCATTCGTGTGGCTCCGGACTGGGCTCGAAGAGTTTGGTATCCCGAGCTACTCAAAATGAGCATAGATCCCCCGATCCGTCTGCCTCTTCGGGAGGATCTTCTGTCGCAGCAGCAGGGGACGGTCCTCCACCCGAACCTGTCCAGTCTACACCTGCTTGCGTGGAGATTGAGCGGCGGCAGTTGATTCCTTTCGACTTGCCTCCCGAAGTTTGTGATGTGATTCTGGCAGCCAGGCGTCCCTCCACTAAGGTGGTATACGCCTGCAGGTGGAACAAATTTGTGGCATGGTGCACAGCAAAGGCTGTGAATCCCCTTTCTGCCCCTCTTTCTGAGGTCCTTCTGTTCCTTCTTTCTCTGGCCCAACAGGGTTCTGCCCTGGGTACCATCAAGGGTTATCTTTGTGCTATCTCGGCCTTCCTCAGGCTCCTGATCAGCCCTCCCTTTTCAAGTCCCCTGTTGTTAACAGGTTCTTAAAAGGCATTACTCACCTCTTCCCTCCTGTTCCGTTTGTAATGCCTCAGTGGGACTTGAACTTGGTTCTTACCTTTTTAATGTGCGCTCCCTTTGAGCCTCTGCATAACTGTCCTCTTCGTCTTCTGACTCTGAAGACAGCCTTTCTGGTGGCCATCACCTCCGCTCGGCGGGTGAGTGAGCTCCAGGCTCTATCTTGCAAACCTCCCTTTCTGTCTGTTCATCCAGACAAGGTTGTTCTTCGGACGCGTCCGTCCTTCTTGCCAAAGGTGGTTACTGCTTTCCACATTGGGCAGACCATCACTTTGCCCACCTTCTTTCCGCCTCTGCATCCTTCCAGAGAGGAAGAGAGGCTCCACCGTCTGGACCCAAAACGTGCGCTCTCCTTCTATATCGACCGCACAAAACACTTCCGGGTGGATGACCAGCTCTTTGTTGGCTACGTGGGCGCCAAAAAGGTCGGGCGGTGCACAAGAGGACCATCTCCCGCTGGGTCACCTTGTGCATCAAGACCTGCTATTCTTTGGCCAAGAAGGAGCCTCCTGTTGGGCTGCGTGCCCATTCCACCAGGGCAACGGCTGCTACCACGGCCTTGGGCCGCGGTGTTCCGCTGCCGGTTATCTGTCAGGCAGCTACGTGGGCCTCGCTGCACACGTTTACAAAGCATTACTGCCTTGACAGTCAGGTCCGGAGGGACGGCTTCTTTGGCCGTTCTGTCCTCCAGGACTTCCTTGTCTGATCTTTGTTCGCAGACCCACCACCGGGGTTGGTATTGCTGGGGTATCTATTCTAAGGTAAGGAATCTGTCACTAACGTGTCTCTTTCAGATGCACAAGTTACTACTTGTGTAACGATATATCTGTAAGAGACAGTAGTTAGTGACAGATTCCTTACCGCCCCACCCATCCTCCCCGTTCTGCGAACTGATTTCTAGGGTTAAGGACATCCCTTTCAGGGCCCTAGTATTTTTCAGACACCTGTGTCAGCTTCTTGCATGGCTCTGCGTTCCTGGCGCGGAAAGTCGTGTACAGAACTGACGTCAGCGCGCAGGGGCGGCGCCTAAGTACTGCCCGCGACGTCATCCCGGCGATCACGACGCCGACGACGGACGCGGAGCCGCACGACGCCGCCTACCGACGCGCAAGGGTACTGCTACGCAAAACTTTCCGGATCCAGCCTGACGCCTGGGGATATTCTAAGGTAAGGAATCTGTCACTAACTACTGTCTCTTACAGATATATCGTTACACAAGTTAGTAACTTGTGCATTAAGCACAAAATACAGTGGTCTCCAAGGGGAGACCAAACTATATACTAAAGAACGTGGAATGCGAACTGCGACTGAAGTTGGGACTTGGACCAGGAGACTCAGAGGAGCTGGGGACACAAGGAACCACCCAAGATAATCACCCAGGAACCCTACAGAGGCTGTGTGCAGAGTGGAAACACAGCTGCATGCCCAATAGAAGTCAACGGGGGAGTCGCGGTTGCAGTTTTGAAGAAGGAGGACCCTCCCCAGTGGACCCTGAAGAAACGCCGTGGAAGACAGAAGGTTGGAGAGTCACCCCACCCATGGTTACCCCAGGAACCCAGATACCTACACCAGGGATGCCGGATGCATAGGTGCGAAGTGACGTCGGAACCCACCGTAGACCACAAAGGAGGACTTCATGAAAGATGCTGGTGGAAAAGACTGTGCAAGAGTCTGGTGGAATCCCAGGGTCTATTCTTGAAGTGAAGAACCTGCAAGCAGAGGGGACAGAGTCTATGCCACCCGGAGGTGACCAGGAGGCACGGAAGAGCAATGCCTACCTATGTCGGATGGTTCAGAAGTGTTGACGGTGACCTTGTCGCTCCAGCTGTGAGGACCAGCCAAAGCTGCAAAAGACCATGAGCCGTGCACGAGCTGTCCAACGTCGGAAGTTGAGAACCAGGGGGTCGGTGTCCGGCGGGAGCACCAACAAGCCTTGGCAGCTGCAACAGGCGTGGAAAGCGAAGAAAGAGCAACATTGGGACCAGCAAGGTCCAAGGGACTCACTGCAAGCAGGAGAGTCAGAGCAGGCCCTGAGCAAGCAGGGAACCGACTGGAATAAGAGAGAAGACCCTCGAGAGGATCTCCAGGCCAGAGGCACAGGAGTTGCAAGAGGACCTCGAACAGCTCACCAATGATGAAGGCCCACTGTGCAAAGGACGTGGTGAGGATGAAGATCTTGGCTGGAGAGAATGCTTGAGGTTGGAACTTCTTGGAGCTCGAAGATCTCTGGAGGAGAGAGTCAACAAGCCTTTGCAACGGCAAGTCGACGCGGTCCACAGGGATTCTGTTCCGGCAGTTCCGACGAGGGATACTGGCCTCAAACTCTGTATGAAGAGAGTGCAGGCCTCGAGGGAGTTGCAGAACCACCACCTGTGTTGCTGAGCTTTTTGGAGTCAGTCGGAGCCAAGGATCAGCAGACCAGTCAGCTGCGTTGCGGTGCCTGCGGATGCAGTGGAGTGACTCCTTAACTCCAAGGGAAATTCATTTGGGTGTCTTGGATGTCCACAGGTCCTGTGAGGAACCTGTATGGAGCAACGGCACAGACGTTGCAGCAGACTTGCAGGACGACGAGACCAGGAGCAGCAGGAGTCTTCCCAGTTGCAGTCTCAGTTCCCAACACGAAGTCCAGCGCAGTCCAGAGTGTCCAGACGGTCGAAGTTGAAGTGGAGTTGGATCTGACTCATGTCCCACGACGAATCTAGGGACCCACCCACAGGTAAGCCCTTAAGTACCCCAGGGAAAGGGTTGGGACGATTCAGGGGTGGGCTGGACAGTGGGGAGGATACTCCCATGTCCTTTGTCCAGTTTCACGCCAGAGCAACTGGTTTGAACTGGAATGCAAGGAGGGCACCAAAGGTTCCCTTCTAGCAGTCTCAGTGGCGCTTGCAAGGGCCCCCACCCTGCCCCAATACACTAAACCCTGTCTGGGAGGTGGTCACATCTCCCTGTGACAGGATACCTATTGTTCTGTCTTCCCCTGCTCGAGCTTGGCTCTGCAGCAGGAGGGCAGAATCGTGTCTCTGGTTGGCAGCAGCCCTAGCTTGCTGTCCGGTTCTGGAAGACTGGCACCGGGAGCACTGAGGGCCTTTCGAAGGAGCTTTACAGTGCATGGAATCATACCTCCCACACCACTTACGGCGTGGGAGGTATGATTCCAACATGTTTGATACCAAACATGACAGGGTTCGTTACAGCCAGTTTAGAGATGTCATCGTGTAATGATGCATGGCCACCCTCTGTATCGTAATGGCTGATGCACTTACAACCCAGGAGAAGAGACTCCGAAGGTTGTAGGGGAGCCCTGCTCATGCAGGGACACCCAGCACCCTGCCTTCAGGATTGAAAGCCCTGCTTTAGGGGTGGCTTATAGGTTTTAAGTGTAGTGACCTCAGATATAGGGAAACCTATATCTGTCATAAGTGGTGTTAGCCTCACCCAACCCAGAGTTATCCTGGTCTTCTGGCCTTAAAGGATTCTGAAGGTCATACTGCAGGAGCATCTGTAAGAGTTGCTCTGTGTTAGGGTTGCTACCTATCTTTAACTTCCTGGATGCAGCCAGGGTCTTGGAACTTAAAACCACTGTATCTAGAAGGTTGGGACCCACTGGCTTCCCCAACTAAAGACATGGTAAACTAAGTTTAGTGTGGTGTTGCACCTACCTCATCTAGTGAAAACTAAACTTCCAAAGATTGAGGAAAGGGTTTTGCTAGACCCTTGACTGCCAATCCAAAAGTTCAGTAGAACTTACTACTCACAAAAGTATTTTATATGGGCCTAAGCTAGTGATGGTATTTCCTCTAACCACACCTAGAATTACTGGTAAAACAGTGCAGGCTTAAATCCCAACCACTGCACACCAATGTAGGAGCCTGGCTTAGTATATGGTGCACACGTATTTAACTGAAGCACCTAGCAGTAATCCAGGCAACCCTTATGGTGATTTTAGTGGTCTTTTATTACCTTTTGAAAGCTCTCAAAGTGATAGCTGTAGAGAGCAGCCGTCAGGCTAATTTTGAAGGAGTGTTAAGCAGCTTCTTTCACCAGGTTAATCATGTAGGTTAAACGAAAAAGAACCACACAGTGTATATATAATAAGATGTCTATTTCTGATGGATACATCTGCCTGTGGATTCCTCACCTTTTGAATAATCCCATTGCGCAGCATTCCACGGAAACTTTTCTCCTCAGCTCTCTGACGTCGACGAGGACATCACCATGGAACAGCTCCACATGCGACTCCGCGTGACGTCTTCGGAGCCATAAGAAGACCTCATTGCCGTGCTGATGTCTCTTCCCTTTTTTCTGCACCGTCGACGAGGAACGGTTTTTTCGCAGGCTCTCCATTTCTGGGAGCTTTTCGATACTGTTCCTGCAACTTTGTAGCCTTTGAAGATGACTCCTCCGAGAAAGTCGGCATTCAAGCCATGCAGGGAATGCGGGGGCCAGATGTCCATCACTGCCCTGCACGAAGATTGTTTGTGGTGTTTGTCTTCGAATCACAATGTCGGGACATGCTCTTTGTGCAAACGGATTAATCAGAAGGTCCTGAAGGAGAGGGAGGCCAAATTATCATGGCCAAAGCCAAGAGACAGAAGAGGGGTCGCAGGAAATCTTGGACCCGGTCGAAGTCGCTGATGCTTCATACTTCGAGATACTCCAATAAACATAAGAAGAAGCTGCGCCTTGGTTCTCAGCGTCGCTCTTCGAAGGATGTGACTTCGAAGTCGGTGTCTCCGAGTCCTAGGCGATGCCGCAAGGATGAAATCTCTCCAACATTTTCTCCAGAGGTGTCTCCGGCTCCTAGGGCTGTTACTCCTCCGACTTCGAGGAATGTTACTCCTCCTCCAGCGCCGAGGTCTGTGACTCCGGTACTGGCGCTGAGAACTCCGACTCCACAGCCGGAGCCGAATTTGGTGCCTCCACATACAGCACCTGAGCCCTTTGTTCCGAATCCGTCATATCCAGCATTCCCGACTCCGGGATCGGATCCGTCTCATTTTTTAAATGCTATGTTTAGCATTTTCGCAAGGGCTGCGAATCTATTTGGTGCACCTGCCGGCCCCATAGGTCCACTTGCATACTCTCTTGGAGGGTTTCCCCCTCTTTTTCCGCAGGCACCTTTCATGTCCTTTATGCCTGTGACTTCAGGAAGTTGGCCTCCACCGGCAGCGAGGCTGCCGATGGCGTTGCATTTTCCAGAGGGTCGTGACCCTTAAGATGGTTTATCTCCGGTGCCATCTGGATCCGATCCGGCACCGGCTTGACCTCAACCGACTTCAAACCCGGTTTCTTTGGATGCTCCTACGATGCCAGTCCCAAAGTCACCGGCGTCTCCTCTGGCACTGCCGATACCGAGAATGAGATCTCGGAGAGCGGCTCAAAGGCTGATAGAAGAAGAATACCAAGAAGAGCATGAGGGAGCTGAAGAAGGCGAAATTGTTGGCCTTGACCCAGAGTTTGAGGGATTACAAGAGGCATGTGGTCTGGATACCTCCCCTGAGTGGGCATTGACATCTCCTAAAGCTTTGCCACCTCCTGAGGTGACTTATTTGTAAAGCTGCGGATCTTTTAGAGTTACAACTTCCCACAGCTGAACTGAAATCTAATATCCTCACTGAGGTTCTACATTATTCAGCTTCTGCATCTGAACCATTGTTGCTCTTCAATGAGGCTTTAACGGAGCCAATTTTAGAAGTCTGGCAGAAGCCAATGTCCACTCCTGCAGTTTCCAGGACAGTGGCTAGAAGATACAAGGTGCCTCATTGGGATCCGGCTTCTTTATCTTCCCATCCCTCACCAGAAAGCCTTGTTGTCCAAGCTTCTTGCTCCTCTAAGTTCTTACCAGGGTCTTTTCCTGCCATGCCTGCTGACAGGGAGTCAAAAAGAATGGAGCAGTCGGCCAAAAAGGGATTTTTCATCGGGGAGTATGTCCTTGAAATCTACAAATGCTACATGTCTTTTGGGACGTTACATTCATGCCCTCATGGATTCGGCTAAAGAGGTCATCCCGAACATGTCTACAGAGGTCCAGGGGCATTTTTCTGAGCTGCTGACGGATGCTCAGGCTGCTGCCTGTCAAGTGATTCAATCTGGGCTGGACACGGCAGACTCTGTGGCTAGAGCAATAGGGTCTTCTGTGGTGACGAGAAGGCATGCCTGGTTGAGGGGTTGAGGTTTTTCACCCGATGTTCAGACTACATTGCTGGACTTGCCATTTGATGGATCCCGCTCGTTCGGAGCTAAGGCGGACTCTGCACTGCAATGCTTTAAGAACAGCAAGGCAACAGCAAGGTCCTTAGGACTTCAGTCCCACCCCAGGGACTATAGACAGTTCCGCAAGTTTCGGGTCTTTGCTAGGAACTTGTCCTTTCGTGGCAGACAACAACCACAGCAGCAGCAGCAGACAAATATACTGTATAAATCCTAAAGGGGAAGGGTCAGAGGTCGTCTTCGGAGTTCTGCCCGGCAACAATTCTCCTCCTCCTCCTCCTCTTCCGCCTCCCCGACCTTTGTTGCAGGGAAGCAGCTCTAGCTCCACCATCTTGAAGCATGCTTGTCTTATGGGAGAACGGGTGGCCTATTTTCTACCTCATTGGAGGTCTGTCACTACAGACCTCTAGGTTTTAAACATCGTAGTTCAAAATGTTGACCTTGGCACAGGTTCTTCTCGTGCTGGAAAAGGAAGACTGGATGGTATTGATCGATTTACAGGATGCGTATTTTCACCTTCCCATTCTGAAGTCGTATCGGAAGTATCTCCGTTTTACGGTGGGGTCTCAACATTTCCAGTTTGCGGTCCTTCCGTTCGGTCTTACTTCCGCAACTTGGGTCTTCACAAAGGTGATGGCGGTGGTGGCAGCACATCTCAGAAGGTCGGGGATTCCTGTGTTTCCCTATCTGGACGACTGGCTGCTCAAAGCAAAGTTGCCAAAGATGGTGTTGCATCATTTGTGGGTGACAACACAGCTGTTGTTTAGCTTGGGATTTTCAATAAATGTACCCAAATCTCACCTGGTGCCCTCTCAGCACAACCTGTTCATAGGGGCAGTACTGGACACTACTGTGAGTCAGGCCTTCCCTCCTCCACAGAGGTTTCAGGACATCCAGACTATGATTCCACTGTTTCAGAATGGAGCATCTGTTCCAGTCCTGAAGGTCCTGCGCCCGTTCGGTCTGTTTGCTTTCTGCATTCTGTTGGTCAACCATGCACGCTGGTATATGAGGGCCCTCCAGTGGTACCTCCGCAAGCAGTGGTTTCAACACAATGGGGATCGCTAGGAATTGGTCAAAATCTCCTGAGACACTGCAGTGGATCTGCATTGGTGGAGTGTTACAGGCAACCTGTCTCAAGGGAAGCCGTTTCACCCTCCTCCTCCGATGGCCACAGTGATAACGGATGCCTCCACTCTAGGGTGGGGAACTCATCTGGGGGATCTGGAGGTCAAAGGTCTTTGGCCTCCAGAGGAAAGATGGTTTCACATCAATCTTTTGGAATTGCGGGTTGTACATTTGGCTCTCAAGGCCCTCCTTCCTTCACTTCGCGGTCAGTCAGTTCAGGTCCTAACAGATAACACTACCGCAATGTGGTACATCAAGAAACAGGGAGGTGTAGGGTCGTATCTTCTCTGCAGAGAGGCTCTGCGACTCTGGTCCTGGGTTCAGGACCATCAGATTTGCGTAATCGCAGATCATCTGGCCAGAGTGCTGAATGCGCGTGCGGACAGTCTCAGTCTGCAATATTTGGACGATCACAAGTGGCATCTCCATCCGAAGGTGGTACTTCACATTTTCACGATGTGGGGGGTTTCTCAGTTGAACCTGTTTGCCACTCACGAGAACGTGCACTGCCCTTCATTTAGCAGTCTCCAGTATCCGATGCAGGGAGCATTGGGGGACACATTTCAGTTAGACTAGGGCTCACAGCTTCTTTACGCCCCCTCATAATAATAATAATAATACTGTCATTTGTAGAGCGCGAACAGCTACCTCCTAAGAGGTGTCCCGGCGCTGCAGCAACAGGTGGCGTGCAAGAAAGCATGCGTTATACAGAGAGTCCAGGGGATTAGTCCTGATTGAAAAGCCAAGTTTTGGTTGCTTTCCTAAATTGGGTTTCTGAGGTGATTTGGCGCCGGGCGTTCCAAAGCATGGCAGCCCTGAGCGTAAAGGATCTGCCCCCTAGCCGTGCCTTCCTAACTCGTGGGCATAGCAGGTTCTGAGAGCTAGACCTGAGTAATCGAAACTGCTTGTACGCACCTAGCCTCTGCTTCAGATAGCTGGGGCAAGATCCGTGGAATGCCCGAAAGGCTAGGGTTAAGGCCTTGAATTTTATTCTGTTGATGACCGGTAACCAGTGCAATTCCTTGAGATGTGGAGAGATATGCTGCTTAAATGGGACACGTTTGATCAATCTCGCAGCCGCATTCTGGACCATCTGCAATTTCTTTATCTGGTACGCTGGAAGGCCCAAATACAGGCCATTCGCGTAGTCCAGGCGAGAGGTTACTGTGGCATGGACCACGAACCGACGACAGTTTTCTGGCAGAAGGTGTATAACTTTACGCATGTTTCTCAAGCTGCCAAAACATGCACCTGTCACCTGCTGAATTTGGGCCGAGAATGATAACTCCACCTGCCATTTTACTCCCAAGTTTTTTGCGCAGCCTGCGGGGGTGGGAGGGCAGCCCATTTCCTCCGGCCACCAAAGGTCTGCGGCGGGGGGTTGACTATTACCGAAAAACAGCACCTCCGTTTTGTCGGCATTCAGCTTGAGTTTGTTGTTATTCATCCATTGAGCTATATCTTTTAAGCAACTCTTAAAATTCTCAAACGAGGCGCTCGACAAATCTTTAAAAGGAAATACCAACTGGGTATTGTCGGCGTAGGAAATCGCCTTCACCCCCCAGTTGGCAATCAGTGAAAATAATGGGGCCAAATAAATGTTGAAAAGCAGTGGGCTCAAGGCTGACCCCTGCGGGACCCCACACCATAAGAGCTTGCGATTGGACTGATGTGCTTGAAGCGCCACCCTCTGCGTGCGCTTATGAAGGAAAGATTTAAACCACAGCAGGACTGTGCCCTCAATCCCCAAGTCCAAGAGGCGCTGGACCAGGATGGAGTGGTCTACCGTATCAAATGCTGCTGAAAGATCCAGGAGCACCAGCATGGCTGATGCCCCTTAATCCAACTCCATCCTGACTGAGTCCGCCACCTCTATTAGCGCGGTTTCTGTACTGAACCCCGCGCGGAACCCAGATTGTGTATCATGCAGGATACTGTGGCTCTCGATTAAGTTGGCCAGTTGTTTCTGCACTATTTTTTTAAGCATCTTAGCTGGTGCCGGCAATAGAGAAATCAGTCTATAGTTATTAAGTTCGCCTGAATCAACATTAGATTTCTTCTTAAGAGGGAGGAGCGTTGCATGCTTCCATAAGTCCGGAAAAATGCCTGTAGTAAGGGAGGTGTTCCATATTTCAGACAGCACCTGAATGGAGGAGTTAGCCAACTCTTTCCACAATTTTGGAGGGCATGGGTCCTCCGGTGATCCTGACTTGCAGCCCTGGATAGCCGCCAGTGCCTCCTTCTGTGAAATCAGAGTGAATTTTGAGAGAAGAGGCCTAGGATTTTTCCTTATCAATATGTCAGATTTGACCGTTTCAACTGTTGCCGAAAAGGAATTATAGATCTTCCGGATTTTATTATCGAAGAAATCCGATATTTCCTCGCATAGCGCCATTGAGGGTTAAACGTCAATCAACAACTCGTGAGGTTTAAGAAAGGCGTTTACAACCTTAAAAATAGCCTTGTCAGGGTTATCGGCCTCCTCAATGCATTTAGCTATATAATCTCTCCTGGCTATCTTCATTGATTTGTGCAATTCTTTTAACGATTTTTTATATGTAGCTTTAGCTATGCTGTCGTAATCCACTCTCCACTGTCTCTCAAGCTGCTTGCATCTACTTTTCATGTTCCTCAGCTTCTCCGAGAACCATGGGGCGGAAGGCGATTTCCTAAAGGATTTCATAATTTTGGCTGGAGCAGTGGACTCCACTGCCTCCGCAATCCACTTATGAAGGGTCGCGGAGTCTGCATTGGGGTCCTTACAAAGTGCAGGTTGACTGGCCAGCAGTACTGGGCCTAAAAACTCAGCTGTCAGCTTTTTCCAATTTCTTTTCACGAAATAGCGAGAGCTGTCTGGAAGATGGGATTTAGCCAGATTGAAGGAAAAGGGCACAAGGAAGTGGTCAGACCACACCAACTGTCTCGGGGCTTTGCTTTTTAGAGCCGGTATATTGGAAAAAACGAGGTCCAGGATATGCCCTGCTTTGTGAGTGGGATGGTTAACAAATAGGGGTAAATTGGCCCCTTCGAGAAAGGAAACTACCTGCCTGGCTTGCGTGCAGAAGGGGTCATTTACGTGAAGATTAAAATCCCCCAGTACAATAAAATTGGAGAATAAAAGAGATTTCTGCGCGATGTAATTACATAGTTCTAGGTGAATATGAGGCAAGCAGTCAGGAGGTCTGTATATTAACAGACCTGCGAAGGAGATTGTAGGGTTCGTCTTAATACAAAAAGTAAGGCCTTCGATCACACCCATATTCACCAATGCTGAGCATGCTATCTCCCAGGTGTCTTTCAGAATAATCGCCACTCCTCCTCCTCTTTTTTCTCCTTGCCTATTCGCGCAGCATATTTTGAAACCAGCCGGAATAGCAAGTGCCACAGCTGTAAGAATATCATTTTTCAACAATGTTTCTGTCAGAAACATGATCTTGTACTCCATCTCTGCCAGAAGTAGCCAAAGATCCTCCGCGTGCTTAGACGGGGATCTACAGTTAATTAAGCATGCCCTAATGTTATCCTTAGGCTCGCTCTGCACTCTTTCTGCAATTATTGAGTCACCGTGGGCTTCAGCCTCACCTGGCGCCCAATTGCACTCCATGCACGGGCTAAGGGGCAAATCAAGTGCCGGATTACAGTTATGTGCTGTGGTGCAAGATTTTACATTCAGGGCCAATAACCTTGATTCCTCCCGTTCTGAGGAAGATTCGCCAAGACCAGGCCCAAGTCATATTGATTGCGAAGAGTGTGATACACAGATCTCCTTTACCTCTCATTGCACCCTCCGCTCCATCTCCCTCTCGGGGCAGACCTCCTCTCGCAGTCGCAGGGGCAGGTTCTACACTCCCACCTCCATAGTCTGCACCTTCATGCCTGGAGATTGAACGGGGCAACCTGAGTTCTTTCTCTCTCCCACCGAATGTGGTGGATGTTATTTTATCGGCCAGAAGACACCACTAAGTCTGTCTATTCTGGTAGGAGGGCCAAGTTTGTTAAATGGTGTGGAGAGAGATCAATTGATCCTTGGCAGGCCCATTTACCTGATATTCTGAGTTTCGCTCTTTCCTTGGCTCAACTGGGTTGTGCTGTAGCAACTGTTAAGGGCTACTTGTCGGCCTTTCTTTGCTTACCAGACCAACCCTCTTTGTTTAAGTCTCCTATAGTCTTGAGATTCATTAAGTGTCTCACTAACAGGTTTCCTCCCACTCTATTTATTATGCCTCAGTGGGATTTAAATTTAGTTCTTACTTTCCTGATGGGGTCTCCCTTTGAGCCTCTAAATAGTTGTCCATTGAGGCTCCTGTCATTCAAGAAATGTTTTCTAGTTGCGATTACATCAGCTAGGAGGGTTAGTGAGCTACAGGCTCTTACTTCTAAGCCTCGTTTCACCTCTATTCATGCAGATAAGATGGTTCTTAGGACCAGAGCTGCTTTTCTGCCTAAGGTGGTCACTCCTTTCCACCTAGGGCAATCTATCACTCTACCCACTTTCTATTCTCCCCCTCACCCTTCTAAGGAAAAGGAGAGACTTCACTGCCTAGATCCTAAGAGGGCGGTCAGCTTCTACCTGGACAGGTCTAAAGACTGCAGGCTGGACTACCAACGCATCATTGAATACCTGGGAAAAATGAAGGGCAAGGCTGTCCACAAGCGAACGCTGACCAGGTGGATCATCCTCTGCATCAAGATCTGCTATGCCTTGGCCAAGAAGGAGCCTCCTGAAGGTATTCAAGCTCATTCCACAAGAGTTAAGTCTTCTTCTTCGGCTTTGGCTAGAGGTGTCCCTGTTGTAGACGTCTGCAAGGCGGCAACTTGGGCCTCCCTCCACACTTTTGCGAAGCATTACTACTTAGATTCAGAGGTGAGGAGGGATGGCCACTTTGCACGTTCTGTGCGGCAGGATTTTTTGGTATAGGTAGGTAGACACCCTCCTCCGGGAGCAGGACTGCTTGGGGATTCAAATCAAAAGGTGAGGAATCCACAGGCAGATGTATCCATCAGAAGATCAAGCTACTTACCTTCGGTAACGTTTTTTCTGGTGGATACAGTATCTGCCTGTGGATTCCTCACTGACCCACCCGCCTCCCCGTTAAGTGCCTACTTATACCGAAAAGAATTTTGGATATGAAATTCTTGTATTTCATTGTCATTTGAAATGATATGATGCTTGTCGCTAGGAAATGTCTATATTTTAGAATTCCCAGTTTCCTTTCGTCTTGAATAGTATACTGTGTATATTTGTGCCTATATTGTATACTGTGTATAGTTGTGATATGTTGTCGGTTCACCCGTTCGCCTCAAAGGCACGGAAAAAATGGCTGGAACTGACGTCAGCACGCCGACAAGGTCTTCTTATGGCTCCGATGATGTCACGCGGAGTCGCGAGCGGAGCCGTACCATTGTCAATCAATCAGGGAATTGTAAGCGCGCTACTCACCCGTGAGGGTCTCAAGGCGCTGAGGGGGGGGTCCGCAGATCTGTTTAGCCGAAGAGCCAGGTCTTGAGGTTCTTCCTGAAGGTGTTCAGGGAGGGGGCGCGTCTGATGTCTGCCGGTAGCTCGTTCCAGGTCTTGGCTGCAATGTGAGAGAAGGATCTTCCGCCTGCTCTGGCTCTGTGGATGCGCGGGGTTTCGGCCAGTGCGAGGTTGGAAGATCGGAGGTTTCTTTTGGGTACGTGGAAGTTGATTCTGTCGTTGAGGTATTTGAGTCCGTTGTTGTGTAGGCATTTGTAGTCGTGAGTGAGGATTTTGAAAGTGACTCTTTTCTCCACGGGGAGCCAGTGGAGACTTCGTAGGTGTTGGCTGATGTGTTCGTGTTGGGGGATGCCGAGGACGAGTCTGGCGGCAGTGTTTTGTACTGTCTGGAGTTTGCGGAGTAGGGACTTGTTGATGCCGGCATAGAGTGCGTTTCCATAGTCCAGTCTGCTGGTGATGAGTGCGTGGGTGACTGTCTTCCTTGACTCAGGGGGGATCCTCTTGAAGGTCTTGCGGAGGGTGTTGAAGCAGCTGGAGGTGACGGCGTTGACCTGTCGGTTCATGGAGAGTGATGAGTCGAGTACGATGCTGAGGTTCTTGGCGTGGTCTGAGGGGGTAGGTGGGCTTCCGAGGGCGGTCGGCCACCAGGTGCTGTCCCATGCAGAATGGGTGGTACCGAGGACGAGGACTTCTGTCTTCTCGGCGTTGAGCTTCAGGCAGCTGTTGGTCATCCAGACTGCGACGTCTTGCATTCCTTTCTGGAAGTTGAGTTTGGCAGTGGTGGGGTCTTTGGTGAGGGAGAGGATGAGCTGGGTGTCGTCGGCGTAGGATACGATGTTGAGGCCGTGTTGTCGGACGATGGCTGCGAAGGGGGCCATGTAAATGTTGAAGAGGGTGGGGCTCAGTGATGAACCCTGTGGGACTCCGCAGGTGATTTTCGTGGGGTCGGAGAGAAAGGGTGGGAGTCTGATCCTTTGGCTTCTTCCGGTGAGGAATGATCGGATCCAGTCCAGGGCTGTTCCTTGTATGCCTGCGTCGTGTAGTCTGGACGACTAGTGTGCGATGGGAGACAGTGTCGAAGGCCGCTGATAGGTCGAGTAGGATGAGGGCTGCGGAGTGGCCTTGGTCCAGGAGGATGCGGATGTCGTCTGTGGCGGCGAGTAGGGCGGTCTCTGTGCTGTGGTTGCTTCGGAATCCGGATTGGGACGGGTCGAGGACGGCGTTCTCTTCAATGAATCGTGTCAGTTTCCTGTTGACTGTTTTCTCTGCAACTTTGGCTGCGAAGGGGAGGAGCGAGATGGGCCGATAGTTCTTGAGGTCGGTGGGGTCAGCTGTGGGCTTCTTGCGCAGGGGTCTGACTTCTGCGCGCTTCCAGTCGTCTGGGAAGGTGCCTGTTTTGAAGGTGGTGTTGATGGTGCGTTGTAGTTTGGGTGCGATGGCGGCCACGGCTCTGTGGTAGATGTGAGGGGGGCAGGGGTCGGTGGATGCTTTTCATGGTCGAGGCGGCGTCTTCGGCCGTGATCGGTGTCCAGTTGGAGATGGTGGGCTGGCTGGTGTTTCTGGGTGGCGGGGGGCCGTCTGTGGCGCCTGGTGGATGGTCGATGAAGTTGTCGTAGAGGTTTTTGATCTTTAGGTGGAAATAGGTTCCAAGCTTGTCGCAGAGGTCTTGGGATGGGGTGATGTCTGTGGCTTCGCTGCGTGGGTTGGTGAATTCTTGAATGACACTGAAAAGTTCCTTGGAGTTGGTGGAGTTGGCCAGGATTTTGTTGTGGATGAAGTTCCTTTTGGTGGCTCTGATCTGGTTGTGGTAGTCCGTCATGGCGTCCTTGTAGGTGGTGTGGTTTTCGGTTGTCTTGGTGTTTCTCCAGTTCTTCTCCAGGCATCATCAGGTGCGTCTGGCTTCTTGGAGAGCGGTTGTGAACCAGGCGGCTTTCCTGGGGCATTGTCTGTTGGGGTTGCGTAGCGGGGCGAGCTCATCTGCGCAGTTGGAGATCCAGGTGTGGAGTTCCCTGGCTGCGTCGTTTGCGCTGTTTGCGTCGGGTGCCCAGGTGTGGTTGTCTCGGGTGAGGGTGGAGTTAAGTTGCTCGTCGGTAACCTTGCTCCAGTTCCTTTGTGGTGGGCATGGGGCTGGTTTGGGTGCCTTGGGTTTGTTGATGGCGAAGTGTACGCAGTGGTGGTCGGTCCATGGCGGCTGCGTTGTGTGGCTGAAATGGATGCTGTTTCCTGCCGCGAAGATGGGGTCGAGGGTGTGTCCTGCTCTGTGGGTCCGTGTGTTGATGAGTTGTTTAAGTCCGATACTGGCAAGGTTGTCACGAAGGATAGTGGAGTTGGGGTCGCTGGGGTTGTCGAGGTGGAAGTTCAGATCTCCAATGAGTATGTAGTTTGTTGAGGCGATCGCATGGGGTGCGATGAAGTCGGTGATGGTGGTGGCGAAGGGTGTTCGAGGGCCGGGGGGTCTGTAGACGAGGGTTCCTCGGAGTGTGGCTTTGGGGGTGGTCTGGATCTTGAAGTGCAGGTGTTCGGCGGAGGGGAAGGTTTCGCTGGAGGTGGTGAGGCGGAGGGTGATCTTGTGGGCGATGGCGAGGCCCCCTCCTGGGTGGTTGGGGCGGTCTTTCCTCTGGATCTTGTATCCGTCTGGGATGGCGGTGCTGATGTCGGGGGCAGAGGATGCGTTGGTCCAGGTCTCTGTGAAGAAGGCGATGTCGGGCGAAAGAGTGTCGAGTAGGATCCAGATTTCCATGGCATGTTTGTGTACGGAGCGTACATTGAGGAGGATGCATTTTAGGGTGTCGCCGGTGCTGGCGTCGGCGGTGTTGGAGGCCGGGGTGGCGGTGAGGGTCTGGCGGCAGTGGAGGCAGGAGAACTGGCCGTGGGTCGTGTTCGGTGAGGCCTGTTGGCATTCTCTAAGTCTTCCAGGGTTGAGTGCGAGGAGGGTGGTGGTGCCATAGCGATAGGTAGTGGGAGGTCCAGGGTTCCTGGCGCTGGCCGCGGTCGGGTCGCGGACGGGCGCAGACGGGCTTGCCTTTGGCGCACCTGCGGCGCGCCTGCTTGGCACGTCCGCTGCGCGGCCGCCATTAAGTAGGGGAGGTGGGAGGGAGGAGAGGCTGGGAGGCGGGAGCAGGGGAATTCCGGGGGGAATTCCTGGGGGAAATTCCCGGGGGAAATTCCGGGGGGGAATTCCGGGGGGGGGAGGGGCCGCAGGGACAGCAGCGGCAAAAGGAACAGGCAGGCACGAGAAAATAAAAACAGTGGTGGAATTAGAGCAAGACACAGATGGGCACAATAACAGTAGCACAACAGGGAAAAAATTAAGAAACTAAAACGGCTGAGAAAGGTTACGGTGGTTGGAGGCAGTCTGGTCCCAGTTGGAGCGGGCAGCAGGCGCAGGAGCGGGCAGCAGCCTCGAACCTCCCAAGGAGGAGGTCGGGGTCTGGAGGCAAGAGACGGCACAGCGGAGCAGTGGGGGGAGAGTGGACCTAGACCGAGGGTCGGAGGTCTTACGTCCTCGTCAACGAGGGAGAGCTATGAAAAAAGCTTCTGTGGAATGCTGCGCAAGGGGTAATTCAGAAGGTGAGGAATCCACAGGCAGATACTGTATCCACCAGAAAAAGTGTTACCAAAGGTAAGTAACTTGTTCGTCAGGCAAAAGTGGGGGTAACCATTCAAAAAGGGGCAATCTCCTACACTCATGATCGGCCGTTGGGGTTCGTATTACCTACTACCTTCCGGCCAAGAGGATCATGACTTCAGAACAATGGATGCTCCAGGACGTGGCACTAAGTTACTCCTTACCTTTTTGAATATTCCCTCCGAGCATTCCTCCACCACCACAATTTCTTTCGGCGGACCACTTGTCAATTCTTCAGACAGAATGTTCAGGCTCTGTTGGAGAAAGGGGCAATAGAGAGAGTACCACTTTCAGAAGTAGGGACTGAGTGTTACTCCCGTTATTTTCAAATACCAAAAAAGGGTCGGGTCTTCACCCAATTTTAGATCTTTTTGAACTTTTTTTTGAGTAAGGACTAATTTAAAATGCTCACGTTGGCCCAAGTTCTATCTGCCCTGGATCCAGTAGACTGGACGGTAGCATTGGATCTGCATATTTTCACATTCCCATTCTACATTCTCACAAACATTATCTGCATTTTCAGGTAGGACAGGAGCATGTTCAATTCTCCGTACTCCCTTTTAGGTTGACCAGTGCACCTCGGGCGTTCACAAAGTTGATGGTGGTGGTTGCATTGCATCTGCGGAGGATGGTAAGACCAGTCTTCACGTACCTCAATAAATTGCTGTTAAAGGCGGACTCGCCTTAGGCAGTTGCCAACCATCTCCAGACTAAGGATGACCTACTAATGCCAAAGTCACACCTGACTTCTTTGCAAAGACTCCCTTTTATCAGCGCTATACTGCACATGGTGTTGTTTTGAGCTAATCCTCCGCCTCGTCGAGTCCAGGACATTCGGAATATGATCCTGATGGTTCAGCCTGCAGCAGTGAGAGTGGCTCTGAGGCTTCTGGGTCTCTTGGCCTCCTGTGTCCTGCTTGTGGACCATGCCAGGTGGCACATGCCAGCTCTGCAGTGGAACTTGAAGTCTATGTGGGCTCAAATCTAGGAAATCTATCAGATTTCATCCAGGTGTCAGAGGAGACTGCAAAAGACCTGCAGTGGTGGCTACTAGACTGCAATTGGACCAGCTGCAGACCCCTATCATTGCCTCACCCAGAACTGACCATTGTGACGGATGAGTCTTTATTGGGTTGAGGAGGTCATCTGGGGGACATGGAGATCAGAGAATGCTGGTCTCCAACGTAAACTCTTCTTCACATAAATTTGTTACAGCTTCAAGCGATCCAATTGTCCTTAAAAAATTTTGTTTCCAAGGATCAAAGGGCAACGAGTGCAGGTACTCACAGACAGTATGACCACCATGTGGTATTGCAACAAACAGGGCGGAATGGGATCGTGGGTTTTGTGTCTGGAAGCTCTTCGTCTGTGGGAGTGCGATCGGGCATATCTCTGATTGTTCAACACCTGGCGGGATCGATAAACGTCAGAGCAGACAAACTCAGACTGCAATAACTAATGGATCATGAATGCCATCTGTGATCAGAGGTGGTACAGGGTGTCTTCCAACAAAGGGGAGAACCCTGGCTCAATCTTTTCGCCACCACAGAGAACGCGCAGTATTGAGAATTTTGTGCATTGGAGTATCCAAGGCAGTCCTCTCTAGGAGATGCCTTTCTTCTTCATTTAGGCTTCGGACTCCTGTTTGCCTATCCACCGCTACGTCTCCTGTCCATAGTGCTCAAGAAGATCAAGCGAGACCAGGCCCAAGGCATCCTAGTGGCTCTAAACTGGGCAAGAGGAGTGTGGCATTCAGAATTTCTGTCCATGAGCATCAGTTCCACCAATTTGGCTGCCTCTGAGGGAGGATCCCCTGTCACAACAACAGGTTTGGGTGCTGCCGCACAATCCCAAGTGTGTTACACCTCCATGCATGGAGATTGAGTGGAGACAGTTGTTCACATATGATCTTCTGCCAGAAGTTGTTGGTGTAATCCTGGCAGCCAGCCGTCCATCTACTAAGACTGTTTATGATGGACATTGGAAGGGGTTTGTAGTTTGGTGTGCCTCACGTCAGATCCACCCCTTACAAGTTTCCCTTTCTGTTATTCTTTTTCTTTGTTTATCACTGGCTCAGCAAGGACTGGCTGTAGCTACAGGTAAAGGTTATTTAGCGGCCATTTTGTCTTTCTTACATTTACCGGACCAACCATAATTTTTTTAATCAGTTGTTGTGATTCTTTTTATGAAGGGGTTGGTCCATATGTTTTCTCCTGTTCCTTTTATAATGCCACAGTGGCATCTAAATCTAGCATCAACGTATCTAGTGTGTTTACCTTTTGAGCCTTTACACAGTTGTTCTTTGTGTTTGTTTACTCTAAAAACAGTGTTCCTTATAGCCATAATGTCTGCTAGGCGAGTAAGTAAACTTCAGGTTTTTCCCCTGATAAGTTGGTCTTTCGAACGAGAGAGCCATTACTTCCTAAGGTGGTTACACACTTTCATGTGGGACAATCCATCACTTTGTCATCTTTTTATGAACCACCTCATTCTACAAAGGAGGTGGAGCGGTTACATCGTCTTCATCCCAAGAGGGCTCTCAGTTTTTATTTGAAGAGAACTACAGAATTTTGACAGAATTGACAACTTTTTTCAGATTCTCCAGGGTGAAGAAGGGAAAGGAAGTGCAAAAAAGAACAATTTGTAGACGGATTGTCTTATGTATTAAAATCTGTTATAGTTTGGCTAAGAAACAACCTCCAGAGGGGCTGCATGCACATTTAACTAGAGCAAAGGCTGCTCCCAAAGCTTTGGCTGGGGGTGTTCCGCTTTTAGATATATGTCAAGCTGCAACATGGGCATCTTTACACACGTTCACCAAGCATTATTGTTTAGATAGTCGGTTCAGGAGAGAAGAGCATTTGGCCCAGTCTGTCTTGCAAAATTTCCTAGTTTGAGGCAATCCACAGACCCACCAGCTGGAAGGTATTACCATGGTATCTATTCAATAGGTGAGGAATCTGTGGTTAGAAGTATCTATTAGAAGAACAAGTTACTTACCTTCGGTAACGCCTTTTCTGGTAGAGTCTGTATCTAACCGCAGATTCCTCACCTACCCTCCCACCTCCCCGTTCTGTGGAAGAGACTCACGTGGAGGTTATGTGGATACTCATTTACGATTTTGAGTTTCTGCACACAAGAAATGTATACTTAACATGTACATTAAAATTAGGTTTCTTAAGGCTCCATGTCTGTTGGTACGATCAGAGGATTGAAAGAAACTGACACCAGCGCAAGCAGGTGACGTATATGTAGGAAAGCTGACGTCGCAGCTGCACGAGGTGGAGTCGCACGCGGAACCATGACGTCACACGACTCCACCTGTCGACGCTGGAGGATACATATACAAAGATTTCTGGATCCAGTCTGACACTTGGGGGTAATCAAAAGGTGAGGAATCTGCAGTTAGATAGAGTCTCTATCAGAAAAGGCGCTACCGAAGGTAAGTAACTTGTTCTTCTCTCACATTGTGCTGCATTTCTTCAAACTATCTGAGCCCTTTCTGCTAGATTCCACCTCATTTTCAAACATTCTGTCTCTAAAGCTTATTCTTGGCACTGATGCATGCCTTTACTCTCCAAGTTTCTTGGCTAAATTCTTGTGCTTTGTTCTTGACCAGTTTTGTACATACCCTTAATACTTTTGTAGGTGTCCGAGAACCTACTAAACATCTACTTGAATGAGTACGAAGAGACTCCATGGGATGCCCTGAAGTATCTTATCTCAGGAGTCAACTACGGAGGCCATGTGACCGACGACTGGGACCGACGGCTGCTTACCACCTACATCACTGACTACTTCTGTGAACAGAGCATCGCCACGCCTTTCTATAGGTACGAGATTCTCTGAGGGAAGCCTCTTGTATTTTCTAATTCAAATCCAGTGCCACAGTTTTAAAATAGTTTAACTTTCTGGGCATTGACAACGAATGCCCTTTCCCTTTAAGTGACACATGACAGCAAGTCACATTACACTAGAGCGTGCAATCATGAGATGAAGTAGAGAGAGGAGGAGGTAGAATCCAGGGTCGGATTGGTAAGGTGGGCACCCGGGCAATGGCCGAGTGTAGGAAGCTGGCTCTGTATATAACAAAGTGAGGTATAGTGTGCACAGAGTCCAGTGGAACCCCAAAGGTAGGCAGAGGTAAAGTTAGATAGCACCTCACTCTCTATTTGTGGTGGTGTGGTCGAGCAGTAAGGCAGTATCAGAGGACAGTGTTAAGCATTTGTTGTACACACTCAGTCAGCAAATGAATTCACACACTCAAAGACTGAACTTCAGACCAATTTGTTTTTGTATAAAAATATTCTTTTAGTTAGTTTATTTTCTAGAACCAAGCACGCCTGGCACAGGTAAGCAATACATACTTTACAGTAGTAATGCAGTTTGTAAACAGTTTGAGTTGTAATTGTATATGCACTTTGTTTTGACTTACAGTATGGTTGCAGAGAAATGCACTACTTAGTAAATACAGTACATAGACTTGAATGGATTTTTCAGTACAATACCAGGTAAGTTACTTTTTAGGTTACTTTTCTTACACAGAGTAGTATACCTGGATACTACTCTGGGACATTTCCTGTAAACAGGTAAGTAAAATCGTTTTGGTTAAATAGTACAATTTTAGAGAATTTCTTTAGGTTTTAAAACTCCACACTTAGAAACGTTTCCAAGAAAAACAGTCAACGTTATCCTATGGAGGAAAATAGTGTTATCGGTTTAAAGGTAAGTATTTGGTAGTGGGAGTTGAGGTTCTGGGGGTAGACTCAGCGGTCCCAGAGGCTCAGGGATGCACTCATGTTACACCCTCAGCGGCACTAGGGCGGCCGGGTGCAGAGTGCTGAGGCCCAATGTTATCCAATAGGGGATAGGGGGCCTCCGGTTGGTGGCTGCTGACGAGCAGGCCACTTGGTTGTGGGAGCAAAGCTCCTAGACTTTTGCTCAGGGCAAATGGGGATACAAAGTAGCACCAAAGGTGCACCCTCAGCGGCACGAGAGCGGCCGGGTGCAGGGTGCTGTTTCTACGCTGGGCGCCCTGTTGTTTGCAATGGGGAACCTCCGGTTTTCAAAGGCACTGCAGGCTTGGGGACGAAGGTCTTCTGGGTGCGACCACCACTTCGAGACGTAAGTTGGGGGTTGGTTAGGCACCGTTGGTTTGGCCACCCAAGGCCGCGGGGGGTCGGGTGCAGGGGTGCCTTTTAGGGTCGGATCTTCTTACCAGCTCCTGGTCGCGGTTGGGGGGACCTTCGAGGTTTAGGCTGCAGGCGTCGGCTGGAGGCTTGAGGCAGGTCAGGGGTCGCCGGATCTTGGGTTAGGATCGCTGGGGGGACCTCCTCGTGGTGTTTGCCCACTCGAGCTCAGGCTGTGGACGGCGGGTGCAGAGTGGTGCGGATTCGCGGTGTCCGGCCGGAGCCAGAGGTTGCAGATGAACAAATCCGGTGTTCACGGAAGACACTGTGTTTGTGGTTGAAGGCAGGCAGGTCCTCTGGGGTTTTCGAGGTTGCTGGCTGCAGGACACACTGGGATTTTGCAGGAGCAGGTTCGAGGTGGAGACAGGCCAGTAGGGCAGGGGCCAAGTCAGTGGGCGTCTTCCTCTTGTTAGTTTCGGCACGGCTGTTCGGTCCTTCTTCTTCTTTTCTTGTAGTTGGTTCTTGTCTGTTTTCTTGGTTCAGGGCTGCCCCCTAAATACTGTATTTAGGGGGCGTTTTAGGGGTCTTGAGGCCAGTAGCCAATGGGCTACTGACCTTAGGGTGACTACACCCTTGGTGTGCTCACCCCACGTGGGTGAGCACAATCCATAATCCTGATTGAGGAGTGCATGCCATCTGCAAGATGGCGGGCACTGAAGAGTGGGCTTCACCTCGCCTCCCCCACCTGAGGGGTGGAGTTGGCAGAGGTGGGCACACCTTCTGGGCTGGCTAGTTTTTCCCGCCTGTCTTCCCGCCGAAAAGGAGGGGAGACCGGAAGGGGGCCTGCTCCTGATAGCAGGAGAGGCTGGGGGTCGCATTACAAAGGCTGCCAAGCCTTTGAAGCTCCCCTGCCACAGATGGCTCTTCCTGGCCTGGGGGAGGTGTGAACACCTCCGCCCAGGAAAGGCTTTGTTTCTGGGCTCAGGGAGCGAAGGCTCCCTCCGTAGGGGTCCAGAAACATGTCTCGTGGTGGCAGGCTGGTGTGTACCAGTCAGGGAACCCACCAGAGGCTGGTCGTTTTTCAGGGTCCATCTCTAAGATGCCCTCTGTGTGCATTTTTCATTAAATCCCACACTGGCATCTGTGTGGGTTTAATGTGCTGAGAAGTTTGATACCAAACTTCTCAGTTTTCAGTGTAGCCAGTATGGTGCTGTGGAGTTCGTAATGACAAGCTCCCAGCACCATATACTCTTAATGGCAGCACTGCACTTACACTGTCTAAGAATGGACTGTAGGGGTACAGGGCTCATGCACCTGTACCCTCACCACTGATATAGGGCACCCAGCTAGAGGGGTAACTGATCTATGCCAGGGCTGTGGGTTGTAGGCATGGCACACAGGGATGTGTGCCATGTCGACTCTTCACTTTGATCTGCACCAAAACACGCAGCCTGCAAAGGCAGTGTGTGTGTGTAAAGGTACAGGGCCTCTAAGGGTGGCACAATAAGTGCTGCAGCCCTTAGAGGTATACCCTGGTCACAGTGCCCTGGGTACCTGTGGTACCAATTGGGTTAGTTTTGGGGAAAGAACACAGGCCCTGGGAACCTGATTGGCAGGGACCCAGGGCACATCAAGTCAAAGTGCATCAGTAGTCTGGCAAAAAGGGGGGGGGGGTTACTGCAACAGAAACCCAACTTCTCACACCGAGTGGCCGGTACCGAGTTCCAGCTGTGGGCTGCTTTTGGGAGCAGCCTGGGGGGGGGAGGGGGGCCAGGGGGGCCCGACTTGGGCGATGTTGGTGCTGTTCGGATGCTACCAGCGGCCCAGTGGGTGCCTGAGTGGCCTTGCTTGAGGCAAATGGGCATCCACTACCTCCCTTTTATCAACGGCAGAGGTGTCACTCCCTTTCTCTTGCTGGGCCGGCCCATTAATTTATGCAGTGTTTTGCGGAAAGGCAATATGCAAACATGGGCCACTTTTATTTGTGTGCCCGGGTCGATTTTTAATCCCAATCCAACCCTGGTAGAATCGGCTATGGGGGAACTATCTGCAGCCCCTAAACCTATTGAGAGTTGTGGCCTGGTGTTTAAGCTGCCGGAGGCCCGGGTCCTAATCCCGGCTTCCAGCTGTGACCACAGTATTTTAGCTCTCATCCCTCTGTTGTCCTTTATTTGCCAGCATTATAGGCATACCAATGCAGGGAGTAAAAGTGTCTTAACCCTGCACAGGGCCTTCATGCTGTTCCCTTCTGTGAGGAGGGAAAGTCAGGCCACAGCAAAGCGGTCTGCTAGTGCACCCTTTGTGCCATGCGCTCAGACCTATGACGCACTTCCCAAAGCTGCCTATGTAGGCGGTAGGATACTGCTTTTTCGGCAGCACTACAGCCTACTGGTTTATCTGTGTTATCCTACAGCTTTTGGAGAAGCTGTGGATTTTAGCAGATACACGCCAGCTTCTCAAGTGGGAGAATAATGGCCATGAATCCTCTGAAGACCACGAAGCATTTTGAAATGTATACCTCTGTACTGCATGTGGTTCACTCTTTTTTGTGATGCCATTTATGATATGATAATGACATCCAGGCTAGAAGCCACACGATCATCATTTCCCATCATCTTGCTCCCTTTTGGGGAAGTGTTCCTTGGTAGCATTGCTGGGCCAAAGGTCCTGTCATTTTATTTCCGATTATGTCATCAGCCTGCTAATTAGTGGTTTGAAATCTGAAAAATACTCCTGGCAGAATGTTGCCAGGTGAGCTGAAAGGACTCTCCCTTACCTGCCACCCCCGGTTACCGACCACGGCTCATTGTACCACTGACAGAGCCCTGCTTAGTGCTTGATGGCAGGAGAGCACACTGGTAGGACACAGCACACGTTAGCTCGCTAATATTTTCTGTAGAGTTCTATAAAAAGCAGTTGTAAAATAGTGCTAATATTTTTTTAGGTTTGGTGTTAGGCGAGACTTTTCGATTGTACTAAAATTATATATCTAGAATATATATACTTACAAGGGCTTTAAGCCAGCCCTCTTCGTCCAATGGTTCTCGTTGTTTCACTCAGTTTTATTGTGTCTACTACTGAATAGATATTGGGACACTTCAGCCACTCGCTAACTTTTTTGTGAGTGACTGCATTCTGCTCGTCCACAGGCAGCACTTCTGCGCACACAGTACTTCCTTTTAGCGACAGGGACTAATATAGCAATGTGTGCTTTTGAGACAAAAAACATTTTTTGCTTCTAGCCAATTTTTTACATTTTGGCGAGATCCTGGTGACTTCTCCAATAATAAAGTTTTACAGAAACCATGGAAAAACAAACACATTAAAAGCTGGCATCCCTTTTGGTTTTGTTAGTGCTAGTTTTATTAGCATTTGCCATAAGTGATGCCAACTCCCAGTAGCTTTCTTCAGAGGGCACTGACAGTTTTGTTTCGTAAACAGAAGCTTCATTTATTTCCGCTGGGCGGACACTAGCTGCATTCAGATTGCAGAGTTGAGAATTGTTTCAACCGAAACCAGTGTCTCTTCAAGTGCCTGTCTTGTAGGGTTCAACACGCTGTGGAGAGGTCCAGGTAAGCGATTTCAACCACTGCGTAAATACTCTCGAGTATCAGCAGATGAGGTGGCTTTCGTTAGTCAGCGTGGCTAAGCCCTGTTCCTGCAGCAGTCCTTCTGTCAGAGATGGCATGCTTTTTAGTGTTCCTCAACACCAGGCGAGGCTTCAGACCGCACGCATTGACATAGCAGTGCTCACTTGTGTAGCCCACAGTGGTTGTTTTAACAACGAAGTGATGTCATAGAAGCAACAAAAGACAGAATCCTTGAGAGCCATTTTACAATCACTGTCACTGCAGTGAGCTTTCGAAAGAAGCACAGTATTTGGTGTCAGCATGCATGCACTCTTGGGGAGCTGACACCCTACTTACCGACATCAGCAAGATGTTTCCAAAACCAGCTGCTTGTGCACACCACAATTATTCACCCCAGATTGCTCAGAAATGGAAGAAGTGGCGCCCATGATCTGGTCTATCCCTCTCACTGACCGGCTTTCATTTCATTCACGCAGACATGTTGATTGGCACTCCCATAGAGCTGCACGCAGAGTTCTCTTATTTATCCAGTATTTGGGGTATCTCTCATAGATTCACATGCCTGAATCATTCCCCGTCGTCGAGATGGGAGTCCCACGGTACAATAATCAAGCAGTATTCAAATAATGCCATAGGCTATAATGGCCCTGAGCCATGTTTTATATAGCCTATCTATGTACTTTTAAAAAAAGGACCAAATGTTGAATGCAGCCAATCAGCTGCTAGCACCCTCTAGAACCCTCCCAGCAGAGGCAGTGTCCCTCAGATTTTCACCGCACGTCGTGTGTGAAGGGAGTCTCCCTGAGTTCTACTCAGCTTTCTAACCTTTCAGGTTTTTTCTTCAAAATTTCTACTCATCATGTCTGATAAGAAAGGACTCTTTTGGCCCTACAAGACCTGTGGCAAGAAAAGAGTTCATGTTGATGATCCTCACAAGGACTGCATTTACTGCCTCCATCCAGCCCATGAGGTAATACAGTGCAAAATCTGTCGCACTTTCTCTTCTAAGACCTTAAGAGACAGAGAGGGGAGGCTGCTTCTGTGGTTACAGTCCACTAAGCACCGCAAGTCATCGGAGGAGACAGTGATGGTTTACCTAGACCTCATAAAAGAGCAAGGTCTGAGGAGAAAGACTCTGGAGAGGGCAGGAAACACCTTAAACCCTCTCCAGAAAGCAAGTGCTCAAGAAAGGAGAAACAATCTAAAGTCTCCTCTGAGCCTTCGTCTTCTGTTTCCTCTACCCCTTTGAGGAAAGAAAAGAAGCAACACAGAGCCTCTTCATCTGATCCCGGAAAGAACATGATTGAAAAATCCCCATCGACGACGACACCGTCATCGACAGCCACTGGGTCATCGACGACGGCAAGTTACACTATTACTTCGTCAGCCCCGTCAACATCAAGCACGATGACGACCATGGCCATCTCCGGACCCATACCGTCGACGAAGATATCGTTGACGCCGTCATCATTGACGTCTATGCATTCTGTGAGAATTACAGTGATGAAGCCGTCGAAGATCCCGTCGACGTCACTTCTGTCGCTGACGACGACACCGTCGACGGCAGATTCGTCGATGACAATATCGACGAGACCATCAACGGCGACATCATCGACGACGATACCGTCGACGATGATTCCGCAGACGATGATTCCGTCCACGACAACATCGTCGACGACAGGATTTTCAACGGCTGTAGCCAGAAGCCTGTCGACGCCACCGTCGACGATGATTAAGGTGACGAAGAAATATTTTCATCCTGAAATGTCAGCTTATAGTAAAATCTGATGATGATATGTACGGAGCAGCACACAGTCCTTCAGAGCTGCACGTGAAGTGACAGGATTTTGATGATGACTATGAGGACCAGCAATACTACCAGCCATATCTGGCACTGCCGCATCATTATCAACACTACGAATATCAAGAACATCGCCCTAGAGAGATGGCTCATCTGCCGCCAGCCTTAATTCAAGATCTTCAAGCTATGCTAGCAGATTACAAGCAAAGATTTCCATCTCAAGATGTTCCCAAGGAACTACCGGCGCAAACGCAAATCCATGAGAAACCCAGTTCACCAGCAACATCTACAGTGCCATGAGAGGCTGATCCGGTCGACCCTTCCTCTTCGGACGAAGAGCGAGAAGAAGGTGAAATCCCAGATCCAGCTGCTGACCCTTGGGAGGACTACATTATTCCTACTCCTTCACCTCCGTCATTATTCCTACTCCTTCACCTCCGTCACACCATCCAGCAGATTCCCCGCCAGAAGACATAGGGGTTTCCACAACCTAATGGAGAGGGCTTCTAATAGATTCCATCTCCCCATAGAAATCAAACATACAGACTGCTTCCTGTATGACTTTATGGTTTAAATCTTTTTATTGAAGCACTGCAACAAGTAAGAATGTGCCATGACCGGCTGCGTAGAGCCCAGGGCCATGCATTGGCATTTACAGTTACGAAGAAAGCAAACAATAATTAACTGGAACAGTCCCACCCCCCCACCCAAAGAAAAGGGGGAAGAACAGGAGAGAAAAAGAAAAAGGCCCTCCCATCCCCCCCGTCCACTGAACTCAATGTGTCGCAGCACGGCTCTAAGTGACATCCCTAAGGTTGGTCCTGCTGGGTAGAGGGATCTGGTGAGGTGAGTTGCAGGAGGCGAAGATATCTGGGGCATGTCAACTCCCGGAAATCTTGAGCGAGGAGGGTCAGAAATGGCTGCCAGAGCTCGCCAAATGTCGAACCCTTCCCGGCTACTGTAAGTGAGATCTTCTCCATACCTAGTATGTGCCACAGCCGCTGAAGCCACCCTGTGTGAGCAGGAATCCGGGGGGACCTCCAGTGTAACAGTATGTTCTGAGTGGCGGTGCCAAGCGCTATTGCTATCTGCCTCCCTCTCCTGGATTTCAAGGGATAAGTAAGCGGGTTCGGTACACCCAGAAGGACATATTCTGGGAGCCAGGGGAGCTCCGTGTCAAGATACTTGTCAATTTCGTCTAGGATTTGCATCCAGTAAGGTTGTAAGTGTTCACATTCCCATAAAAGGTGAACTAGTGTGCCCGTCTTCCCACATCCTCTCCAACAGTCTGGGCTTTGTGCAGGATCAGCCTGGTGAAGTCTCTAAGGAGTGTAGTACCAATAGTACGCTAACTTGGTAAATGTTTCGGTGAGGCCAATATGGCTCGCAGTGTGACGCACCCTATAGCATGCTCCCTCCCACACTCTTTGCTGTTAAGGTCACGGCCAAGGTCTTTCTCCCAACGCGCACGGCCTGCATGATATGTATGCGTGTAGCGAGACAGAAGCATTTTGTACAGGTCCGAGGTCAATTTCTTGTCTTAGGACCACGTGATTAGCCATCGTTCGTACGTAGTGAGACGTCTGTGCGCCTGGGATTTATTGTCGGGATGCATGGCTCAATGCCGCAATTGTAAGTAATGCAGACGTTCAAATTCAGGGAGGCCGTAGTCGGCTCGGAGCTGAGGGAAGGGAATGATGCCCTCAGCATCGAATAGAAGGCCTAGCTCGCGACAACCGGCGGCTCTCCACAGCGGAAAGGATGTCGCGCCCATCCCAGGGCTAAAGTCAGTGTTGTCAAAGAGTGGTGTGAGCGGAGAGGGGAAGGTCGTCAACCCGTGGCGTTTGCTGGTCTGGTCCCAGACCAAAAGAGTGGTGCGTTTCACTTGTGAGGCATAGAGATTGAGTGGTCACTGGGATTTCCTAAGAAAGGGGATCTTCATGAGAGAGGTGCCCGCTACCGCACGGTCCTGGAAGAGCCAGTGCTTCTCTGATTCAGCACGACTCCACTCGACCAAGTGCCGGAGCTGTGTGGCTTTGTAATAGAGCGTGAGGTCTGGGATCCCGAGTCCCCCTTCGTTAGGCGGCAGGAAGCTGACAGTTCTTTTCATCCTTGGCTTGCGCCCTTGCCAAATGAAGAGAGAGAGCTCCGACTGTACCCGATGCAGCCAGCCAGTAGGAGGCTGCAAAGGGAGCGTCTGAAAGAGGTACAGAATTTTAGGGAGGATCGTCATTTTAATAGCTGCAATGCGCCCTAGCCACGAGATCGGATAGTGTTTCCATCTCTGCAAATCCGTGCGGATTTGAGTATGTAGCTTGGTGTAGTTGACTGTTCTCATGGCCTGCAGGGTAGGGGCCAGCTGAATTACCAAGTATGGGACTGTCTCATCAGACCATTGCAGGGGATGCCGTTCTTGGCGCTCTGCCAGCATCTGTGGCGGCAGCGAAAGATTCAAAGCCGTGGATTTTGTGATATTAACCTTGAACCCGGAAGCCTTCGCGAAGGAGTCCAGCTCCCCCAGAAAGGCTCCCAGAGCGGCCGTCGGATCCGCCAGGGTGACCAAAACGTCATTAGCGTACAGGCTTATGGTATGCCTATCACCGCCGAAGGTGATGCCTGTGATGTGGGGGTGGTCCCTGACTCTCTGCGCCATTGGTTCCATGTAGAGGGCAAAGAGCAGGGGTGACCGCATCCCTGCCTCGTACCTCTGCTGATAGGGAATGGGGTAGAAGTGTGCCCGTTTACCTTCACCGTAGCCGAGGGGGAGCGATAACAATTGAGGATGTGTGTCCTCATCTTTTCCCCCAGGCCAGTGCGAGCCATTACTTGCTCTAGGTAGGGCCAGTGGACTCGATCAAAGGCCTTTTCGGTGTCTATAGTGAGGAGCATATAATCCCCTGGGATACGGGATGCCTTCTCTATGAGGTGCATGACTCTTTGTATTGTCGCTCGTCTGCCTTTGAGGGATAAACCCGGCTTGATCGGGGTCTATGATCCCCGGCATGTAAGGTGCTAGCCGTGCCGCCAGAATCCCGGTGTACAGCTTCAGGTCTATGTTCAAAAGAGAGATAGGCCTATAGGCCCCGCAACTCGTCTTGTCTTTCCCTGGTTTAGGGATAACTGCAATTGCAACCTCCAGCACAGATGGGGGAATCGCCCCTGGGGACACGAAAGAGTTAAAAAGCCGGGTGAGCAGGGGAGCAAGCATGGAGCAGAATTGTTTGTAAAAGGCTGCCGTGTATCCATCGGGCTGGGGGATTTGGCTAGTTTCAAGCGGGCAATGGCTGCTATGAATTCCTCTGGTCGTATCTCCCTCTCTATGTGTTCCGCCTGCTCTGGGGTCAATGTGGGGAGGTGAGCCTGTGTCAGGTATGCATCTATGTCTTCCGTCTCTAAGGGTTGCTCATCATAAAGCTGAGCGTAAAAAGTGCGAAATGTCTCGGCAATAGCCGCATCGTCCGTGAACACTGTCCCCGTCTGATCCTTAATTTCCTGGACTCCCTCGCGCTGCCTAGCCTCCCTGAGTTTGTGTGCTAACAGTCGGCCGCATTGTCTCCCCCCACATAAAAGGAGTGTCGTCAGCGCAGCGTATTCCGCCTTGTCGTGGTCGATGGCAGCCAGCTGCGACCGAACCGCGGTCAGTTGATGCCAGGTGCGCGGGGCACCGGTACGTCGATGCATCTGTTCCAGTTCGCGCACTTTCTGTGTAAGGTCCTTTCTCTTCCGCTTGCGCTCTGCATTGTCTGCGGAGGAGATGGCGATTATTTCGCCTCTGACGACCGCCTTTAGAGCTTCCCACCTAGTGGACATGGGTGTATCAGGGTTGTCATTATGAAGTAAGTATTCGTCCAGGGTACGCTGTATCTGGGCGACCGTATCCGCTCGGTGAAGGAGGGTGTCGCGCCGGCGCCTCCTGTATGACTTTAAAGAGGAAGCTAGAAAGTCAATGCGCACAATTGCAATTATTGACTACATTTGGCAAGAGGGTGTAAAGATAATGATGACCCCGGCAACAATACCACCAGTGCTTTCTCGCATAGAGAAAAAGTACAGAGCCCCAGAAAATTCCCCTTCTTGTCTGACAGGCCATCCGAAACCGGATTCTGTTATTTCACAGGCAGCACAAAGGAGATCTAAGAACCCGGCCACCCCGATCTACACTCCTCCGGACAAAGAAGGGCTTAAGCTTGACATTATGGGAAGGCGTTTCTCCACCATGGCTGCGACTACTATTAAGGCAGCCAATGCTTTGGCTATCATCGGACGCTATGACAGACAAATGTGGTCTGATATGGCTTCTCTACTAGACCTTATTCCTGTGGACAGAAAGCAGGAAGCCAGAAAGATCCTCATAGAAGGAGAACGAGCAACCTCAGAGACAATCGATTGCGCTATGGACATAGCCAACACGGGGTTCCGCCGACTGGCAGGGGCTGCTGTATTAAGATGTCAGGGGTGGTTTAAAGCAACCACATTTAGACCAGAGGTCCAGTCAAAAGTTCTGGATATGGCATTTGATGGGGACGCCTTATTTGGCAAACATATAGATGAAGCGCTTCTATCCATCAAAAAGGACACAGATACTGCTAAATCCTTAGGTTCCCTCCAATACAGGAAGATACCGTTCAGAGGGGCAAAAGGATGTGGTTTTTTCACCTACAGAGGAAACAACCAAAGAGCGCAACAATACCAGCCCTACCAGACACAATTTAGGCAATCCTATCAACCTGCTGCCTACTGTCAACCGGCTACGGCTGGTCTCTCTCGCCAAGGGGGACGAAAGAGAACATCGACCCAAGGCAGGGACAATGGAAGAAAACAGTGATTTTACCAGGTACCAGCTTCCCCCTCACTTTCCCCTCCCGTGGGTGCAAAGATATCCAGTTTCCTCCAGCAATGGGAGAGTATAACATCGGACCGATGGGTATTGGATTTGATCGCCTTCGGTCACACACTGGAGTTCGTACAAAAACCTCCAACTACGCCACCCAGGGGAACCCCTCCCCCTCGTCTTCACTTATTGTAGAAGGAAACGAAGGTTATGCTCGCAAAAGGAGCCACTGAGAAAGTTCCAGCTCTGCAAAGAGGGCAAGGTTTCTACTCCCGTTTCTTCTTGATTATGAAAAAGTCAGGGGAATGGAGACCAATTTTGGATCTCAGAAAGTTAAACAAATTCCTGAGGAAACAAACTTTCAGGATGGTAACTTTGACCGAGATCAACAAAGGAGATTTCATGAGCTCCCTCGATTTGGAAAATGCATATTTGCACATCCATATTCATCGAAAATTCCTCAGTTTCGCGGTGGCCGGTACCCACTACCTATTCAAGGTTCTCCCTTTCGGCCTCAAATCGGCACCCAGGATATTTACAAAATGCCTGCCGCCTGTGGTGGCAGCTCTACGTTCTCAAGGCCATCAAGTATTCCCATACTTGGACGACTGGCTGTTAAAGGCTTCTACGGCAAAGCAAGCGTCCAGAACCACCAACGCTTGCTTACGACTGTTCAGCAAACTGGGATTGACAGTCAACGTCACAAAGTCCTCTTTCATTCCCAATCAAATAGCACCATTCCTGGGAGCCAGATTGGACACAATCCAATGCAAAGCATTCTTGTTGGAAGAACGTCAATCCAGACTACATCTTTTGGCTATGGCCATATCAAGAAAAAAGCCCGTTTCAGTAAGGAAATACAAGTCGCTGCTAGGGATGTGCTCTTCAGCGATCGACTTGGTTCCCTTGGCCATACTCAAAATGAGACCTCTTCAGGAAGATTTACTAAAACAATGGCTTCAAACATCAGGATCTTTCGAAGACATCATTCGCGTTACTCCGGCCATGAAGATAGCAATGCAATGGTGGTACCACACCCCAAACCTTTCAAAAGGGTTGACTTTCTTACAAGACATACCAGATTTCATCCTGACAACGGATGCCTCCATGGACGGCTGGGGAGGCCATTTGCAGGACCTTCAAATTCAAGGCAAATGGTCCAATTCTCAAAAACAAAGTCATATCAACAGCCTGGAGTTGAAGGCCATATTCCTGTCCTTACAGGCTTTCCTGCCGAGGATAGCAGGCGCCTACGTACTGGTCCGTACAGACAACACGACCAGTATGTTCTACATAAACAAACAGGGAGGAACAAAATCGCTCACGCTTTCTCTAGAAGTGCAGGAACTGTGGAGCTGGGCAACAGAACACGGGATATCTCTCAGAGCCGAGCATGTTCCAGGTTTACACAACACGCTGGCCGATGCTCTCAGCAGAGCTACAGACAATTGCCACGAATGGGAACTCAATCAATTCCAGTTGGATGGAGTATTTGCTCTATGGGGGAAACCAGCTCTGGACTGGTTTGCCACGAACATCAACACCAAATGCCGGTCCTATGCCAGCAGGTACCCCCTCCTGGGGTCTCGGGGAAATGCCCTTTCGATGCGATGGTCAGGGATATATGCCTACGCTTTTCCCCCCATCCCATTGATTCCTAGAGTACTGACCAAAATGAAGCTGGAAGGATGTCGCATGATTCTCATCGTGCCCAGGTGGCCCAGGCAACATTGGTTTCCGGAACTTCTTCACCTCTCAGAAACGAAACCTATTCGTATGCACCTGTTTCCTCCTCTTTTGTCCAGGGACAATGGTCAAGTGCACCATCCGAATCCAGAGTCTCTGCATTTACACGCCTGGCTCCTGAATTCTTGGAGTTTAAAGACATGAGCATTTCTCAAGAGTGTAGAGAGATTCTTTCAAAATCTAGAGCGGAAAGCACCAACAAGACGTACAAACTTAAATGGAAGAGATTCTGTGTCTGGTGCCAACGAAATGACCTGCATCCATTTCAAATATCCCCACAACAGATTTTACCATATCTTCTCTCTTTGGCAAAATTAGGTTTAGCCTTCTCTTCGGTTAAGGTGCATCTGGCTTCCATCTCTCGCTATAGAAGAGCTTCCAGTGGCACTTCTCTTTGTGCCTCAAGCCTTATCAAACAATTCATGAACGGTCTGTTTCGTGCTTTCCCTCCGGTGCGAGCACCTCCACCGGAATGGAACTTAAACTTGGTTCTTGCACAACTCATGAAAAGACCATTTGAACCCATTCATAAGGCTGAACTGAAATACTTCACATGGAAAGTCGCCCTTCTTCTGGCCCTCACCTCAGCCAGGAGGGTAAGCGAAATCCAGGCTTTCACAATTAGGAAACCGTTTTAAATATTTAAGGTGAATGCTGTGATTCTAAGGACTAATCCTACGTCTATCCCTAAAGTGCCTTCTCAGTTCCACCTCAATGAGCCGCTTATACTCCAGTCCTATTTTCCGCAACCATCAACGCCTGCAGAGCAGGCGCTACATACACTTGATGTCAAACGCTGACGTTTGTTCTCTGAAGATAGAACTTGATTCTATCTTCAGAGAACAAACGACATTCGAAAAACTGATCAATTACTTGTTGCCTATGGCCAAGGCAGAGAAGGGACTGCAATAACAAAAGCCACTATCGCAAGATGGATATCGGCTGCGATCCAATTCTGTCATATCAAAGCCAACAAGCCTTTGAAAAGGGTAACAAAAGCTCACTCTACCAGAGCAGTTGCAACTTCAACGGCCCTCTTCGCAGGGGTAACGTTAGAAAAGATCTGTCGTGCTGGAGTACCACTCATACCTTCACGCAGCACTATTGCCTGGAATCCGCACAAGATGCAGATGCAGCGGTGGGCCAGGCAGTACTTTGCCATCTTTTCCATTAAGGTAAGCCTCTTTCTAACCCTTGGAAAGAGTCTTTTGTTTTTATGGTGGTTGCAAATACTAGAATATATATATGTATGTATGTATGTATGTATATATATATATATATATATATATATATATATATATATATTCACAAACAAACGGAGTCCCAATCGCGCTCTCGGGCCATAGCTCAATAATGCCAGGAATCCAAGGTTTGTAGACAACAAAAAGGGGGGGTTTTTTCAAATCATAAACCCGCCGTGACGCGTTTCACCCTCTGGGGGGCTTGATCACACAAGGTTGAATAAACCCCCCTTTTTGTTGTCTACAAACCTTGGATTCCTGGTATTATTGAGCTATGGCCCGAGAGCGCGATTGGGACTCCGTTTGTTTGTGAATAAAATTACTGGTTTCTCCGCCGGTTTTCGCGCCACCTCTCAAGGGCGAGCATCTCAGGAAGGAGAGACTCCAGACGTAATATATATATATATATATATATATATATATATATATATATATATATATATATATATATATATATATATATATATATATATATATATATATATATATATATACGTATTTATATAATAAAAAAATATAGAGCATATCTAAGTAAAGTGTACTATTGGTCACGCTATTATTCCTTCTTTCCCTCTCGCTAATACTGTGTATATGGAGATGTTGTTACATGAGTGATGTTTTACCATGCTTTTAAGAGTATTTATTATCTGTGCATCCATTCACATACATTACACACAGGTATAGCCCTCAGGGGTTTTGTTCTTGTTACCTGAGATATTTTGGGTTCACTATTGATCCAGCGGCGTACTAGCCACAGATACTCCACTACCATATACTCACTTGGGCCCATACAACTCGCTTCCGTCCTGCGCTAAGTAGACCACTGGAACTTTTTTTGTTTATAATGTTTCTCATACCTCAAGATTTAGTTATTGCTTCTTTAACTAAACCTTCCGCTGATCAAACAGTTCTTTCCTCTGGTCGATGGACCAGTTAGGTGGAACTAGTTGATGGCGATAATTGACATAACTTATTATACATTTCTTAATAAGAATAAAATAATGACAGACTCAGTAAGTTTTTAAATCTTTATCTAAATTAGTGGTTTTGAACCATCTCAAAGCGTTTCAGTACAAACACCCTCATTCACCAGAGTGTCAACTCAAATAAACATCGAGATTTCAGATCCACACAAATAACTATGCTCAGAAGGAAGAGGATAGAGACAGAAGAGCATTTATCAAACAATGAATTTCATAATTACCAAAGTATGGTGTGAAGACCAACCCCCTGGCCAAAGGGCTGGTAAGGGCCTCCCAGAACAGATCAGGAGACCAAGACTTCAGGCAGGACAGGATACTTCACCTCTCTAGATACCGACGACTACGTCGCACCCCTCTCTGACACTCTCTTCCTCCTCGTGGTTCTTCCGCGATCTTCTTTCTAACCCACCCAATTTAAGTAGATGGTTCTGCATTCGGTTTCTTCATCAGCAATTCAGAGCATCAGCACCACCCCAGCACACCCTGTTCTCAGGCTTCTTCAACGCGCTCCAAAAGCTTCTTCAAAACTTCCCCAAAGCTAATGCTTAATCCTCTAACTAAACTACCTCAATTATACCTTTCTATAAGCCATGTACCACCCATTAATGTTTCATTTTTACGGAATACTAACTTCTGATTGGACAGGCAAGGGGGGGGGATGATCATCACACCATGCTTATACTTAATTTATTTCTTTAAACCATTGTTCCCAAACTCCTCCCCTCAAACTTTTATTCCGCCCTTCCTTTCCCATACATCTTTAAGTCTTTATTAATACAAATGTAACAGTTTTCTCAAATAAGTTCCTTCATATGAACTCTTCACCCTCATGTTCCCAGGGCACATCTCCGCCGACCTTGGACGCGTGACAAATCCTTCGTCATTCTCCAAGCTTCCGTACCAGGGCGCATGCGTTGCACCACGTCAGTCTGCTCGACTTCAGACAACTTTAACAGGCCCAGATACGCACTAATAATAAAGTCAAAAGGAGAAATGTTATTCTCAAAAATAAATGATTTCACTGTATACCACCAACCTCTACTCCGACCCATACCCTTTATTATTTCTCTTTCTGCATTTGCGTTAGTTATAAACTCATTTTCTAATTTCAGCAAAGCAGGTGCCATGCATGTGAGCTTTCAAGCGGCCATTTTATAGCTCTTTGCGCAAGCGCCAGAATTTCCCTCCAAGCATCAGCACGTCATACTACGTAGATGTAGTAGACGCATGCGCAGTAAAGATCCCATGTTAAAATGCGTTCTAGTCCTACGTCCGTGTTATTGCAGTTAGTAAACACATAGGCAAGCTTCATTCTTTTCCCGCGTGTAATGAAAATGCATATTATTAATCACAAGACACGTCGTTAGTAATTCGCTAGTAAGTTAAAACGAGAGGATTGCTTCCGAGCAAGTCTCATGTCCGAAACCTTACTCCATCAATCCCCTCTCTGATGGCATATTAAGCCATCACAAAATTTCCCATCCATCCCAGATACCAACTTTAACACTTCTCAGTTTTCTCCATTGGTCCTCCCATCTTTTCATCAATTATCTCATTTCCTTCTAAATCTCGCATCTTCTTATATAACCTGCCTTTCATTTCTTCCAAGCGTATTTCTTCGTACTTTCTCTTACGTGTCTGTCCCTTTCCTTTTCTGTTCAAGTGTACCTTTCCTTTCGTACCTTTTCTTCAACATCTATATGTAATCATTATTAACATCACTATTGTTATTATCATCACTAATGGTATTATTATTTGACCTAGAAAACTTTTCCCAAACCCAACAAATCATTTCCCTATTGAAGTTATACTTTTTGTTAGTCTTCCCCACACACTGTCAACCTCCAGTTGGGTCAGTTCTTTATGCATTCCCGTAATATTTTCAATATATTCTTTAATTTCTCTGCTCTCGTCCGGAATATAGGTGCAGCAATGTTGAACTTTCAACATGCCACAGACTCCACCTTCTTTTGCTAACAATATATCAAGAGCAAGACGGTTCTGTAAAACCATTGATCTAATTGCAACCATTTCTGTGTTAATCATTAAAAATCCTCCTGCAGTATCTGTAGAAAGACGATCAACTATGGTTGATAACTTACACATTTTCTGAGAATTTAGGATGACTCCAACTGAGGGTATCAGTGCACTAAAAATATCTCCTACAATTTCAGAAAAACTAGCCCTTCTTCTTCGTGTTAGTCTATTAAAATTTCCATTGGTTCCACTGATTTTATCTACATGATAACTTTTGGGAAAACCTATTCCAAAATAACAGCTTCCGTACCATCTTGCAGGTAACCTGTAATAGGCATTACTCCCACAAACATAATACACTCCTGGAAACACAGGATCAGTTCCCCCTTTTAGTCCCCATCCTTCTAATATTAGGAAGTTATGTTCACATTCACTGGAACCAATGTAATTATTGTTATAATCTGTCTTTAGTCTATGGAGGCAGAATTTTCCCTTTTTCACAAAGTCCAGGGACATCGCAGCATGAGCCTTGCCACTTGCATAGATTCCCTCCTTCCCAACCCATGGAGGTACATGGGTTTTCTCTGTAATTGCCTTCTTCATTAAATCCTGTCTCCTTTCTTCTACTAAATCTAAAAAATCTTTTTCTTCTTTTCTTAATGTACATGTTAGATTATCTTTGTGTGCCTGGACTAAATCTATTGAACTCATTGTTATGAAAAACTCGCCCATGAACTGTGCGTTTTTACTACTAGCTACTGGATTCATATTCTTTCTAATGGGTAGTTCAGAAAATACTACATCTAAATTAGAATAAAAATACTGCAATCTCCCTGTAGTGTAAAATAAACTTGATAAAATACTACATGACACACCATAGGTTAAAGGTATATGGTGATATGTAATCCCTTCTGATACTGATGAGGGCAATTTCATACATACATAACAGTTGTTAATTTGCATAGTGCTAACATACTGAAATAATAATTTAATAAACACATTAGAGGACGTATTATAATCTGACTCATTGTGATAGTTTGCTTCATCTTCCACTCCTATTTCTAATTTAGTTTCTCTTAATCTATCTACCTTAACATTAGTTTCTGTCTTATACTCGTTACTTGTTTTCATTATCAAAGGTACCCCTACTGTTAGGAATAGCCATCCTAATACTGCTAATAAAATACTGCAAAAACAAAATCTAAGACACTTCCTTTTTACTCCACATTTTGGTTTTCCGTTAACTTCATTGTCGGCCATTTTATTGCTGAACAAATTTATTTTCTCTTATCTTTTTCCTTTTTCGGTCTTAATTTTTCTTTTTATTCTTAAGGAGGTTTCAATTGGCTTTCATCAATTTGTGCAATATGGACTTCTTCTGTCTCATCAGACAAATCCAGGGACTCAAATTCTTCAAGAATGACGTATGTCCACTCTGGAGCCTTATATTTTCTATTTAAATTTCTCAATCTTGGACTTCTTCAAGTTATTTTTGCTAGTTTGCTTAGGTCTTGTTTGACTTGTTATTTCGTTCACTTGCTCTGGTTTCTTTTCAGATTTTCTGAGGTGATATTTTAGTTTCTTTACTCCAGTTGGCCAATTGTCTCCCTTTCTGACTCTTTTAATTTGTACTGCGTTTTCACCTTCCTTATCTCCTTGTAAAGTTGTTTTTATTTCATTTATTCTGGGCACAATCTGTTCTATTTCTCTGTTTTCTGTGCTTGTACCTTCTTTTGCTTCTTCCTACTCAGGTTCTACCGTATTTTGTTCTACTTCTTCCTGAGCTTGTTCTTCTAATTCTGTCTGATCCTGCTCAGGTCTTACTTCAAATCTTTCTTCTTCTGCCTGAGTTTGTTCTTCTAACTCTATTTGGTCTTGTTCAGGTCTTAATTCAAACTTTTCTTCTTCTGCCTGAACGTGTTCTTCTATTTTTCCCTCCTCAGGTTTGTTTGTGTCTCTTTCTGTTTTCACCTGAGTGTGTTCTTCTTCCCCTGTCTCTTCCTGACTACTTTCTTGTCTTTTCAGTTCTGTTCTTCTTCTGGTTTCAATGGCATCATCAGTTATTTCAATCACTGGGATCCATTCTTCCTGACTTAGGTCGGGCTGTTCATCATATGGTTGTCTTTCGGAATCTATCACTCTAGATCCTTCAACTTCACAGTTTACAACTCCTGACGCTTCAGCCTACTCAGTCAGTGGTGGCTCTTGTTGATCAAATGGGCTTGGTACTCTTCTGGTATGACTAGCGTGAATCCAATTGGGAAAACCTGCACACTTCACTGCTGTGGTAGTGACTAGTATGACTTGCCTTGGTTTCTCCCACCTTGGTGCTAGACACGATTTCCTTGTGTGTTTCTTCACTAGCACCCAATCTCCAGGATTCAAATCATGCGCTTGATCTGGCTGTCTTTCGACTGCGTCTTCTCCAACCTGGTGAGAGATAGAACGCATTGTTTCAGCCAATCCTTTGCAATAGTCCAATACCAGATCATCAGTTATACTCATTAGTTTATTTCCAGGAATAAACACCTGTCTCATGGCTCTTCCTATGAGTACCTCATGTGGACTCATTCCTGTTTTTCTGTCTGGAATGCTTCTGAGACCCATTAATACAAGAGGTAATGCATCTGGCCATTTCAGCTTTGTGGATGCACACACCTTTCCCAATCTTGACTTGATGGGCCATTCATTTGCTCAACAACTCCAGAAGCCTCTGGACGATAAGCACAGTGTAGTTTTTGTTCAATGTTAAGCGCAGCACAGATCAATCGAATTATTTCATTATTAAAATGAGGGCCTCTATCTGATTCCAAAGTGACCGGAAAACCAAATCGTGGCACCAACTCCCTCAACAACAATTTTGCAACTGTAAGACTGTCATTTCTTCTAATAGGGTAGGCTTTCACCCATCTTGAGAAAAGGCACACTATGACAAGTACGTATTTCAATCCGTTGCAGGGGGATAACTCAATGAAATCTAACTGCAATCTGGTGAAGGGTCCTTCTGCCTCTCCGATTTTTCCCCAGCTTACCACTGTCTTTCTACCTGGGTTCTGCTGTTGACAGGTTAAGCATCTTTGGCAAAGGCTCTCTGCGACTACCCTGAACTTCGGATTGAACCAACTCTGTCTGAATAGTCTGATCATTGAATCTCTCCCTATGTGTGTTGCTCCATGGTATACTCTCGCCATTTTTTAAAGCAAACAATCTGGCATGACTGGTCTTCCATCTAGATACATCCATACTTCATCATGTGGTCTCTTGGTACAGGCTGCCTTTATCCAGATTTCTTTTTCCTTTTCCTCAACTTCTTCCTGCAATTGTCTAATCTCATCCCATGTTTCTGGTACTGAGAAGTACATAAGTTGGCATCTGGTTTCTCCCGTTTCAATTTTTCTGTTTATGGCTACTGCACTTTTAGCGCAGTATTTTGCCACTTGGTCAGCATAATTATTGCCAGCAGTCACATAGTCATTTCCTGACTGATGTGCAGCACAATTTACAACTGCTATCTCTTTTGGCAATTGTAATGCTTCCAACAAATCTTTTACATTTTTGCTGTTTCTGATAGGAGACCCTGAGGAAGTCAGAAATCCCCTTTGCATCCAAAGCTGGCCGAAGTCATGCACAATCCCGAAACCATATTGACTATCTGTAAATATGGTTACTCTCCAATTTTTCCCTTTTTTACATGCCATTGTCAAGGCAACCAATTCAGCTACTTGTGCAGACTTGACCCCAGGTAAACAGGATGCTTCAATTACCCCCGAAATTTTGAAAACAGTATATGCAGCACTTAGACCTCCTTCTTGTGTCCTACGGCAGGAGCCGTCTACAAATAACTCATGATCTGCTTCTTTTAGTGGTGTCTCTCTTATGTCCGGGCGGGGCTTCGTGCATAACTCAGTCACGTCTAAGCAATCATGATCACTTTCATCTTTTACTTCCTCATCACAGGGGTCTGGCAATAGGGTGGCTGGGTTCAGAATCGTACACCTTATCACGGTCACATTCTCAGCTCCCAAAATCACTCTTTCGTACTTTGTCAAACGACTAGGGGTGAGGTGCTGTGTTCTTGTTCTTGTCAAAAGAATCTCAACTGAGTGTGGAACGAATACTTTTACCGGATGTCCCATAACTATCGACTCACTATGCTCCAGACTGATACAAGTAGCAGCTACTGCTTTTAAGCAGCCAGGCAATGCTGAAGCCACCGGGTCCAATGTGGCTGAAAAATATGCCACTGGACGCCGACTTAATCCATGTCTCTGTGTTAAAACTGAAAGTGCACAATTTTCTCTTTCGCAACAAGACAAAGCAGGAGCCTCACACAGACAATTTCGCAATCTCACAAATGCCTCCAGGCAGTCATCATTCCAATCAATCGGATCTTTTGCTCGTTTCCGTATCATCTGTATCAGTGGTTTCGCTAACATAGAAAATCCATTTATACATTGTCTGCAGTATCCAACCACTCCCAGAAACATTCTCATTTCTCTCTGAGTCTGTGGCAATTGCATTTCTTTGATTATTTTTATTCTTTCCTTTGTCACTTTTCTAACTCCTCTTTCTATTTTATGCCCTAAATATCTTACTTCTTGTCGACAGAACTGTAATTTCTCTGGAGACACCTTGTGTCCTCCTTCAGCCAAATGGTTCAGCAACACAATTGTATCTGTGACACAATCTTCTCGCGTTTTTGATGCCACTAACAGGTCATCAATGTACTGAACCAGAACAGAATTTCTAGGCATAATCAATGATTCTAGCCACTTTTTCAAAATCTGATTAAAGATTGAAGGACTTTCTGTGTACCCTTGAGGAACACGACACCATGCGTAAATACGATCTTCAAATTTAAACGTAAAAAGATACTGGCTATCTGAAAGAGACACGTTAGTGACAGATTCCTTACCTTAGAATATCCCCAGGCGTCAGGCTGGATCTGGAAAGTTTTTTGCGTAGCAGTACCCTTGCGCGTCGGTAGGCGGCGTCGTGCGGCTCCGCGTCCGTCGTCGGCGTCATGATCGCCGGGATGACGTTGCGGGCACTACTTAGACGCCGCCCCTGCGCGCTGACGTCAGTTCTTCTTTTTCCGCGCCAGTAAGCGCAGATCCGGGAAGAGCAGTGCCCTAGTCACTTTTGACTACCTTTTTTGTGAATTTTTCACTGTTTTCTTCTACGAGTCTTCACGACTCCTAAGGTGTCGTAGGGATGCCCGGCTTTAAGCCCTGCGAGGTCTGTGCCCGTATGATGTCCATCACGGACCCGCACCTCGAGTGTCTCTTCTGTCTCGGCCGAGACCACGACACGAAGTCGTGCCCTGACTGCCGGAAACTTCATCCGAAGGCTTTGCGAGAGCGGTCTCGAAAGCTGCTCGAGGTCCGGCAGTCGGCTCCGCGCCGCACCAAGCCCCGGTCACGGGAGAGGTCGAGGGCCGGTCGCGGAGCCCCCATCGTTCGTCGGAATCCAAGTCTTCGCGCTCCTCCGGTAAGTCGAAGCACAAGAAGTCTAAGCGGCGTCATCGCTCTAAGACTTCGCCTCGCTGGTCTTGCGACTCGGCTGAGGCCCCTGTCGGCACCGTTCCCGCCCCCGCGGCCCCGGACGTGCCTGTCGAGTCACCCCCGCATTACCCGTCCTTCCCAGGTTCGGGGGCGACTCCGGCCCAAGTACAGGAGTTCCTGTCGGCCATGGCCCGCCTCTTCGGGCCTCAAGGTCCCTCCGGTGCGCCTTCGGGCCCCGCGGGCCCTGATGGGGCTTGCTCCGGCATCGCCGTCGACTCCGGTCCCGGCGTCGCCTGTCCCACCAGCCTTCATCCCGGCCTCGGCACCGGGCCCGGCCTCGATCCCGGCTCCGGTGGTGCCGCAACCCCCATCGACGCCGGTTGACCTAACCACGCCTCCGCCGACGCCGATGTCCCCGGTGCCGTTCCTGACGCCGTCCGGGGCCCCGGACGGCGTCGTTCCCCGGCTCTCTCCGGCTCCGGACATGGAGCCGGACCGACGTCGCCCGACGCCGGTTCCGGCGCCGATGAGACCTTGGGTCCCTAATGTTCCCTCCTCCTCCATATTATGAACCTGAGGAGGACCAGGAGAGCTGGGAGGGGTCTGAGGACCCTCTCACACAACGGTGCGAGTTTGACCCGGACTGGGTTGAGGAACTTGGGGATGCCAGTGGTCTGGACACCTCCCCTGACTCTGGCATGCTGTCTCCTCCCGTGGCTACGGAGGAGGGGGCTAATTTTGCAACGGTGTTGCGTAGAGCTGCTGGAGCCTTGAATCTCCAGTTGCCTACTGTGGCCGTCAGGACTAACCTCCTGACTGAAGTGCTTCAGCCGGCGGCCTCCTCTTCGGAGACTGTGTTGCCGTTCAATGATGCACTCACTGACGTTCTTTTGGGTGCCTGGTCCAAGCCCACCACAGGGGCTCCTGTGGATAGGAACGTGGCCCGACGCCATCGCCCTGCTCCGGGCGACCCCCTGTTTCTCTCCCAACACCCCACCCCTGAGAGCTTGGTTGTCCAAGCCTCTGCATCCCAAACCGCCTTCCCTACCGCCCCTCCGGATAGGGAATCCAAGCGCCTGGACCACTTTGGGAAGAAGGCTTTCTCTTCCTCCAGTGCTGGCTTGCGGTCTGTCAACACCGCTTGCCTCTTGGGCCGATATACCCACTCCCTGTGGGATTCGGTGGCGACTGTTTTGCCGCAGTGTTCTGAGGAGGTCCAGACACTGCTTACCCGCGCCATTGCGGAAGGGCGTGATGCGGCTAAATACACCATACGCTGTGGCCTTGATACCGCCGACTCGCTGGGCAGATCGCTTGCAACGACGGTGGCGCTGCGTCGCCACGCCTGGCTGAGGACCACTGGTTTTTCAGGGGATGTCCAGAATACACTCATGGACATGCCCTTTGATGGAGTCGGTCTTTTTGGTTCGAAGGCAGACCATGCGCTGTAGCGTTTCAAGGACTCGCGGGCTACTGCCAAGTCCCTGGGCCTTGCTGTTGTGCGCCCTCCGCTCACGTCTGCTTTTCGCCCCTTTCGTGGCCACGGGAGGGGCGCCCAGTCACGTCAACAGCCCGACCAACGGCCCGCGCAGCAAGCGCCTTCGCGTGGCCGAGGACGTGGATACCGCCGTGGCGGTTCGGGCAACCAGCGTGCGGGTCAGGCCACCACCTCCAACCCGTCCGCGGCCTCCAAGCCCTCCTAGTCCCTCCTTTCAGGTGCACAGCACGCCAGTAGGGGGCAGGGTCCGCCATCACCTTCACCACTGGCGTCCCATCACCTCGGACAGGTGGGTCTTGGACATTGTCCGAAGGGGCTACTCCCTCCCTTCGAGACCACCCCCCAGCCATGCCACCTCAATTCCACCGCATGTCAGGGGATCACTTGGTGCTTCTACAGAAGGAAGTCACGGCCCTCTTGGCCAAGAGGGCCATCGAGCATGTTCCGACCCCAGAAGTAGGGCGTGGTTGCTACTCCCACTACTTTCTGGTGCCCAAAAGGACAAGGAGGACATGCGTCCTATCTTGGACCTCCGGAACGTCAATCGCTTCCTCCGGAAGGAGAAGTTCAAGATGCTCACCCTAGCTCAGGTCTTGACTGCCCTCGACCCTGGAGACTGGCTGGTAGCGTTGGACTTGCAGGACGCTTATTTCCACATCCCCGTCCTGCCGGCCCACCGGCGTTACCTACGGTTCACGGTAGGCCTCGAGCACTTTCAGTTCACCGTGCTCCCCTTTGGCCTTACCAGTGCCCCTCGGGTGTTCACGAAAGTGATGGCGGTGGTCGCAGCTCATCTGCGCCGGGCAGGGGTTTCAGTCTTCCCCTACCTCGACGACTGGCTGCTGAAGGCGGGCTCGCCCCAGGCAGTCGTCTCCCACCTCCAGACTACGGCCGAACTCCTGCACTCGCTGGGGTTCTCCATCAATGTGCCAAAGTCGCATCTGGTTCCTTCTCCACAGCTCCTTTTCATCGGAGCAGTTCTGGACACGACGCAGTTTCGGGCCTATCCTCCCGAACGGCGAGTCCGGGATATTCAGGCTATGATTCCGATCTTTCAGCCTTTATCCTGGGTTTCGGCACGGATGACCCTGAGGCTGCTGGGCCTCATGGCCTCCTGCATCCTGCTGGTCGATCATGCCAGATGGCATATGCGGGCTCTGCAGTGGGACCTGAAGTTCCAGTGGGCGCAGCACCAGGGCAACCTGTCCGATCACGTCCAGATCTCGGTGGGGACTGCACAACAGTTGCAGTGGTGGCTCTCGAACCGGCAATGGGTCATGGGCAGATCCCTCTCCCTTCCCCAGCCAGAGCACACAGTTGTGACGGACGCGTCCCTTCTGGGATGGGGCGGTCACATGGGAGAGGCGGAGATCAGAGGCCTCTGGTCTCCGGCGGAGTCCCGGCTCCATATCAACCTTCTGGAGCTCCGGGCGATCCGACTTGCACTCAAGGCATTCCTTCCCTCTGTCAAAGGGAAGGTAGTGCAGGTGTTCACAGACAACACCACCGCCATGTGGTACTGCAACAAACAGGGCGGGGTGGGGTCGTGGACCCTCTGTCAGGAGGCTCTGCGCCTCTGGACTTGGCTGGAACATCAGGACATGTTCCTGATGGTTCAACACCTGGCAGGTTCCCTGAACGCCAGGGCGGACGAACTCAGCCGCAGGTGCATGATGGATCACGAATGGCGTCTTCACTCGGAAGTGGCGCAAGGACTCTTTCAACAATGGGGAGAGCCTTGGTTAGATCTATTCGCCACCGAAGAGAACGCGCAATGTCATCAGTTCTGCGCGTTGGAATTTCCAAGGCGGCACTCGCTCGGCGACGCTTTTCGTCGCGAGTGGAGTTGCGGTCTGTTGTACGCCTTTCCGCCTATACCACTTCTACCCAGAGTGTTGAAGAAGATTCGGCACGACCGGGCCCAAGTCATCCTTGTGGTTCCGGACTGGGCTCGAAGAGTTTGGTATCCCGAGCTACTCAGTATGAGCGTAGATCCCCCGATCCGTCTGCCTCTTTGGGAGGATCTTCTGTCGCAGCAGCAGGGGACGGTCCTCCACCCGAACCTGTCCAGTCTACACCTGCTTGCGTGGAGATTGAGCGGCGGCAGTTGATTCCTTTCGACTTGCCTCCCGAAGTTTGTGATGTGATTCTGGCAGCCAGGCGTCCCTCCACTAAGGTGGTATACGCCTGCAGGTGGAACAAATTTGTGGCATGGTGCACAGCAAAGGCTGTGGATCCCCTTTCTGCCCCTCTTTCTGAGGTCCTTCTGTTCCTTCTTTCTCTGGCCCAACAGGGTTCTGCCCTGGGTACCATCAAGGGTTATCTCTGTGCTATCTCGGCCTTCCTCAGGCTCCCTGATCAGCCCTCCCTTTTCAAGTCCCCTGTTGTTAACAGGTTCTTAAAAGGCATTACACACCTCTTCCCTCCTGTTCCGTTTGTGATGCCTCAGTGGGACTTGAACTTGGTTCTTACCTTTTTAATGTGCGCTCCCTTTGAGCCTCTCCATAACTGTCCTCTTCGTCTTCTGACTCTGAAGACAGCCTTTCTGGTGGCCATCACCTCCGCTCGGCGGGTGAGTGAGCTCCAGGCTCTATCATGCAAACCTCCCTTTCTGTCTGTCCATCCAGACAAGGTTGTTCTTAGGACGCGTCCGTCCTTCTTGCCAAAGGTGGTTACTGCCTTCCACATTGGGCAGACCATCACTTTGCCTACCTTCTTTCCGCCTCCGCATCCTTCCAGAGAGGAAGAGAGGCTCCACCGTCTGGACCCAAAACGTGCGCTCTCCTTCTATATCGACCGCACGAAACACTTCCGGGTGGATGACCAGCTCTTTGTTGGCTACGTGGGCGCCAAAAAGGTCGGGCGGTGCACAAACGAACCATCTCCCGCTGGGTTACCTTGTGCATCAAGGCCTGCTATTCTTTGGCTAAGAAGGAGCCTCCTGTTGGGCTGCGTGCCCATTCCACCAGGGCAACGGCTGCTACCACGGCTTTGGGCCGCGGTGTTCTGCTGCCGGTTATCTGTCAGGCAGCTACGTGGGCCTCGCTGCACACGTTTACAAAACATTAGTGCCTAGACAGTCAGGTCCTCCAGGACGGCTTCTTTGGCCGTTCTGTCCTCCAGGACTTCTTTGTCTGATCTTTGTTCGCAGACCCACCACCGGGGTTGGTATTGCTGGGGTATCTATTCTAAGGTAAGGAATCTGTCACTAACGTGTCTCTTTCAGATGCACAAGTTACTAACTTGTGTAACGATATATCTGTAAGAGGCAGTAGTTAGTGACAGATTCCTTACCGCCCCACCCATCCTCCCCGTTCTGCGAACTGATTTCTAGGGTTAAGGACATCCCTTTCAGGGCCCTAGTATTTTTCAGACACCTATGTCCGCTTCTTGCATGGCTCTGCGTTCCTGGCGCGGAAAGTCGTGTACAGAACTGACGTCAGCGCGCAGGGGCGGCGTCTAAGTACTGCCCGCGACGTCATCCCGGCGATCACGACGCCGACGACGGACGCGGAGCCGCACGACGCCGCCTACCGACGCGCAAGGGTACTGCTACGCAAAAAACTTTCCGGATCCAGCCTGACGCCTGGGGATATTCTAAGGTAAGGAATCTGTCACTAACTACTGTCTCTTACAGATATATCGTTACACAAGTTAGTAACTTGTGCGTCTAGGTGTAAAGGAATAGAAAAGAACGCTTGGCATAAATCAATTACTGTGAACCATCCTGCATTCCATGGTATCTGATAAAGGATCACTGCTGGATTTGGCACAATTGGACAACAGGGAAATACAATTTTATTTATTTTTCGTAGGTCTTGCACTATTCTGTACTTTCTGCTAGGCTTTTTCAGTCCCATTATTGGCGAATTACAGGGACTACCCATCACTTCTTTTAGAATGCCTTGTTTAACCATTCGTTCAATTTCTGGAATAATTCCTGCTTTTATTTCTGGACTCATTTTGTACTGTCGGGTATTTGGATACACTGCACCTTCCTTCACTGTCACTTTAACTGGGTCTATATTTTTCATTAGCCCAATATCTTTTCCTGTAAAATCCCACACTTCTGGATTGACTGTCGTTCTTAATTCTTCTGGCAATTCATTCTCGGTTATCAATGAAAACATTTCATCTACCTCTGTTCCCTGTTTGGCCAGCATCATTTTGTAGACTACGTCCTCATCAGGAGTTTCAAAAGCAACACCATCCGGTGTACAATAGATCGTGCAATTCATCTTGCACAAAAGATCTCTTCCCAACAGGTTTACAGGACTGGAATCGCAAACTACAAATCGATGCATTTCTTTGAAGTTTCCAATGTGCACCTCCATTGGCTTTGCGATAGGGGTTCTAATCTGTTGGTTAGACACGCCTACAACTTGTGTCGTTTCTCCCGAGAGGGGTAGGTTTGGGATGTCTGCTGTTCTCACAGTAGACCTGGTAGCACCAGTATCCAATAGGAAAGTTATGTCTTTACCTTCTACTTTCCCGTCAACAAATGGACCTGACTGATCTACCGGTAAGGATGCGCCAAGCACGCACTCCTCTTCCTCCCCCTCAGGCACCGTCATTGTGCAGTATCTGAACGTTCTTCATCATTCTGCAAAAAATATTGTGCAATTGTTCTATTATTCTTACCACTTTCTCCTTGAAATCCGGTGTTCGCACTGAAACTTTGATGGTTCACAAAATTTGGCATAGGAGCTGGTGGCACCTGATATTGTGGGGTGACTACCTGTTGCTGCTGATTCTTCATTCTGCATCTGTGGGATTAAATTTTGATTTGGCCCATTATTATCTTATTATTCTGAGTACTCTTACACTCGTTCTTCCAATGTCCAAGCTTTCCGCACGCATGACAAGGAAACTTCTTTTTTGCTTCTTCTCTGTCCATTCGCCCCTTAAATTTATTACCATTCGTTCCTTGATTATTCTGACTCTGTTCTTTCACTTGATTTTTATTATTTTGCTCATTTGCCTTCTCTTCTTGCTGCTCTGCTAATTTAACTTGAGCCCACATCATTTTCTCCTTTAGCTTCCTTCGCCTGGCCTCTATGTCATCTCCACAATATTTCGCATACTTTAGAATCTCATCCACTGTCTTACTTTGCCAACACAACATGTGTTGCTGTATCATCTGACTAATTTCCGGTTTCAAGCCATATACAAACCGATACACAAAATGTCCCATATCTTTGTCACCAATATTCTCAAAACCACTATATTGCTTGAACACCTGCAACAATCGTTCATAGTACGCATGTACAGATTCATTCGGTTCCTGTGTTGTTCTATCTATTTTTACCCAATATGTTTCTTTAGGAGGGATTTTTCCTTTCAAATATGTAATCACTTGGTGATATTTTTTCATCACTTCTTCTGATGGTGCTCCTGTTTTTGCATCTCTAGGATACTCCTCATTAGGCCAATCAATTGTGATCTTACATTCTGTCCATAAATTAGCAGGTACCACAATGTCAAATAGACCATCCAAGTCTTTCAATAACACCTTTGAGACTTTCACAAACTTCTCTACCTGTTTGTACCACTCAACTGGCTTTTCTCTCAACTTTGGAAAATCATTTGTAAATGATAAAATATCTCGTCTACTCCAAGGGACATGAACATATCCTCCTCCAGGAACCTCTCTCATTGGACACAACTTTTCCACCTTTCCTGTTTCTCTTTGGAAATGCAGCTGCTGCCTCTCTTGCCTGCACTTCTTCTTTCTTCCTTATCCATCTAATCCTCCATTTATCAATGTCTCCCCATTTTCGCAAAATGTTCATTCATTCTTTTATCTGTAACCTTTTTCCTGAAGCATTCACACTTTCTAAATCTTTATCAGTAAAATCCACTCAATAGGGCTTCTGTAACAATTTTTGATTTCCCTATGTCTATTCCAATCTCTGAAGCTACTTCAGTTAATCTCTCATGAAATAGTCTTGCTCTCCTGGTTATACTCTTACATAGATACAATAATTCTTCATCATTGTAAACGTTTAATCTTTCCGTACCCACGCATCCTGTCATCATCTCTTCCAATTCCACTTTCAATCTAATGATAACCAAAAGTTTTGGTATTGGGTTCCGATTATCCCTTTCCTGAGCCCACCTCTCTAATTCTTCAGAGGTAACTACTGTTGTACCTGAAGTTCCAGCCGGAACCAAAGGTCTTCTCTCTCTCAAATTCATAGGCGTAACTCTCTTTTGAGTTTCCGCATGAGGTTCCACAATAGGGAGATCCATTAATGAAATAACCGACTCACTTTCACTAACTTGATTATCTGTGATTACTACCTCTTTTCTAGGATCACTTAATGGAACTGTCATGAGTTGTGGTTTCTGGCAAATCTTATTATCCCCATATAATGGGATTACTGGACCAATGGTTACTGGTACTGTCAAAGCTTCAGTATTTAAATTCAATTGACTTATCCTTTGAACTAGTTCTTCCCTAGTTTTGTTCAAAGCCTCTCTCTCATTATCTTCCAACCCTCTGTTGTATGATGTCTCATGTAAAATCTGTGGAGTTAATGGTATTCCCATTATGGGCGCACTTGGGACAACCTTACTAGCTGCTTCTTGATACGGTGGTGGATTTTGAATTAAAATATCCTCTAGCAATTCGTCATCTGACTCTCCATATCCTGTCGAATTCATATGTTTCGCTTTTCTCTTTACACTTTCCTCCAGATTGTTCCTCAGCCATCAACACTGGATATAACCCTTCTGATACCATAGCTCTCCTCCACTGTTTCATCTGCCCTTCTCGTGTCTCATGCAGATGTCTCGGAAAGAATCCTCTATATCTTCCACCTCTGCATTTCTCTCTTTCATATGACTCAGTCTCCCATTCTTCCAAAGCCTCATATTGAGTTAACCTAGGTCTCGGTTCTAAATCATTCATTTTCAATCTCAAATTCTGAAGAATCCTCCCATTAAACGTACCATCCTTAGGAAACGCTAACACACCATCATCCTTTGTGTACTCTACCCAATTTTCCAACCACACGCAAGTATGATATCCTTTTTCCATCATCATAAAAGATGCTGGTGTCTTCGGTGGTGGAATAGGAATGCCCTCTCTAGTCAATACAGGCTTATCCTTAACAAAGAAGTTCTTTATTCTTTTAAAAATTGACATCTTTCTTTTCTCTCCATACATCTTCGAAGAACGGTGTAGGAAATTGTATTCCGCAAACCCTTGAAATCTTCTAACTGTACGTCTTGCACTGACAGTCAAATCAAAATCCCGCATACAATCCTTCTCTCCTCCAATCATAGCGCAGCTTCTAACTAAGTGTCCAATCAAATCAAACTCACACTCGTACTCTGACCAATGTCAGCGCGGCCTTTTCCTGACGTCAGTTCTGCTCCTCACTACTGACCCCTCCTTTACAATGCTGCTCCTGTCACGCGCCCGCTGTATCTACCAATCCCAGCGCGACTCTCTGTGACGTCGGTCCTACTCAGGTGATTTCTCACCCCTCCTTTATAAGGTAATACGAAATTTTATTTCTTCAAAAATTCTTTAAACTTCTTTGTTATTAACAACGTAAAAACATTCGCTACTCTGTCTGTTCCACTAAATCAAAAGGATAGTTTATTTTCTTTCACTGCGAGTAAAACCTTCCGCTTACTCTTCACCTAAGCTCTAGAGAACCTGCTACTCTTCCGGTATCTCCCGTTAGGGAATTTTGAGACCGGTATTTCACCAGCGAACTCCTTTTGCTGTCATCTAGCTTAGAAGAACCTGCTACTCCTTCAGAGTTACCCTTACTAGGTGATATAACGCCTAAAGTTTCACCAGCGAACTCTTTGCTTTCAACCACTCTCACTTTTGTACAGAAAATAGTCCCTAGATTAACACTGCCAGCCCTACCTAGCTTCTCAGTGTTATTCCAACAGACGAGTAACCTCACTGCAGTGTGGTTTCTATCGCCACCTGCTATTCATTCCCCGGGAATTTTCCAGACAACATAAAAACAGGACACTAACTCTTTTGTTAAAACATTAACCAAAAATCAATAATCTATACTTATCACCAAACTAGTCATTAACAACCATAGCTCTGCTACCAGAAAACTGATCCAGCGGCGTACTAGCAACAGATACTCCACTACCATATACTCACTTGGGCCCATACAACTCGCTTCCGTTCTGCGCTAAGTAGACCACTGGAACTTTTTTTGTAGTTTTTAATGTTTCTCATACCTCAAGATCTAGTTATTACTTCTTTAACTAAACCTTCCGCTGATCAAACAGTTCTTTCCTCTGGTCGATGGACCAGTTAGGTGGAACTAGTTGATGGCGATAATTGACATAACTTATTATACATTTCTTAATAAGAATAAAATAATGACAGACACAGTAAGTTTTATAAATCTTTATCTAAATTAGGGGTTTTGAACCATCTCAAAGCGTTTCAGTACAAACACCCTCATTCACGAGAGTGTCAACTCAAATAAACATCAAGATTTCAGATCCACACAAATAACTATGCTCAGAAGGAAGAGGATAGAGACAGAAGAGCATTTATCAAACAACAAATTTCATAATTACCAAAGTATGGTGTGAAGACCAACCCCCTGGCCAAAGGGCTGGTAAGGGCCTCCCAGGACAGATCAGGAGACAAAGACTTCAGGCAGGACAGGATACTTCACCTCTCTAGATACCGACGACTACGTCGCACCCCTCTCTGACACTCTCTTCCTCCTCGTGGTTTTTCCGCGATCTTCTTTCTAACCCACCCAATTTAAGTAGATGGTTCTGCATTCGGTTTCTTCATCAGCAATTCAGAGCATCAGCACCACCCCAGCACACCCCGTTCTCAGGCTTCTTCAACGCGCTCCAAAAGCTTCTTTGAAACTTCCCCGAAGCTATGCTTAATCCTCTAACTAAAATACCTCAATTATACCTTTCTATAAGCCATGTACCACCCATTAATGTTTCATTTTTACAGAATACTAACTTCTGATTGGACAGGCAAGGGGGGGATGATCATCACACCATGCTTATACTTCATTTATTTCTTTAAACCATTGTTCCCAAACTCCTCCCCTCAAACTTTTATTCCGCCCTTCCTTTCCCATACATTTTTAAAACTTTATTAATACAAATGTAACAGTTTTCTCAAATAAGTTCCTTCATATGAACTCTTCACCCTCATGTTCCCAGGGCACATCTCCGCCGACCTTGGACGCATGACAAATCCTTCGTCATCCTCCAAGCTTCCGTACCAGGCCGCATGCGTTGCACCACGTCAGTCTGCTCGACTTCAGACAACTTTAACAGGCCCAAATACGCACTAATAATAAAGTCAAAAGGAGAAATGTTATTCTCAAAAATAAATGATTTCACTGTATACCACCAACCTCTACTCTGACCCATACCCTTTATTATTTCTCTTTCTGCATTTGCGTTAGTTATAAACTCATTTTCTAATTTCAGCAAAGCAGGTGCCATGCATGTGAGCTTTCAAGCGGCCATTTTATAGCTCTTTGCGGAAGCTCCAGAATTTCCCTCCAAGTGTCAGCACGTCATACTACGTAGATGCAGTAGACGCATGCGCAGTAAAGATCCCGTGTTAAAATGCGTTCTAGTCCTACGTCCATGTTATTGCAGTTAGTAAACACATAGGCAAGCTTCATTCTTTTCCCCCGTGTAATGAAAATGCATATTATTAATCACAAGACACGTCGTTAGTAATTCGCTAGTAAGTTAAAACGAGAGGATTGCTTCCGAGCAAGTCTCATGTCGACAACCTTGCTCCATCACTATGTGTTAAAAGTCTCCCACCATCCGCAACAGACAAACTGAAAGATTGGATGTGACTGCTTGCTATTCTGATTCAGGCATGTGAATCTAAGAAAGATACCCCAATACTGGATAAGAAAATAAGTTACTTACCTGTAACTACGGTTATCCAGTATTGGTATCTTTCATAGATTCACATGCACCCACCCTCCTCCCCGTAGAGGCTGTTTCCTTAATACATTAAGACACTCACTTCTCACTTGTGCTGGGAAAATCTGAGGGAAACTGCCTCTGCTGGGAAGGTTCTAGAGGGTGCTAGCAGCCGATTGGCTGCATTCAACATTTGGTCCTTTTTTAAAAAGGACATAGATAGGCTATATAGAACATAGCTCAGAGCCATATTAGCCTATATCATTATTTGAATACTGCTTGATTATTGTACCGTGGGTCTCCCATCTCGACAACGGGGAATGATTCAGGCATGTGGATCTATGAAAGATACCAATACTGGATAACCGTAGTTACAGGTAAGTAACTTATTTTCTTCCTTATGTCAGCTGTGAGTAGCTCTTCCGTTTGTGATTTTGTTTCCTTGTATAGTTGTGCTTGTATTCCTGTATTAGAACGAGAAAAGTGAAACTACAAGTCGAGGCCTAGACATGCAGTGATTGAACCGGCAAATGCTGTTACTAGGCATTAAATGAATGTGTTAGTTATTAGCATGAATGTGCCCTGTGTGCTTACTCTTTTTTCCCTCACAGCATAGTTTGAGCGAAGGATACATTGAAGTTCCCCATATCATCATCGCTAGGGTTGCTGCCAGTGTGCTCAGAGTGGCTTGTGGTTGCCCAGGTGAGGGTGGGCCGTAGTGCCCTGGAAGAGTGAGAGTCGGTTGAGTGAGTTTAAGCATGGAGGAGGCCTCCACAATGTTCGTGACTTGCGCCAATGGGAGTGCTCGTTTGGTGGGTCAGTGCCTTCACTCTCCCAAAATGACCCTAAACCTCAAATTAACCAGCAAAATCTGATAAGACAAGGGTTCAATGAATAGACTGCAGGCACTCCCTGCTTCTGGCACCTGAAATGGTATAACTCACTATTGCATTATAACTCACACCAACATGAACTCTGTGCAGGCCAGTTGCTCAAAACACATTTAAAAGAAAACTGTAGACAGATTTATTCCAACACCGACCTACTCGCTACTTTACCAACTTATCACTTACTCGTTCCTTCGGCAGATAGCCCGACACATGGGTTCAGACATCATCCACAGCGCTTAATTTGAGCTGGTGGGGGTTGCCGGCACCCATTTTCGGAGACTTGCACTTATCCAGTATTGGGGTATCTTTCATAGATTCACATGCTTGAATCATTCCCCGTCGTCGAAGTGGGAGTCCCACGGTAATATAAATAAAGCAATAATTGATAACTCTCATAGGCTATCATGGAGGCAGCCATGCATTTAATAGCCTATCTACCTCCTTTTCTAAAAAAGGACCAAACTAAAACACAACCAATCAGTAACCAGCACTCTCTAGAACCTTCCCAAGAGAGGGTGAGACCCTCAGATTTTCACCGCACGTCGTGTGTGAAGGGAGTCTCCCTGAGCTTTGCTCAGTTTTTCTACAATTTTCTCAGATAAGTCACACTTCTTGCTTTATAGACTATGTCTGATAAGAAGGGACTATTTATACCTTGTAAATCCTGTGGAAAGAAGAGGGTGCATGTTGATGACACCCACAAGGATTGCATATCTGAAAGAGACACGTTAGTGACAGATTCCTTACCTTAGAATATCCCCAGGCGTCAGGCTGGATCCGGAAAGTTTTGCGTAGCAGTACCCTTGCGCGTCGGTAGGCGGCGTCGTGCGGCTCCGCGTCCGTCGTCGGCGTCGTGATCGCCGGGATGACGTCGCGGGCAGTACTTAGGCGCCGCCCCTGCGCGCTGACGTCAGTTCTTCTTTTTCCGCGCCAGCAAGCGCAGATCCGGGAAGAGCAGTGCCCTGGTCAATTTTTGACCATACTTTTTGGTGATTTTTTCACTGTTTTTTCCAACTTAAAGGTGTCGTAGGGATGCCCGGCTTCAAGCGATGCGGCGCCTGTGCGCGGATGATGTCCGTCACCGACCCGCATTGGGAGTGTCTCTTCTGCCTCGGCCGAGGCCACGACACTGAGTCTTGTCCCGAATGCCAGGCCCTCAACCCGAAAGCTTTGCGAGAGCGGTCTCGAAAGCTCCTCGAGGCCCGGCATTCGGCTCCACGGAGGCCCCGGTCGCGTGAGAGGTCCAGGGGTCGCTCGCGGAGTGCACACCGGTCGTCGGCGTCGAAGTCTTCTTCGTCCGGTAAGTCTAAGCACAAGAAGTCCAAGAAGCATCGTCGCTCTCGGACTTCGCCTCGCCGGTCTCGCGACTCGGCTGAGGCCCCTCCCGGCACCGACCCCGCCCCGCGGCCCCGGACTTGCCTGTGGAGTCGCCCCCGCCATACCCGCCCTTCCCGGGTTCGGGGGCGGATCCGGCCAAGGTACAGGAGTTCCTGTCGGCCATGGCCCGCCTCTTCGGGCCTTCAGGCCCCTCCGGTGCGCCTTCGGGCCCCGCGGGCCCTGATGGGGTTGCTCCGGCGTCGCCGGCGGCTCCGGCCCCGGCGTCGCCTGTGCCTCCGGCCTCGATCCCGGCTTCGGCCCCGGCCTCGATCCCGGCTCCACAACCCCCATCGACGCCGGTCGACCTCACGACACCTCCGCCGGCGCCGATGTCTCCGGTGCCGTTCTCGACGCCGCCCTGGGCTCCGGGCGGCGTCGTCCCCCAGTTCCTTCCGGCTCCGGACATGGACCCGGAGCGACGTCGCTCGACGCCGGCTCCGGCGCCGATGGGACCTTGGGTCCCAAATGTCCCTCCTCCTCCTTATTTTGAACCAGAGGAGGACCAGGAGGACTGGGAGGGGTCTGATGACCCTCTGACACGCAACTGTCAGTATGATGAGGACTGGACAGAGAGTCTAGGGAGGCCAGTGGTCTGGATACTTCCCCTGACACTGGCATGCTGTCTCCTCCCGTGGCTACGGAGGAGGGGGCCAATTTTGGTACGGTGTTGCGTAGGGCTGCTGGGGCCTTACGTCTCCAGCTCCCTACTTTGACGGTCAAGCCTAACATCTTGACAGAGGTGCTTCAGCCGGCAGCCTCCTCTGCGGAGACTGTGCTGCCGTTTAACGACGCCCTCACTGACGTTCTTTTGGGCGCCTGGTCCAAGCCCAACACAGGGGCTCCTGTGGATCGGAACGTGTCACGACGCCATCGCCCTGCTCCGGGCGACCCCCTGTTTCTTTCTGTCCACCCCACTCCTGAGAGCTTGGTTGTCCAAGCCTCCGCTTCCCAAACCGCCTTCCCTACCGCTCCTCCGGATAGGGAATCCAAACGCCTGGATCAGTTTGGGAAGAAAGGTTTTTCTTCCTCCAGTGCTGGCTTGCGGTCCGTTAACACCGCTTGTCTTTTGGGCCGATATACCCACTCCCTGTGGGATTCGGTGGCGGATGTTTTGCCCCAGTGCCCTGAGGAGGTCCAGGCACTGCTTTCCCGCGCCATTGCGGAAGGAAGGGATGCGGCCAAATACACTATCCGTTGTGGCCTTGACACCGCCGACTCGCTGGGCAGGTCGATTGCAACGACGGTGGCGCTCCGACGCCACGCCTGGCTGAGAACCACTGGTTTTTCAGGGGATGTCCAGAATACTCTCATGGACATGCCCTTTGATGGAGTCGGTCTTTTTGGGTCCAAAGCAGACCATGCGTTGGAGCGCTTTAAGGACTCACGGGCTACTGCCAAGTCCCTGGGCCTTACTGCTACACGCCCTCCGCTGCCTTCTGCTTTTCGCCCCTATCGTGGCCACGGTAGGGGCGCCCTTCACGTCAGCAGCCCAGCCACCGGCCCGCGCAGCAGGCGTCTTCGCGTGGCCAAGGACGTGGATTCCGCCGTGGCGGATCGGGCAACCAGCGTGCGGGTCAGGCCACCACCTCCAACCCGTCCGCGGCCTCCAAGCCCTCCTAGTCCCTCCTTTCAGGTGCACGGCACGCCAGTAGGGGGCAGGGTCCGCCATCACCTTCCCCACTGGCGCACCATCACCTCGGACAGGTGGGTCTTGGACATTGTCCGAAGGGGCTACTCCCTCCCCTTCGAGACCACCCCCCAGCCATGCCACCTCAATTCCACCGCATGTCAGGGGATCACTTGGTGCTTCTACAGAAGGAAGTCACGGCCCTCTTGACCAAGAGGGCCATCGAGCATGTTCCGACCCCAGAAGTAGGGCGTGGTTGCTACTCCCACTACTTTCTGGTGCCCAAAAAGGACAAGGAGGACATGCGTCCTATCTTGGACCTCCGGAACGTCAATCGCTTCCTCCGGAAGGAGAAGTTCAAGATGCTCACCCTAGCTCAGGTCTTGACTGCCCTCGACCCTGGAGACTGGTTGGTAGCGTTGGACTTGCAGGACGCGTATTTCCACATCCCCGTCCTGCCGGCCCACCGGCGTTACCTTCGGTTCACGGTATGCCCCGAGCATTTTCAGTTCACCGTGCTCCCCTTTGGCCTTACCAGTGCCCCTCGGGTGTTCACGAAAGTGATGGTGGTGGTCGCAGCTCATCTGCGCCGGGCAGGGGTTTCAGTCTTCCCCTACCTCGACGACTGGCTGCTGAAGGCGGGCTCGTCCCAGGCAGTCGTCTCCCACCTCCAGACTACGGCCGAACTCCTGCACTCGCTGGGGTTCTCCATCAATGTGCCGAAGTCGCATCTAATTCCTTCTCCACAGCTCCTTTTCATCGGAGCAGTTCTGGACACGACGCAGTTTCGGGCTCTATCCTCCCGAACGGCGAGTCCGGGATATTCAGGCTATGATTCCGATCTTTCGGCCTTTATCCTGGGTTTCGGTACGGATGACCCTGAGGCTGCTGGGCCTCATGGCCTCCTGCATCCTGCTGGTCAATCATGCCAGATGGCATATGCGGGCTCTGCAGTGGGACCTGAAGTTCCAGTGGGCGCAGCACCAGGGCAACCTGTCCGATCACGTCCAGATCTCGGAGGGGACTGCAAAACAGTTGCAGTGGTGGCTCTCGAACCGGCAATGGGTCATGGGCAGATCCCTCTCCCTTCCCCAGCCAGAGCATACAGTTGTGACGGACGCGTCCCTTCTGGGATGGGGCGGTCACATGGGAGAGGCGGAGATCAGAGGCCTCTGGTCTCCGGCGGAGTCCCGGCTCCATATCAACCTTCTGGAGCTCCGGGCGATCCGGCTTGCACTCAAGGCATTCCTTCCCTCTGTCAAAGGGAAGGTAGTGCAGGTGTTCACAGACAACACCACCGCCATGTGGTACTGCAACAAACAGGGCGGGGTGGGGTCTTGGACCCTTTGTCAGGAGGCTCTGCGCCTCTGGACATGGCTGGAACATCAGGGCATGTTCCTGATGGTTCAACACCTGGCAGGTTCTCTGAACGCCAGGGCGGACGAACTCAGCCGCAGGTGCATGATGGATCACGAATGGCGTCTTCACTCGGAAGTGGCGCAAGGACTCTTTCTACAGTGGGGAGAGCCTTGGTTAGATCTATTCGCCACCGCAGAGAACGCGCAATGTCATCAGTTCTGCGCGTTGGAATTTCCAAGGCGGCACTCGCTCGGCGACGCTTTTCGTCGCGAGTGGAGTTGCGGTCTGTTGTACGCCTTTCCGCCTATACCACTTCTACCCAGAGTGTTGAAGAAGATTCGGCACGACCGGGCCCAAGTCATTCTTGTGGCTCCGGACTGGGCTCGAAGAGTTTGGTATCCCGAGCTACTCAATATGAGCATAGATCCCCCGATCCGTCTGCCTCTTCGGGAGGATCTTCTGTCGCAGCAGCAGGGGACGGTCCTCCACCCGAACCTGTCCAGTCTACACCTGCTTGCGTGGAGATTGAGCGGCGGCAGTTGATTCCTTTCGACTTGCCTCCCGAAGTTTGTGATGTGATTCTGGCAGCCAGGCGTCCCTCCACTAAGGTGGTATACGCCTGCAGGTGGAACAAATTTGTGGCATGGTGCACAGCAAAGGCTGTGGATCCCCTTTCTGCCCCTCTTTCTGAGGTCCTTCTGTTCCTTCTCTCTCTGGCCCAACAGGGTTCTGCCCTGGGTACCATCAAGGGTTATCTTTGTGCTATCTCGGCCTTCCTCAGGCTCCCTGATCAGCCCTCCCTTTTCAAGTCCCCTGTTGTTAACAGGTTCTTAAAAGGCATTACTCACCTCTTCCCTCCTGTTCCGTTTGTAATGCCTCAGTGGGACTTGAACTTGGTTCTTACCTTTTTAATGTGCGCTCCCTTTGAGCCTCTGCATAACTGTCCTCTTCGTCTTCTGACTCTGAAGACAGCCTTTCTGGTGGCCATCACCTCCGCTCGGCGGGTGAGTGAGCTCCAGGCTCTATCTTGCAAACCTCCCTTTCTGTCTGTTCATCCAGACAAGGTTGTTCTTCGGACGCGTCCGTCCTTCTTGCCAAAGGTGGTTACTGCTTTCCACATTGGGCAGACCATCACTTTGCCCACCTTCTTTCCGCCTCCGCATCCTTCCAGAGAGGAAGAGAGGCTCCACCGTCTGGACCCAAAACGTGCGCTCTCCTTCTATATCGACCGCACAAAACACTTCCGGGTGGATGACCAGCTCTTTGTTGGCTACGTGGGCGCCAAAAAGGTCGGGCGGTGCACAAGAGGACCATCTCCCGCTGGGTTACCTTGTGCATCAAGACCTGCTATTCTTTGGCCAAGAAGGAGCCTCCTGTTGGGCTGCGTGCCCATTCCACCAGGGCAACGGCTGCTACCACGGCCTTGGGCCGCGGTGTTCCGCTGCCGGTTATCTGTCAGGCAGCTACGTGGGCCTCGCTGCACACGTTTACAAAGCATTACTGCCTTGACAGTCAGGTCCGGAGGGACGGCTTCTTTGGCCGTTCTGTCCTCCAGGACTTCCTTGTCTGATCTTTGTTCGCAGACCCACCACCGGGGTTGGTATTGCTGGGGTATCTATTCTAAGGTAAGGAATCTGTCACTAACGTGTCTCTTTCAGATGCACAAGTTACTAACTTGTGTAACGATATATCTGTAAGAGACAGTAGTTAGTGACAGATTCCTTACCGCCCCACCCATCCTCCCCGTTCTGCGAACTGATTTCTAGGGTTAAGGACATCCCTTTCAGGGCCCTAGTATTTTTCAGACACCTGTGTCAGCTTCTTGCATGGCTCTGCGTTCCTGGCGCGGAAAGTCGTGTACAGAACTGACGTCAGCGCGCAGGGGCGGCGCCTAAGTACTGCCCGCGACGTCATCCCGGCGATCACGACGCCGACGACGGACGCGGAGCCGCACGACGCCACCTACCGACGCGCAAGGGTACTGCTACGCAAAACTTTCCGGATCCAGCCTGACGCCTGGGGATATTCTAAGGTAAGGAATCTGTCACTAACTACTGTCTCTTACAGATATATCGTTACACAAGTTAGTAACTTGTGCATATTGCCTCTATCCCCATCATGAGGCAAAATCTGCCGCACCTTTTCAAATAAAACTCTCAGAGAGGGCAGACTTTTACTGTGGCTGAAAAAGAAGAAAGGAGCGTCATCAGGTGAGGAGAGCGACACTTCCTCTAAATCCCATAAGAGGCCAAGGTCGCCTGAGGGTCTGCTTGAGGAGGGCAGGAAACACCCTAAAACCTCTCATTTGACCAGAGAATCTCAAAAGAAGGAGAAAGAGCCTAAGGTCTCCTCAGAGATAAATTTGCCTCACTCTTCTGGGACTTCTAAGGAAAAACCTGAGTCCTCAGGACATTCCAGATGCAAATCTGGCCACAAATCCTCATCGGCGTCAGTTTCACCGCTGCCGTCTATCACTTCAACAACGTCGACGACGACTACTCTCTCGTCGTCGAGCCCATCGACGGCGCCTACGACTTCGGCGAGTATAAGACGCCCGATACCATCGGCATCACCCTTGTCATTGACGACTTCTGTGACAAAGTTATTATCGACAACGCCGTCGCCGAAAACTCTTCCGTCGACTAAGACTCCACCGTTGACGAGAGTTCCATCGTCAACGAAGGCTCCACCGTCGATGACGACTCCATCGTCGACAGCATCGTCAACGATTTTGTCGGTGACAACAGTTTCGGGGTCGTCGACGGGCCCTTCGACTCCGCTTCCATTTACAAAGCCCAGACCGTCACTGCAGCCTGATTTTCAAACACCAAAGATTTCACCTTTGCTTCCTAGTCACCTGCTAGACGTAGAGGAAACTGATGATGATGGTCCATTTGGGACTGCTCATAGTCCCTCTGAACTAAGTGTCAAGTGTCAGGAGGAGGATCAGGACTATTTTGACGAGGAACAATACTACCAGCATTATCCAGTTCCTCCAACACAGTAACATCATTTCAGATATTATGAACAGCCAAGGCAGGAACCTGCTCAACTGCCTTCGTCTCTAATTCAAGACCTGCAGGCCATGCTTGCGGTCTACAAAAAGAGATTTCCGCCCCAAGAGGAGCATATTGCGGTGCCTCCACCTGTTGCACCAATGTCGCCTCCCACTACGCCTAGGATTACGCCACGTCCTATAATCCCTATGCCGCCTAGAGAAGACCCAACCACCTCTGAAGAAGAGCCTGAAGAGGGAGAAATGAATGATCCTCCTCCACCAGCGGATAAATGAGATGATTGCGTGGTACCGACAGCGTCCCCTCCTCCTCGTCTTTCGGACTCGCCTCCAGAGGATATTGGAAGTTTTCATAACCTGATGGACAGGGCTACGTCCAGATTTCATCAACCCATTATTGTCAAGCAATTGGATTGCTTTCATCTGAAAGAGACACGTTAGTGACAGATTCCTTACCTTAGAATATCCCCAGGCGTCAGACTGGATCCGGAAAGTTTTTGCGTAGCAGTACCCTTGCGCGTTGGTAGGCGGCGTCGTGCGGCTCCGCGTACGGCGTCGGGAGCGCCGGGATGAAGTCACGGGCAGTACTTAGACGCCGCCCCTGCGCGCTGACGTCAGTTCTTCTTTTTCCGCGCCAGTAAGCGCAGATCCGGGAAGAGCAGTGCCCTAGTCAATTTTTGGCTAAATTTTTGGTGATTTTTTCACTGTTTCTTTTCGAGTCATCTCGACTCCTAGGTGTCGGTAGGGATGCCTGGCTTCAAGCCATGCGACGTCTGTGGTCGAATGATGTCGATCACAGACCCGCACTTAGAGTGTCTCTACTGTCTCGGCCGAGACCACGACACAAAGTCGTGCCCTAACTGCCGGAAACTCCACCCGAAGGCTTTGCGAGAGCGGTCTCGAAAGCTCCTCGAGGTCCGGCAGTCGGCTCCGCGCCGCACCAAGCCCCGGTCCCGTGAGAGGTCGAGGGGCCGGTCGCAGAGCCCCCGCCGGTCGTCGGAGTCCAAGTCTTCGCACTACTCGGGTAAGTCGAAGCACAAAAAGTCTAAGAAGCATCATCGCTCTAAGACTTCACCTCGCCGGTCTCACGACTCGGCTGAAGCCCCTGTCGGCACCGTCCCCGCCCCCGCGGCCCCGGACGTGCCTGTGGAGCCGCCCCCGCATTACCCGTCCTTTCCAGGTTCGGGGGCGACTCCGGCCCAAATACAGGAATTCCTGTCGGCCATGGCCCGCCTCTTAGGGCCTCAAGGTCCCTCCGGTGCGCCTTCGGGCCCCGCGGGCCCTGATGGGGTTGCTCCGGCGTCGCCGACGACTCCGGTCCCGGCGTCGCCCGTCCCGCCAGCCTTGATCCCGGCCTCGGCTCCGGCCTCGATCACGGCTCCGGTGGTACCGCAAACCCGATCGACGCCGGTTGACCTAACCACGCCTCCGCCGGCGCTGATGTCCCCGGTGCGTTCCTGACGCCGCCCGGGGCTCCGGGCGGCGTCGTTCCCCGGTTCTCTCCGGTTCCGGACATGGAGCCGGACCGACGTCGCTCGACGCCGGCCCCGGCGCCGATGAGACCTTGGGTCCCAGATGTCCCTCCTCCTCCATATTTTGAGCCAGAGGAGGACCAGGAGAGCTGGGAGGGGTCGGAAGACCCTCTCACACAGCAGTGTGAGTATGATCAGGACTGGGCAGAGGAACTTGGGGATGCCAGTGGTCTGGACACTTCTCCTGACTCTGGCATGCTGTCTCCTCCTTCCGTGGCTACAGAGGAGGGAGCAAATTTCGCAACGGTGTTGCGTAGAGCAGCTGGAGCCTTGCACCTCCAATTGCCTACTGTGGCTGTCAGGACTAACCTCCTGACGGAAGTGCTTCAGCCGGCAGCTACCTCCTCGGAGCCATTGCTGCCGTTTAATGATGCACTGTCTGATGTTCTTTTGGGCACCTGGTCCAAGCCCACCACAGGGGCTCCTGTGGATAGGAACGTGGCCCGACGCCATCGCCCTGCTCCGGGCGACCCCTTGTTTCTCTCTCAACATCCCACCCCCGAGAGCTTGGTTGTCCAAGCCTCTGCCTCCCAAACCGCCTTCCCTACCGCCCCTCCGGATAGGGAATCCAAACGCCTGGATCAATTTGGGAAGAAGGCCTTTTCTTCCTCCAGTGCTGGCTTGCGGACCGTCAACACCGCTTGCCTTTTGGGCCGATATTCCCACTCTCTGTGGGATTTGGTGGCGGACGTTTTGCCCCAGTGTTCTGAGGAGGTCCAGACACTGCTTACCCGCACCATTGCGGAAGGTAGGGATGCGGCAAAGTACACCATACGTTGTGGCCTTGATACCGCCGACTCGCTGGGCAGATCGCTTGCAACGACGGTGGCGCTGCGTCGCCACGCCTGGCTGAGAACAACTGGTTTCTCGGGTGATGTCCAGAATACACTCATGGACATGCCCTTTGATGGAGTCGGTCTTTTTGGTTCCAAAGCAGACCATGCGCTGGAGCGTTTTAAGGACTCACGGGCTACTGCCAAGTCCCTGGGCCTTTCTGCTGTGCGCCCTCCGCTAACCTCTGCTTTTCGCCCCTTTCGTGGCCACGGAAGGGGCACCCAGTCACGTCCGCTGCCCAGCCACCGGCCCGCGCAGCAAGTGTCTTCGCGTGGCCGAGGACGTGGCTTCCGCCGTGGCGGGTCGGGCAACCAGCGTGCGGGTCAGGCCACCAACTCCGCCCCGTCCGCGGCCTCCAAGCCCTCCTAGTCCTTCCTTTCAGGTGCACAGCACGCCAGTAGGGGGCAGGGTCCGCCATCACCTTCACCACTGGCGTGCCATCACCTCGGACAGGTGGGTCTTGGACATTGTCCAAAGGGGCTACTCCCTCCCCTTCGAGACCAAACCCCCAGCCATGCCACCTCAATTCCACCGCATGTCAGGGGATCACTTGGTGCTTCTGCAGAAGGAAGTCAGGCCCTCTTGGCCAAGAGGGCCATCGAGCATGTTCCGACCCCAGAAGTAGGACGTGGTTGCTACTCCCACTACTTTCTGGTGCCCAAAAAGGACAAGGAGGACATGCGTCCTATCTTAGACCTCCGGAACGTCAATCGCTTCCTCCGGAAGGAGAAGTTCAAGATGCTCACCCTAGCTCAGGTCTTCGCAGCCCTCGACCCTGGAGACTGGTTGGTAGCGTTGGACTTGCAGGACGCTTATTTTCACATCCCCGTCCTGCCGGCCCACCGGCGTTACCTGCGGTTCACGGTAGGCCTCGAGCATTTTCAGTTCACTGTGCTCCCCTTTGGCCTTACAAGTGCCCCTCGGGTGTTCACGAAAGTGATGGCGGTGGTCGCAGCTCATCTGCGCCGGGCAGGGGTTCCAGTCTTCCCCTACCTCGACGACTGGCTGCTGAAGGCGGGCTCGTCCCAGGCAGTCGTCTCCCACCTCCAGACTACGGGCCGAACTCCTGCACTCGCTGGGGTTCTCCATCAATGTGCCGAAGTCGCATCTGATTCGTTCTCCACAGCTCCTTTTCATCGGAGCAGTTCTGGACACGACGCAGTTTCGGGCCTATCCTCCCGAACGGCGAGTCCGGGATATTCAGGCTATGATTCCGATCTTTCAGCCTTTATCCTGGGTTTCGGTACGGATGACCCTGAGGCTGCTGGGCCTCATGGCCTCCTGCATCCTGCTGGTCGATCATGCCAGATGGCATATGCGGGCTCTGTAGTGGGACCTGAAGTTCCAGTGGGCGCAGCACCAGGGCAACCTGTCCGATCACGTCCAGATCTCGGAGGGGACTGCAAAACAGTTGCAGTGGTGGCTCTCGAACCGGCAATGGGTCATGGGCAGATCCCTCTCCCTTCCCCAGCCAGAGCACACAGTTGTGACGGACGCGTCCCTTCTGGGATGGGGCGGTCACATGGGAGAGGCGGAGATCAGAGGCCTCTGGTCTCCGGCGGAGTCCCGGCTCCATATCAACCTTCTGGAGCTCCGGGCGATCCGACTTGCACTCAAGGCATTCCTTCCCTCTGTCAAAGGGAAGGTAGTGCAGGTGTTCACAGACAACACCACCGCCATGTGGTACTGCAACAAACAAGGCGGGGTGGGGTCGTGGACCCTCTGTCAGGAGGCTCTGCGCCTCTGGACATGGCTGGAACATCAGGGCATGTTCCTGATGGTTCAACACCTGGCAGGTTCCCTGAACGCCAGAGCGGACGAACTCAGCCGCAGGTGCATGATGGATCACGAATGGCGTCTTCACTCGGAAGTGGCGCAAGGACTCTTTCTGCAGTGGGGAGAGCCTTGGTTAGATCTATTCGCCACCGAAGAGAACGCGCAATGTCATCAGTTCTGCGCGTTGGAATTTCCAAGGCGGCACTCGCTCGGCGACGCTTTTCATCGCGAGTGGAGTTGCGGTCTGTTGTACGCCTTTCCGCCTATACCACTTCTACCCGGCGCAACCGGGCCCAAGTCATCCTTGTGGCTCCGGACTGGGCTCGAAGAGTTTGGTATCCCGAGCTACTCAGTATGAGCGTCGATCCGTCTGCCTCTTCGGGAGGATCTTCTGTCGCAGCAGCAGGGGACGGTCCTCCACCCGAACCTGTCCAGCCTCCACCTGCTTGCGTGGAGATTGAGCGGCGGCAGTTGATTCCTTTCGACTTGCCTCCCGAAGTTTGTGATGTGATTCTGGCAGCCAGGCGTCCCTCCACTAAGGTGGTATACGCCTGCAGGTGGAACAAGTTTGTGGCATGGTGCACAGCAAAGGCTGTGGATCCCCTTTCTGCCCCTCTTTCTGAGGTTCTTCTGTTCCTTCTTTCACTGGCCCACCAGGGTTCTGCCCTAGATACCATCAAGGGCTATCTTTGTGCCATTTCGGCCTTCCTCAGGCTTCCTGATCAGCCCTCCCTTTTCAAGTCCCCTGTTGTTAACAGGTTCCTAAAAGGCATTACACACCTCTTCCCTCCTGTTCCGTTTGTGATGCCTCAGTGGGACTTGAACTTGGTTCTTACCTTTCTCATGTGCGCTCCCTTTGAGCCTCTACATAACTGTCCTCTTCGTCTTCTGACTCTGAAGACAGCCTTTCTGGTGGCCATCACCTCCGCTCGGCGGGTGAGTGAGCTCCAGGCTCTATCATGCAAACCTCCCTTTCTGTCTGTCCATCCAGACAAGGTTGTTCTTAGGACGCGTCCGTCCTTCTTGCCAAAGGTGGTTACTGCCTTCCACATTGGGCAGACCATCACTTTGCCCACCTTCTTTCCGCCACCGCATCCTTCCAAAGAGGAAGAGAGGCTCCACCGTCTGGACCCAAAACGTGCGCTTTCCTTTTATATCAACCGCACACAACACTTCCGGGTGGATGACCAGCTCTTTGTTGGCTACGTGGGCGCCAAAAAAGGTCGGGCGGTGCACAAGAGAACCATCTCCCGCTGGGTAACCTTGTGTATCAAAGCCTGCTATTCTTTGGCTAAGAAGGAGCCTCCTGTTGGGCTGCGTGCCCATTCCACCAGGGCAACAGCTGCTACCACGGCTTTAGGCCGCGGTGTGCCGCTGCAGGATATCTGTCAGGCAGCTACGTGGGCCTCGCTGCACACATTTACAAAGCATTACTGCCTTGACAGTCAGGTCCGGAGGGACGGCTTCTTTGGCCGTTCTGTCCTCCGGGACTTCCTTGTCTGATCTTTGTTCGCAGACCCACCACCGGGGTTGGTATTGCTGGGGTATCTATTCTAAGGTAAGGAATCTGTCACTAACGTGTCTCTTTCAGATGCACAAGTTACAAACTTGTGTAACGATATATCTGTAAGAGACAGTAGTTAGTGACAGATTCCTTACCGTCCCACCCATCCTCCCCGTTCTGCGAACTGATTTCTAGGGTTAAGGACATCCCTTTCAGGGCCCTAGTATTTTTCAGACACCTATGTCAGCTTCTTGCATGGCTCTGCGTTCCTGGCGCGGAAAGTCGTGTACAGAACTGACGTCAGCGTGCAGGGGCGGCGTCTAAGTACTGCCCGCGACGTCATCCCGGCGCTCCCGACGCCGACGACGGACGCGGAGCCGCACGACGCCGCCTACCGGCAGCGCAAGGGTACTGCTACGCAAAAACTTTTCCGGATCCAGTCTGACGCCTGGGGATATTCTAAGGTAAGGAATCTGTCACTATCTACTGTCTCTTACAGATATATCGTTACACAAGTTAGTAACTTGTGCTTTATGACTTTAAAGAACAATCAAGAAAATCAATAAGATCGATACCCATTATTGATTATATCTGGCGGGAAGGAATTAAGGTGATGAAGACACCAGCTTCTATAGTGCCGGTACTGCCAAGACTTGACAAAAAAACAGGGCACCCAAGGATTCCCCTGCATGTCTTACAGGTCATCCCAAACCAGACTCTGTGATTTCCCAAGCGGCCCAAAGGAGATCAAAAAATGTGTCCACTCCCATATCGACTCCACCGGATAAAGAGGGTCCCCGCTTGGACTCCATTGGGAAAAGATTCTTCTTAATGTCCGCAATCTCTATCAGAGCGTCTAATGCGCTAGCCATTCTGGGCCGTTACGATTGGCAAATGTGGTCCGATATAGGAGCCATGAGTGAGTTTATTCCAGAGGAATTTAATACGGTCCTGGCAGAAGGAGAGCGCACAGCAGCCAAAATTATAGACTGTGCTATGGATATAGCCACTACAAGCTTTCGTCATCTGGCTGGTGCAGCTGTTTTAAGACGCCACGGATGGCTTAGAGCCACGTCCTTTCACCCTGAAGTGCAGTCAAAAATACTTGACATGGCCTATGATGGAGATAGTCTATTCGGAAAACACATAGACAAAGCTCTCCTGGCAATAAAAACAGATACAGACACTGCTAAAGCATTAGGTACCCTACAGTACTGTAAAGTGCCCTTTCGGGGAGCTCGAGGTCGTGGCTTCTCGAACTATAGAGGAAGTTTCCAGCGCACCCAGAATTACCAATCCTTCCAGCCACAATATCGCCAGGGGTACCAACAACAACAATCCTATTGACAGCCAACAACAGCTGGTTTCTCCAGGCAGGGCTCTCGCAGAAAACCAGCATCGCAAGCACGCGACTCAGGTCGCAAACAGTGATCTCAACAGGGTACCAGCTACGTTTCACTCCCCCTCAACAGGTGCGAACATTTCCAACCATATCCGTCAGTGGCGCAATATTACAACAGACAAGTGGGTAATGGACCTCATATCTTACGGCCACACTCTAGAATTTACCAAGCGCCCACCAACTCCACCCAGGGGATCGCACCCCCCTCGTCTTCACTTACTCAAACAGGAAGCGAAGATTATGCTAGAAAAAGGAGCAATAGAAAGGGTTCCTGTACTTCAGAGAAGGAAAGGCTTCTACTCCCGTTTCTTCCTGATACGCAAAAAGTCGGGAGAGTGGAGACCTATCTTAGACCTCAGAAGAGTAAACAAATTCCTCAAAAATCAAACCTTCAGAATGGTCACGCTCTCTGACACCCTTCGACGCCTCAACAGCGGAGATATCATGACCTCATTGGATCTGGAGGATGCTTATTTTCATGTTCCTATTCACCCCAAACACAGAAAATTCCTCCGATTCACAGTGGCTAGTACCCACTATCAGTTTCGAGTCCTTCCTTTCGGCTTCAAATCGGCTCCACAGATTTTTACGAAAGTTCTGGCCCCAGTAGCAACCGCCTTGCGGAACCAGGGTATTTTAGTATTTCCATACTTAGACGATTGGCTCCTGAAAGCTCCATCGGCTCGTCTAGCAAAGGCTGCTACAGAGGATTGTGTAGACCTGTTTCAGAAATTAGGCCTTTCCATAAACCAACGAAAATCATCGGTCTTTCCAAGTCAGACAATGACGTTTTTAGGGGCCGACTTGAACACCATTTAGAACTAAGCTTCCCTCTCACAAGATCGGCAAGATTGATTACAAGCTCTGACTCTCAGGCTTTCCAAAAGAAAGTACACTTCTGTGAGAACATACAAATCTCTACTGGGCATGCTCTCCTCCGCAATCGACCTAGTGCCACTAGCTCGTCTGCATATGAGACCTCTGCAAGAAGAACTCCAATGTCAATGGATCCAAACTACAGGATCCTTCGACGACGTGATAACTATCACCCCACGCATGAAGGAGGCATTCAAATGGTGGACACTGAAGTCACATCTGTCTCAGGGTTTCTCTTTTCTGCCGGTGATCCCGAAATTCATAGTCACCACAGATGCTTCCATGGAAGGTTTGGGAGGTCATCTTCAAGACCTTCAGATTCAGGGGAGATGGTCCTTGGCCCAGCGTCAGATGCACATAAACAGGCTGGAGTTGAAAGCCATTTTTCTCTCCCTGCAGGCTTTCCTCCCTCGAATAAAAGGTTCATTGGTGTTGGTCCGCACGGACAATACCACAAACATGTTTTATGTCAACAAACAAGGAGGAACCAAATCGCTATCTCTCTCACAAGACGCCCAGCAGCTATGGAGCTGGCTAATATTTCACGGGATATCCTTGACAGCGGAGCATGTTCCAGGTCTTCGGAATACCCTGGCAGACACTCTGAGCAGAACAAAAGACAGCTGCCACGAATGGGAGCTGGAACAAGACCGGCTGGACAGGATCTTTTCAGTGTGGGGAAGACCAGCTTTGGATCTGTTTGCGACTCAAATCGATTCCAAATGCCGATTCTTTGCAAGCAGATTCCTTCTCCCAAACTCTCGAGGGAATGCCCTTTCAATGCGTTGGTCAGGGATATATGCTTACGCTTTTCCCCCCATTCCACTGATTCCCAAGGTCCTTACGAAAATGAAGATGGAACACTGCCGCCTTCTTCCAATAGCCCCCAGATGGCCCAGACAGCATTGGTACACGAAGCTTCTCCTCTTCTCGGAAGCTCAGCCCATCCGTCTATTACCAACACCAACTCTGTTGACCAGGATTCAGGGTCAGATATGTCATCCGGAGCCAGCGTTTCTTCAGTTACATGCGTGGCTCCTGAATTCTTCGAATTTAAGGATCTGACCATTGAGCCGCAGTGCAAAGACATTATCGCCAGGTCTCGTGCTGATTGCACCAGCAAGATGTACAGACTTAAATGGGAACAATTTTGCCTATGGTGTCGGCGTAATAAGGTGCATCCGTAGCTCTGTGCTCCAGAACAAATTTTACCATACTTACTATTCTTGGCAAAATCAGGGCTGGCATATTCTTCAGTTAAGGTTCACCTCGCAGCTATTTCTAGATATAGGCGCTCACCGAAACACCCATCTCTATGCTCTACAAGAATTGTACAGCAATTCATGAAAGGATTGTTCTGTACTTTCCCGCCTGTCCGAGCTCAGCCTCCTGAGTGGCACTTAAATGTAGTCCTATCGCAATTGATGAAGCAACCCTTTGAGCCCATCCATAGGGCCGACATCAAATACCTAACGTGGAAAGTAGCTCTATTGTTAGCCCTCACGTCAACTAGAAGGGTTAGCGAGATACAAGCCTTCACCATAAAACATCCGTTCCTTCGCTTTACGGATGAGATGGTTATTCTCAGGACGAATCCAAAATTCATTCCTAAGGACTTTCTTCCCTTGATCCTTCTACGCCTGCGGAACAAGCTCTAAACACTTTAAACATCTAAAGATGTCTTAAATTCTACCTGCAAAGGACTAAGTCTATACGCAAAACGAATCAACTATTTGCAGCCTACGGGCATGGCCGTCAAGGCACTGCAGTTTCTAAAACTACTATTGCAAGATGGATAGCAACCACAATTCAATTTTGCCACGATAAAGCTGGCAAACCATTGTCAAGGACAGTGAAAACACACTTCACTCGGGCAGTCTCTACTTCGATTGCCATGTTTGCTGGTGTGCCACTGGAAAGAATATGCAGAGCTGCAACGTGGAAAACAACGCATACATTCACGCAGCATTACTGACTGGAGTCGACGCAGCGGGCTGACACAGCCGTGGGACAGGCAGTACTACGTAACTTATTTCAATAAGGTGAGCCTCTTTAAGTAGAGGATTTCTGTTCTATTGTCAACATCAATAGAACATTTTAAAAAATGTGTGTTCTGTAAATTTGAAATTTATATACTTGTGTTTAGAAGACAATGGTGATATTTATTGCACATGTAATGCCTTTTATATGCGTTTACTCTGCACCAACACTTTAAAAAAGCATACCTTTTTATGAATACATTTGGAAGTATTATTGGCACTCCCCACCATCCACTAGAAGTGCTTACTAAATGTAAATAACTGCTTACTATTCTGATTCAAGCATGTGAATCTATGAAAGATACCCGAATACTGGATAAGAAATGAGTTACTTACCTGTAACTGCAGTTATCCAGTATTAGTATCTTTCATAGATTCATATGCATCCCACCCTCCTCCCCGGAGAGGCTGCTCTGGCACTACAGTATTACCGTTCTCACTTGTGCTGGAAAATCTGAGGGTCTCAGCCTCTCTTGGGAAGGTTCTAGAGGGTGCTGGTTACTGATTGGTTGTGTTTTAGTTTGGTCCTTTTTTAGAAAAGGAGGTAGATAGGCTATTAAATGCATGGTTGCCTCCATGATAGCCTATGAGAGTTATTAATTACTGCTTTATTTATATTGCCGCTGGACTCCCACTTCCACGACTGGGAATGATTCAAGCATGTGAATCTATGAAAGATACCAATACGGCATAACTGCAGTTACAGGTAAGTAACTCATTTCTTATTTTTCCTCAACTGATTTTGACCAAGAAAGAGAGGGAAAAATATGAAAAGGGGAAAGACGGAGAAAGAGAAAGACAGAAAAATAGTGACAAAGGGGCAAAGTAGGGATGAAAGATATCCTACAAGAGTGAGATAAAGGGGCAGGGAGTGCATGGTGATGAGTGAAAGAGTCATGAGGTGCACTCAATTCTATGCAGATTAGCATTCAACACCCCCGACATTTGCCAGCACTGGCTGCGCGCTTCTGGGCAAAATTTTGGGCTCCGTCACTTACAAATTAAGCACTGAATACAAGTGCATTCACCAATAACAATTGCACATTTGGTGAACCATGAAGACCACTGTGGCATGTACCAGCAGCTGGCAAGACTCTCCTCTAGTCATGTGGCTTATACTTCTGCACAGGATTGTGGTACTTGTAGCCATTTCACATACTTCTATACGGGAATCTATACTAACTTCTTGAAGTATGTTGCCGGAGCAGTAACAGTACACTTCTGGTCCAAGAATCAATCTACTCCTGTCACTCGTTGGATGTATGCATGCTTTGACCCTGTACAGTGTTCAGCTGCCTTTTGGCACTACACAAACACCACGTACATACATACATACGGGGTTGGAGGTCTATATTCACCTTGTCACCCTCTCAAGCTCCATTGCAGGAACATTTTGAAAATAACCAAGCATCTGGTTCTTTGTAATCTAACGCCCTGCCTTTTCTTTCAGGCTGTCAATATTGGATACCTACTACATCCCCAAGGATGGAAACCTTGCCCACTACTTGGATTATATCAACGTGCTGCCAAATATGGACCATCCAGAGGCCTTTGGGCAGCACCCAAATGCAGACATTGCTAGCCAGATCACAGAGGCTCGCACCCTGTTTGAGACACTCCTGTCGCTGCAGCCACAGATCACGCCCAGCGGTATTGGGGGCCAGAGCCGAGAGGACAAGGTAAGGCGGTGGTATCTTCCACCCAATAATTAAGCTGAGGGGACCAGCACACAGGAAAGTGTTGAGAGAGTTTTTTGTTTTCACTTACACTAGTTTCACTGACCTTCTTTGACTACCCACCTTGGGCCTCATTAGAAGTACCTCGTAATCTCCGATATGCCTGTTAACAGGAATTACAGAGCCCATCAGGATTATGAATAATGCAGGAAAACTGCAGACCTGTTCAATCTCCCCCATGGACTTAGTTTGTTCGAAGAATACAAAATCTCCAAGCTAAAGTACTGGGGGGGTTGATGTGGTAAATCCAAATTCCAGGGTTATTCCCAATTTTTAAGTAGAGCCTCAGGGTCCAGCTCAGAATTGCCCTTTTTTCTGGCTCGCATAATCTCCAGGTGTCAGAATTACTGCACCCATTAACAGCAATTTCTCAATGTGGCCCCCAGTAGGTGAAGTTCTGTTTTCTCCAAAGCAATTCAGTTGTTGGTGTTAGGTTCATATATCGAGAGAGAGAGACATGTATAACCCCCTAGCAAATAAATAGGTAGTAATGGACAGGTAGACATCAGCCCACGCTTCCATCCAAACTTCACTTCTGATGTAGAAATTTTAGGTAAGTTACAACAGCAACGCTGCCAGGGAGAACTCTTCAGTGATGTCTCCATGAGCCTAACAACACCATTAAGAAACAAATCACCGTATACTTGTATTCTTGGCCCTCCGGTACTATACTGGAGCCGTAGCCTCCAGGTTTATAGAGAATTTAGAAGCCTGAGCTGTTGTAAGTGCAGCACCTTAAGCAATTATGGGTATTGACCCTAAATACCAATAAGGAGCCAGTGTAAATGAATGACATTCACCGCCTGGTGTTTCATCACACATATGCAGCCATAAAACTTTCTTATAAAGTATATTTAATTAATTCGAAATGTAATCAAACTCAAGTTGGATTCACACCAAACGTTTACTTCAGTGTTTCTTTCCATTACTGTTCAAATTCACAGTACAGAAAAACTGTCGATAACTGGACTTAACAGCCGCACATCCTTTTTCATGTAAGAGTGGCTCCTTCCTGTAGCCAGGCTTCCCCAATGAGTACCTGAAAGTAGCTCCCCAGTATTCAACCCAGCTTACTAAATTAGAAGCTTTTGCTTGGTTGAATCAATTAATATGTACCAATATTGAAAAGTGTGTATTCGAGATGAAAACGTGTGTGTTTTCAAGACTCATGAGCTAATGTTTGGAGAAAAAGAGTTGAATTTCAATTGAATTTCCAATACAGCCATTGAGTTGGGTAAGGTATATGTGTCATTTTAGCGCCAATTTACCCTTCAGCATGTACCTGTGCTTTATAAATCTACATGTTATGTTATGTTTAAAGCAAATATTTGAGAGATAAATCATGTGGCTTTAGGGATACTTACTATATTGATGCCAGGGGCATTACGTTATGGCTGTTATATATTACCCATGCAGAGGCCTGACAAATTGATAAACCCTTTTTTAACTTTACTGCTGGTAACCTTGCTGATACATCGAGGTGATCACTTCTGGTAGTCTTGAATGGCATTGCCACCAATTTAATCTTGTCTGATGTGGTCGCTATTACAACACTAATAACAGTAGCTCAGGAAGATTTTCATTGAACATAAGTAGCTCTTATTACAGAAAAGGTTGGAGACCCCTCTGCAGCCACTGTGTTGTTTAACACCCATCACATGGAAGCAAGAGGAGTCTCCTTGAAGAGTCACCTATCGAAGGAAAAACCCAATTGGCATAAAAGACCTACAGACAGATCCAAGGTAGAGAATTGTAGAGGAACTTGGCTCACAAAACCACGACCAATGTATGGGAGCACCAGATTCAAATGGAGTAGAGCACCAGAAGCAGATGAGGAGATCCAATCGTAGGAACAGTTCTTCAAAGGAATAATCCATATTTAGGGATGAAGGAGCCACCAACAAGCATTTGAGACGCATAGTATTGACTGTTCCGGCTCTTTTTATATGGTATTCCTAGTTTGTTTTAGCCATGAGCTGTGCCCCCCGGGCATCACTTTCCACAAAACAGAAAATAAGTGAAAAGAAGCTGAAAGTTTCCTTCAGAAGGCAGAACTTGACTGACATTCAGGAAACTTGTCGACCATAATGGATTGGGAAACTAACTGGCAATGTCTTTACTAAGAAAGCCATTTCTGATAGAGACTTATAATCGCAGATTCCTCACCTTTGGAATATTCACCAGGCGTCAAAATGGGTCTGAAAACTTTTCAGCAGTACTTCAGCATGCCGTCAGGTGGCACCGTGCAGCTCCAATCTGAAAGAGACACGTTAGTGATAGATTCCTTACCTTAGAATATCCCCAGGCGTCAGGCTGGATCCGGAAAGTTTTGCGTAGCAGTACCCTTGCGCGTCAGTAGGCGGCGTCGTGCGGCTCCGCGTCCGTCGTCGGCGTCGTGATCGCCGGGATGACGTCGCGGGCAGTACTTAGGCGCCGCCCCTGCGCGCTGACGTCAGTTCTTCTTTTTCCGCGCCAGTAAGCGCAGATCCGGGAAGAGCAGTGCCCTGGTCAATTTTTGACCATACTTTTTGGTGATTTTTTCACTTTTTTCCACTTTAAGGTGTCGTAGGGATGCCCGGCTTCAAGCGATGCGGCGCCTGTGCGCGGATGATGTCCGTCACCGACCCGCATTGGGAGTGTCTCTTCTGCCTCGGCCGAGGCCACGACACCGAGTCTTGTCCCGAATGCCAGGCCCTCAACCCGAAAGCTTTGCGAGAGCGGTCTCGAAAGCTCCTCGAGGCCCGGCATTCGGCTCCGCGGAAGCCCCGGTCGCGTGAGAGGTCCAGGGGTCGCTCGCGGAGTGCACACCGGTCGTCGGCGTCGAAGTCTTCTTCGTCCGGTAAGTCTAGGCACAAGAAGTCCAAGAAGCATCGTCGCTCTCGGACTTCGCCTCGCCGGTCTCGCGACTCGGCTGAGGCCCCTCCCGGCACCGTCCCCGCCCCCGCGGCCCCGGACTTGCCTGTGGAGTCGCCCCGTCATACCCGCCCTTCCCGGGTTCGGGGGCGGATCCGGCCAAGGTACAGGAGTTCCTGTCGGCCATGGCCCGCCTCTTCGGGCCTTCAGGCCCCTCCGGTGCGCCTTCGGGCCCCGCGGGCCCTGATGGGGTTGCTCCGGCGTCGCCGGCGGCTCCGGCCCCGGCGTCGCCCGAGCCTCCAGCCTCGATCCCGGCTCCGGCTTCGGCCCCGGCCTCGATCCCGGCTCCACAACCCCCATCGACGCCGGTCGACCTCACGACACCTCCGCCGGCGCCGATGTCTCCGGTGCCGTTCTCGACGCCGCCCTGGGCTCCGGGCGGCGTCGTCCCCCAGTTCCTTCCGGCTCCGGACATGGACCCGGAGCGACGTCGCTCGACGCCAGCTCCGGCGCCGATGGGACCTTGGGTCCCAAATGTCCCTCCTCCTTATTTTGAACCAGAGGAGGACCAGGAGGACTGGGAGGGGTCTGATGACCCTCTGACACGCAACTGTCAGTATGATGAGGACTGGACAGAGAGTCTAGGGAGGCCAGTGGTCTGGATACTTCTCCTGACACTGGCATGCTGTCTCCTCCCGTGGCTACGGAGGAGGGGGCCAATTTTGGTACGGTGTTGCGTAGGGCTGCTGGGGCCTTACGTCTCCAGCTCCCTACTTTGACGGTCAAGCCTAACATCTTGACAGAGGTGCTTCAGCCGGCAGCCTCCTCTGCGGAGACTGTGCTGCCGTTTAACGACGCCCTCACTGACGTTCTTTGGGCGCCTGGTCCAAGCCCAACACAGGGGCTCCTGTGGATCGGAACGTGTCACGACGCCATCGCCCCGCTCCGGGCGACCCCCTGTTTCTTTCTGTCCACCCCACTCCTGAGAGCTTGGTTGTCCAAGCCTCCGCTTCCCAAACCGCCTTCCCTACCGCTCCTCCGGATAGGGAATCCAAACGCCTGGATCAGTTTGGGAAGAAAGGTTTTTCTTCCTCCAGTGCTGGCTTGCGGTCCGTTAACACCGCTTGTCTTTTGGGCCGATATACCCACTCCCTGTGGGATTCGGTGGCGGATGTTTTGCCCCAGTGCCCTGAGGAGGTCCAGGCACTGCTTTCCCGCGCCATTGCGGAAGGAAGGGATGCGGCCAAATACACTATACGTTGTGGCCTTGACACCGCCGACTCGCTGGGCAGGTCGATTGCAACGACGGTGGCGCTCCGGCGCCACGCCTGGCTGAGAACCACTGGTTTTCAGGGGATGTCCAGAATACTCTCATGGACATGCCCTTTGATGGAGTCGGTCTTTTTGGGTCCAAAGCAGACCATGCGTTGGAGCGCTTTAAGGACTCACGGGCTACTGCAAAGTCCCTGGGCCTTTCTGCTACACGCCCTCCGCTGCCTTCTGCTTTTCGCCCCTATCGTGGCCACGGTAGGGGCGCCCCTTCACGTCAGCAGCCCAGCCACCGGCCCGCGCAGCAGGCGTCTTCGCGTGGCCGAGGACGTGGATTCCGCCGTGGCGGATCGGGCAACCAGCGTGCGGGTCAGACCACCACCTCCAACCCGTCCGCGGCCTCCAAGCCCTCCTAGTCCCTCCTTTCAGGTGCACGGCACGCCAGTAGAGGGCAGGGTCCGCCATCACCTTCCCCACTGGCGCACCATCACCTCGGACAGGTGGGTCTTGGACATTGTCCGAAGGGGCTACTCCCTCCCCTTCGAGTCCACCCCCCAGCCATGCCACCTCAATTCCACCGCATGTCAGGGGATCACTTGGTGCTTCTACGGAAGGAAGTCACGGCCCTCTTGACCAAGAGGGCCATCGAGCATGTTCCGACCCCAGAAGTAGGGCGTGGTTGCTACTCCCACTACTTTCTGGTGCCCAAAAAGGACAAGGAGGACATGCGTCCTATCTTGGACCTCCGGAACGTCAATCGCTTCCTCCGGAAGGAGAAGTTCAAGATGCTCACCCTAGCTCAGGTCTTGACTGCCCTCGACCCTGGAGACTGGTTGGTAGCGTTGGACTTGCAGGACGCGTATTTCCACATCCCCGTCCTGCCGGCCCACCGGCGTTACCTTCGGTTCACGGTAGGCCCCGAGCATTTTCAGTTCACCGTGCTCCCCTTTGGCCTTACCAGTGCCCCTCGGGTGTTCACGAAAGTGATGGCGGTGGTCGCAGCTCATCTGCGCCGGGCAGGGGTTTCAGTCTTCCCTACCTCGACGACTGGCTGCTGAAGGCGGGCTCGTCCCAGGCAGTCGTCTCCCACCTCCAGACTACGGCCGAACTCCTGCACTCGCTGGGGTTCTCCATCAATGTGCCGAAGTCGCATCTAATTCCTTCTCCACAGCTCCTTTTCATCGGAGCAGTTCTGGACACGACGCAGTTTCGGGCCTATCCTCCCGAACGGCGAGTCCGGGATATTCAGGCTATGATTCCGATCTTTCGGCCTTTATCCTGGGTTTCGGTACGGATGACCCTGAGGCTGCTGGGCCTCATGGCCTCCCTGCATCCTGCTGGTCAATCATGCCAGATGGCATATGCGGGCTCTGCAGTGGGACCTGAAGTTCCAGTGGGCGCAGCACCAGGGCCACCTGTCCGATCACGTCCAGGTCTCGGAGGGGACTGCAAAACAGTTGCAGTGGTGGCTCTCGAACCGGCAATGGGTCATGGGCAGATCCCTCTCCCTTCCCCAGCCAGAGCATACAGTTGTGACGGACGCGTCCCTTCTGGGATGGGGCGGTCACATGGGAGAGAGCGGAGATCAGAGGCCTCTGGTCTCCGGCGGAGTCCCGGCTCCATATCAACATTCTGGAGCTCCGGGCGATCCGACTTGCACTCAAGGCATTCCTTCCCTCTGTCAAAGGGAAGGTAGTGCAGGTGTTCACAGACAACACCACCGCCATGTGGTACTGCAACAAACAAGGCGGGGTGGGGTCGTGGACCCTTTGTCAGGAGGCTCTGCGCCTCTGGACATGGCTGGAACATCAGGGCATGTTCCTGGTGGTTCAACACCTGGCAGGTTCTCTGAACGCCAGGGCGGACGAACTCAGCCGCAGGTGCATGATGGATCACGAATGGCGTCTTCACTCGGACGTGGCGCAAGGACTCTTTCTACAGTGGGGAGAACCTTGGTTAGATCTATTCGCCACCGAAGAGAACGCGCAATGTCATCAGTTCTGCGCGTTGGAATTTCCAAGGCGGCACTCGCTCGGCGACGCTTTTCGTCACGAGTGGAGTTGCGGTCTATTGTACGCCTTTCCGCCTATACCACTTCTACCCAGAGTGTTGAAGAAGATTCGGCACGACCGGGCCCAAGTCATTCTTGTGGCTCCGGACTGGGCTCGAAGAGTTTGGTATCCCGAGCTACTCAATATGAGCATAGATCCCCCGATCCGTCTGCCTCTTCGGGAGGATCTTCTGTCGCAGCAGCAGGGGACGGTCCTCCACCCGAACCTGTCCAGTCTACACCTGCTTGCGTGGAGATTGAGCGGCGGCAGTTGATTCCTTTCGACTTGCCTCCCGAAGTTTGTGATGTGATTCTGGCAGCCAGGCGTCCCTCCACTAAGGTGGTATACGCCTGCAGGTGGAACAAATTTGTGGCATGGTGCACAGCAAAGGCTGTGAATCCCTTTCTGCCCCTCTTTCTGAGGTCCTTCTGTTCCTTCTCTCTTTGGCCCAACAGGGTTCTGCCCTGGGTACCATCAAGGGTTATCTTTGTGCTATCTCGGCCTTCCTCAGGCTCCTGATCAGCCCTCCCTTTTCAAGTCCCCTGTTGTTAACAGGTTCTTAAAAGGCATTACTCACCTCTTCCCTCCTGTTCCGTTTGTGATGCCTCAGTGGGACTTGAACTTGGTTCTTACCTTTTTAATGTGCGCTCCCTTTGAGCCTCTACATAACTGTCCTCTTCGTCTTCTGACTCTGAAGACAGCCTTTCTGGTGGCCATCACCTCCGCTCGGCGGGTGAGTGAGCTCCAGGCTCTATCTTGCAAACCTCCCTTTCTGTCTGTTCATCCAGACAAGGTTGTTCTTCGGACGCGTCCGTCCTTCTTGCCAAAGGTGGTTACTGCTTTCCACATTGGGCAGACCATCACTTTGCCCACCTTCTTTCCGCCTCCGCATCCTTCCAGAGAGGAGGAGAGGCTCCACCGTCTGGACCCAAAACGTGCGCTCTCTTTCTATATTGACCGCACAAAACACTTCCGGGTGGATGACCAGCTCTTTGTTGGCTACGTGGGCGCCAAAAGGTCGGGCGGTGCACAAGAGGACCATCTCCCGCTGGGTTACCTTGTGCATCAAGACCTGCTATTCTTTGGCTAAAAAGGAACCTCCTGTTGGGCTGCGTGCCCATTCCACCAGGGCAACGGCTGCTACCACGGCCTTGGGCCGCGGTGTTCCGCTGCCGGTTATCTGTCAGGCGGCTACGTGGGCCTCGCTGCACACGTTTACTAAGCATTACTGCCTTGACAGTCAGGTCCGGAGGGACGGCTTCTTTGGCCGTTCTGTCCTCCAGGACTTCCTTGTCTGATCTTTGTTCGCAGACCCACCACCGGGGTTGGTATTGCTGGGGTATCTATTCTAAGGTAAGGAATCTATCACTAACGTGTCTCTTTCAGATGCACAAGTTACTAACTTGTGTAACGATATATCTGTAAGAGACAGTAGTTAGTGATAGATTCCTTACCGCCCACCCATCCTCCCCGTTCTGCGAACTGATTTCTAGGGTTAAGGACATCCCTTTCAGGGCCCTAGTATTTTTCAGACACCTGTGTCAGCTTCTTGCATGGCTCTGCGTTCCTGGCGCGGAAAGTCGTGTACAGAACTGACGTCAGCGCGCAGGGGCGGCGCCTAAGTACTGCCCGCGACGTCATCCCGGCGATCACGACGCCGACGACGGACGCGGAGCCGCACGACGCCGCCTACCGACGCGCAAGGGTACTGCTACGCAAAACTTTCCGGATCCAGCCTGACGCCTGGGGATATTCTAAGGTAAGGAATCTATCACTAACTACTGTCTCTTACAGATATATCGTTACACAAGTTAGTAACTTGTGCCACTGACACCGTTTGTCTCTGGAAATTACATGCACTGCCCATATAGGCACCACACCAGCATGCTGATGTCAGTTTCTTTCTTTCCGAACCACCAGACACGGATTTGGAGCTCCCTTCATGTCTCTCGGAGACATTTACTTCGAAATTTCTTCTGTGTATTTGGGAGGTCACCCCCCAAAACGACAGGTTTCAAGCCCTGTGGAGACTGTCAAGAACAGATGTCTGTGACAGATCCCCACCAGGTATGCTTGTGGTGTCTGGGGTCAGGTCACAACTCCAAGGCCTGCAGCAACTGTGCGTCGAACCCGAATGCCATCAGGGACCGGGAGGTGAAGCTTTACATCGCCTAGTACAAAAACACTTTTCATTGCAGCAGCTCAAAGTCACAGTCCACGACCAAAGTTCAATTCCATTCCCGTAGTCTACAGAGCCGCTTGAGAGGCCAGTCTTTGTCGTGGTCCAAATCCTCAGGTCCCACTCCCCCTTGGCTTTTAATATTTCTGGCTTTGGATTTATAGTTAGTGTTGATGTATTGTTGTACTGTATAGCTTTTTCTAATGAGACTTGCATTCATGTAGTCTTAAGTTTCTTTCATGAATGTGGCCTTTTTGGTTGCATATACTTCTTTCTACCAGGCGTTTAATGAATTGCAGGTTCTGTTTACTTTTTCACCCTTTATTGTTTTTGAGCAGGATATGGTAGTGTTGCTAGTCAAGCTTTAATTCGGTATGCCTCAGTCGGTGTGCAGGGTGGGGCTGAGGGACAGTCCCTGGGGGACTCCGCAGATCAGTTTCTTGGTCTTTGATGTGAATGGTGACATTGTTACTCCTTGGGATCTTCCTGTGAGGAAGGAGAAGATGCAGTGGACTGCGGGACCTTGGATGCCTGTGTGGTGGCATATTCTGATCAGAGTGTTGTGGGAGACAGTGTTGAAGAGCGCAAACAGGTCGAGTAGGATGAGGGCTTCTGTTTCTGCTTGGTCCAGGATGGTCCTGATGTTGTTGGTGGCTGTGATGAGTGCTGTGTTGGTGCTGTGGTTCTTTCTGAAGCCTGATTTGGTGTTATCCAGTGGGTGGTGAAGGTAGAGGTGGGTAGAGAGTTGCTTGTTTGCGGCCTTCTCCATCACTTTAACTAGGTACCGAAGCAGGGTTATCGGATGGAAGTTGCACAGTTGGTTAGGGTCAGCTGATGGTTTTCTGAGGTGGGAGTCAACATCCGTGTGTTTTCAGTCATCCGGGAATGTGGCAGTTGCTATGGAGGTGTTGATGATATGGGTGAGGGTGTTGCTGATTGGTGACGTTCCCAGGTTGTAAATGTGGTTGGGGCATGGATCTGTGGGGGCCCCTGTGTGGATGGTCTGCATGATTGTTGCTGGGACGTCGCTGGTGAGGGGTGTCTATTCGGTCAGTTGGTTGTCTTGGTTGGAGATGGGTTGATTGGCTATGAGGGCGCCAGGGTCAGGTTGGTGTGTGAAGTTGCTGAAGATGGTAGTGATTTTGCTGTGGAAGAAATTTGATAGGTCGTCTCAAATTTCTTGGAACAGGTAATGTTGATGGATGCAGGGGGTGTGGTGAAGTAATCAAAAAGATGTCCTTGCCACTGGTGGATCTGCCTTCGATGCATTCAGCTAGTGCTTATTTCTTGGTGTCTCGTAGCTGATGGTGGTAGCGTCTGAGAGCTGTCTTGTAGGTGGATCTGTCAGAGGTTTTGTGACTGGTTCTCCATTTCCTTTCTAGCTCTTTACAGTGTTGTTTTGTTTCTTGGAGGTCCTCTGTGTACCAGCTGGCTGCTTCTTGGATCTTATGTGCTTATTATGTGTGATGGGTGAGAGGGAGTCTGCACAGTTCTTGATCCAGTTGTTGAGGTTTGTGATGTCCTTGTTGAGGTCGTCTCTGAGGTTGGGTTGCTGTGTCCTTAAGGCGCTCAGCCAGTCCGTTTTGGAGATTTTGCCCCAGCTGCAGGTGGGTAGGCTGGTGCTGGTGGGTGCATTGATTTGCGGTGCATAGATATGGAAGTGGATGATGCAGCGGTCGGTCCATGTGAGCAGCGTGGTGGTCAATGGCGGCTGCCACATACAAAAGGTGGTGGGGGAGGGCGGGGTGGTGTAGTTTAATAATAAAAAATATTTAAAAAAGGAAAACTTACCTTAAGTTGCAGGCCGTGTCCCGCGTCCCATGTCATGCCTGGTCTTTCCTCTTCCTTGTGCCAGCAGGCACTGGGGCTGCATCAGACTCCCTGTCCAATCCCTCCCTGCTCTCATGCTATAAGAGCAGCGCGGGTATTAGTCTGAGCGAGCTGAAAAGACGCTCGCTCAGGCACAGAGAGTCTGCTGTTTCTCTAACCCGGCTGTTCAATACAGCAGAGTTAAAGAAACCTAAGTGTGCATGTGTGTTTGGCCGGCCTGAGACGGCCGGCTAAACACACATGCTCACTTAGAGAGTGCACTCCACTCCTACTCCCCCCTCCCATGGCCCAGCCCCGCCACTCCCTACACATGCTGGCTGAGCAAGCTGCTGAAAAATAAAACAATAATGAAATATCGTTTTATTTTTTAGCTGCTGGCTCTGAGCCAGTGGGGCGACGCTCCTCCGCCATTGGTGGTGGTGTTGTATTTGATGCTGTCGTTGGTGGTGAAGTTGGTATCTAAAGTGTGTCTTCCAGTATGTGTGGGTCCTGGGACAAGCTGGGTGAGGCCGATGTTGCCCAGGTTTTCTGCTGTGGAGCAGTGGCTGGTTCTATCCTCAAGGTGGAAGTAGAGGTCGCAGAGTAGGATGTAGGCTCTGGAGTGGATGGTGAGTGGGGCGACTAAGTCAGTGATGAGGCTGGTGAAGGTGGCTCACGGTCCGGGTGGTTGGTAGGCGAGGGTCCCGTTCAGGGTGTGGCTGTAAAAAAGTTTGCAGTTTGAAGTGCAGGTGTTACATGAATGTGGTGGCATTCTCTGCCAATTTTGAGCATTAGATTTTTTAAAGATGATTGCGTGTCCTCCTCCCATCATACAGTCTTGTAACCTGTTGGGATTGCCCTGGTGATGTTGGGTGCCGATGTGAAGTTGAGCCAGGTTTCTGTGATGAAGAGGAGGTCCGGTGCGTCACTGCTCAGTAGGTCCCAGATTTCTATAGCATGTTTAGTGATGGTGTTTTAAGTCTATAGCGTGCCGAGTGATGGTGTGTTGAGTAGCATGTTGATTAGCATGCATGAGAGTGAGTGTTGTCGTGTGAGTGGCATTTGGTGGATGGTAGGGGTGTTGGTGGCATTACTGGCTTTTTCATGGGGTGTATGGTTGGCTGCAGGAGAACCGGCAGTGGTTGCCGGTAAAAGCTCCTACCGTGTGGTGTGGCGTGGTTGGACAGCAGTGGGGGGAGCAGCATCCTGGGTCGAGCGACCGAAGGAGGGCTGCAGGTTATCGCTGGGAGGTGGTCTGGCTAGGGTTCCTGGAGCTGGGCGCAGTCAAGGTGCGGACGGGTAAAGACTGGCTTGCCAGCAGTACACCCGCTGCGCGTAGTTGCGCAGCAGCCGCCATGAAGTAGGTCCTGGGAGAAGCACGGGCGGTGTGCATGGCTTCTAGGAGCGGAAAGAAGAGGCGGGAAGGTAACTTAGGAGGAGCAGGTAAGCAGCGGAGGAGGCAGTAAAAATGCATGTGAGGGGTGGGGGGTTGTGGGAGCGTGACAGAGAGGGGGCCTGAACAGGGGATTAAGGCAGAGAAGAAACAAATATACAGGAGAGAAAGGCACAAAAAGTGCACGAAAGAGAAAAAGGCACTAAGGAGAGAAAGGCACAAAAAAGAAAAAAAGTAGGCACAAAAGTGGAAAGAGAGCAGAAAACATGCACAAAGAGTATCTGAAAGAGACACGTTAGTGACAGATTCCTTACCTTAGAATATCCCCAGGCGTCAGGCTGGATCCGGAAAGTTTTTTGCGTAGCAGTACCCTTGCGCGTCGGTAGGCGGCGTCGTGCGGCTCCGTGTCCGTCGTCGGCGTTGTGATCGCCGGGATGACGTCGCGGGCAGTACTTAGGCGCCGCCCCTGCGCGCTGACGTCAGTTCTTCTTTTTCCGCGCCAGTAAGCGCAGATCCGGGAAGAGCAGTGCCCTAGTCACTTTTTGACTATCTTTTTGTTGAATTTTTCACTGTTTCTTCAACGAGTCTTCACGACTCCTAAGGTGTCGTAGGGATGCCCGGCTTTAAGCCCTGCGAGGAATGTGGTCGCATGATGTCGATCACGGACCCGCACCTCGAGTGTCTCTTTTGTCTCGGCCGAGACCACGACACGAAGTCGTGTCCTGACTGCCGGAAACTTCATCCTAAGGCTTTGCGAGAGCGGTCTCGAAAGCTCCTCGAAGTCCGGCATTCGGCTCCGCGCCGCACCAAGCCCCGGTCCCGGGAGAGGTCGAGGGGCCGGACGCGGAGTCCCCGCCGTTCGTCGGAATCAAAGTCTTCGCGCTCCTCCGGTAAGTCGAAGCACAAGAAGTCTAAGCGGCGTCATCGCTCTAAGACTTCGCCTCGCCGGTCTCGCGACTCGGCTGAGGTCCCTGTCGGCACCGTCCCCGCCCCCGCGGTCCCGGACGTGACTGTCGAGGTTACCCCGCAGTACCCGCCCTACCCGGGCTCGGGGGCGACTCCGGCCGATATACAGGAATTCCTGTCGGCCATGGCCCGCCTCTTCGGGCCTCAAGGTCCCTCCGGTGCGCCTTCGGGCCCCGCGGGCCCTGATGGGGTTGCTCCGGCGTCGCCGTCGACTCCGGTCCCGGCGTCGCCTGTCCCACCAGCCTTCGTCCCGGCCTCGGCTCCGGCCCCGGCCTCGACCCCGGCTCCGGTGGTGCCGCAACCCCCATCGACGCCGGTTGACCTAACCACGCCTCCGCCGACGCCCGATGTCCCCGGTGCCGTTTCCGACGCCGTCCGGGGCTCCGGGCGGCGTCGTTCCCCGGTTCTCTCCGGGTCCGGACATGGAGCCGGACCGGCGCCGCCCGACGCCGTTTCCGGCGCCCGATGAGACCTTGGGTCCCTGATGTCCCTCCTCCTCCATATTTTCACCCTGAGGAGGACCAGGAGAGCTGGGAGGGGTCTGAGGACCCTCTCACACGACAGTGCGAGTTTGACCCGGACTGGGTTGAGGAACTTGGGGATGCCAGTGGTCTGGATACCTCCCCTGACTCTGGCATGCTGTCTCCTCCCGTGGCAACGGAGGAGGGGCTAATTTTGCAACGGTGTTGCGTAGAGCTGCTGGAGCCTTGAATCTCCAGTTGCCTACAGTGGCCGTCAGGTCTAACATCCTGACTGAAGTGCTTCAGCCGGCGGCCTCCTCTTTGGAGACTGTGCTGCCGTTCAACGAGGCACTGACTGACGTTCTTTTGGGTGCCTGGTCCAAACCCACCACAGGGGCTCCTGTGGATAGGAACGTGGCCCGACGCCATCGCCCTGCTCCGGGCGACCCCCTGTTTCTCTCCCAACACCCCACCCCTGAGAGCTTGGTTGTCCAAGCCTCTGCCTCCCAAACCGCCTTCCCTACCGCCCCTCCGGATAGGGAATCCAAGCGCCTGGATCACTTTGGGAAGAAGGCTTTCTCTTCCTCCAGTGCTGGCTTGCGGTCTGTTAATACCGCTTGCCTCTTGGGCCGATACACCCACTCCCTGTGGGATTCGGTGGCAACTGTTTTGCCGCAGTGTTCTGAGGAGGTCCAGACACTGCTTACCCGCGCCATTGCGGAAGGGCGTGATGCGGCTAAATATACCATCCGCTGTGGCCTTGATACCGCCGACTCGCTGGGCAGATCTCTTGCAACGACGGTGGCGCTGCGTCGCCACGCCTGGCTGAGAACCACTGGTTTTTCAGGGGATGTCCAGAATACACTCATGGACATGCCCTTTGATGGCATCGGTCTTTTTGGTTCAAAGGCAGACCATGCGCTGGAGCGTTTCAAGGACTCACGGGCTACTGCTAAGTCCCTGGGCCTTGCTGTTGTGCGCCCTCCGCTCACGTCTGCTTTTCGCCCCTTTCGTGGCCACGGAAGGGGCGCCCAGTCACGTCCACAGCCCGGCCAACGGCCCGCGCAGCAAGCGCCTTCGCGTGGCCGAGGACGTGGATACCGCCGTGGCGGTTCGGGCAACCAGCGTGCGGGTCAGGCCACCACCTCCAACCCGTCCGCGGCCTCCAAGCCCTCCTAGTCCCTCCTTTCAGGTGCACAGTACGCCAGTCGGGGCAGGGTCCGCCATCACCTTCACCACTGGCGTCCCATCACCTCGGACAGGTGGGTCTTGGACATTGTCCGAAGGGGCTACTCCCTCCCCTTCGAGACCACCCCCCAGCCATGCCACCTCAATTCCACCGCATGTTAGGGGATCACTTGGTGCTTCTACAGAAGGAAGTCACGGCCCTCTTGGCCAAGAGGGCCATCGAGCATGTTCCGACCCCAGAAGTAGGGCGTGGTTGCTACTCCCACTACTTTCTGGTGCCCAAAAGGACAAGGAGGACATGCGTCCTATCTTGGACCTCCGGAACGTCAATCGCTTCCTCCGGAAGGAGAAGTTCAAGATGCTCACCCTAGCTCAGGTCTTGACTGCCCTCGACCCCGGAGACTGGTTGGTAGCGTTGGACTTGCAGGACGCCTATTTCCACATCCCCGTCCTGCCGGCCCACCGGCGTTACCTTTGGTTCACGGTAGGCCTCGAGCATTTTCAGTTCACCGTGCTCCCCTTTGGCCTTACCAGTGCCCCCTCGGGTGTTCACGAAAGTGATGGCGGTGGTCGCAGCTCATCTGCGCCGGGCAGGGGTTTCAGTCTTCCCCTACCTCAACGACTGGCTGCTGAAGGCGGGCTCGTCCCAGGCAGTCGTCTCCCACCTCCAGACTACGGCCGAACTCCTGCACTCGCTGGGGTTCTCCATCAATGTGCCAAAGTCGCATCTGATTCCTTCTCCACAGCTCCTTTTCATCGGAGCAGTTCTGGACACGACGCAGTTTCGGGCCTATCCTCCCGAACGGCGAGTCCGGGATATTCAGGCTATGATTCCGATCTTTCAGCCTTTATCCTGGGTTTCGGTACGGATGACCCTGAGGCTGCTGGGCCTCATGGCCTCCCTGCATCCTGCTGGTCAATCATGCCAGATGGCATATGCGGGCTCTGCAGTGGGACCTGAAGTTCCAGTGGGCGCAGCACCAGGGCAACCTGTCCGATCACGTCCAGATCTCGGAGGGGACTGCAAGACAGTTGCAGTGGTGGCTCTCGAACCGGCAATGGGTCATGGGCAGATCCCTCTCCCTTCCCCAGCCAGAGCACACAGTTGTGACGGACGCGTCCCTTCTGGGATGGGGCGGTCACATGGGAGAGGCGGAGATCAGAGGCCTCTGGTCTCCGGGCGGAGTCCCGGCTCCATATCAACCTTCTGGAGCTCCGGGCGATCTGACTTGCACTCAAGGCATTCCTTCCCTCTGTCAAAGGGAAGGTAGTGCAGGTGTTCACCGACAACACCACCGCCATGTGGTACTGCAACAAACAGGGCGGGGTGGGGTCGTGGACCCTTTGTCAGGAGGCTCTGCGCCTCTGGACATGGCTGGAACATCAGGGCATGTTCCTGATGGTTCCAACACCTGGCAGGTTCCCTGAACGCCAGGGCGGACGAACTCAGCCGCAGGTGCATGATGGATCACGAATGGCGTCTTCACTCGGAAGTGGCGCAAGGACTCTTTCTACAGTGGGGAGAGCCTTGGTTAGATCTACTCGCCACCGAAGAGAACGCGCAATGTCATCAGTTTTGCGCGTTGGAATTTCCAAGGCGGCACTCGCTCGGCGGCGCTTTTCGTCACGAGTGGAGTTGCGGTCTATTGTACGCCTTTCCGCCTATACCACTTCTACCCAGAGTGTTGAAGAAGATTCGGCACGACCGGGCCCAAGTCATTCTTGTGGCTCCGGACTGGGCTCGAAGAGTTTGGTATCCCGAGCTACTCAGTATGAGCGTAGATCCCCGATCCGTCTGCCTCTTCGGGAGGATCTTCTGTCGCAGCAGCAGGGGACGGTCCTCCACCCGAACCTGTCCAGTCTACACCTGCTTGCGTGGAGATTGAGCGGCGGCAGTTGATTCCTTTCGACTTGCCTCCCGAAGTTTGTGATGTGATTCTGGCAGCCAGGCGTCCCTCCACTAAGGTGGTATACGCCTGCAGGTGGAACAAATTTGTGGCATGGTGCACAGCAAAGGCTGTGAACCCCCTTTCTGCCCCTCTTTCTGAGGTCCTTCTGTTCCTTCTTTCTCTGGCCCAACAGGGTTCTGCCCTGGGTACCATCAAGGGTTATCTCTGTGCTATCTCGGCCTTCCTCAGGCTCCCTGATCAGCCCTCCCTTTTCAAGTCCCCTGTTGTTAACAGGTTCTTAAAAGGCATTACACACCTCTTTCCTCCTGTTCCATTTGTGATGCCTCAGTGGGACTTGAACTTGGTTCTTACCTTTTAATGTGCGCTCCCTTTGAGCCTCTGCATAACTGTCCTCTTCGTCTTCTGACTCTAAAGACAGCCTTTCTGGTGGCCATCACCTCCGCTCGGCGGGTGAGTGAGCTCCAGGCTTTATCTTGCAAACCTCCCTTTCTGTCTGTTCATCCAGACAAGGTTGTTCTTCGGACGCGTCCGTCCTTCTTGCCAAAGGTGGTTACTGCCTTTCACATTGGGCAGACCATCACTTTGCCTACCTTCTTTCCGCCTCCGCATCCTTCCAGAGAGGAAGAGAGGCTCCACCGTCTGGACCCAAAACGTGCGCTCTCCTTCTATATCGACCGCACAAAACACTTCCGGGTGGATGACCAGCTCTTTGTTGGCTACGTGGGCGCCAAAAAAGGTCGGGCGGTGCACAAACGAACCATCTCCCGCTGGGTTACCTTGTGCATCAAGACCTGCTATTCTTTGGCTAAGAAGGAGCCTCCTGTTGGGCTGCGTGCCCATTCCACCAGGGCAACGGCTATCACCACGGCCTTGGGCCGCGGTGTTCGCTGCCCGTTATTTGTCAGGCAGCTACGTGGGCCTCGCTGCACACGTTTACAAAGCATTACTGCCTTGACAGTCAGGTCCGGAGGGACGGCTTCTTTGGCCGTTCTGTCCTCCAGGACTTCCTTGTCTGATCTTTGTTCGCAGACCCGCCACCGGGGTTGGTATTGCTGGGGTATCTATTCTAAGGTAAGGAATCTGTCACTAACGTGTCTCTTTCAGATGCACAAGTTACTAACTTGTGTAACGATATATCTGTAAGAGATAGTAGTTAGTGACAGATTCCTACCGCCCACCCATCCTCCCCGTTCTGCGAACTGATTTCTAGGGTTAAGGACATCCCTTTCAGGGCCCTAGTATTTTTCAGACACCTATGTCAGCTTCTTGCATGGCTCTGCGTTCCTGGCGCGGAAAGTCGTGTACAGAACTGGCGTCAGCGCGCAGGGGCGGCGCCTAAGTACTGCCCGCGACGTCATCCCGGCGATCACGACGCCGACGACGGACGCGGAGCCGCACGACGCCGCCTACCGACGCGCAAGGGTACTGCTACGCAAAAAACTTTCCGGATCCAGCCTGACGCCTGGGGATATTCTAAGGTAAGGAATCTGTCACTAACTACTGTCTCTTACAGATATATCGTTACACAAGTTAGTAACTTGTGCGTTTTGACAGAAAAAGAGCAGATGAGAGAGGAGAGAAGCAGCTTGGGTGTGAAGGAAGGAGGAGGAGAAAGAGCAGAGGGAGCGAGGTGGGAACCTCGAGGCAAGGAGCTGGGTCCAACTGGGCCTAGACCTGGTTGGAGGATCAGTCACAGATAAGTGGGGGTGGGCCTTAAATATCCACATTTATGTACACTGAATAATCAGTAGTGATCCAGAAAATACATCCTAAATCAGGCCTTCATTGACTTTTGTGGGCCCCATCCCTAAGAATGATGTCAAGTCTGCATGATAGATTGATAGAAACCTAATGAGGTAAGAGGCTAGCCCACATACCCATTCTGCGTAGGAGGTTAGGGGATAGAAGTATACTAAGTGAGAAGTGTTCAGTCATTTTACAGTGCAAATTTGAGCTCAGTCCAGCTGTTCATCTTCACCACCTCATTGCAGTTTATATTGTTGTCCTGCTTTTCTCCAATGCTTCAATACATAAGGAAGACTACTCATCATCTTTGTACAAGTTAAAATCTTCTGTTTGATTGAGACTTCTTGTCCACATCATTATGTAATGGTTTGTCTTGTTCCTCTAGGTCCTAGAGTTGTCAGAAGATGTGCGGCAGAAGATCCCTGAAGAGATTGACTATGAGACAACAAGTACAGTTTTAGCAGACGACCCTTCCCCACTTAATGTGGTCCTCCTTCAGGAAATTCAGCGCTACAATTCTTTGATTGAAACTATGAGGTTGGTCCTTAATTATTGGTTAACTTTCTATGTTAAACCTCCTACAGGAATTTATTAGCCCTTTTACTTCAAGAGCTGAAGTACTGGGAAATGCAATTGACATTTGTGCAATGGTGCCAACCCATGTTTCACTACTTTGTAAAACTTTTAATCAAGATTGAAGGTTAGAGGTTCAGCGGGTCCATTGTAAGTTTAGCCTTCAGTTCTGCAGATGAAAATTGTGCTTGTTGCACAGTGGGATTAAATCTTGGATGAGAGATTTTCTGGTTCACTTTCTGGATTCTGCCCCCATACTTGTGAAATTTAGGAATGTGGTTCAGAATGGTAACCATTGGTGGCTATGAGATGGCTCTGTCCAGATGTATGTTACTAGTTTGTCTTAGGACTGTACTGTCATTTTCCAAAAGGGTTGTATGAATCTTCAAGTCCTCACCTATTGGTTAGGTGGTCTCGTCTTATATTTGTCCACTCTTGACATCTCATTGGTGACTGTGTTTTACCAGACACAAGACACACCACATCCATGGGCCCTTTTCTTCTATGTAAAGTGAACATTTTGGAAAAAGACTGTTCCTTTTGGGTTATTCATTTCTGTTGATGAAAGTTTCCAGCTGTTATTGCAGCCAGCGCCCTCATTGAATTTTCTTTATTACTTTCATGTCCTAGCTCTTTTCCATTCTCAACTTTGTGGTTGGTTACCCTGTTATCCAGTGACAGGAACAGACACTAATTCTGAAGCTGTTAATTCAGAGTTTTGCATGCAAGTATAACACGCACATGTCGGCATAATAAGTGGAAGGCTTACTCATCTTCCCTGGATGTATGCGTCTTTTCACCACTTTCCCTTTTCTTCACCAAATGGTGTTGATTGGACCTTGATTCGTGCACCCTCGGCAATTTCTTAACACTAGACTTTCCCCCTTACCCTTTGGGACATTTGTTCTTTTCACAGCTTTTATTTTCTACAGCCTCTATATTCTTCAGACCAGGATGCTCATGCATCAGTGATCCGACGTCATATATATTGTATCATTGACCTTTTCCATAGCTCACCTCCATAACATCTGTGTATCTCATTTGGGGAATTGTCAACTACTGCACACCGTGCTCTGTTTGCTACCACAGGTTGAAGCCATCTCCAGCCGGAACGACTTAACTTGTATGCAGACTTTGGGTGCACCGTTCCCAGAGGAGATGTATTTCATCATTAGGAAAAAGACTCAGAAAGTAGATACAGGGCCAGAGCACTCTTTCTACTGTGGAGGTAGTGAGGCACCTTCCTTCACCTTCTCACTCTGAAGTCAGCCTTATTGTTCCTAAACAAGAAACCCTAGAAAGGCGAAAGTACCAGACAACCTCAGCTACATCTGTTTGTAACCCTGTGAAAGGTTGCAAAATGCTATCTGAGGACTAAACTTTCTTCTGCTCCAGGGACTGTGTTGCACCATTGAGAAAAGCTCAGCTCCTCACCTGCTCACAAGAGTCCAAAGCTGTCCAGCCAGTCTTTCCTTCTGGGTGTGGTGCTGGACGCCCACTACATCAAGAAGTCAAGCAAATCCCCCTCCCTGGAACAACTCTCCATTCATCAGAGACTATGTAGACATGTAGCCGTGTGTAAAGTCTTGCTTCTCCTGTGGACAGTTTCAGCCTAACCAGGCAGGTCCACCTCCTAACTCCTTCAGTCTTCCACGGTAGAGGGCGCCTCCTGCACTGTGCACGTATAGATGAGAGAATGAACAACGCCGAGTCAGCCAGCGTAGAGCCTAAGTGCATAAAACAAGCATTTGCAATGCAATCGGTCTCGCCTTTGGGACCTTGTAAGTATTTAGCCATGCAGCACATTATGCTGGGTGCTGTAATATCTACTGTTGTTTAACATGGAGGCTTCGACACTAATAGGCACATTACTATATTATACAATGTTTATGATAATATTTACAAAACAGTTGCAGCGGCTCTGTTAGAGCGGAAGTGACCTAGTTAAACACATCACCACTTCAGGCCCTTCATTTCAAGTTTATGCTAGCAGCCGACATTTGTATCAAGTTAGTTTCAAATGCCGTAGTGCTTGAGTGATTTCTCTATGCACACAATACTAAAACAATTAAACCAAATAGTGGGTCCTTTGTTTTTGGTTTTTAGCCAACAAACAGGATTCCAGCCAAGTCCAACATAACTGGATGACACAGACTTAATTTTTTACAAAACATGACTTTTCTGGGTTGTGTGCCAAATAATTATGAATATGTTGCTGCACATGATTCCGTTTCAAATCTTTTGATATGTAACAAATCTGAGCATACAAAGTTTAAACAACCATGGCACAATATAGGCCTGCTCGAAACGATCAAGACCGAAGCCACTGGGGCCAGTGACCAGGCTGCGCTGCAGGCAGTCCTGTACACAGAATGAAAGATGAAGCTGTGCAGCTGCGCATTCTTGGCGGAAAAGAAAACATTTCATCTTCCTCTTTGTTCGCTAAAAATAAGCAACCAGTGGTCTCCAGTGCACACATTTTTTGCTAAAACCAGTCTTTTGCGGGTAAAGGTTGAACAAAATATCACTTATTCTGTTGTACTGCATGACTCTGCTCTGTGGAAAGCTAGTTTTACTGCACTATATTGACCCTTTTCTGGGCAGGCGGAGTGGACTGTGCAGCACAAAAATGGCACTGTCTGTTTTATATAACTCTTGAACTGGACGACTGCAAACTAAATTGCATGACACGGACCCGACAAAAGATATTTTTGAGTTACAGGATTAGATCATGACGCAGGACATACATTTCAAATAGTGGGCTGTGAAAAGAGATAATAAAACATTCCTTTTTGTGAAAATATTTCCCAGTAATGTCGAAAAAACATTTGAACATTTTATTTTTCACCCACGTGTTTTGACTTGCGCATTGGTACATATTTACGTGGATCGAGGGAGGGAAGCTAGCTGTCTATTGATCCAACAAGTCTCTGTTTGCTGACTTTCCTGGAGATGTCTTTTTTATTCTGGCAAACGAACCTGCTTAGAGCTTTCGCTTCAAAGTAAATGAAACTGAGCGCGGCGCCGCTTCAAGGAATTTTTATTGAGGATTAAGGATATATGATGGGTCATAGCAGCCACTCCTTCCCAACCCAGTCCTGATACTTCTGAAGACCAGGTAAGGCAGGCTCACTAAACTTCACATGTGGTATGAGAAAGGCTTCAAAAGAGGCCGTGTGCACACCTTACCTGTACATCACACCCCTGAACAGGTGGGCAAGAGGTGAGCTCAGACTCAATGGTCACTCAATATAGCAGCACTATTAAGAGGTTTTGGTATTCTCCTTTTAAAAGTCAGTGCCAAAGTTCTAGCCATGATAAGTATAAAAATCATAGGGAGTGTAATGCAATTTCTCTTCCAGGGGATATTCATCAATAGTCATAAGCACTGAATAATCCCCGCCCACGTGCGGGATCCCGGAGCATATATAAAAAAACATATATTTATGTGTATGTTTAGAAAAACAAGTACAGAGTACTTCCAAAACATACATATATACATGTATACATACATAAATATGCAGCCTAATGTACTTCCAATAGGCTAATATGCCAAAATTACATGGATTTTTTAGAAAAAGAAAATAATCTCTAATATAACACTGCAACAGAGTACACATACTGTAATAGTGTTCCAACACAGCCCTTTATTTTCAGAAAAAAGGCAAGTAATAGCAGGCAATTAGCTCATAGGCTGCATAACAGAAAAAACGTCACAGTAATAAAAACACTGGCACCCTGCCTTTAAGGATTCCAAGAACCTGGACACCGTGCCTTTAAGACCTCCAGGAGCCCCCTGCTTCCATCATGCACCACAGGTGACAGTTAGGTCAGTTCTTTTTTCCGGCTCCTTCTGTGAGGATCCTGGAGCTTGAGCTCGTCTTTTTTTGGCTATTTCTAGTCAGAAATTGATTTTTTCTTCTTACATTCGACATTTTTGACTGCTGGTAGCTGTTTACAGTGTTTTTCTGACTAATTAACAACTTTTTTCTGTCAGAAATGCCAGCTTTATTCAATAAATGTCCTTCCTGTGGGAAGAAGATGGCAAAATCGGACCCACACACAGTGTGCATCGTGTGTTTACCAGCTTCACACAACCCTGAGAAATGTTATTATTGCCAGCATTTCTCCAAGAGGACTCTCCATGACAGGGAGAAGATTAAACTTCATGCCTTGCTGGAGAGAGGAAAGAGTCATCCCAAAAGTGGCCTAGGGAGTACTCCTGCTCACAAAGAGCTCTCCTCTCATGAAGAACGCAGAAAACGGCGCCGATCTGCCTCTCCAGCGTCAAAAAAGAAGCAGATCCCTGAATGTTTGCCGTCGGCGTCGAGATCAACATCTAGAAAGCAGGCAAGGCATTAGTCACCGTTAAGAGACAGATCGCCGTCGAGATGGCAAGAGCCTCCGTCGCCGAGAAGTAAGTCGACGTCGAGGCATGCTACTTCGGGCTCGAAGTATGCTGGTCACGAACGACCTCCGTCGACGGCGAAGCACCCGTCGATGTCGAGGCACTTGTCATCGTCTAGATCTCCGCCTCCCTCGCAAAGGTCGGCGTCGAGAGGTTCGGCGGCGAAGACTCTGCCGCAAGCCTATAGACTGACAGCATCAAAGTCGCCGTCGAGACGCTCGCCGGCGAAGAAGTCAACGTCGAAGAAAGACCATAGACGGTCGACGTCGAAGACTCATTCCCGGTCCCGAGGACGGTCGACGTCGAAAAGACCGACGTCAAGGACTCCTTCGCGGAGGCGAGAGTCCTCAAGCATCTCACCGCAGGGGCGGTCGATGACGAAGGCGGCACAATCGGTGTCCTCGGCGAGACATCGCTCGACGTCGAGAGACAAAGAGCCTGCTGTGGCTTCAGAAGAAGTGCCAGAAAGACCAAGATCGATGTCGAGGATGCATTCGACGTCGAGGGAAGCCTCATCATCCCCTGGCATTCATATCATCCAGGTTACACCGGAGGGATCTCCGGTTCAAGGTGAAAAGGCCCCTCCTGTCAATCTTTCTCCAAGATGGTTGGAAAGCGTACGACACTGGAAGGGTCCTGGTGCTGTAACCGGTCGCAGAAGTCCGGGCTCGGATTTCTCCAGAACATACTCTCCCTCCAGAGTCTCTGGTGGACCTCCTCCTACAGCATCCACAAGAAGTAGGACCCCGAGAAGGGCTAGGTCTCCATCAGTCCGTCGCTCATGTTCTCGGGAGTGATCACGTTCTCGTCACTCTCCTACCCCGAAAAGGAAGAGACGAAGGTCACCATCTTGGTCCACTTCTACAAGGTCTTCTATAAGAGACTATTCTCCGACTCTGTCTGGAACGCCACCATCCAGAGTTTCCCCGATCGATGACATAGGGACTTTAAATGAGGTCCTATGCAGAGGTGCCACCAAGCTGAACATTGGTATGTCCGCTCCGACAGTCTCTACATCTGTCATTTTTGAAACATTGCATCATAGATCATCTGCTTGACCTTTGTTACCCTTAGTCCCAGGTCTTTTGGAACCAGCAATGCAGACTTTTCTCACTCATGCAACAGTGGGTTCAGTGCCCTCTCGTGTTTCCAAGACATACAAAGCACCAGATCAAGATCCACTTTTCCTACGATCGGACCCTCCTCCGGACTCTGTCATTGTGCAGGAAGGCACATTCCGCTACGTCCTCTTCTTCAGTTCCCCCAGAGAAGGACAGTAAAAACATGGATTCTCTGGGCAAGAGGATGTGTAACACTTCTGCGGCAGTGATGAAGGTGGCCAGCGCTTCCGCTCTCTTGGGAAGGTACGACAGATCGCTCTGGGATTCCCTGTCACGATTCACTGAGAAACTAGCAAAGGAAGATCAACAAGACTTCCAGGAAATCCTGCAGGAAGGTGGCTTGGTAGCGAATCAGGTGATTAGTGCAGCGGCAGATTCATCCGATCTAGCTGCACATGGCTATTCCCACGGCATCTGTTCGAGGCGCTCAGCCTGCTTGCGTCTCACTGGCCTTCAACCGGACGCACAACGGAGGATTGTTAATCTCCCGTTTAATGGCTCCTCGCTGTTCGGATCTCATGCGGACGATGAAATGTCCAAAATGAAGACGGAGCTGGACACGGTTAAGGCCGTTGGGTTGGAGAAGCGGAAGGAATTCCGAAGAAGGTTCCGTCCCTACGACCGGCGTTCCTTTCAGCAGAGGGTTCAAACCCCTCAGTGGTCTACCCAGCAGCAACATCAGCCAAGGTCACACTACCATCAGAGGAGACCGGGTAGAGGAAGCGGACCTACAAGACAGCCGGCGTCCACATCAAAGCCACCAGCAAAACAATGAGCGATGGCTTCCTCCATGCCCGTTAGCCACTCCGGTGGGAGGAAGTATCTCGTTTCACCTGGCAGAGTGGAAGACAATCACAAACGACAAGTGGGTTCTGAATATTGTGCAGAATGGCTATTTGCTCAGATTCAAATCCCCACCTCCACGAGTTTCTCCACGAGGCAAATGCTTTCAAAACCACCTCTTGTTGCAGGAGGAGGTGAACAGTCTTCTGCTAAAAAATGCCATAGAAACCGTTCCTGTTCAACAACAAGGGCAAGGTATATATTCCAGTTATTTTCTGGTTCAGAAAAGAGGTCCCACCAGAGAATACAGACCAATACTCGACTTGAGATTATTGAACAGATTCATCCGCAAAGAGAAATTTCGAATGCTAGCTCTGCACCAAATCTTCCCTCACCTACATCAAGGAGATTGGATGTGTGCTATAGACTTGCAGGACGCCTACTTCCATGTTCCGGTGTCCAAGAAACATCGAAAGTTTCTGCGATTTCAAGTGGCTCAACAGCATTTCCAATTCAGGGTTCTCCCGTTTGGGCTCAAATCAGCCCCCGGACTTTTTCAAAATGCATGGCAGTGGTGGCAGCTTTTCTTCGCAAACAAAGGATTTTCATTTACCCTTATCTGGACGACTGGCTCCTAAAGAGCTCGTCACCCTCTCTGCTTCAGAGTCATCTATCATACTGTCTCCATCTACTGGACAAATTGGGCCTACAGGTCAACTTCAAAAGTCGATCTTCAATCCGACCCAGAAAATCCACTACCTGGGTGCGTCATTGAATACCGTAAAGGCAAGCGTGTGTCCTTCGGAGGAGAGGTTATCCTCAATCAAAGAGAAATGTTGCAATCTCCTCCTCTCTCAATACCCCACAGCCAGACAAGTTTCATCGCTTCTGGGGGCAATGGCGTCATGCATCTTCATCGTACCGAATGCCAGATTGAACATGGGTCCTCTGCAGCAATCTCTGGAGGACCAGTGGATGCAGACATCGGGTCTCTGGGAAGACCGTGTGTCTCTCCCCCAATCGGCCAAGGATTCCATCAGATGGTGGATGAAGCGTTCCAATCTCCTGAAAGGAGTTCCATTTCACCAGGGCCCTCCTGCTCAGACAATCGTCACGGATGCTTCCCTTCAGGGCTGGGGAGCTCATATGGGCCCTCTTCAAGTGCAAGGCCTTTGGTCGGAGGCAGAGCGAGGATATCACATCAACCTCTTGGAGTTGAGAGCTGTTCATCTAGCTCTCAAGTCACTGTTTCCTTCTCTCCAGTCCAGCTCCCTGTTGGTTCAAACAGACAACACCACCACAATGTATTATTTGAACAAACAGGGGGGCACCAGGTCGAGACCTCTCTCTGGAAGCACAGACCATCTGGAAATGGCTTCGAGCAAGAAATCTAAGCATAGTGGCCATTCACCTTCCAGGAACTCAAAACGTTCAGGCAGATGCCCTAAGTCGGGATTTCGTCGAAGCTCACGACTGGGTGCTCAACGACGAGGTCACGCATGACATCTTCCAGCAATGGGGAGTGCCAGACATCGATCTGTTTGCAGACGTGGCAAACGCCAAATGCCCCGTCTTCGCATCCAGGTTTCACCAACCAGGCTCACGGGGCAATGCCCTTTTGATAAAATGGTCTCAGACATTACTGTACGCCTTTCCACCAATTCCGTTGATTCCTGCAGTGTTCAACAAATTCTACAGGACCAACACCAGCATGATCCTGATAGCTCCGGAGTGGCCTCGTCAGTGGTGGTACCTGGACCTTCTTCAGTTGTCAGAGGTTCCACACAGGAGGTTACCATGCCGCCCAGACTTGCTGTCCAAGAGCAAGGGGAAGGTGTTTCATCCCAATCTCTCATCCCTGAGATTAACGGCATGGCTCCTGAAGTCCTTCAATACGGACATTTAGACTTACCTTCGGAATGTATGAACATTCTCAAGGAAGCCAAGAGTCCTTCCACCAGGAAATCCTACGCTTTCAAGTGGAAGCGTTTTTACTTATGGTGCATGAACAATGGTCATGATCCAGTCCGGGGGCAAGAGCTGGTGATCTTGCCGTATTTGCTACATTTGGCTGAATCTGGTCTGCAGTTCTCCTCCATAAAGGTTCATTTAGCAGCTATTACTGCTTACAGAAAGTCTCCGACACAGGTTTCCTTTTTCCAAATCCCTGTAGTTAAAGATTTTCTTGAGGGGATAAAAAAGGTTTACCCACCGATTAGGTCTCCAGCTCCACCTTGGGAGCTTAACATAGTTCTGGCTAAATTGATGGGTGCTCCTTTTGAGCCTATTCACAAGGCTTCTCTACAGCACTTGTCATGGATAGCTGCTTTCCTAGTCGCCATCACCTTCTGCACGCAGGGTTAGCGAGATCCAGGCCTTGTGTTGTAAAGAACCTTATACTGTTTTTCATGCAAACAGAGTGGTGTTAAGAACCCATCCGAGTTTTCTGCCTAAGGTGGTTTCGGATTTCCATATTAATCAGATCATCACTCTACCCACATTTTTTCCCAATCCCTCAACTCCTCCTGAGAGGTCTCTTCATTTTCTGGACCTTAAGAGGGTTCTAAAGTTCTACCTGGACAAAACAAAGGGCTTGAGAAAATCAGACCGGCTGTTTGTAAACTATGGTTCGATAAATGCTGGTTCTGCGGCTTCCAAAAGATCTATCTCTAGGTGGATTGTCTCTTGTATATCTTTCTGCTACCAACTGGCCAACAAAGCCCTTCCGGGCAAACCTAAGGCCCATTCTACCACTGGAAAAGCCTCTACCATGGCTCTCCTCAAAAATGTACCTGTGGCAGAAATTTGTAAAGCAGCCAAGTGGCGATCAGTACACACTTTCACTCGCCATTACTGTTTAGACTCTGACTCACAGGCGGATGCTCAGTTTGGGCAAGCCGCTTTGAGAAATCTGTTTGGGTGATCTCATTCGTAAGATGTTGTAGTTTGATGTACTTATGCTGCTACTCGTCCGCAGGGAAGTGGGTATGGGCTTGCTATTCTATTCAGTGCTTATGACTATTGATGAGTATCCCCTGGAAGAGAAGGATAAGTTACTTACCTGTAATCCTAGTTCTCTTCCAGGGGTATACTCATCAAAGTCATAATCAACCCTCCCCTCCCCGGACGAGTATTGACAGTATAGTATTGTTTCAAGTTTCCTGCCATGATTCCTCTATGTTTGTACACCGTAAAAAGAACTGACCTAACTGTCACCTGTGGTGCATGATGGGAGCAGGGGGCTCCTGGAGGTCTTAAAGGCACGGTGTCCAGGTTCTTGGAATCCTTAAAGGCAGGGTGCCAGTGTTTTTATTACTGTGACGTTTTTTCTGTTATGCAGCCTATGAGCTAATTGCCTGCTATTACTTGCCTTTTTTCTGAAAATAAAGGTCTGTGTTGGAACACTATTACAGTATGTGTACTCTGTTGCAGTGTTATATTAGAGATTATTTTCTTTTTCTAAAAAATCCATGTAATTTTGGCATATTAGCCTATTGGAAGTACATTAGGCTGCATATTTATGTATGTATATATGTATGTTTTGGAAGTACTCTGTACTTGTTTTTCTTAAACATACACATATATATGTATTTTTATATATGCTCCGGGATCCCGCACGTGGGCGGGGATTATTCAGTGTTTATGACTTTGATGAGTATACCCCTGGAAGAGAACTAGGATTACAGGTAAGTAACTTATCCTTACGGCACAACAGTCCTTCTGGGAAATGCAGGCATGTACTAATAAAATTACAACAGCCCCAGTGAGAAGTGCTGATTCTCTCATGCAGTACAGCTGATCTCCTGACAAGTGCTGACACCGTCTCATTGTATGCACTGCAGACGTTCAAAAAAGTGCATCCTTTATCGGTGCACTTTAGTTAGAAGAACACACATTCCCTGGCCTTTGAACTGTCTGTCCCTTTCACTTGCTAATTCTGTGAATTCGCGTGCCTCTGTCCCATAGCACGGCTCTGATGCAACTCTCGGCTTGGCTGTAATAAGAAAAATATTGTCCTTGCATTTATATAGCGCTTACTACCCCTGCCGAGGCGCTGAAATAATATTTGCAACATTTCAATGCGGAGCCAATCACTTACTTTTTGCAATTCTTTCCAGGTTTTCTTCTAAATCCAGAGCCCACTGGTTCAGGGCACACGTGGCCACGGTCACCTTCAGCCCTATTCCTGATTCTAACCGTGACGATTAAGATATATCTATATTGATTTAAAAGGACAAGGGCTGCAAGCGTGCGGCTTCTGCAGCAGGTTTCTTCTTTCGAGGCGCTCTAGACTGCAGCTTGCACTTCCTGGTGTCTGATCGTGCACCGAGCCGGGCAGTCTGCTTAAAGAGATGTGATTCCCCAAAGGAAATGATTCTGGTGCGTGAGGTCACGTGGCAGCTTACTTAGCCCCCGGAGATATGTTTGATAATAACATTCAGAACTTTTACGGGGAGTCTGCAAGAGTTAACAAGCAATAAAAACAACAAGCTGAGATTGTCTCGGCAGCTTCCAAAGTGAAAGCGCGCACAGCGCGCTGAATTTAAACAAAGCACGTTGTCCTGCCCGAAGTAGGACAAACTCAATATAGAAAATAGTGCTTACAGCACCAAACAAGCATTTGCAATGCAATAGGACTCACATTTACGCGAGACCTATTGCATTGGAAACGGGAGTGTGGGCGGACGAGAAGGCACGAACGGGAGTGCGGGGGAGGGGGGGGCCGAGAAGTCACGGACTGCGGGAGGGGGGGGGCACGAGAAGAAAATAGTGTTTAAAGTAAAGGGGCCAGTAGCCATGGAAGGATACAAATGACGACATGGCCGTCATAAGGAGGGACTAACAAGCCTAAAACCAATCAGAAGGCAGCATTTAGGACCTAAGCCAATGAAAAAGATGGGCGGAGAGAGGGCGGAGCTTCCACCAAGCTTTCACGCTATACTGAATAACCAATCGGAAGGCAGCATTTAGGACTTAAGCCAATGAAAAAGATCGGCGGAGAGTGGGCGGAGCTTCCACGAAGCTTCCACGCTATACTGAATACTGCATGCCTCGCAAAGCGAGCAGCGCATGCGCTGCAACGCTAGGCTCGACCTAAAAAGGCAGGAGATATGCCCCATCCAGTAATTATAACATAAAGAACAATGGATCAACAAATTATTCTGTCAAGAATATTTCTAAAAAATGAGAGATTTTGGGTGACTTCAAAGTATCAAGTCAAATAAATTGTATGAAATCATCACATTAAGGCCTGGGTACTGTCACAGTCGTAAACAGTTCCTTATATTAATGCATATGTAGCACTAAAATATTCGAATGAGACAGAATGTTATGTACGATTATATATTTCAGTTTTTTCAAGCAGTTAATAGACAATTTATGACCCTGTGCTCAAAAACTTGCTTGTGCAGAAAAAAAGTAAATGAAAAATAGCACATGGAAGTAAATGAAATTTGCAACGAAACATCATATACAAACGAGGAAATGATTAATTAATAAAAAAAGAAAGGCAGTTGATGGCATTGTTAGACACAAAAGTCAACTCCTTTTGTGTCAATGTTTCAAACCTGAGTGAGCATCAATGGTCATCACTGGGCCGATGCACACTCGGTGAGCATCTGATGATTAGGAAGGGGGAAAATAATTTCTGGTATAAAGGATGAATGGAGGAAAGGTGCTAAAATTCACCGAGTGGGAATATCATGAAAATAATATGGGTTACAAGTCAGCAGAGGGACTCTGTACCGCTGAGTCCCCAAACTGCAGAGTCCAAAATTAATTTTGATTGAGTGTCAAATCATAAATATTAATGTGGGCCATCCAACAGGGTATGTGGCATCAGCGTACATGAGCAAGAACATGCAACAGTATTGACTGTAGTGTTGACTTTCGACTAGCAATGTGCTGTTCTGCTCCTTATTTCAACATTTCTGATACTACATTAGCAAGAATCTCTTCACCAGCAACAACAAAAGCCTGATTTTCACCGCAGGACACCTTTGAAAGGGAGAGGAGTCCTGCAACAATTCATCTCAGCAGGAAAGTCTGCAGCAACATCTAAACATTGACTACTCCCTTCCTATCTCTCTGATACCCACTACAATAGGAGCAGGCATTGCCAATTACCTGGAAGAGTAAGAGACATATCTAAAGAGAGGTTTTGCCATCCATTAAACTGAAATGCTAGTCAACTAACAAAGCAGTGCCGTCTGGAATCCACAGGCAACAGTGATGTTCTCTTGCAAGGGATGATCTGCCAACATTCTTTATTTTTTCCGATTAAAAAAGAAGGATTAGAAATATTTATTTGCTTTAGCTTGTGCATTGTATGATTAATACTGTAATGCGCTCTTATGAGTGAAAATAAAATCTGTCTATACTGGAAAACTACTCTTTAAAGGTAACTAATTAACTTCTCTGACCTGGGATCCAGCTCAGATTCACAAGTTTAAGTATTTTCTGCTGCCAGGAGTTTTCTAAGATAATAATTTGTTGAAAACCAGGATAGAGTAGTACCATGAAATAAAAGTAACTTCCTTCACTCTTGTTCCCTTCTGCCATTGACTAGACTTCTAGTCTCCTGCTCTTCGTAGACAATGTGCTTCTCAAGCTTTGCCTGGGATGCTTAGTCCTCACACATACTACTCAGCAGTGTGCTTCTGAGAGATGGAAAGTGGTTCGTGACCTAATATTGTACACGTTCATATCCACTTTACAACAGGCACTGTTCCCCCACATTACATCAAAGGAGCTGAGAGGGAAACAAGATAAAGGCGTGTCCTCCACTCATACAGTTAAACAATCAAAGAAAACCCCTTCTCCAGCATCCAATACTTTACACCATAAGCATCACCATTTGCCTATTATGTAAAATGCAAGGCTTTGTTAGACCAGCCAACGTCTTGTTCATAACGGATGCTTTTGATTATAGAATTAAAGCAGTGGTGATTGCTGTAAAAAATAGGAGAAACCTCACATAAGCAACCAAGATAGCACTACTTGATGTTCATTTCGGTGGGATGGGCGTCTCCTCATAGCCTTGCTCTTAAGCATGCAGGGAAGAAGGTCTGTGCGTCTGACCTTCCATCAGCTCAATGTAATCGCTCTATCTCGGATGTGTTCTTAGTAATATCATGTCCCTGCGTCATTATTTGTCTTGTCTGGTCCTCTGTTCAGAGAGACATTTGACACACCAGTGACAGTCTCATGAAAGTAAAAAATGAGTCCTAGGGGCCATCCAAATTTTAATTATATGGTGCCTAGGTGCATGGCTAAAACATACTACTACATGTTACGATCTGTGTGTTATGTCTGGACAACATGTGTAATTGCTACAACTTTTCATGGCAAATTCCTCAGGGCTAGAGGACCAAAATATCAACCGCAAACATGAACAAAGAGGAAAGAGGGACAGGTGGAGTCAAGAACATTTAGTAGCAACTAATGTGAAGGTGCTTTGTGTTGGCACACACAACAAAAAGTGTGTATGTATATACATTTACCGGCTGACCCCAGGCTGAAAGCCTACCAGAAGTCCAGATATTCAGCATTCTATTTAGTTTTTATTTTTAACACCTGGTAAAAACACCTTACCATTATAAACAGTAAAAGGAGTGTATTGGACCATCGGAGAAGCGCTGTATGACATATTACTGTGCCCGAGTGACCACATTCAAACAGAAAGATTCTGCCATACCCAAACTGGAACCTAGAGGGAAAATGTTTGCAAGCCGCATTCCTGATGCAATGCTATGCCCCAGAGGTACCATCTGAGCTCTACTCCTTATTGCTAATGCCTAGTAGTTCTAAGATACGGAATTTCATGATAAGGATATTGTTTAACAATGGATTATTTAGCCAAATTGTAACTAACAAACAACCAAATGTCCCTGTGGTGTCAGCGAGGCAAGTAGATACACATACATTGACTTATCCAGACCCTGCACGCCTTCATATCCCCATCACAGTGGTTCCCGAGGAGAAGTTTTATGTCAATGAATACAGTCATAGCCTTCCTGTAGGCCCACTCCAAGTTTCGGGCTCGGTCCTGGTCCAAGGCCTCGCCTGCAACTTTCATCATCTGAAAGAGACACGTTAGTGACAGATTCCTTACCTTAGAATATCCCCAGGCGTCAGGCTGGATCCGGAAAGTTTTTGCGTAGCAGTACCCTTGCGCGTCGGTAGGCGGCGTCGTGCGGCTCCGCGTCCGTCGTCGGAGTCGTGATCGCCGGGATGACGTCGCGGGCAGTACTTAGGCGCCGCCCTGCGCGCTGACGTCAGTTCTTCTTTTCCGCGCCAGCAAGCGCAGATCCGGGAAGAGCAGTGCCCTAGTCATTTTTGACTAACTTTTTTGGTGAATTTTTTCACTGTTTTTCTTCGAATCGACTTCAAGGTGTCGTAGGGATGCCCGGGTTTAAACGTTGCGGCGCCTGTGCTCGGATGATGTCCATCACAGACCCGCATCGGGAGTGTCTCTTCTGCCTCGGCCGAGGCCACGACACGGAGTCTTGTTCCGACTGCCGGGCCCTCAACCCGAAAGCTTTGCGAGAGCGGTCTCGAAAGCTCCTCGAGGCCCGGCATTCGGCTCCGCGCAAGCCCCGGTCGCGTGAGAGGTCCAGGGGTCGATCGCGGAGTCCACACCGGTCGTCGGCATCGAAGTCTTCTTCGTCCGGTAAGTCCAAACACAAAAAGTCCAAAAGCATCGTCGCTCTAGGACTTCGCCTCGCCGGTCTCGCGACTCGGCTGAGGCCCCTCCCGGCACCGTCCCCGCGGCCCCGGACATGCCTGTGGAGTCACCCCCGCAATACCCGTCCTTCCCGGGTTCGGGGGCGGATCCGGCCCAAGTACAGGAATTCCTGTCGGCCATGGCCCGCCTCTTCGGGCCTCAAGGTCCCTCCGGTGCGCCTTCGGGCCCTGATGGGGTTGCTCCGGCGTCGCCGACGGCTCCGGCCCCGGCGTCGCCCGTGCCTCCAGCCTCGATCCCGGCTCCGGCCCCGGCCTCGATCCCGGCTCCACAACCCCCATCGACGCCGGTCGACCTAACGACACCTCCGCCGGCGCCGATGTCTCCGGTGCCATTCTCGACGCTGCCTGGGGCTCCGGGCGGCGTCGTCCCCCAGTTCCTTCCGGCTCCGGACATGGACCCGGACCGGCGTCGCTCGGCGCCGGTTCCGGCGCCGATGGGACCTTGGGTCCCAAATGTCCCTCCTCCTCCTTATTTTGAACCAGAGGAGGACCAGGAGGACTGGGAGGGGTCTGATGATCCTCTGACACAACAGTGTCAGTACGATGAGGACTGGACAGAGGGTCTAGGGGATGCCAGTGGTCTAGATACTTCCCCTGACACTGGCATGCTGTCTCCTCCCGTGGCAACGGAGGAGGGAGCCAATTTTGCAACGGTGTTGCGTAGGGCGGCTGGGGCCTTGCGTCTCCAACTCCCTACTGTGGCGGTCAAGACTAATATCTTGACAGAGGTGCTTCAGCCGGCAGCCTCCTCTACGGAGACTGTGCTGCCGTTTAACGACGCCCTCACTGACGTTCTTTTGGGCGCCTGGTCCAAGCCCAACACAGGGGCTCCTGTGGATAGGAACGTGTCCCGACGCCATCGCCCAGCTCCGGGCGACCCCCTGTTTCTCTCTGTCCACCCCACTCCTGAGAGCTTGGTTGTCCAAGCCTCCGCTTCCCAAACCGCCTTCCCTACCGCCCCTCCGGATAGGGAATCCAAACGCCTGGATCAATTTGGGAAGAAGGGTTTTCTTCCTCCAGTGCTGGCTTGCGGTCCATCAACACCGCTTGTCTTTTGGGCCGATATACCCACTCCTTGTGGGATTCGGTGGCGACTGTTTTGCCCCAGTGTTCTGAGGAGGTCCAGACACTGCTTTCCCGCGCCATTGCGGAAGGAAGGGATGCGGCCAAATACACGATACGATGTGGCCTTGATACCGCCGACTCGCTGGGCAGGTCTATTGCAACGACGGTGGCGCTGCGACGCCACGCCTGGCTGAGAACCACTGGTTTTTCAGGGGATGTCCAGAATACTCTCATGGACATGCCCTTTGATGGAGTCGGTCTTTTTGGGTCCAAAGCAGACCATGCGTTGGAGCGCTTTAAGGACTCACGGTCTACTGCCAAGTCCCTGGGCCTTTCTGCTACACGCCCTCCGCTGACTTCTGCTTTTCGCCCCTATCGTGGCCACGGTAGGGGCGCCCCTTCACGTCAGCAGCCCAGCTACCGGCCCGCGCAGCAGCGTCTTCACGTGGCCGAGGACGTGGATTCCGCCGTGGCGGATCGGGCAACCAGCGTGCGGGTCAGGCCACCACCTCCAACCCGTCCGCGGCCTCCAAGCCCTCCTAGTCCCTCCTTTCAGGTGCACAGCACGCCAGTAGGGGGCAGGGTCTGCCATCACCTTCCCCACTGGCGTACCATCACCTCGGACAGGTGGGTCTTGGACATTGTCCGAAGGGGCTACTCCCTCCCCTTCGAGACCGCCCCCCCAGCCATGCCACCTCAATTCCACCGCATGTCAGGGGATCACTTGGTACTTCTGCAGAAGGAAGTCACGGCCCTCTTGGCCAAGAGGGCCATCGAGCATGTTCCGACCCCAGAAGTAGGGCGTGGTTGCTACTCCCACTACTTTCTGGTGCCCAAAAGGACAAGGAGGACATGCGTCCTATCTTGGACCTCCGGAACGTCAATCGCTTCCTCCGGAAGGAGAAGTTCAAGATGCTCACCCTAGCTCAGGTCTTGACTGCCCTCGACCCTGGAGACTGGTTGGTAGCGTTGGACTTGCAGGACGCATATTTCCACATCCCCGTCCTGCCGGCCCACCGGCGTTACCTTCGGTTCACGGTAGGCCCCGAGCATTTTCAGTTCACCGTGCTCCCCTTTGGCCTTACCAGTGCCCCTCGGGTGTTCACGAAAGTGATGGCGGTGGTCGCAGCTCATCTGCGCCGGGCAGGGGTTTCAGTCTTCCCCTACCTCGACGACTGGCTGCTGAAGGCGGGCTCGTCCCAGGCAGTCGTCTCCCACCTCCAGACTACGGCCGAACTCCTGCACTCGCTGGGGTTCTCCATCAATGTGCCGAAGTCGCATCTGATTCCTTCTCCACAGCTCCTTTTCATCGGAGCAGTTCTGGACACGACGCAGTTTCGGGCCTATCCTCCCGAACGGCGAGTCCGGGATATTCAGGCTATGATTCCGATCTTTCAGCCTTTATCCTGGGTTTCGGTACGGATGACCCTGAGGCTGCTGGGCCTCATGGCCTCCTGCATCCTGCTGGTCAATCATGCCAGATGGCATATGCGGGCTCTGCAGTGGGACCTGAAGTTCCAGTGGGCGCAGCACCAGGGCAACCTGTCCGATCACGTCCAGATCTCGGAGGGGACTGCAAAACAGTTGCAGTGGTGGCTCTCGAACCGGCAATGGGTCATGGGCAGATCCCTCTCCCTTCCCCAGCCAGAGCATACAGTTGTGACGGACACGTCCCTTCTGGGATGGGGCGGTCACATGGGAGAGGCGGAGATCAGAGGCCTCTGGTCTCCGGCGGAGTCCCGGCTCCATATCAACATTCTGGAGCTCCGGGCGATCCGACTTGCACTCAAGGCATTCCTTCCCTCTGTCAAGGGGAAGGTAGTGCAGGTGTTCACAGACAACACCACCGCCATGTGGTACTGCAACAAACAGGGCAGGGTGGGGTCTTGGACCCTTTGTCAGGAGGCTCTGCGCCTCTGGACATGGCTGGAACATCAGGGTATGTTCCTGATGGTTCAACACCTGGCAGGTTCCCTGAGCGCCAGGGGCGGACGAACTCAGCCGCAGGTGCATGATGGATCACGAATGGCGTCTTCACTCGGAAGTGGCGCAAGGACTCTTTCTACAGTGGGGAGAGCCTTGGTTAGATCTATTCGCCACCGAAGAGAACGTGCAATGTCATCAGTTCTGCGCGTTGGAATTTCCAAGGCGGCACTCGCTCGGCGACGCTTTTCGTCGCGAGTGGAGTTCGCGGTCTGTTGTACGCCTTTCCGCCTATACCACTTCTACCCAGAGTGTTGAAGAAGATTCGGCACGACCGGGCCCAAGTCATTCTTGTGGCTCCGGACTGGGCTCGAAGAGTTTGGTATCCCGAGCTACTCAATATGAGCGTAGATCCCCCGATCCGTCTGCCTCTTCGGGAGGATCTTCTGTCACAGCAGCAGGGGACGGTCCTCCACCCGAACCTGTCCAGTCTACACCTGCTTGCGTGGAGATTGAGCGGCGGCAGTTGATTCCTTTCGACTTGCCTCCCGAAGTTTGTGATGTGATTCTGGCAGCCAGGCGTCCCTCCACTAAGGTGGTATACGCCTGCAGGTGGAACAAATTTGTGGCATGGTGCACAGCAAAGGCTGTGAATCCCCTTTCTGCCCCTCTTTCTGAGGTCCTTCTGTTCCTTCTCTCTCTGGCCCAACAGGGTTCTGCCCTGGGTACCATCAAGGGTTATCTTTGTGCTATCTCGGCCTTCCTCAGGCTCCCTGATCAGCCCTCCCTTTTCAAGTCCCCTGTTGTTAACAGGTTCTTAAAAGGCATTACTCACCTCTTCCCTCCTGTTCCGTTTGTGATGCCTCAGTGGGACTTGAACTTGGTTCTTACCTTTTTAATGTGCGCTCCCTTTGAGCCTCTACATAACTGTCCTCTTCGTCTTCTGACTCTGAAGACAGCCTTTCTGGTGGCCATCACCTCCGCTCGGCGGGTGAGTGAGCTCCAGGCTCTATCTTGCAAACCTCCCTTTCTGTCTGTTCATCCGGACAAGGTTGTTCTTCGGACGCGTCCGTTCTTCTTGCCAAAGGTGGTTACTGCTTTCCACTTTGGGCAGACCATCACTTTGCCCACCTTCTTTCCGCCTCCGCATCCTTCCAGAGAGGAAGAGAGGCTCCACCGTCTGGACCCAAAACGTGCGCTCTCCTTCTATATTGATCGCACAAAACACTTCCAGGTGGATGACCAGCTCTTTGTTGGCTACGTGGGCGCCAAAAAAGGTTGGGCGGTGCACAAGAGGACCATCTCCCGCTGGGTTACCTTGTGCATCAGGACCTGCTATTCTTTGGCTAAGAAGAAGCCTCCTGTTGGGCTGCGTGCCCATTCCACCAGGGCAACGGCTGCTACCACGGCCTTGGGCCGCGGTGTTCCGCTGCCGGTTATCTGTCAGGCAGCTACGTGGGCCTCGCTGCACACGTTTACAAAGCATTACTGCCTTGACAGTCAGGTCCGGAGGCACGGCTTCTTTGGCCGTTCTGTCCTCCAGGACTTCCTTGTCTGATCTTTGTTCGCAGACCCACCACCGGGGTTGGTATTGCTGGGGTATCTATTCTAAGGTAAGGAATCTGTCACTAACGTGTCTCTTTCAGATGCACAAGTTACTAACTTGTGTAACGATATATCTGTAAGAGACAGTAGTTAGTGACAGATTCCTTACCGCCCACCATCCTCCCCGTTCTGCGAACTGATTTCTAGGGTTAAGGACATCCCTTTCAGGGCCCTAGTATTTTTTCAGACACCTATGTCAGCTTCTTGCATGGCTCTGCGTTCCTGGCGCGGAAAGTCGTGTACAGAACTGACGTCAGCGCGCAGGGGCGGCGCCTAAGTACTGCCCGCGACGTCATCCCGGCGATCACGACGCCGACGACGGACGCGGAGCCGCACGACGCCGCCTACCGACGCGCAAGGGTACTGCTACGCAAAAACTTTCCGGATCCAGCCTGACGCCTGGGGATATTCTAAGGTAAGGAATCTGTCACTAACTACTGTCTCTTACAGATATATCGTTACACAAGTTAGTAACTTGTGCATCTGTAAGAGACAGTAGTTAGTGACAGATTCCTTACTGCCCCACCCATCCTCCCCGTTCTGCAAACTGATTTCTAGGGTTAAGGACATCCCTTTCAGGGCCCTAGTATTTTTCAGACACCTATGTCAGCTTCTTGCATGGCTCTGCGTTCCTGGCGCGGAAAGTCGTGTACAGAACTGACGTCAGCGCGCATGGGCGGCGCCTAAGTACTGCCCGCGACGTCATCCCGGCGATCACGACGCCGACGACGGACGCGGAGCCGCACGACGCCGCCTACCGACGCGCAAGGGTACTGCTACGCAAAAACTTTCCGGATCCAGCCTGACGCCTGGGGATATTCTAAGGTAAGGAATCTGTCACTAACTACTGTCTCTTACAGATATATCGTTACACAAGTTAGTAACTTGTGCATCTGTAAGAGACAGTAGTTGGTGACAGATTCCTTACCGCCCCACCCATCCTCCCCGTTCTGCGAACTGATTTCTAGGGTTAAGGACATCCCTTTCAGGGCCTTAGTATTTTTCAGACACCTATGTCAGCTTCTTGCATGGCTCTGCGTTCCTGGCGCGGAAAGTCGTGTACAGAACTGACGTCAGCGCGCAGGGGCGGCGTCTAAGTACTGCCCGCGACGTCATCCCGGCGATCACGACGCCGACGACGGACGCGGAGCCGCACGACGCCGCCTACCGACGCGCAAGGGTACTGCTACGCAAAAAACTTTCCGGATCCAGCCTGACGCCTGGGGATATTCTAAGGTAAGGAATCTGTCACTAACTACGGTCTCTTACAGATATATCGTTACACAAGTTAGTAACTTGTGCATCCACCAGAAAGAGCATTACTGAAGGTACGTAAGTTGTTCTTTTGAAATACATTACTTAGAGTGCACAAAGAACTGTTTTATGCTTTGAAAACAAATGACTCTGACTCAGGGCATAAGTCACAGCGTTGTGTTTTCAAATACATTTGCCAGGCTGCACCAGAAGCTGTGTCATCATTTGAAAACACATGGCTGTGACTCAAGGCACAAGTGCTACTGCACATTAAACGAGTCATTGATGCACTTCTTTTCAGAGAGGGTTCTGCTTGCTGAGCAAGTGTGAAGGGCTTTGCTATTGCATCAGCAGACTGTGAGTCATCTCTCCCCACAATGTACCATAGCATCGAATAGCAAGGCCACTCACACTTTTGTTGTTCATCCACAGCACATTATCATTTGCTGCTATAGTGAGGACAAATGCAGCTCCCTACTTCTTTCAATCTGATGCTTTAGAGGTCGGCCTGTGGAGTCATGGCAATTGCTGCCGAATAGAACACATTACATAGTGTTTGTTTTGCAGAAGACCATTGTAACATACTTTTGAGACTCACACCTTGCCGCATGATGTCACCGGATGCTGTGGTTGCAACTGGCCTTCTCAACTGCTTTATGTTACTTCTGGTTACTTTCAAAGTGGCTCATCACTTTTAAGTAGTGTATCCCTGATTGCTGGATTGTATGGCAAGTATTCAACATATGTGCAACTGGAATCTGATCCTCCCCAGATTCATGAGCTTCAAATCCTTCTGCGCCATTTAGCAGGAGCCATGGACTCTCGACGGATCTGGTGAGGATATTGCACTTTAGAGCTTTCCAGTCAGACTTCACCTGAAGTGCCTTTTTAGGTAGGACATAGCTACAGCCCTGCTTAATGAATGATAGTACTTGATACTCTAGTCTAAAAAGCATGCCACCCTATCTAAAATGATCACTGCTGGAGGAAAATAACGTCCTTACCTTTAAGTATTCACATAAAGCCACCCGGCCTCCCACAAAGTCAAATACACCTTTGTACGAAAGCAGGATCTGCTCTCAAGGTGACCCCCACTTCTTGCTGATGTCATTCTGTTTTCTGACTAGTCTGACTGGGATCCTACTAATCAGGACCCCAGTCACTGTGTTCTCTCCCTAAATTGGACTATGGTAAGTACTTTGGTAACCTTCTTAATTGGCTACTGGTGTACCCTTCTAAGTCCCTAGTATATAGATACCCAGGGCATAGGTACACCAGGGGTCTCCCATGGGCTGCAGCATGTATTATGCCACCCATGAGAGACCACTCAAACTGTGACTACAGGCCTGCCATTGCAGCCTGTGTGAGTTGGTGCTAGCACCACTCACAACTGATATACGTTTCCTTATATCTGAGGTCACTGCACTTAAAACCTATAAGTCACCCCTAAGGTAGGCCTTTCAATCCTGAAGGCAGGGTGCTTAGTTATAAGTTTGAGGGTGCCCTACATGAGCAGGACACCCCATACAAACCTAGGAGTCAATTCTCCTGACTTTGTAAGTGCGGTCAGCCATTTTATGCATATAGTGAACATCAAGTCAATTACGAGATGTCTAACTATATATTGATTGCACCGAAACAGGTCATGTTTAGCACCGATTCCAGTGTTGGATGTAGGATCCCATGTACTGGGGGCTTCCCTAGTCCTCTCCTTTTCTCCTGCAAGCCAGCATCCCTCACTGGAATGACACTGTACTTCGGAGCTGGGCACCGCGGTATCAGCCATGCGGTGGGGGAAGGAAGCTTAAACACATGTTTGGGCGATTGGAACGCACCGTAGCTGAAAAGTAATAATAGTATGCAGCCTGACAAAACATTTGAGAATGGAAGAGGATTCCGATCAGGACTATATGGCCACCATAACGAAGGGAGGTAAAATAGAACGGTTTATTATGAATGACTGGTTGCAAGTAAAGAAGGATCCATGTAGATAGGATTTTTTTTAAATGTGTCCTGGATTAAAGGCTGCATAGATTGTTTATATAAGCTGTTTTGTTATCGTGAATAGCAATTTTAGACTCAGTCTCGTGCAGCAACAATTGACACAAAAAAAGACTGGTTTTGCCTCTTGAAGTTTTATTTACCAGAACGTATTGCATGATTTTTTAGTTTCTAGTTTTCTATATTTTATGATTGCTGGATGTTCTAGCCCGAAGTAAGAGCACTGAAACGCTGTCGTAATTGGACTTATTTATGGCTTACAACAGAATCGCGCTGCCTTTTTTAGGCTGTATCTTCATTAGTGCGCATTTACAATACTGACTAATCTGGCTGAGAGATTATGTAAGTAATTTTAGATTTAAGTTCGTGCAGTGTGTATGCACAAAAAGGAATCGGTTTACCTCTTGATGTAACATTTCATCAGCTCGCATTGCTTGTTTTCTTAGTACACAACTTTTTATACTTTACGAGTGCCGGATGGTTTAGCCAAAAGAATGGCACTGAAATGATGTCGAAAGTGGCCTTATTTATGCCTCACCAAGAGCTTCTCTTCCTCCAGAGGCTGTATTTGCATCAGAGCATATTTACGCTTTTGGCTAATCCGGCGGGGAGACTAAGAAAAGTGTTTGTGATATTTATTTTTAGGTGTGCATCAATGCGCTTTAAATATTGAAAAGAAATGAGGACATGTAATGGTAATTGATGTGCATGCCAGGATTTCGTTATTTTAGCTTGAAACCTGTAATGGAGTTGCTTGAAATGAACCTGGAAGTATTTTTTCTATGTTTATGGTAAAAAAAAGAGTATAGATAGTGATTACAAAATGGAGCTCACTAGGTGACATAGGCTGTTGCGCAGCCAAAACACGTCCTGTCCGACCACCCAATGGAATAAACAGTGGTGATTTCCTTCCATCCCAGAGTGCCGTCTCTTTCTCTGATTGGGAAGGTTTTGGGGTGAGATTTTATATATATATATATATATATATATATATATATATATATATATATATATATATATATATATATATATATATATATATATATATATATATATATATATATATATATATACATACACAAATTGCCCTGAAGCATTGGAAGGTCACTCGACGGCGCTTCATACCATCCGGTTATGTTTACCTAGAACAGCTCACATTAGCCTCCCCATTAAAATTCTGCCATATTGCCGACGCGTTTCAAGGCATGTCCGCCTCTTCTTCATGGGCTCATTTAAAACACCACACTGACACCTCACCTCCACTTCAGTATTACGATCTTTTATTGGCACGAACAGCCCCCAGTGGGCGTTCCTCAGGTCAATTATCCCTTGTTGTATGCTGGGACATGCAGTCCCTGAAGGTGAGGAAAATTAGTCCCTTTAGTAGGTTCAGTGTGCGTTCGCACTGACGTATCATTTGTAAACCTATAGTAGGTAGGGGAGAGTCTTTGCGAGCAGATTATGTTCATAAACGCCGTGCTGACAGGTCGGAATGCAGTTCTAACCTCAGCCTTTCATTTGGTAGAAATGGTGCTCCTTCCCACGGCCAGGCTGCCGTGTGCATAGTTATTTCACCAAATTGCCCTGAAGCATTGGAAGGTCACTCGACGGCGCTTCATACCATCCGGTTATGTTTACCTAGAACAGCTCACATTAGCCTCCCCATTAAAATTCTGCCATATTGCCGACGCGTTTCAAGGCATGTCCGCCTCTTCTTCATGGGCTCATTTAAAACACCACACTGACACCTCACCTCCACTTCAGTATTACGATCTTTTATTGGCACGAACAGCCCCCAGTGGGCGTTCCTCAGGTCAATTATCCCTTGTTGTATGCTGGGACATGCAGTCCCTGAAGGTGAGGAAAATTAGTCCCTTTAGTAGGTTCAGTGTGCGTTCGCACTGACGTATCATTTGTAAACCTATAGTAGGTAGGGGAGAGTCTTTGCGAGCAGATTATGTTCATAAACGCCGTGCTGACAGGTCGGAATGCAGTTCTAACCTCAGCCTTTCATTTGGTAGAAATGGTGCTCCTTCCCACGGCCAGGCTGCCGTGTGCATAATTATTTCACCAAATTGCCCTGAAGCATTGGAAGGTCACTCGACGGCGCTTCATACCGTGGCCGTGGGAAGGAGCACCATTTCTACCAAATGAAAGGCTGAGGTTAGAACTGCATTCCGACCTGTCAGCACGGCGTTTATGAACATAATCTGCTCGCAAAGACTCTCCCCTACCTACTATAGGTTTACAAATGATACGTCAGTGCGAACGCACACTGAACCTACTAAAGGGACTAATTTTCCTCACCTTCAGGGACTGCATGTCCCAGCATACAACAAGGGATAATTGACCTGAGGAACGCCCACTGGGGGCTGTTCGTGCCAATAAAAGATCGTAATACTGAAGTGGAGGTGAGGTGTCAGTGTGGTGTTTTAAATGAGCCCATGAAGAAGAGGCGGACATGCCTTGAAACGCGTCGGCAATATGGCAGAATTTTAATGGGGAGGCTAATGTGAGCTGTTCTAGGTAAACATAACCGGATGGTATGAAGCGCCGTCGAGTGACCTTCCAATGCTTCAGGGCAATTTGGTGAAATATATATATATATATCCAACAAATCTGGCAACAGTTTACGTAGAACGAAAAAAACCAGTGCCGTGGCCACAAATATATCTCAGCGTTATTTTATTTAAGGCAACGCTAACACCCTGTTAGCGTTGCCTTAAATAAAATAACGCTGAGATATATTTGTGGCCACGGCTACTGGTTTTCGTTCTACGTAAACTGTTGCCAGATTTGTTGGATTTATGGGGATTGGCTACCCCGCTGTGTGCCCGCCGTAGAAAGTGGCTCGGGTTACGCCATTTGGATTTGTGGATATATATATATATATATATATATATATATATATATATATATATATATATATATATTAGTGTGGAGTATGGAGTGCCGCGTTCTTTGTTGTGAAAATTACCTTGGGCCAGGATCCGGCCCCCACGCAGAGCACCAGCTGGTGAGCGCGCTGAACGAAGGATCACATTGGAGGCAATATATATATATATATATATAGCATTTGGACATTTGATGCTCAAATAAACCATCATTGACTTTCTAACTTTGCCTTTGGAGTCTGTTTCCTGGTGTTGCGCCTTTCTTTGGATGGTGGTACCCCTGGGATCCTGCTGTGGAATATATATATATATATATATCGCCAATAGGTAGTTATAGTTAGGTCTGCTTTTCAATTCAAAGAGCGTTTTTGGGTTTGCTATTAACTTTGGTTCCATGAATACGAATCTTCACAAACCTTTCCAAAAAAAAAAAAAAGACTCTCACGGGAGTGGCAATTTAAAAATAGAGCGTTCTGATTGGTCCGGGTAGCTTTATTTCCCATGCAAGAGCGATTGCTCTGATTGGCTGCCAGCAACATGAGAAAAATGTTGCTGGCAGCCATTAGAGGACTTGGTCCCCTGTCCTGAAGTTATAAAAAAGTAAAGATATATGGAGACAGGGTAGAGATACCATGAGCCCCTAGGCTCATGGGGTGGAACCATAGAGACCCCCCGGGGCCAAAAAAGAAACAGCAAAAAAATGCTGCAATCCTGTAAGTCACGCAGGATCGAGGGGGAAAAAATGGCGGCCTTGCAGCATTTAAATAACTTATGCCTGGGGCACCATCCCCCGGGGCTGATTTCATAAAGGGGATGGGGGGCTACTTGGCCCCCCTTCCGAGCCTCCAAAGGCCCTGGAGAGCCTACCCCTGGGGCTGAAATGTGTTTATATGGGGAGTGATGTTATAAATGATATCATAGAACATGCCATGAGTGATGTCATGTGAGGTCATCAGCAGTGCATGGCGGGGGCGCAAGTTATAGTTAGCACTGCTAAGTATAACTGGTGAATTTCTATGTGTTTTTTAGTTCAAAACGTTAATGTTGTCACTGACAAATTCACCTAACTATAACGTTACTTTAAACTTTGGTTTTAGTGTGTGTGTGTGTGTGTGTGTGTGTGTGTGTGTGTGTGTGTGTGTGTGTAAACACCCATGGGGCAGTTAAAAGTGCAGTAGAGATGAGAAGCACAAGATGAACCCCTTAAAGATTGCAGCACAATACACATGAAGGTCAAGAAGGTGTCAACTAATGCCTGGTTTAAACTCCTACAGTACAGCTATGTTCATATGACATATCTGACCCCATTAACATTACATAAAGTTGATCCCACACATACTTAGAGATGTAATGTCACGAAGACGAGGCTAATTGATACAAAATTTTGGGATGGAAGTGCCAAGCAAATAAAATGGCCGTCTTAGAATGAAGCAGTGCTTGTTGGGCTTTATCCCTGAAAAGAAAACAAAGAGGTTGAGTAGAATGCTTGTATTATAGGGTATTGTCCTCGCTTAAAGAAGGATAGTTATTAAATGGCTAAGTAACATCCCACCTTATATTGAAAGATGGCTTAAGGATATAGTAGAATGGGCCACTGCAGAGGACATCTATATGAAAAAGGTATCTGTGTTTAATTGAAGCTCTAATGGCTGGGGCAAGTGTGATCCATACACACTAACAGATCCGCCTGACACCAGTCCCTGGTAAGTATGCAGTATAGGGTACCCTTTATCAATGGGATGTCTTTTGCTGTAAGTAACTAGCATCTTGTTGGCTACTGGGATTTGAACGGGAATGATGGAAAGGGGCACAACAGATTAGGTATATAAATAAACATGTTGGATGTGCATCAATTAGGAATAGTTAGTCAGGGGCTCGTAAAGTTGGGGGGTTCGAAGACGAGGAAGTTGGTACAAATGCAGTACTATGAAAAGATTCGTTTGAAATATTAAATTGCTCATTTGATTTCATGTCATGGAAAGTAGTAGACTTGTTGATTACGACGTGAGAAAATAATTGTAACACATTTACATTATGTGTCCAACTGTATGATCAATATTTTCAGTAAAACGTAATAAAAGATCATTTGAGAAAAAAAGTTTACTCACACACTCAATGTATGTCCAACACAGGCCACATATGCACACGCATATCATACACTTAGGATGTTAGTGCTAGGATCTGGGTTACTGCATAGAAAGAGAACTTTACATGATTGGGCCAGTTGGCCTCCACTCCAGAGACACAAATAAAAAGATCTGGTCACAACTACTGTACACAGTACGCTGTCACCACAGCTCTACATGTTTAACCCATGAATGGGACTGTAGTCCACTGACAGTCAAATGAGGACACACTTGGTGCGCCCCTCCAGATCACAGGACAGGTGGAGGACTTCACTCACTTCAAGGGACAGGACTAGGCCTTCATGTACACACTAGATTAACGTGAGCCTGCGGCCAAAATAAAAAAAGGGATACCAGATACTTGCAGTAAGATACTCAGGGCAGTCGAACACAACTGTACACCATGCAAAACATTCCTGTCCCAACAGATCTGGGGACACTTAATGGCCTGTCAACCCCTGGCTTCGGAGTTCCAGCATTGATCTCACTTTCTACTTCTTCACTGACTCTTATAACTATTTCTGTATGGAGCATGGGCCCAATCATCACCCTGGTTCATACTTTCATGCCGTCTGTACCCCATGCTTTTTTTTTACAGCAGTCATGCTTGCCATCGAGGGCTTGTAGTTTTGGATGCCTCTTTGGTAGCCACAATGTCAGCTACCTATGCAAAGTGTTTTTTCTTGGTAGATTCACCAAATTCGTAACATCTGATAAGTTCATAAGAAATGTGACTCTGCATCGGGTTCTTCTAGAGACTCCTCATCCTGATGCTTTGATTGCCAGTTGAGAAACAAATAAGCTATATAATCAACAGAGTTCTAAGATTGTATGGCCTGAATGTGTACATTTATAGTTCTTTGACTTGTATTTGTTCTCTTGCAGTTTCTTCTTCCCAGCACTCAGGTGTACGCTAACTGCTCTATCATATGATTTTCTTTACCAGGTCCTCATTGATTGAGCTGGAAAAGGGAATTCAAGGACTGGTTGTCATGTCCACCAGTCTGGAAGAAACATTTCAGTGTATCTTTGATGCTCGTGTGCCCCCACTATGGGCAAAGGTAAGCTGACCATTCATGATACTGCGACTCTCCCTAGCCAGCAAAGGCATCAAGTTGAGGTAGTCAGCAAAACATTGTTGTCAAGTGAGTATGACCGTACCTAGTTGATCAACACCTAGTTACAAAGGTTGAGAAATTTGAGAAGAGGCAAGGTATTGGGTTCAATCGGAGGAACTTAAGTGAAGCAGTACCAAGTGATCCATGAACAGATTATGGACCAGCAGGAGTTGAGGTAGCGTGTGATAACTCATAAGAAGAATGGAACAAGTCAAGTGTCGGTGTGAAGTAGAGGTGACCCATGGTGAGATAACTGTGGAGATTGTTAGCAATCAGTTCTGTTCACTGTGGAATGACAACAGCAGCCAGGGTGAGAGGGTAAATACTAATATTCCACAAGCCATATAATTAACCTAAAAAATGATATTTCCTTTTTCATTCATCAGTTTGCTTTTTTTGTGCAGGCTTACCCTTCCAATAAGCTCCTAGCATCCTGGACCAGAGACCTAAGAGAGCGAGTTGACCAGTTTGCAAAGTGGGCAGAGATCGCTCATCCTCCACCCATCTTCTGGCTATCAGCATTCACCTTTCCCACTGGGTTCCTAACTGCGGTTCTACAGATGTCCGCCCGACAAAATGCAGTACGTACAAAGCAGGGGAGAACGTGTGTGAGTGGAAGGGTGGGATGATATAACAATATGATTGACAAGTCCTGTTTGAAATGGAGTTGAGGTACAGTTGTGGTAGGGAAAGGGCTATTTATATTTCAAAGGGAATATTTTTCACAACGACACATATATCGTGCCCACGGATACTAGAGACTGAAACAAAGGGAATAAAATCGGATATCTTTGGAAAGTTACACCAGGCTTATAGATGCCTCAGTATCAGTAGATTTACACTTTGATGTGTGAACACTGAATATGCAGTCATCTCAAATATGTTCATAGTGCTCTTTAGCAAAAACCGTTGCTGCTTGGCTGAGCCATTCTTTGAACCCAGGTCAAAATCAACACTGCTAAATTAATGTTTGATATGATCAAAATGTGCCACTTCTGGGTGAACGAAACAGACTGGCTAATTTAGTACTTAAAGATAAACATTTGTTCTCTTCCAGGGGATCCTCATCAATAGTCATAAGCACTGAATATTCCCGCCCACGTGCGGGGACCCCGGAAATATAAAAATTATATATGGAAATCACATATATACAGCTCTACATATATGCATATACATATATCATTTTTTCTCATACCAATGCAGCTCTCAATAGAAGGCTAAACAATGTAATTACACACATAAAAAACTACATTTGCCAATATATAAAAACACCAGAGGACAATTAGTACTTGAACTCTGTTTTTTAATGAGCAAAATACTCATAAAGAGTAAAAACTGCAAAATAAGTAGACATTGTTAGCCTACAGGCTGCATTGTAAACCAATAGCATAGAAAATGAAAGCATTTTCAACAAAAACTGGCACCGTGCCTTTAAGGCAGCCATGGCCCCTAGCTTCCCATCATGCCTCAGGGGTGACAGTTAGGTCAGTTGTTCTTTCCGGCTCCTTCAGTCAGGACCCTGGATTTTCAGCTCTTGTTTTTTGACTTTCTGTCAAAAAAATATCTGTATAAATCTAGTTTTTTCTACTTTCACTCGACGTCTTTTGGTCCTAGAGTGCAAGTAACACCTTTTTTGTGTTACAGAAAAGGTTTATTTTTGGATAAAATGCCTTCTTTATTCGATCCTTGCCCGTCCTGTGGCAAGAAGAAGGCCAGAACAGATACACATCCTGTGTGTATTCTCTGCCTCCCGAGTCCCACTCTTCTGACAACTGCCAGCATTGTAAGAAGTTATCAAGAAGGACTATCAAGGAGAGGACAGGATTCGTCTCTATGGCCTCTCTGAAAGAGGTAGGTCTCCTGTGAGGCAGAAGAAGAGGAGAACTCGGTCGACGTCGAGAGGAAAAGTCCCGACCTGTTCTCCGTCGGCGTCGGGATCGACGTCGAAGAAATCGGCGACGAAGAAATCGGCGTTGAAGACTTCGGTGATGCCGGCGCATCATCATTCGACTACGAAATCTTCGTCGGCGAAGGTAACAGGTCCTCCGTTGACGTCAACCAGGCGGCGCTCAACGTCGAGAGACAGGTCTCCGTCGGCGCCGGGTGGGCGTTCGACGTCGAGGCAGATTACGCCGTCGTCGCAGCTGCGATCGACGTCGAGGCAGACCGCTCCGTCGTCGCAGGCACGATCGACGTCGAGGCACAGCGCTCCGTCGTCGCCTCATCAACGGCGATCGACGTCGAAGCACATCTCCCCGTCTCATCAGCGGCGATCGACGTCGAGGCGCATCTCTCCGTCGTCGCCTCCTCATCGGCGATCGACGTCGAGGCACAGATCTCCGCCGGGATCAAGGCAACGATCTTCGGCGTCGAGACACAGGACACCTCCTTCGGCGTCGAAGCAGACTCCAATGTCGATCCATCATTCCACGCCGTCGAGACGGATGACACCGCCGAGTGGATCTTCGGCGTCGAGACCAAGACCTCCGTCGCCGGCAGTCCAACGCCGGTCGACGTCGAGACAGCAATCTCCTGAGAGGGTGCAGGGAATGTTGAAGCATGACACTGCATCAGTGTTGGAGAGACGTTCGTCGTCGAGAAGTCCACCTTCTAAGAGAAGAAAGTCAACGTCGAGACATACGTCTCCGTTGAGAGGGCAGTCGACGCATAGACGCTCCAGGTCAACGTCAAAGCTGTCACGATCCAGCTGCCGGTTATCACTGACTGCATGACACGGGTGTGTTGGGCATCGTGAACACACTCTTATCAAAACTACAACTCCCGTTAGGCAACGCGAGTCACGTTTCACGTGACCCCGACGCGACGCCAGTTACGGTAGAAAAGGCGGTGAAAGGAATCACTCGCCGCCGATAATTCTGGATGATCGTAGCAGACTTCAATCGGACAGCGGACTTTTGGGCGGTAAGAGTGCGCAAGCACACGTTATCATACCGTCAGCTGGTGAAAGGAGGCAGAGGAGTTTCTACACCTCCCTCGAACCTCCACTGTCGTGTCTCCTCTGTTGGCTGGGACCAGTTCATTGGTTTCGTGCAGAGGAGTCTCTAGGCTTTTTCAGAGCCCGCTTCATTTGGTAAAGCAAAAACCCCCCTGTTGGAGAGACAACTTATTTACAGGTCTCATGCGGGGAGGTTCAGAACGCCTTGTTCTTATGTGGGCAATATTGGTCGCAGAAAGTGTATACCTCAACTCAGACTGTTTATGAGGTTGAGATATTGTCGAGCCGGTTATAGGTTGTAACCAGGATCGTTCTTCTACCTGCTGGTGTTATTGTGCAACGAACAAACACGAGCATATCACCAACTGGATAAAGGCAAGACTGTTGTATTTACTTATTCCAGTTGCACCCCTTCACCTTTTTTCCTGTTTTTTGTTCTCCTTATATTTGTTATAGGAGAGAGTTACCAGAGAGGGTGTGCCTTCATTACAGGCACAACAAAACAGGCCTCACTTCATGTATCATTTTGGTAGGTGTAGTAGGGGAGAATCATGCACGTATAGTACAGTGTTAGGAATTCTCTAGTTCTGGTCAACACCTGTTCTTTTTGTCTTTTGTTAGTTTCATGTTGTGTTCCTGTCACCACCTTCAACTCTCTTCTATAATCCTACTACACCTTCTTTATTTACAGGTGGGTGTGGTAAACGTTGTGAATCAAGTCTGTTATTGTCGCTTATTTGTGAGCCATCATAAGTGTTGCGCTGTGCTCATTTTGCGCTCTTGTATCCTTTTCAGATCTCCTTCCCTGCAGTTCCTACCCTTTCCTTCCCCCGCTCGATTGCCTCAATAGTCTGTGTGTTATTCTATGCCAGACTTGGGGCTGTCCAGAGGTGGGCCCCCTTTGAGCATCAACACGATTCCGAGGATCCAGAACGGAGCCTGACAGAATTATCGGCCCACGTATTTCTATATCCTCCCGATTGTGTTGAGAGTAGGAATGGCCACCCTGGATGACGTAATGGCGGCTTTAGTTCTGGTGCAGGCTGAGCTTGCCGCCTCCCGCCAGGAAACAGCTGCTTTACAAAATAGGGTAGACCAATTGCAGCGAAACCCGTTCAACGCTGGGGTAACACAGCATCCAACATCAGTAATAGTGGAGATGCCTGCCCAGGTACCGCTGGCCCCCCCAGAGAGGTATCATGGGGACATAAAGAAAGTGCAGGTGTTTATGACCCAAGTGCTACTCCACTTCACATGTAAGCCAAAGTTGTTTGCGACGAACCAGGCACGTGTGGCTTTCCTAATTTCTTATCTGGGTGGTGAAGCAGCGCAGTGGGCAGTCCCCATAGTAAGGAGAGAAGACCCCCTGCTTTACGATTGGGACGAATTTAAGAAAGAGTTCGAGAAGACGTTTGACCGCCGAGCAGATACCTTTTCCGCGGATAGAGACCTGCTGGAACTCAAACAGGGCTCAATGGACTTGGTTAGTTATTTAAACAACTTTCGAAGACTAGTAGCGGAAACGGATTGGCCAGAAACCAAACAGTCCGTTATGTTCTATCAAGGCCTCACCGAAGAGCTGAAAGATGTTCTCGCCCAAATTGACCCCCAACCTAACACGTGTGCTGCTCTCATCGAATTGACACTGCGATTGGACCACAGACTAAAGGAGCGGAAAGGGGAGCATAAACGGAGGGAGAGATACACCCCACTGAGTGATAGGTCTCTCTCTACCGAAACGACAGTCGCAAGACCCGAACCCATGGAGATCGGGACGGTGAGGGCCTCGCTGACGCTCAGCGAGAGGGACCACCGTTGCAAACAAGGCTTGTGCCTGTATTGTGGGAAGAAGGGGCATTTCCTTAGAGAGTGTCCCGTCAAGCCAAAGTACGGCAGATCACGAACCGGGCAGTTGGCCACGGTGATTGCTGAAAAAGGGAGGAAAACCCCAGCGCTTGAGAGCTCAAGAAGGGAAACCCTCAAGCGGAATTGCTATCCCTTCAGTGAACCTCTCTGCCTTCATGGAAGCAGAGCATTTCTTTATTTTTATGGACATAGAAATACAACGAGAGAAGAAATCGATCAGAGCCATGGTGGATTCAGGGGCCACGGGATGTTTTATGGACAGGGAAGAGGCATTGAGGTTAGGGGTGCAATTTATCCGTAAGGCCACCCCGGAACAGGTATATGCCGTTGATGGTAAACAGCTGGAGTCAGGACCAATCAGTCACAGTACCCCGGAATACGAGCTCACCTATGGAGGGTATCACCAAGAATGGCTGTCATTTAATATCATCCAGGCTCCGCAGTACGGGGTGATACTTGGGCTTCCCTGGTTACAAAAACACGAGCCCACCATCAATTGGGCCAACAAAACTATGCAACTACACTCCACCTATTGTCAGGACCACTGCAGTTTGCAGCTACCACGACCTTCAAAGGTATTGGCCACCAGACATCTCATCGCGACAGCAGCGGAAAAGAACGTGGTCTTGCCGATCTGTTACCAAACATACAAGGAAGTATTCAGCGATACCAAGGCGGAAGAACTCCCCCCACACAGGGAATATGATTGTCGCATTGACCTAGTTCCTGGGGCTGTAGTTCCTTGCGGACGGATATACGCCCTTACCCTACCAGAAACTCTGTATCTACGAACGTACCTAGACAAACATCTGGAAATGGGATTCATTCGTCCTTCTAGGTCTCCAGCGGCCTCTCCCCTCTTTTTTATTCCGAAGGCTAATGGGGATTTGAGGTGCTGTATCGACTTTAGGGCGTTAAACGCCATCACAGTAAAAAACCGATATCCACTTCCATTAATCCCTGTTCTATTGGAACAGGTGAGAGCAGCAGGAATCTATACGAAACTGGATCTTAGAGGGGCTTGTCATCTGGTGCGGATGCGCAAAGGTGATGAATGGAAGACCGCCTTTAAAACGCGGTATGGGCTATTTGAATATCTTGTTATGCCCTTTGGACTCTGCAATGCCCCGGCGGCGTTTCAATTCTTCCTCAACGAGGTTCTGAGGGAATATCTGGATCGTTTCGTGGTCGTCTATATCGATGACATCCTTATATATTCAGCAACCGAAGAAGAACATGTCATCCATGTGAGTCGCGTGCTGCAAGCATTGCGCAAACACCGGCTGTTTTGTAAACTCACGAAATGTGAGTTTCACGTAACCACAGTTGAATTCCTAGGGGTTATGCTCACCCCTTACGGTCAAGTCATGGCAGAGAGGAAGGTCAAAGCCATAGTGGAATGGCCACGTCCACAGAACGTCAAGGATATCCAGAGTCTGTTGGGATTTGCAAACTTTTACAGAAGGTTTATCCGGCAGTTCTCGGACATGGTAACACCTCTGTCTAATCTGACAAAGAAGAAAACACCTTTTCTTTGGACTGAAGAGACCCAGAAGGCGTTTGATCTCCTGAAAGAAGCTTTTACAACCGCTCCGGTCCTCACCCATGCCAATCCGAAACTGCCTTTTATCATCGAGGCCGACGCGTCCGAAGTAGCGGTGGGAGCCGTGCTATCACAACGACACGAGACGACGGGTTACCTCCACCCCGTTGCATTTATGTCCCGGAAACTAAACTCTGCAGAGCTGAATTACACGATAGCAGAAAAAGAACTCCTGGCGATCAGGGACGCGTTTCTGGAGTGGAGACACTGGATAATGGGGGCTATACATCAGGTGACGGTTTACACAGACCACCGCAATCTTCAATTTATGCGAGCTACTCGACATCTCACTCCACGCCAACTCCGTTGGATGCTGTTTTTGCGGAATATCATTTCATTGTGACCTTCCGACCCGGCATCAACAACAAGAAGGCCGACGCCCTGACGAGACAGGAAAACCATACACAACAGTCTATTCCCCCAGAAAGAGCCATCATTGAACCTAGCAGAGTGGTAGGTGTCGTTCAAACGGACGACTTTCTGCAGAAAACTAGACAAGGGATACAGACCTTTGCGTGGAAGAGATGGCTTAAGTACCATCCTGAATGGCGGATGCGACAAGGTCTCCCCATGAAGGGCCAACAGATGCTAATCCCTACCCGAACACTACGGAAAACCGCATTTGTTTGGTGTCATGATCTCCCATGTGCAGGACATATGGGAGGTGAAAAGACTTTGGAAAAGGTGTTGAGACAGTTCTGGTGGCCTACAGTCCGCCCAGACGTCTTAACATGGGCAAGAGAATGTACCATATGTGCACAAAATAAAACAGATCACAGACAAACTGAGGGATTACTCCAGACGATGCCCACACCCGAGAAGCCGTGGGAAAGGTTCTCAGTGGACTTTATAGTGGGGCTACCCAAGGATCAGGGAAAAACAGCTATTGTAGTTGTCATAGACTATTTGACCAAGATGGGCCACTTCATCGCATGCAAGCAAGCACCAACAGCGAGCCAACTGGCTCAATTGCTGCTAACTCACGTGATCCGACTCCATGGCCTTCCCCAAGTCATAGTGTCTGATAGGGGAGCTCAATTTACTGCATGCTTTTGGAAAACCTGGTGTTCCAAACTACAAATCTCCTCTTCCCTGTCCACAAGTTTTCACCCCCAAACAGACGGCCAGACAGAGAGGTTAAACCAAACTCTCAAGCAATACCTCAGGTGCTACGTCAACACTAGTACTGATGCTTGGGTGGACTGGCTGTGGGTGGCCGAGATAGCCTACAATAGCGCTCAACACTCATCAACACAACACACACCGTTCTTTTGTACCTATGGTTTTCATCCTCGGTTCACTCCATTACTCCTTCCCAACACCTGCACTAAGCTCCCTGATTTGCGCATTAGGCTAATACATATGCGTAGGACTCTGCTAGAGGCACGTCGCAATTTACTGAGAGCTAAGGAACGTTACAAAAAGCAGGCCGATAAACATCGTAGACCTGGTCGGGTGTACAAGAGCGGGGAATGGGTGTGGCTATCGACCAAAAACATTAGGTTTAGAAAACGCAGTGTGTTTAATCCTAAGTTTATAGGCCCCTATCGAGTGATTAAACATATAAATCCGGTAGCGGTTAAATTGCGGTTGCCAACCCAATTCAAGTTGCATCCGGTCTTCCATGTATCCCTCCTGAAACCTTCTCACCGTCCAGTACGCAAAAACCCCTCACCCATATGGGTTCATCAAGAGCAGGAATACGAGGTCGGGGGAATTGTGGATGCCAAGAGGGTGCGTGGCAGACTTTGGTACCTGGTGTCGTGGAAGGGGTATGGTCCGGAGGAGGACTCCTGGGAACCGGCCTCAGGTGTGCATGCGCCCAGGCTGACAGCTAGGTTTCATAGACTGCATCCTGACAAGCCATCTAGCAGTCAGTGATCCCTGGGAGGGGAATGTTCTGTCACGATCCGGCTGCCGGTTATCACTGACTGCATGACACGGGTGTGTTGGGCATCGTGAACACACTCTTATCAAAACTACAACTCCCGTTAGGCAACGCGAGTCACGTTTCACGTGACCCCGACGCGACGCCAGTTACGGTAGAAAAGGCGGTGAAAGGAATCACTCGCCGCCGATAATTCTGGATGATCGTAGCAGACTTCAATCGGACAGCGGACTTTTGGGCGGTAAGAGTGCGCAAGCACACGTTATCATACCGTCAGCTGGTGAAAGGAGGCAGAGGAGTTTCTACACCTCCCTCGAACCTCCACTGTCGTGTCTCCTCTGTTGGCTGGGACCAGTTCATTGGTTTCGTGCAGAGGAGTCTCTAGGCTTTTTCAGAGCCCGCTTCATTTGGTAAAGCAAAAACCCCCTGTTGGAGAGACAACTTATTTACAGGTCTCATGCGGGGAGGTTCAGAACGCCTTGTTCTTATGTGGGCAATATTGGTCGCAGAAAGTGTATACCTCAACTCAGACTGTTTATGAGGTTGAGATATTGTCGAGCCGGTTATAGGTTGTAACCAGGATCGTTCTTCTACCTGCTGGTGTTATTGTGCAACGAACAAACACGAGCATATCACCAACTGGATAAAGGCAAGACTGTTGTATTTACTTATTCCAGTTGCACCCCTTCACCTTTTTCCTGTTTTTTGTTCTCCTTATATTTGTTATAGGAGAGAGTTACCAGAGAGGGTGTGCCTTCATTACAGGCACAACAAAACAGGCCTCACTTCATGTATCATTTTGGTAGGTGTAGTAGGGGAGAATCATGCACGTATAGTACAGTGTTAGGAATTCTCTAGTTCTGGTCAACACCTGTTCTTTTTGTCTTTTGTTAGTTTCATGTTGTGTTCCTGTCACCACCTTCAACTCTCTTCTATAATCCTACTACACCTTCTTTATTTACAGGTGGGTGTGGTAAACGTTGTGAATCAAGTCTGTTATTGTCGCTTATTTGTGAGCCATCATAAGTGTTGCGCTGTGCTCATTTTGCGCTCTTGTATCCTTTTCAGATCTCCTTCCCTGCAGTTCCTACCCTTTCCTTCCCCCGCTCGATTGCCTCAATAGTCTGTGTGTTATTCTATGCCAGACTTGGGGCTGTCCAGAGGTGGGCCCCCTTTGAGCATCAACACGATTCCGAGGATCCAGAACGGAGCCTGACAAAAGCGCCCTTCTGGAGACGCCTCACCTCCAGTGAGCCTGTCTTCGTCACCTTCAGGTTTGCCCAGTTCTCACCGAGGGTCAACGTCCAGATCCCCGGAGGTGGTTATCTCGACGTCCAGCAGTCCAGTGTCAGGGGGTCACCAAGATTCCCCAACAAGGCATGAAGAGCTGAGCTTCACTCCTCCTGCTCAGTCTCCTAAGGGAAGAGAGAGCCGCAGATCGCCTTCCATCCATTTATCGCCACGATGGTACAGGCCTCTACATCACTGGGCTACGAACAGGAATTACTCGAGCCCTCAGAACAGATCCCCGTTGGCTCGTTTAACTCAGAATAAAGAGCGATCTCCTTCAAGAGCAAGAGCTCGCAGCCGCACTCCATGTGCACTCACACAGGAGGAGGTCTAGATCAAGAAGCAGGAGGAGAGCACACAGATCGCCTACTCCGTCCTCTTCTTCCACTCATACATCCCATAGAGACTATTCGCCTACTTTGACTAACAGTCCACCGTCGAGGGTCTCTCCGGTGGACGACATCTACACTTTTCAGGACATTCTTGGCAGAGGAGCTGTAAAGCTGGGTATCCCTATGCCAACTCGTCAAAGCAAGTCCTCTGTCATTTTTGAGACTCTACACCAAAGAGCAGCAGCTAAACCTCTGCTTCCCTTGGTACCAGGCATCATAGAGCCAGTGATGGATATCTTTCTCACGCCAGCGAGTGTTAAGACCGCTCCAGCGAGGATCTTAAAAAAGTACTGTTCACCAGAGGACGACCCGCTCTTCCTCAGGGCTGATCCTCCTCCGGATTCAGTCGTAATTGCTGCGGCAAAGAAGACCCATGCGGTGGCATCCTCCTCCACTGTCCCACCAGACAAGGAGAGCAAGATGCAGGATTCCTGGGGAAAGAAGGTTTGTGGCACTTCGGCCTCCATGTTGAAGGTCTCCAATGCAGCGGCACTCCTGGGCCGCTACGACAGATCTCTGTGGGACTCACTACAGAGATTCACTGAAAAGTTGCCGCAGGAAGACCGTAAAGATTTTGAAGAAATCTTAACAGAGGGCAGTCAGGTGTCTAACCAGGTCATCAGTGCTGCGGCGGATGGAGCTACCCTTTCGGCACATGCTTATGCTCATGGGGTATGCGCAAGAAGAACATCATGGCTACGTCTTACAGCGCTCAAGCCAGAAGCGCAGTCACGCATCCTCAATCTTCCATTCTCTGGTTCCTCTTTGTTCGGGACTCACACGGATGAAGAGATGACACGGATGAAAACGGAACTGGACACGCTTAAAGCGGTGGGCCTGGAGAAAAGAAAGGAATTCCGTAAGAGATTCCGTCCTTACAATAGACGATCCTCCCAACAGAGGGTTCAAACCCCTCATTGGCAGAAAAATCAGGATCAGCAAGGCCAGCAAAAACGCAGTATCGGGGCAGACGCCCCTCCAGAGGAGGAAGAAACCAGCATCAAGGCAACAATTCCGCCAAGACGCAGTCAAAGCAATGAGCACTCACTTCCCCTGTCGCCGTTCACCACTCCAGTGGGGGAAGTATCGCAAATCATCTCGAAGAGTGGCGAGCTATCACAAAGGATCGGTGGGTGCTAGCCACGTTGCAGAATGGGTACTCTCTACGTTTTCAACATCGCCCACCATCAATCCCTCCAGTTCCTCCGTCGTGTCACCAGTTAAAACTCTTGCAGAAAGAGGTTGCCACCCTTCTCAGAAAGTCAGCCATCGAGAGGGTGCCAGTATCTCAAAGAGGGAAAGGGGTTTACTCAAGATATTTTTGGTAAAGAAAAAGGGCCAAAAAGCAGAGTACAGACCCATTCTGGACTTGCGGTCACTCAACCTATCCATCAAAAAGGAAAAGTTTCGCATGTTGGCTCTCCATCAAATATATCCACATCTCAGGCAGGGGGATTGGATGTGTTCGCTGGATCTGCAAGATGCATACTTTCACGTCCCGGTCAATCAGTATCACAGACAGTACCTACGATTCCTAGTGGGATCCGCTCATTACCAGTTCAAGGTTCTACCCTTCGGGTTGAAGTCAGCCCCCAGAGTGTTCACGAAGTGCATGGCGGTGGTGGCAGCCGCACTGCGCCGCAGGGGCGTCTTCGTATACCCGTACTTGGACGACTGGCTGTTGAAAGGCCCTTCCCCAGACAGTGTGAGGAGTCATTTCTTGAGCTGTCTCGAGCTGTGTCACCGACTGGGCCTGCATGTGAATTTCGTCAAATCAACTTCACAGCCAACGCAGAAAATACATTTCTTAGGAGCTCTGCTAGACTCCACGGTAGGAAAAGTGTTTCCTTCGGAGGAGAGACAGTGTTCCCTCATACAGAAATGCCAGCTGGTTCTGCGCAACAGAAAACTGCCTGTGCGTCGGATTGCCTCCCTGCTAGGGTCGATGGCATCCTGCATCTTCCTGGTTCCCAATGCCAGACTACGAATGCGTCCTCTTCAGCAGGATCTGGAGGACAAGTGGGACCAGCAGACCGCTCGTTGGGACGAAAAAATAAGTCCATCAAACGCGGCTCGAGCTTCCATACCTTGGTGGATGAGAAAACGAAATATGCAAGTCGGAGTTCCTTTCCATCAACCTCCGCCTGCTCAGACACTGATCACGGACGCCTCACTGCAGGGTTGGGGGCCCACATGGGTTCTCTCCAGACTCAAGGACTGTGGTCTCCAAAAGAGCGATCCTATCACATCAACATGCTAGAGCTGAGAGCAGTTCACCTAGCCCTCAAAGCTTTCCTCCCCTCGATTCAGGCAACCTCAGTGTTAGTACAGACGGACATCACCACCACCATGTACTACCTGAACAAACAGGGGGAACTCGCTCACGCACACTTTCCCTGGAAGCTCAAGCACTCTGGCATTGGCTCCTGGCTCGGAATCTGGCAGTCACAGCAGTCCACCTGCCAGGAGAACAGAACGTGAGAGCGGATGCGCTCAGCCGTCACTTCGAAGACAGAGAAGACTGGGTACTCAACGACGAGGTCGTCGAAGACATCTTCCAGGCATGGGGTCGTCCCACCATCGACCTCTTCGCGGATGACGAAAATACCAAATGCCGAGACTTCGCCTCACGGTTCTACCGACCAGGATCGAAAGGGAATGCCCTTTGATAGACTGGTCAGGGGCATTTGTGTACGCCTTTCCACCCCTTCCGCTGATCCCGAAGGTGGTGACCAAGCTGTCCCATTCGTGCACGAGGATGATACTAATTGCCCCGGACTGGCGGAGACAATGGTGGTACCCGGACCTTCTGCACCTATCAGAGTGTCCTCACAAGAAGCTGCCGTGCAGACCGGACCTGCTGTCCAAGATGAACAGGAGGATTCATCATCCCAACCTTCCCTCACTGAACTTGGCAGCATGGCTCCTGAGGTCCTCCAGTATGGCCACTTAGGACTACCGCAGGACTGCATGTCCATCTTGAAGGAAGCAAGAAGACCGTCCACGAGGCATTCGTATGCATGCAAATGGAAACGGTTTTACATGTGGTGTATGCAGAACAATTGTAACCCAATCAAAGGTCAGGAAGAGGTCATCCTTCCTTACCTACTTTATCTGGCGAAAGCAGGTTTGAAGTTTTCTTCCATTAAGGTGCATTTAGCAGCTATAACTGCATATAGGCGTTCACCTTCCCAACCTTCCTTCTTCCAGTTACAGGCTGTTAAGGATTTTTGCAGGGTTTAAAGAAGGTCTACCCTCCGGTACGGCCTCCTTCACCACCCTGGGAGCTTAACCTGGTGCTATCAAAATTGATGGGTCCGCCTTTTGAACCCATACACAAAGCAACCTTACAACATCTTTCTTGGAAGGCGGCTTTCTTGGTAGCGATCATGTCAGCTCGCAGAGTGAGTGAAATACAGGCTCTCTGCTCTAAAGAACCCTATACAGTCTTCCATCTTAACAGGGTTGTGTTGAGGACGCACCCCTCTTTCCTTCCAAAGGTGGTGTCAGATTTTCATGTGAATCAGACCATCTCTCTACCCACCTTTTTTCCCAATCCCTCCACTCCAGCTGAGAGGGCTTTGCATTCTCTGGACCTCAAAAGGGTTTTAAAATTCTATCTGGATCGGTCCAAATCTATAAGAAAATCTGATCAACTATTTGTTAACTATGGGTCGATCAGATCTGGGTTCGCAGCTTCAAAGCGCTCCATCTCCAGATGGATAGTTTCATGTATCAAGCTTGCTTATCAATTAGCGCAGAAGCTCCTGGGGTTTACTCCCAGAGCGCATTCTACTAGAGGAAAGGCAGCTACTACTGCTTTTCTTCAGAATGTGCCCATGTCTGAAATCTGTAAGGCGGCAACTTGGAGGTCCGTCCATACATTTACGAGGCACTACTGTCTGGAATCAGACACCAGAGCAGACACCCAAGTAGGCCAGGCCTCCTTGAGGAATCTGTTCAACAGCTGATTTCGGCTGTTATGTTTTTTGTTGGGTCACTTTACTCTCATTTACCTGCAGGTGGTTGATGGGCTTGCTATTCTATTCAGTGCTTATGACTATTGATGAGGATCCCCTGGAAGAGAAGGATAAGTTACTTACCTGTAATCCTAGTTCTCTTCCAGGGGTATCCTCATCAAAGTCATAAGCAACCCACCCGCCTCCCCAGGTAAATGAGGGATTTCTAAAGTGTTAAAGGATATCTTTGTGCCCTGACCTTCAGGGTTATGCAAAGAACAACTGACCTAACTGTCACCCCTGAGGCATGATGGGAAGCTAGGGGTCATGGCTGCCTTAAAGGCACGGTGCCAGTTTTTGTTGAAAATGCTTTCATTTTCTATGCTATTGGTTTACAATGCAGCCTGTAGGCTAACAATGTCTACTTATTTTGCAGTTTTTACTCTTTATGAGTATTTTGCTCATTAAAAAACAGAGTTCAAGTACTAATTGTCCTCTGGTGTTTTTATATATTGGCAAATGTAGTTTTTTATGTGTGTAATTACATTGATCTGAAAGAGACACGTTAGTGACAGATTCCTTACCTTAGAATATCCCCAGGCGTCAGGCTGGATCCGGAAAGTTTTTTGCGTAGCAGTACCCTTGCGCGTCGGTAGGCGGCGTCGTGCGGCTCCGCGTCCATCGTCGGCGTCGTGATCGCCGGGATGACGTTGCGGGCAGTACTTAGGCGCCGCCCCTGCGCGCTGACGTCAGTTCTTCTTTTTCCGCGCCAGTAAGCGCAGATCCGGGAAGAGCAGTGCCCTAGTCACTTTTTGACTATCTTTTTTGGTGAATTTTTTCACTGTTTCTTCAACGAGTCTTCACGACTCCTAAGGTGTCGTAGGGATGCCCGGCTTTAAGCCCTGCGAGGAATGTGGTCGCATGATGTCGATCACGGACCCGCACCTCGAGTGTCTCTTTTGTCTCGGCCGAGACCACGACACGAAGTCGTGTCCTGACTGCCGGAAACTTCATCCTAAGGCTTTGCGAGAGCGGTCTCGAAAGCTCCTCGAAGTCCGGCATTCGGCTCCGCGCCGCACCAAACCCCGGTCCCGGGAGAGGTCGAGGGGCCGGACGCGGAGTCCCCGCCGTTCGTCGGAATCAAAGTCTTCGCGCTCCTCCGGTAAGTCGAAGCACAAGAAGTCTAAGCGGCGTCATCGCTCTAAGACTTCGCCTCGCCGGTCTCGCGACTCGGCTGAGGTCCCTGCCGGCACCGTCCCCGCCCCCGCGGCCCCGGACGTGCCTGTCGAGTTACCCCCGCAGTACCCGCCCTACCCGGGCTCGGGGCGACTCCGGCCGATATACAGGAATTCCTGTCGGCCATGGCCCGCCTCTTCGGGCCTCAAGGTCCCTCCGGTGCGCCTTCGGGCCCCGTGGGCCCTGATGGGGTTGCTCCGGCGTCGCCGTCGACTCCGGTCCCGGCGTCGCCTGTCCCACCAGCCTTCGTCCCGGCCTCGGCTCCGGCCCCGGCCTCGACCCCGGCTCCGGTGGTGCCGCAACCCCCATCGACGCCGGTTGACCTAACCACGCCTCCGCCGACGCCGATGTCCCCGGTGCCGTTTCCGATGCCGTCCGGGGCTCCGGGCGGCGTCGTTCCCCGGTTCTCTCCGGGTCCGGACATGGAGCCGGACCGGCGTCGCCCGACGCCGTTTCCGGCGCCGATGAGACCTTGGGTCCCTGATGTCCCTCCTCCTCCATATTTTCAACCTGAGGAGGACCAGGAGAGCTGGGAGGGGTCTGAGGACCCTCTCACACAACAGTGCGAGTTTGACCCGGACTGGGTTGAGGAACTTGGGGATGCCAGTGGTCTGGATACCTCCCTGACTCTGGCATGCTGTCTCCTCCCGTGGCAACGGAGGAGGGGGCTAATTTTGCAACGGTGTTGCGTAGAGCTGCTGGAGCCTTGAATCTCCAGTTGCCTACAGTGGCCGTCAGGTCTAACATCCTGACTGAAGTGCTTCAGCCGGCGGCCTCCTCTTCGGAGACTGTGCTGCCGTTCAACGATGCACTGACTGACGTTCTTTTGGGTGCCTGGTCCAAACCCACCACAGGGGCTCCTGTGGATAGGAACGTGGCCCGACGCCATCGCCCTGCTCCGGGCGACCCCTGTTTCTCTCCCAACACCCCACCCCTGAGAGCTTGGTTGTCCAAGCCTCTGCCTCCCAAACCGCCTTCCCTACCGCCCCTCCGGATAGGGAATCCAAGCGCCTGGATCACTTTGGGAAGAAGGCTTTCTCTTCCTCCAGTGCTGGCTTGCGGTCTGTTAATACTGCTTGCCTCTTGGGCCGATACACCCACTCCCTGTGGGATTCGGTGGCAACTGTTTTGCCGCAGTGTTCTGAGGAGGTCCAGACACTGCTTACCCGCGCCATTGCGGAAGGGCGTGATGCGGCTAAATATACCATCCGCTGTGGCCTTGATACCGCCGACTCGCTGGGCAGATCGCTTGCAACGACGGTGGCGCTGCGTCGCCACGCCTGGCTGAGAACCACTGGTTTTTCAGGGGATGTCCAGAATACACTCATGGACATGCCCTTTGATGGAGTCGGTCTTTTTGGTTCGAAGGCAGACCATGCGCTGGAGCGTTTCAAGGACTCACGGGCTACTGCTAAGTCCCTGGGCCTTGCTGTTGTGCGCCCTCCGCTCACGTCTGCTTTTCGCCCCTTTCGTGGCCACGGAAGGGGCGCCCAGTCACGTCCACAGCCCGGCCAACGGCCCGCGCAGCAAGCGCCTTCGCGTGGCCGAGGACGTGGATACCGCCGTGGCGGTTCGGGCAACCAGCGTGCGGGTCAGGCCACCACCTCCAACCCGTCCGCGGCCTCCAAGCCCTCCTAGTCCCTCCTTTCAGGTGCACAGTACGCCAGTCGGGGCAGGGTCCGCCATCACCTTCACCACTGGCGTCCCATCACCTCGGACAGGTGGGTCTTGGACATTGTCCGAAGGGGCTACTCCCTCCCCTTCGAGACCACCCCCCAGCCATGCCACCTCAATTCCACCGCATGTCAGGGGATCACTTGGTGCTTCTACAGAAGGAAGTCACGGCCCTCTTGGCCAAGAGGGCCATCGAGCATGTTCCGACCCCAGAAGTAGGGCGTGGTTGCTACTCCCACTACTTTCTGGTGCCCAAAAGGACAAGGAGGACATGCGTCCTATCTTGGACCTCCGGAACGTCAATCGCTTCCTCCGGAAGGAGAAGTTCAAGATGCTCACCCTAGCTCAGGTCTTGACTGCCCTCGACCCCGGAGACTGGTTGGTAGCGTTGGACTTGCAGGACGCCTATTTCCACATCCCCGTCCTGCCGGCCCACTGGCGTTACCTTCGGTTCACGGTAGGCCTCGAGCATTTTCAGTTCACCGTGCTCCCCTTTGGCCTTACCAGTGCCCCTCGGGTGTTCACGAAAGTGATGGCGGTGGTCGCAGCTCATCTGCGCCGGGCAGGGGTTTCAGTCTTCCCCTACCTCGACGACTGGCTGCTGAAGGCGGGCTCGTCCCAGGCAGTCGTCTCCCACCTCCAGACTACGGCCGAACTCCTGCACTCTCTGGGGTTCTCCATCAATGTGCCAAAGTCGCATCTGATTCCTTCTCCACAGCTCCTTTTCATCGGAGCAGTTCTGGACACGACGCAGTTTCGGGCCTATCCTCCCGAACGGCGAGTCCGGGATATTCAGGCCATGATTCCGATCTTTCAGCCTTTATCCTGGGTTTCGGTACGGATGACCCTGAGGCTGCTGGGCCTCATGGCCTCCTGCATCCTGCTGGTCAATCATGCCAGATGGCATATGCGGGCTCTGCAGTGGGACCTGAAGTTCCAGTGGGCGCAGCACCAGGGCAACCTGTCCGATCACGTCCAGATCTCGGAGGGGACTGCAAGACAGTTGCAGTGGTGGCTCTCGAACCGGCAATGGGTCATGGGCAGATCCCTCTCCCTTCCCCAGCCAGAGCACACAGTTGTGACGGACGCGTCCCTTCTGGGATGGGGCGGTCACATGGGAGAGGCGGAGATCAGAGGCCTCTGGTCTCCGGCGGAGTCCCGGCTCCATATCAACCTTCTGGAGCTCCGGGCGATCCGGCTTGCACTCAAGGCATTCCTTCCCTCTGTCAAAGGGACGGTAGTGCAGGTGTTCACCGACAACACCACCGCCATGTGGTACTGCAACAAACAGGGCGGGGTGGGGTCGTGGACCCTTGTCAGGAGGCTCTGCGCCTCTGGACATGGCTGGAACATCAGGGCATGTTCCTGATGGTTCAACACCTGGCAGGTTCCCTGAACGCCAGGGCGGACGAACTCAGCCGCAGGTGCATGATGGATCACGAATGGCGTCTTCACTCGGAAGTGGCGCAAGGACTCTTTCTACAGTGGGGAGAGCCTTGGTTAGATCTATTCGCCACCGAAGAGAACGCGCAATGTCATCAGTTTTGCGCGTTGGAATTTCCAAGGCGGCACTCGCTCGGCGACGCTTTCGTCACGAGTGGAGTTGCGGTCTATTGTACGCCTTTCCGCCTATACCACTTCTACCCAGAGTGTTGAAGAAGATTCGGCACGACCGGGCCCAAGTCATTCTTGTGGCTCCGGACTGGGCTCGAAGAGTTTGGTATCCCGAGCTACTCAGTATGAGCGTAGATCCCCCGATCCGTCTGCCTCTTCGGGAGGATCTTCTGTCGCAGCAGCAGGGGACGGTCCTCCACCCGAACCTGTCCAGTCTACACCTGCTTGCGTGGAGATTGAGCGGCGGCAGTTGATTCCTTTCGACTTGCCTCCCGAAGTTTGTGATGTGATTCTGGCAGCCAGGCGTCCCTCCACTAAGGTGGTATACGCCTGCAGGTGGAACAAATTTGTGGCATGGTGCACAGCAAAGGCTGTGAACCCCCTTTCTGCCCCTCTTTCTGAGGTCCTTCTGTTCCTTCTTTCTCTGGCCCAACAGGGTTCTGCCCTGGGTACCATCAAGGGTTATCTCTGTGCTATCTCGGCCTTCCTCAGGCTCCCTGATCAGCCCTCCCTTTTCAAGTCCCCTGTTGTTAACAGGTTCTTAAAAGGCATTACACACCTCTTTCCTCCTGTTCCATTTGTGATGCCTCAGTGGGACTTGAACTTGGTTCTTACCTTTTTAATGTGCGCTCCCTTTGAGCCTCTGCATAACTGTCCTCTTCGTCTTCTGACTCTAAAGACAGCCTTTCTGGTGGCCATCACCTCCGCTCGGCGGGTGAGTGAGCTCCAGGCTTTATCTTGCAAACCTCCCTTTCTGTCTGTTCATCCAGACAAGGTTGTTCTTCGGACGCGTCCGTCCTTCTTGCCAAAGGTGGTTACTGCCTTTCACATTGGGCAGACCATCACTTTGCCTACCTTCTTTCCGCCTCCGCATCCTTCCAGAGAGGAAGAGAGGCTCCACCGTCTGGACCCAAAACGTGCGCTCTCCTTCTATATCGACCGCACAAAACACTTCCGGGTGGATGACCAGCTCTTTGTTGGCTACGTGGGCGCCAAAAAAGGTTGGGCGGTGCACTAACGAACCATCTCCCGCTGGGTTACCTTGTGCATCAAGACCTGCTATTCTTTGGCTAAGAAGGAGCCTCCTGTTGGGCTGCGTGCCCATTCCACCAGGGCAACGGCTGCTACCACGGCCTTGGGCCGCGGTGTTCCGCTGCCCGTTATTTGTCAGGCAGCTACGTGGGCCTCGCTGCACACGTTTACAAAGCATTACTGCCTTGACAGTCAGGTCCGGAGGGACGGCTTCTTTGGCCGTTCTGTCCTCCAGGACTTCCTTGTCTGATCTTTGTTCGCAGACCCACCACCGGGGTTGGTACTGGTGGGGTATCTATTCTAAGGTAAGGAATCTGTCACTAACGTGTCTCTTTCAGATGCACAAGTTACTAACTTGTGTAACGATATATCTGTAAGAGACAGTAGTTAGTGACAGATTCCTACCGCCCACCCATCCTCCCCGTTCTGCGAACTGATTTCTAGGGTTAAGGACATCCCTTTCAGGGCCCTAGTATTTTTCAGACACCTATGTCAGCTTCTTGCATGGCTCTGCGTTCCTGGCGCGGAAAGTCGTGTACAGAACTGACGTCAGCGCGCAGGGGCGGCGCCTAAGTACTGCCCGCGACGTCATCCCGGCGATCACGACGCCCACGACGGACGCGGAGCCGCACGACGCCGCCTACCGACGCGCAAGGGTACTGCTACGCAAAAAACTTTCCGGATCCAGCCTGATGCCTGGGGATATTCTAAGGTAAGGAATCTGTCACTAACTACTGTCTCTTACAGATATATTGTTACACAAGTTAGTAACTTGTGCTTTAGCCTCCTATTGAGAGCTGCATTGGTATGAGAAAAAAATGATATATGTATATGCATATATGTAGAGCTGTATATATGTGATTTCCATATATAATTTTTATATTTCCGGGGTCCCGCACGTGGGCGGGAATATTCAGTGCTTATGACTTTGATGAGGATACCCCTGGAAGAGAACTAGGATTACAGGTAAGTAACTTATCCTTCCATGCAGTGGTCAGCCCTCCTTTTTTGATATGACATTGAAATCTTTATTTTTCTCAATCTTACATTCAGGTAAAAGACTTTTGGAATGGGCATATACCCTGCATGGTAAACAGCAGTATACCCCTACCCTGAGTGACCCAACTGCATGTGATATCTGGTATTCTGACTGTTTGTGACCCAGATCACATGTAAATCCAGTGTGCACCCTGCAGACTAGGTCAGTCCTTTTGTCTCTAGGGTTCACAGCCTAGTTCTGAGACATCTAGCTAAGGCAGGACTACTGTCTGTGTCCTGGGCTGCTGACATTAAGCAGCGGTGACAGCATCTCATTTTTAGAGTTCTAGCACTGAACAGACCTTTTTCTCCATTTCAGACTGCGTTTGGAGCCTATTGCCCCTAATTGTATAAGGTACCTCTTGTATGAGACACTTAAATCCTAGCACTGACATACTGTGAGCATGTCAAGTGATGTTGTCTAAAGCGTACATGGTAGCAAGACTCCGTGTATATGAGTGTGAGACAGCTGAGACTGACCGGATTCATTTCGGATTGCCCCTGGTTTTACTTGGAACATCATGGTTGTGATACAGTCTCCCTGGACAATGGAAGTGTATTGTATGCATTCCTGAGCTGAAGGTTGCAACCATAGACACTGAAGAGAGAAAGGGTGGAGACACAGCTTTTCTTTTTTTTTAAATTCTTTTTTATTTTATTTTATTTTTTTTGGCATACATATATGCATTTCATGCCATAGCATTAACACAGTAACAATAGCATTCAGTACTGCAAGGCATATTACATAGTTACAGCAGACCATAACCTTAAGGATCCTTTTCGTGCGAAAGAGCACAAAATATATAAAATTACAATATACAAGCCGTTGGTGCAGCATTCCATACAACAATAAACAGGTAGACACATTATTGATAGCTAGTACTGTGAACAGATACTAGAGCAGTTCTCTGCCCTGATGGGTTTGCGATATGACTCTGCTTCTCAGCTCGCGGGCAACCCCATACTATGTTTGGATTCCATGTCCGGGCTGTCTAGAAGTGGAAGGCTGTGTGCCTATTGCATCTTGGTTGCATTTCTCATGTTGGCCCACGTTATGAATGGGGCCCAAATATCTTTGGGCCTAGATGCTAGTGGCATTAGGTCCCAGTAGGCCGTGAGCTGTTCTTGGCAGTAGGTGATGTCATGTACCCAGGTGTCTATTTGAGGGATCGTAGTTGATCCCCCATGCATTGCGATTCTGCGCTTGGCCAACAGTAGCATCATAGCTAATAGGCAGCTTATATTAGGGGGGGCTTCTTTGACATGTCCCAGTAGGGCTACGAGTGGTGTGCATTCCAAGCGGAATTCCGTGACTTTGTGTATTGTCTCATAGACTCTGTATCTGAAAGAGACACGTTAGTGATAGATTCCTTACCTTAGAATATCCCCAGGCGTCAGGCTGGATCCAGAAAGTTTTTCGTCAGCAGTACCCCTGCACGTCGGTAGGTGGCGTCGTGCGGCTCCGCGTTCGTCGCTGGCATCGTAAGCGCTGAGATGACGTCACGGAGACTACTTAGGCGCCACCCATGCGCGCTGACGTCAGTTCTTTCTTTTTCCGCGCCAGCAAGCGCAGATCCGGTTAGCGCACGTACCCTAGTCATTTTTTGACTAATTTCTTTTTGGGACTTTGTCCTACTTCTTTTGAGTCTTTGACTCCTGGTGCCACGTAGGGATGCCTCGGTTTAAATCCTGCGGGGCCTGCCGCCGTACGATGTCGGTGGCTTTCCCCCATGGCGTCTGTTTCTACTGTCTGGAGCGCGACCATGACTTCCGGTCATGTTCCGACTGTCTGGCCATGGCTCCGAAGGCTTTGCGGGAGCGGTCCCGAAAGCTGCTGGAGGCCCGGCAGTTGTCTCCGCGCCGTTCGAGGTTCAGGGGTCGCTCGAGGGACCGACCGCGGAGCCATCATCATCGCTCCTCGGGGTCCACGTCTTCACCCTCGGAATCGGGTAAGAGACGTCACAAGTAACAGTCGAAAAAGCGCGTACGCTCTCCGACCTCCCCCCGTCGGTCTCCGGACGCGGACGAGGGGGCCAGGGGTCCTTCCCCCACGGCTCCGTTGGAGCCTGTGAGTCCCACGGCCTACCCACCCTACCGGGTCCGTCGGAGGCTCCGGGCCAGGTGCAAGAGTTTCTTGCCGCCATGGGCTGCCTTTTCAGGCCTAGGGCTCCAGCCGGCGCGCCTTCGGGCCCCGTGGTCCCTATTGAGGGCCCTTGCTTGCCGCCGGCGGCTCCGGCCCTGGCGCCGCAAGGTCCTCCGCCAGCTGCTCCGGCGCTGCAAGGTCCTCCGCCGGCGGCTCCGGCGCCGCAAGGTCCTCCGCCGGCGGCTCCGGCGCCCCCTGCGGCTCCTTTCCCAGCGCCGCACTGGGTTCCGTCGTCCCACCTCCTACTTGGGACATAGAGCCGAATCAGCGCCGACCGGCGCCGTTCCCGGCGCCGTTGGAGCGGAGGACTCGGAGGATGCAGGTGGCCTTGACCTCTCCTCTGAGCCTGGGTTTGTGTCTCCTCCCACTGTCATGGAGGAAGGCGCCACATATACTGTGGTGCTCCGTAGAGCAGCTGAGGCTCTTGACCTTAACCTGCCTACTGTTACCCTCAAAACTAACCTCCTTACTGAAGTGCTTCAGCCGGCGGCAAGTTCCATTGAACCTCTGCTTCCGTTCAATGAGGCCTTCACGGATGTTTTGATGGGCACCTGGTCTAGGCCAGCCACAGGGGTTCCTGTGGATAAAAACGTGGCCAGGCGTCACCGCCCGGCACCGGGTGACCCTGCCCTTTTGACAACTCATCCGACACCGGAGAGCCTGGTCATTCAGGCCTCCACTTCCCAAACTGCATTCCCTGCCGCTCCACCAAATACAGAATCAAAAAAGCTGGAGCAGTTTGGCAAAAAGTTGTTTTCCTCTGCCAGCCTGAGGCTGCGGTCAGTAAACACCGCATGCCTCTTGGGCCGCTATTGTCACGCTGTGTGGGACACGGTGGCGCAAACTCTGCCCCAGTGCCCGGAGGAGGTTCGGGCTGTACTTTCCCAAGCTGTTGCGGAGGGGAAGGATGCCGCGAAGTTCGCCATTCGGTGTGGGTTGGACACCGCGGACTCTTTGGGGATAGCCATCTCCTCGACGGTGGCCTTGTGGCGACACGCCTGGCTGCGGTCCACGGGGTTTTCGGGGGATGTCCAGAGTTCCCTCATGGACATGCCTTTTGATGGTACTCGCCTGTTTGGCGATAAGGCAGACAGTGCGCTGGAGCATTTTAAGGACTTTCTGGCTACAGCCAAGTCCTTGGGTCTCTCCACCACACGCCCGGCCACATCTACCTTTCGTTCCTTTCGTGCCACGGAATGGGAGCCCCTACACGTCCGTTCAGCCAGAGGCCTGCGCAGAACCAACCTCAGCGCGGCCGCGGGCATGGTGGCTGCCGTGGCGGCACAGGGGGCCAGCGTGCGGGTCAGTCCACCTCCGCTCCCGCAGCATCCGCCTCAAAGCCTTCCTAGTCCGAGCTTTGGGTTGCACCCCACGCCGGTGGGCGGCAGGATTCAACATCACCTCCCCCACTGGCGCTCTGTCACTTCGGACAGGTGGGTGCTGCAAATCGTCCGAAGGGGCTACTCCCTCCCCTTCGAGTCTGTCCCCCCCGGCCATGCCACCTCAGTTCCACCGCATGTCGGGGGATCACTTGGAGCTTCTCCGACAGGAAGTCACGGCCCTCTTGGCCAAGGGGGCCATCGAGCGCGTTCCTGGGCCAGAAGTAGGACATGGTTGTGATTCCCACTACTTTCTGGTCCCCAAGAAGGAGAAAGGGGGCCTGCGTCCCATCTTGCACCTCGGGAACGTCAATCGCTTCCTCCGGAAGGAGAAGTTCAAAATGTTGACTCTGGCTGCCTTCGACCCTGGAGAATGGATGGTAGCGTTGGACTTGCAGGACGCATATTTTCACGTTCCCGTCCTGCCGGCCCACCGGCGTTACCTGCGCACGGTAGGCCAGGAGCATTTTCAGTTTGCAGTTCGGCCTTACAAGCGCCCCTCGGGTGTTCACGAAACTGATGGCGGTGGTCGCAGCTCATCTGCGCAAGTCAGACTACGGCCGACCTCCTGCATTTGCTGGGGTTCTCCATCAACGTGCCGAAGTCGCACCTGAGTCCCTCTCAGAAGCTCCCCTTCATCGGAGCGGTTCTGGTTTCGACGCAGTTTCGGATTTATCCTCCCGAGCAGCGAGTCCGGGTTATTCAGGCTATGATTCCGATCTTTCGGCCTCTATCCCGGGTTTCCGTCAGGATGACCCTCCGGCTCCTGGGCCTGATGGCCTCCTGCATTCTGCTAGTGCAACATGCCAGGTGGCATATGCGGGCTCTGCAGTGGGACCTGAAGTTCCAGTGTGCACAGCATCAGGGCAACCTGTCCGTTCCTGTCCAGATCTCGGAGGGCACTGCACAACAATTGCAGTGGTGGCTCACGAATCGCGATTGGGCCAATGGCAGATCCTTCTCCCTTCCCCAACCGGAGCACACAGTGGTGACGGACGCGTCCCTCCTGGGATGGGGCGGCCACTTGGGAGAGGCGGAGATCAGAGGCCTCTGGTCTCCGGCGGAGTCCCGGCTCCATATCAATATTTTGGAGCTTCAGGCGATCCGACTTGCACTGGAGGCATTCCTTCCCTCTGCCCATGTAGTGCAGGTGTTCACTGACAACACCACCGCCATGTGGTATTACAACAAGCAGGGCGGGGTAGGGTCGTGGACCCTATGTCAGGAGGATCTGCGCCTCTTGACATGGCTGGAACATCAAGGCATTACCTTGGTGGTTCAACACCTGGCAGGTTCTCTGAACGCCAGGGCGGACGAACTCAGCCGCCGGTGCTTGATGGATCACAAATAGCGTCTGAACTCGAACGTGGCGCAAGGTCTCTTTCTGCAGTGGGGAGAGCCTTGGTTAGATCTATTCGCCACCGGAGAGAACGCGCAATGTCATCAGTTCTGCGCGTTGGAATTTCCAAGGCGGCACTCGCTCGGCGACGCTTTTCGTCGCGAGTGCAGCTGAGGTCTGTTATACGCCTTTCCGCCTATACCACTTCTGCCCAGAGTGCTGAAGACGATTCGGCGCGACCGGGCCCAAGTCATCCTCGTGGCTCCGGATTGGGCGCAAAGATACTGGTATCCCGAGCTACTCAACATGGCGATCGATCCCCCGATCCGACTGCCTCTTCGGGAGGATCTTCTGTCGCAGCGGCAGGGGACGGTCCTCCACCCGAACCTGTCCAGCCTCCACCTCCATGCGTGGAGATTGAGCGATGACAGTTCACAGCTTTCGCTCTTCCTCCCGAAGTCTGTGATGTCATTCTGGCAGCCAGGCGTCCCTCCACTAAGACGGTATACGCCTGCAGATGGAACAAGTTTGTGCAAGGTGCACAGCTAAGTCTGTGGATCCCCTTTCTGCCCCTCTTTCTGAGGTCCTTCTGTTCCTGCTCTCCTTGGCCCAGCAGGGCTCTGCTCTGGGCACTATCAAAGGTTATCTTTCATAATGCCTCAATGGGACTTAAATCTGGTCTTGACCTATCTGATGTGCGCTCCTTTTGAGCCCCTTCATCACTGTCCTTTATGTCTTCTTACTCTCAAGACGGCTTTCCTGGTAACTATCACCCCTGCCAGAAGAGTGAGTGAGCTCCAGGCTCTTTCTTCTAATCCTCCTTTCCTTTCTGTTCATCCGGACAAGGTGGTTTTAAGGACCCGTCCTTCTTTCTTGCCAAAGGTTGTCCCGCCCTTCCACATCAGGCAGACCATCACTTTGCCCACCTTCTTTCCGCCTCCGCATCCTTCAAAAGAGGAACAGAGGCTCCACCGCCTGGACCCACAACGTGCGCTCTCGTTCTATCTGAAGCGCACACATCAGTTCCGGGTGGATGGCCAGCTCTTTGTTGGCTACGGGAACGCCAAAAAAGGTCGGGCCGTGCACAAACGAACCATCTCTCGGTGGGTCGTTTTGTGCATCAAAGCGTGTTACTCGTTGGCTAAGAAGGAGCCTTCTGTGGGGCTGCGTGCCCATTCTACCAGGGCGACGGCAGCCACTACTGCCTTGGGACGCGGCGTTCCCTTGCAGGATATTTGTCAGGCAGCTACGTGGGCCTCGCTGCACACATTTACCAAGCATTACTTCCTTGACAGTCAAGTCCGGAGAGATGGCTTCTTTGGCCGTTCTGTTCTCCGTGACTTTCTGGTGTAATCTATTCGCAGACCCACCACCGGGGTTGGTATTGCTGGGGTATCTATTCTAAGGTAAGGAATCTATCACTAACGTGTCTCTTTCAGATGCACAAGTTACTACTTGTGTAACGATATATCTGTAAGAGACATTAGTTCGTGATAGATTCCTTACCGCCCCACCCATCCTCCCCGTTCTGCGAACTGATTCTAGGGTTCAGGTCATCCCTTTCAGGGCCCTAGTTTCATGGCCCCAGTGGTCAGTTTCTTGCATGGCTCTGCGTTCCTGGTGCTGAAAGTCGTGTACAGAACTGACGTCAGCGCACATGGGTGGCGCCTAAGTAGTCTCCGTGACGTCATCTCGGCGCTTACGACGCCAGCGACGAACGCGGAGCCGCACGACGCCACCTACCGACGCGCAGGGGTACTGCTGACGAAAAACTTTCCGGATCCAGCCGGACGCCTGGAGATAGTCTAAGGTAAGGAATCTATCACTAACTAATGCGATGTTAACGATGATAACGGGATGTTTGCACGTCTCCTTAGTCCCTCCCACGCCCACCACAGGTTTTCCACCGTGTTTATCTCTTTGCTTGTTTTCTGATAGGTTTGGTATATGGCAACCTGCAGCAGTATGGGCGCAGCAACGTCCCTCTCCACTGCTACATGAGGCTGAAACGGAATCGGGTGGACCCAGTAGTGTGGGTATGGAGCTTGCGCACATAGCGCATATAGTTCAAAATCCGGCGCCCCCCTACCTCCCTGCGAGAGTGGCAATGTCAAGAGTTCCCAGGTTGAGCATGGCTGTTTACCTGCCCATGTGGGTCACCATCAAGGATCGGAGTTTCTTGAAGAATGCTTGTGTGAGCGGTAACGGTATGTTTGCAAATAGGTATAATAATTTGGGTAGGATTACCATTTTGGCTATGGCTATTCTGTCAGTGAGGGATAACGGTAGTCTGGACCAGGTGGCTATCCTGCCTTCCAGCCACTCCATCAGCCAGCCATAATTCATGCGCCAGATTTCCTGTATGTCTCTGCTAAGCCAAATCCCTAAATATTTAACCGGGCCCTCAGCCCAGGTTAGTGGGAAGTCCAACTCCATTTTAAGTGGGGCGGCAGTCAGGGGAAGAAGCGTCGATTTAGCCCAATTGACATTTATTCCAGACATGCCTCCAAATTGGAGGACCTCCCTCAGCACAGGGTTTAGGTTCTCTTCAGGTGCTCGTATATGTAGGGTGATATCATCTGCATACATTGATATTAATAAACCCCTGTCTGTGAATCCCAACCCCCTTGCTGTGTGATGCTGGCGCATTCTGGCAGCTAGTGGCTCCATGGCCACCGCAAATAGCAGAGGTGAAAGGGGGCACCCCTGCCTAGTGCGACGTGTTATCGGGAATGGGGCAGACAGCAAACCATTCGCTTTCAGTCGCGCAGTGGGTTGGGTGTAGAGCAATCGGATTAGCTGGATGAAGTTGGAGCCAATTCCCAACCTGGATAATATGGTAAATAGGTATGGCCATTCTAATGAATCGAACGCTTTGGTTGCGTCTAGGAAGCCTGCGAGGGCTGGTAATTGGGGGTCTATTTGGTGCAGTGTGGAGAAGAATGTGCACAGATTGTGCTCTGTGGATCTGCCCGGGATGAACCCCGACTGGTCCGGCCTGGCGATGAGTGGAAGGAGCGGTTGCAGCCTGGTAGCGAGCAGCTTAGCAAGAACCTTGGCATGAATATTAATGAGTGAGAGTGGGTGGTTAGTCAAACTTATTGGCCGGCTTATCTGGCTTCAAGAGCGATATTATCACGGCTTTGCCCATTGTCGGAGGCAAAGAGCCACATTCAAGAGATTCTTTGTAAACCGCTAGAAGGTGGGGGGCAAGCTCGACCGCGTGCGTAGGTCTTGTAAAATGAAGTCGTCAGTCCATCAAGTCCTGGGGCCCTGTCTCCAGGCATGCTATTTATGGCCTGAACGATGTCATCAGCAGTGAAGGGCTCATCCAGATAGGCCTGGTGTGCATCACTCAGCCACACTAGCTCAATTGAGTCCAGCTAAGTTTGCAGCTCGGGGTTAGAGCCGTCATGTGTGGCAGTATAAAGGGAGGCATAAAAGTCAGTCGTTTTAGTGTGGCAGTCTTCCCTCTTACTGGGTTAGAGTCGCTGTCTAGGAGTTCAATAATATAGGACGAGGTGCGTGCTTGCCTGAGTGTATTAGCTAGAGCTCTGCCTGGGCGATCTCCCTCCCCGTACCGTATGGCCCGAGTGTGTTTACCCAGGAAGTGTTTCCCTAAGCGCCTCTTTGCCATATTCAGAGATTTTCCCTCTAAGGGTGGCAAGGTGCCTGGCTGTGCCATTTTGATAGTATAGAAGTTCAGCATCTCGGATGTCCCGTTCCAGCCTCTCCAGTGTCCGCCTAATTGATTTTAGTACCCCAGATTACTTAGCTAAGCACACCCCCTTATCACCGGCTTGAAGGCTTCCCATAGCGTTGAGGGGGAGTCCACTGACCTTTCATTGATGGAGAAAAATTGTGTGAGTTTCACTCTTATCTCCTCCCTAAAAACTGTATCTAGCAGGGCATTTGGGGGAAGATGCCAGCAAAAAGGTCGAGGCATAGTCTGTGGTATGCTCCAGCTAAGCAGGACCGGGGCATGGTCAGATAGAGTGCGCAGCATATGTCGAGTGTCTGTAGTCCTGGTCGCAACTTCACCGGAGACGAGCCAAAAATCCAGCCTGGACAAGGCGTTGTGGTGCGAGGTGATACAAGTGCCCTCTTTAGTGTCAGGATGCCAAATGCGCCATATATCTATCAGTCCATTTTCTTGAGCTAGGTAGCGAATTTTTTGGTTGGCTCTGGGATGCAGTTGGCGGAAGGAGCCCACACGGTCTAGGGAGTCATGGATGATGACGTTAAAGTCGCCCCACCCCCCATACCACTGTGTCACAGCCAAGCAGTGTGATTTTTGACCAACTGGTATCAAAAAAGTACGGGTCATCCACGTTAGGACCGTAGATTGCGACCAGTGTCACTGGGGTAGTAACCAGTTTGCCACTTAAGATGATGTAACGACCTTTGGGATCCAATAGTGTATGAGAGGTTTACCAGCCAGCCTCTCGCCTGATCAATATTGCTACTTCTCTAGCATAGTTAGAGTATGGCGCTGAGTGAACCTCTCCCCAGTGTCTATTATGGAGTTTGGGGTCTGCAGCACTTCTGAGACGTGTTTCTTGTAAGAAGCAAATGTCAATTTTATGCCTAATTAGATAGGAATGTACTAGTCTAGCCTTTCTATGGTCATTTAGTCCTCTAATGTTCCTTGTTAGGAACGTTACAGCCGACATCTATCTGTTACTGTAATGTGAAGGTAGGTGTTAGGTGCTCTGCTTATAGGCCAGCTGGACAATGATGTGTGTCGCAGCAATGATGTGGTTTATGCTCTGAACTGTGTGTCCTGCCTTTGTGCTCATATGTATGGTCTGCATCAGATAACCCCCCCCACCAACTTTATTGACTCCCCAAACCCACCCTCCACCCACACCAACCCCCCAACTAGGTTGTGGATCCCGCCCCTCCCCCCTCACCTTGTTAACCCTTAATAAACAAACATAGCAAACCATGGGAGTTCTCCCAGTGGGGGCCTGGGTCGCCAGCGTACTGCCCTACCCATATGGCAGGGTGGCCGGGCCTTGTTTCTAGTTCGGGGCTTCTCGGAGTGTAGGAAAAAACACAGTCAAGTTGCACATACAGGCTATGTCATGATGGGGCATATCTCCTGTGTTCGTAGTCAGTATTGGCTAAATAGGGCGTCTTACAGTGGTTGGCATATCAGGCAGCCACCAGCAGCTGTGGCGCCATCAATCATTATCACGGAGTCTCGGTTCAGATCCAGCCTGTTGAGAGGAGCGGGGGGACTGTCTCTTGGTGCTTATGTGTTTGGCGAATTTTAGTGCTGATTTCGCGTCAGTGAAGAAATGGGATTACCCGCCATGTGAAATTCTCAATTTTGCGGGATACAGCATGGCGTATGGAATTTCGGCCCACTGTAGGATACGTTTGGTAGGCAGGAATTCTTTGCGGGCGGCTTGAACCAGCAGAGTAAAGTCTGGGGAAAAAGAGATGATGGTTTATAGGGCCCCGGTCCCTAGACGCTCTTAGCACAGAATCACGGTCACGGTAATTTAGCAAGCGCGCAACTATAGGCCTCGGCGTGGCTCCAACTGGTGGTCTAGGCCGCAGTGAGCGGTGCGCACGCTCTACAACAAACACGTGGAAAGGACCTATTCAAACAGCTCACGAAGCAGTTTTTCAACTTAGGGTTCCATTTTGTGTATGGCTGTAGTCTCGGGTATTCCAGCAATTCTGAGGTTGTTGCACCTGGAGCGTGCCTCCAAATCATCGTTTTTAGCTTTGATTACCGTGAGTATCTTTTCCATTTGGAGGAGGTGCTCTAGGCGAGTCTCATGGGAGTAAACCTGCTGCTTTACCTTGTCTAGCCTTGAGGTGAGAGCATCTATTTGAATGTCAATAGTTTTTAGGCTGTAGCGGACAACCAGCATTATGGCCCGCAGGTCCTCCTCCTGTTTATCCCTGCATTCCCAGGCATTTAGTTCTGTTTCAGGTTCGGAGCACGCATCCATGTTGCGGGTGAGGCGCTTGTTCTCAAATGGTAATTTGGACTGCTTAGGGTCGTTTTCCCCATGTTGGCCGGAGTTAGTGGTTCTTGAGGACAAGTTTGACTGGGCTCGCCTCTCTTCCAGGACCTGGCCAGCCCACTGCAAGGAGAGAATAGCCAGCCTCTGGCACCTTAGAGGCGATATGTTACTGCTTGTCAAGGTCTGGGGGGATTGTCTTCCCCTGTGTGTATGGCCCCCAGTAGGCAAGTAAATAGCGCGGCTTTGGGCAGTGAGTGAAGCCCCCACAACAGCCATCCTCAGGAATATCTCTCCCTTTGGAAGGCAACGGATCAGCACGTAGCACCAGCGGGGGGCCGCGCGACCACCCTCCGGCCCCCGGCGGATCCAGCTATTGCCAGCGCGCCAGGGTACCAGACGCCTCAACCCTGCCGGCACCAGCCCAGACCCGACACTTGCTGCGCTCCACGCTTCCGCACCCCCTGGCTCCGCACCTCGCCTGCGGCCCCCGGGCCTTCTTCCCCATGAAAGAGGCCCACCGCAGCGATACCCCAATCGGGGAGAGAGGCCCATCCACCCACACCGAGGTTTTTATTTTTATTTAACAGAGTTTTATATAGCGCGAACTTGACCCGATTGTATCGGGTATCAGAGCGCTTTACATGAGCTCCAGTTGCGTTACAAGAGGACACATTCATTATTTTTTTTTTGTTAAGCACGGGGAGATTAAGTGATTTGCCCAGAATCACAGGATGTTGCGCGTTCTTGCCGAGACTCGAACCCGGTTCCCCAGATTTGAGGTTGATCGCCCTAGCCGTTAGGCCACATCCTCTCCTGAGGCCTGTCACGCTGCTCAGCCGGATCCGTGCCCGCCTGGGCCTCAGCGGGATTTCAGGTATTGGCCCCGGCGTGGGCTGCAGTTGTACGCCGGACACACACTAGTGGCACCCGAACCGCGTCCCGTTGGGCCCTCCTGTAGTTGCTCCCGCCAGGCACCCGATCACGCGGCAGTCCGCCTCGACCTACGGCGTTGTCGGAAGGTGCCACAGGGCGCCGCCTTCTTCCCATGTGCGCGGGCTCAGCCAGTGCAATCTCTGCGTTTCGGCGTGCTGTTGCTGTTCGACGGTCGCCGTGCCACGACCCCAATATTACTCGGGGTGTTTGCAGCTATCGCTTTGTTTCCGATCACCCCGTATGCTGCAGATATATTTAGGATTGTGAGCCCGGCTGGCAGAGCCCCCTTAGCAAGCGGCCATCTTGCAGCACGGTGAAGCCACTCCCCCCGAGACACAGCTTTTCTTAAGAAATTCCATAGTATTCTTTTTAGCAGGAGATTGTTGATTAGTCTCTCCTGAGCACTGCCATTTCAGTTAATTTTGAGGGTAGTTGGGTGAATCAGCAGATTCTGTTGTTAAAGGGAAGGAAGCCTCTAGCCAGGGACTGCCCTTTTTGTCTCTACCTTAGTTTTATTTCAGAAAATGCTAATGACAACTAGCTCCAGAGGTTTCATGTTATTGTGCTAACGTTTTCGGCACTCCTGCCAGAAGACAGCATTGTCGCTACCTGCAATGAGAGGCTTCACTTTTTACTAAGACTATGTCTGCACTGCAGAACGGACATGACATATGTGAAGGAACAACCCTACACCAGTTCCTGGGCACATACAATCAACTAATACATGGCCACATCTAATACTGCCTCCACCACCACCACTGAACCTAGGAGTGAGTTGAGGGCATCAGGAGCTGTAATAACGCCACAAGGAGAAGCATTGCCAAAAGAGCTGCTCAATGATGTCATTGATTGAGTTCTACATATTTAATAGAAGTGTTTCTGTTAGAAGTGTTTCTGTAACACTTTAGGGTCTAACAAGTGTCTGACGATCATCCAGGGCACAGCAAGCCAATATGAACACTTGCAACTAAAATGTGCCAGCTTTCTGCACAACTTTCACAAGAAGTTATAAATTATTATTGTCATATACTTTATTTCGGTCTAGAGACCATAAAAGTGCGGTTGCAATAAATACATCATAATAAAATTGAACATAATAAAAAAAGTAACAAAAAAAGAAAAGTACATGAAAACATTGTGATAAAATATACTCCATAGGATGAGCCTTATGAGGGACCTCAGGGAAAGCAATTCCCACTATCAACATAAACCTCAATACTAGCCTAATTGCGTGCCAGTACGTTGTCCGACTTGTTGAGTAGCCCAGCCTCTCCTGTCTAAAAAAGAAGATATTGTCCCTTTCATACTAGCCATCAATAATAAATGTCCTACTCTACAGATAAATATAATTTAAAAAAAGATCACATAAGAAAAAACAGCTTAAAGTCAGTTCATAATAACAATTTGACTAATAATACTGTGCTCGTAAAGTGCATGGCTTATATATACATAGCAACATAGGGCCAGTAACCAACAGGCTGCCTGGACTAAGGTGCGCACTACTTAATGGATATACAAACATTTAGCTCAAATTAACATTTGATTAAATTCGCATTTCTCAAATAATTTTAATACAATCCTTCTTAATACAAATCATGGAATTGTAGCTTCACTTTGCTTTACATAAGTATATGGCAGTGTACATATATCAATCTAACAGTATACAACAGATGACTCAATTTTTGTGGCATATAATATTAACTGAAACCAATAACATCAGCCCAATGCATTTCGGGACTAGCGTCCCTTCGTCAGGGGCGCATCTGTAAGAACAAAAAAATAGTACATCAAATTTACATGTACAATCATCGAACGATGACCCACATAACATCATAAATCGCTTTCCAAGCAGTATCCAAATGACATTATCTCTCTTGAATTAGAGATCCCTCTTATGCAAAAGTGTCTTAATGTGATAAGTCATTAAGCAATGTGCCAGTCCACCGTGTACAGAGTGAATGAATGTGGTAACAAAATCTCAAGCCCGTTTAGACTTATGAAATACTCACATGACACAGAACTAGTTAATTCACACTATCCATTGGTCCAATCAAACCAGTGATGCAGCGACTACTGCAATTAAAGACAGGAACAACATCTAACCAACCAACTCTTACTATGGGTACACAGACTATCAAGCCAGAAACAAGACATACCTCCAGTTGTAGAAAAGCCGTATTCGAACTACCTGCCGCTATAAAGAAAAAACGAAAAAACCTACCATTATCCATAGTGTAATAAATTAAAGAAAGTTAGTCCCAGAGGAGAATAGGATCCATGCTCTTACCGCGGCTAAAACGTCGGTCTCATAGAGCCCTTTCCTGCCAAAAAAATAAATCACAAAAGAGTCCATAAATGCCTCGGGGTTTACGAAACTGTAACAGACGGAAAAAAATCACGCATACCCTTGCTTACCGGAATACCACGTGTCATTTGTTTCTCCCATAAGGACGCGATCGGTGCCAAATGACCACCATCTTGGTATAAGACTCATTCCCCCGTCATGTGACGTGGTCACATGATTGGGGTTACATCAACATGCTCGTTGGTGAAATCGGCGCCATCTTAAAGTGAACTCCTGTGTAAACAAACGCAATAGGGGGCATATAGAAATAACCAATTGACCCCGTGTTTAAAGAAACAAGTTGCTTTCCGCTGCACAATTTAAAAACCATTCTATGCCTGAATAGACTCTTCAATAAGGTCTAATCTACAATGCCCTTTTTCGGAACAATGACATGATTGAGACGAACACCACCATTCCGCATGCGTAAAAATAACGTGCTAGTAACAACGTGAAAAAATAATAATAAAATATAAAAAATAATAAGAGACAAGCTGATTTGTCACCGGAGCTTAAATAAATGCCACGAATCCGATCAAACCATCTTAAATGGTCCATAATTGCATAAAGTAGTCAACAACTGTGCACGTAGAAATGTTGTCATTAGAAAGATGTCAGTCTTGTTCGTCCAGAATGTGTGTATCTGAAAGAGACACGTTAGTGACAGATTCCTTACCTTAGAATATCCCCAGGCGTCAGGCTGGATCCGGAAAGTTTTGCGTAGCAGTACCCCTGCGCGTCGGTAGGCGGCGCCGTGCGGCTCCGCGTCGTCGGTGTCGGGATCGCCGGGATGACGTCGCGGCCAGTACTTAGACGCCGCCCATGCGTGCTGGCGTCAGTTCTTTCTTTTTCCGCGCCAGTAAGCGCAGATCCGGATTGAGCAGTGCCTCAGTCATTTTTTGACTGAGTATTTTTGAGACTTTTTTGTCCAAGTTTTCAAGTCGTTTCGACTCCAAGGTGTCAGTAGGGATGCCCGGCTTCAAGCCATGCGAGGTCTGTAATCGCATGATGTCGATTACGGATCCGCACCGTGAGTGTCTCTTCTGCCTGGGGCGCGGCCACGACCCCATTGTCGTGCCCCGAGTGTCGGTCCCTCGCCCCGAAGGCTTTGCGAGAGCGGTCTCGAAAGCTTCTCGAGGCCCGGCACTCGGCTCCGCGCCGATCGAGGTCCCGGTCCAAGGAGAGGTCGAGGGGCCGGTCGCGGAGCCGTCGTCATTCGTCGGGGTCGAAGTCTTCGTCTTCAGGTAAGGCGAAGCACAAGAGGTCTAAGAAGCGTCGCTCTAAGACCTCCCCTCGCCGGTCTCACGACTCGGTTGAGGGTCCTGTTGGTACCGTCCCCGCGGCTCCGGGAGTACCCGTTGAGCCGGCGTCGGCCTACCCGCCTGTTCCGGGTCCGACGTCTACTCCGGCCGACATCCAGAACTTCTTGTCAGCCATGGCTCGCATCTTCGGGCCTAAGGGTTACCCCGGTGTGCCTTCGGGCCCCGCGGGCCCCAGTGGAGGTCCCCTTCGGCACCACCGGCGGCTCCGGCCCGCGCCGCAGGACCCCTCGGATCCAGGCCTGGATCCCGGTCGACGCCGGTTGACCTGACAACACCTCCGCCGGCGCCGGCCTCCCCGGTACCACTCCCGGCGCCGTCCGAGGTCCCGGACGACGCCGTCCCCAGGTTCTCCCCGGCACGGGACACAGAGCCGGATCAACGCCGATTCCGACGCCGATGGGACCTTTCTTCCCTCATGTCCATCCTCCTTACTTTTCACCTGTTTTGGAGGACGGGGAGGACTAGGAGGGGTCAGAAGACCCTCTCGCAGCCCAATGTGAACCTTCTCAGGACTGGGCAGAGGAACTGGGTGATGCCAGTGGCCTGGACACCTCTCCAGACCTTGGCATGCTGTCTCCTCCTTCCGTGGCTACGGAGGAGGGAGCAAGTTATGCAACGGTGTTGGGCGGCCGCGGCCTTGCGCCTCGAGCTCCCTACAGTGGCTGTCAGGACTAACCTCCTGACGGAAGTGCTTCAGCCGGCGGCTACCTCCTCGGAGCCACTGCTGCCGTTCAACGACGCACTTTCGGACGTTCTTTTGGGCACCTGGTCCAGGCCCACCACAGGGGCTTCTGTGGACAGGAACGTGGCCCGACGCCATCGCCCGGCCCCGGGCGACCCCTTGTTCCTCTCCCAACACCCCACCCCCGAGAGCTTGGTTGTCCAAGCCTCTACTTCTCAAAGCGCCTTCCCTACGGCTCCGCCGGACAGGGAATCCAAAAAACTGGACCAATTTGGGAAGAAGGTTTTTTCTTCATCCAGTGCTGGCTTGCGGTCCGTGAACACCGCTTGCCTTTTGGGCCGTTATTCCCACTCTCTGTGGGATTCGGTGGCGCAGGTGCTGCCTAAGTGTCCTGAGGAGGTCCAGACACTACTCACCCGTGTCATTGCAGACGGGAGAGACGCGGCGAAGTTCACAATACGATGTGGCCTAGACACCGCCGACTCGCTGGGCAGATCGCTTGCCGCGACGGTGGCGCTACGCCGTCACGCCTGGCTGAGGACCACTGGTTTCTCGGGCGATGTCCAAAACACCCTTATGGACATGCCCTTCGATGGCATCCGCCTTTTCGGCAATAGGGCAGACAGCGCGCTGGAGCGCTTTAAGGACTCGCGGGCTACGGCCAAGTCCTTGGGCCTCGCGCCCTCCGCAGCAGTCTGCTTTTCGCCCCTTTCGTGGCCACGGAAGGGGCGCCCAGTCACGTCCATTGCCCAGCCACCGGCCCGCGCAGCAAGCGTCTTCGTGTGGCCGAGGACGTGGCTCCCGCCGAGGCGGGTCTGGTAACCAGCGTGCTTGTCAGGCCACCACCTCCGCGGCCTCCAAGCCCTCCTGGTCCATCCTTTCAGGTCCACAGCACGCCAGTGGGGGGCAGGGTCCGCCATCACCTTCACCACTGGTGTGCCATCACATCGGACAAGTGGGTCTTGGACATTGTCCGAAGGGGCTACTCCCTCCCCTTCGAGACTACCCCCCCAGCCATGCCACCTCAATGCCACCGCATGTCGGGGGATCATTTGGTGCTTCTTCAGAAGGAAGTTGCGGCCCTCTTGGCCAAGGGGGCCATCGAGCGCGTTCCGACCCCAGAAGTAGGGCGTGGTTGTTACTCCCACTACTTTCTGGTGCCCAAAAAGGACAAGGAGGACATGCGTCCTATCTTGGACCTCCGGAACGTCAATCGCTTGCTCCGGAAGGAGAAGTTCAAGATGCTCACCCTAGCTCAGGTCTTGACTGCCCTCGACCCTGGAGACTGGATGGTAGCGTTGGACTTGCAGGACGCATATTTTCACATCCCCGTCCTGCCGGCCCACCGGCGTTACCTGCGGTTCACGGTAGGCCTCAAGCATTTTAAGTTCACCGTGCTCCCCTTTGGCCTTACCAGCGCCACTCGGGTGTTCACGAAAGTGATGGCGGTGGTCGCAGCTCATCTGCGCCGGGCAGGGGTTCCAGTCTTCCCCTACCTCGACGACTGGTTGTTGAAGGCGGGCTCGTCCCAGGCAGTCGTCTCCCACCTCCAGACTACGGCCGAACTCCTGCACTCGCTGGGGTTCTCCATCAACGTGCCGAAGTCGCACCTGATTCCTTCTCCACAGCTCCTTTTCATCGGAGCAGTTCTGGACACAACACAGTTTCGGGCCTATCCTCCCGAACGGCGAGTCCAGGATATTCAGGCTATGATTCCGATCTTTCAGCCTCTATCCTGGGTTTCGGTACGGATGACCCTGAGGCTGCTGGGCCTCATGGCCTCCTGCATCCTGCTGGTCGATCATGCCAGATGGCATATGCGGGCTCTGCAGTGGGACCTGAAGTTCCAGTGGGCGCAGCATCAGGGGAACCTGTCCGATTACGTCCAGATCTCGGAGGGGACTGCAAGGCAGTTGCAGTGGTGGCTCTCGAACCGGCAATGGGTCATGGGCAGATCCCTCTCCCTTCCCCAGCCAGAGCACACAGTTGTGACGGACGCGTCCCTTCTGGGATGGGACGGTCACATGGGAGAGGCGGAGATCAGAGGCCTCTCGTCTCCGGCGGAGTCCCGGCTCCATATCAACCTTCTGGAGCTCCGGGCGATCCGACTTGCACTCAAGGCATTCCTTCCCTCTGTCAAAGGGAGGATAGTGCAGGTGTTCACAGACAACACCACCGCCATGTGGTACTGCAACAAACAAGGCGGGGTGGGGTCGTGGACCCTATGTCAGGAGGCTCTGCGTCTCTGGACATGGCTGGAACATCAGGGCATGCGCCTGATGGTTCAACACCTGGCAGGTTCCCTGAACGCCAGGGCGGACGAACTCAGCCGCAGGTGCATGATGGATCATGAATGGCGTCTTCACTCTGAGGTGGCGCAAGGACTCTTTCTGCAGTGGGGAGAGCCTTGGTTAGATCTATTCGCCACCGAAGAGAACGCGCAATGTCATCAGTTCTGCGCGTTGGAATTTCCAGGGCGGCACTCGCTCGCCGACGCTTTTCGTCGCGAGTGGAGTTGCGGTCTGTTGTACGCCTTTCCGCCTATGCCACTTCTACCCAGAGTGTTGAAGAAGATTCGGCGCGACCGGGCCCAAGTCATTATTGTGGCTCCGGACTGGGCTCGAAGAGTTTGGTATCCCGAGCTACTCAGTATGAGCGTCGATCCCCGATCCGTCTGCCTCTTCGGGAGGATCTTCTGTCGCAGCAGCAGGGGACGGTCCTCCACCCGAACCTGTCCAGTCTCCACCTCCTTGCGTGGAGATTGAGCGGCGGCAGTTGATTCCTTTCGACTTGCCTCCCGAAGTTTGTGATGTGATTCTGGCAGCCAGGCGTCCCTCCACTAAGGTGGTATACGCCTGCAGGTGGAACAAGTTTGTGGCATGGTGCACAGCAAAGGCTGTGAATCCCCTTTCTGCCCCTCTTTCTGCCCCTCTTTCTGAGTTTCTTCTGTTCCTTCTTTCTCTGGCCCAACAGGGTTCTGCCCTAGGTACCATCAAGGGCTATCTTTGTGCAATCTCGGCCTTCCTCAGGCTTCCTGATCAGCCCTCCCTTTTCAAGTCCCCAGGTTTCTTAAAGGCATTACACACCTCTTTCCTCCTGTTCCGTTTGTGATGCCTCAGTGGGACTTGAACTTGGTTCTTACCTTTTTAATGTGCGCTCCCTTTGAGCCTCTACATAACTGTCATCTTCGTCTTCTCACTCTGAAGACAGCCTTTCTGGTGGCCATCACCTCCGGTCGGCGGGTGAGTGAGCTCCAGGCTCTTTCGTGCAAGCCCCCCTTTCTGTCTGTCCATCCAGACAAGGTTGTTCTTAGAACGCGTCCGTCCTTCTTGCCAAAGGTGGTTACTGCTTTTCACATTGGGCAGACCATCACTTTGCCCACCTTCTTTCCGCCTCCGCATCCTTCTAGAGAGGAAGAGAGGCTCCACCGCCTGGACCCAAAATGTGCGATTTCATTCTATCTAAACCGCACACAGCAGTTCCGGGTGGACGACCAGCTCTTTGTTGGCTACGTGGGCGCCAAAAAGGTCGGGCGGTACACAAGCGGACCATCTCCCGCTGGGTCGTCTTGTGTATCAAGGCCTGCTATTCTTTGGCTAAGAAGGAGCCCCCTGTTGGGCTACGTGCCCATTCCACCAGGGCGACAGCCGCCACCACGGCTTTGGGACGTGGTGTCCCGTTGCAGGACATTTGTCAGGCAGCTACGTGGGCCTCGCTGCACACGTTTACCAAGCATTACTGCCTTGACAGCCAAGTCCGGAGAGACGGCTTCTTTGGCCGTTCTGTTCTCCAGAGACTTCCTTGTCTGATCTTTGTTCGCAGACCCACCACTGGGGTTGGTATTGCTGGGGTATCTATTCTAAGGTAAGGAATCTGTCACTAACGTGTCTCTTTCAGATGCACAAGTTACTAACTTGTGTAACGATATATCTGTAAGAGACAGTAGTTAGTGACAGATTCCTTACCGCCCACCCATCCTCCCCGTTCTGCAAACTGATTTCTAGGGTTAAGGACATCCCTTTCAGGTCCCTAGTTTTCAGACACCAGTGTCAGTTTCTTGCATGGCTCTGCGTTTCTGGCGCGGAAAGTCGTGTACAGAACTGACGCCAGCGCGCATGGGCGGCGTCTAAGTACTGGCCGCGACGTCATCCCGGCGATCCCGACGCCGACGCCGGACGCGGAGCCGCACGACGCCGCCTACCGACGCGCAGGGGTACTGCTACGCAAAACTTTCCGGATCTAGCCTGACGCCTGGGGATATTCTAAGGTAAGGAATCTGTCACTAACTACTGTCTCTTACAGATATATCGTTACACAAGTTAATAACTTGTGCGTTAACAACAAATGGTGTACAGAGTGTGCTTAGCTTATGAAATAAAAGCTTCAATGTCCGTATTTTTGCCTATGTTAGAACCTCATCATATGATATTGTGTGCACTCATGAAGACTGGGTAAAAAACGAGGGGACATGCTTATGGGAAAATACAGAACATCATTTTATGGATCTTGGTTTTCATTGCCAAGAAAAATGCCCGTTGATTTACAAAAAACAGCTCATTTCTAATTTATCATTGAGCCCCCTGGGTTTAAGAGTATCAAGGCGTTTAATCCAATACGTCTCCCTTTGTAGCAGCCGCTTGTTGATGTCAAGTCCTGGTCGATGGGTCACTAGCTCAATGATCTGGAATTAAATTTGAGCTATAGTGTGTCGACACTCCTCCCAGTGTGTTGCCAAACAAGAAGAGGTACTCTGGTTGCGTATTCTGCTCTTATGTTCAGAGATTCTAATTTTAAGTTTCCTTTCTGTTTTTCCAACATAAAGCATGCCACATGGGCATTTAATGGAATAAATTACGTTGTTCGAGTTAAAAATCCCAATTTTTAATTGTTATCTGTCATGCACTGTGGGGACGGTAGGGATAATTGAAAGTCCTACCGAGTATTGCTGTAGCTGTTCTGCTGCTCTCCGGTCCTCCGCAATCAGACAGCTGATTGTTTGCGTGGAGAGAGTCTGCATTTTTCATCGGCTAGAAGTGCGGGCCGCCATTGGTAGCGGTCAGCGCTCTAGTCTTTCAACTCACCTGGGGGCATAAATACATCCGCGCCTGCGCCCGCAGCGGGCGCGCCGCTGGCGAGCCGAAGGCAAGCCCGTCCGCTGCCCGCTGCCAGGAAATGCTGCCCGTCCACCAGCAGACATGTCCTATACTTAGGATTTGCCATTCGAGAGAGAGTTTGTTGCAATGGGGATCTGTGGCATCCTGTTCTGGGGGGAGAAACGTCCCTCAATCAGTGGAGAGCCTCTCAAACTGGAGTTGCCCTCATTGCAGTTGGTCAACAATGTACATGGAACATAAGGTAGGTAGCTTTCAGACTACCCCGAAGGGGAACTTTCTAGGGGGAAGAGAGTCTGCTAGGACAATGATTCAATTTGCAGGAGATTCGGTAGCTCCCTTTCAGGGGCTCTATCTCAATGTTAGATCTATTCCAAGACATGTGGCCGAAATTTGGGATTTGTTAGATGACGCAAAGCCGGATATCTGTCTCTTTAGAGAAACATGGCTGAATAACGATGCCACCCCGGCACTGGCAATAGCATTCCCAGTGGACTATTCGGTTGTGCGCTTAGACAGATCTGGAAAGAGGGGTGGAGGGCTGGCGATTGCCACGCGTCCCCCTTACCACATTAAGACCCTTGATTCTGTCTCTAACCCCAACTTAGAGCTGCTGATTTTCAAATTGCAGCAAGGACTTAAGACTGAATGGACGGGAGCCCTAGTGTATCACCCACCAGGAGGAAATAAGAGAGACTTTTGTACAGCATTATTAGAGGCTGGCTCCTTTCACGCTGCAAACTGACAAGTTCTTACTTGTAGGGGACTTTAACCATCATTTGGAGGCACTTGCTAATGCAGACTCTGCTTGCAGCCATGGAATCTCTTGACCTCTCCTCCAGAGTAGACAGTCCAACCCACTTGGCGGGCCATGTATTGGACACTATTTTCTCGAACATCCCAGAATTAACAGTTCGACCTCCACAGAGGGTTGGCTGGACGACGGACCATTCGGTTTTGAGTTTTTCTTGGGCTCAATCAAAATTTTGCGGTATTTCGCAACCGCGCAAAGATTTTCGCAGAGGCTGGAAAAAGGTGACATCCTCGGCCTTTGGCAGGGTCTATATCCTTCCAAACTTCAGGAATTGCAATGATTGTGACCTGGCCTTAGAAATATTTGAGGCCTCTATTACAGAGGCTCTCGACTCTGTTGCACCACTGAAGATGGTAAAGATACAGACTAGGGCAGCCCTGGCACCATGGTATTCTGACACACTTAGAAGGGAAAAGGCCCTGTGTAGGGCAAAAGAAAGGAAATGGAGAAAGTCCAAATCTGTGCAAGATGAAAGGTGCTACCGAGAGTCCCATAGAATTTACCTAAACAGTTGTAATGTAGCTAGGAGAACCTATCTAGGCTCTCGCATCATAGGAGCCAAGGACTCCTCGCGCGAGCTCTTTGTCATCCTGAAGGAATTTACTAATCCAAGGCAAACAACCCTCTCCCGCCATCGACGCAGGAATTATGCAACAACCTAGCAAGACACTTCACTAATAAAATTGATACAATTTATCACTCCTTCGGGCCTGAAGAGGATGCTCATGAGGGAGCCTTCCCCAGGAAAATCCCTGTTCCCCGATGTTAGAATGCTTCCCTATCATCACTAGCGAACGGGTAGGCGCCCTTCTAGCTCAGGCGAAATCGGGGTCTGTCTTAGACCCGGTACCACCTGCGGTCATGTCAGAGTTATCCTCGGTCGTAGCGGACTCACTTGCAGAGGTATGTAACATCTCATTAGCGACGGCGACTTTCCCACGTAAATGGAAGACCGCACGTATTAAGCCTCTGCTTAAAAAGGCCACAGCAGATCCTATGGACCTACAGAATTATAGGCCAATCTCTCTTCTCCCTTGTTGTTCCAAAATCATGGAGACAATAATTAACAGACCTCTTTCTAGTTATTTAGAACACAATAAAATACTAGATCCTTCTCAGTCTGGTTTCCGTGCATCTTATAGCACCGAGGCCGCTCTACTAGAGGTCACGGACACGCTCAGGATGTCACTGGACAAGGACTCTCCAGTCATGTTAGTGTTGCTTGACTTGTCGGCGGCCTTTGACACCATCTCTCATCGTATCTTGTTGAACAGGCTTCGAGAGATTGGTGTCAGAGGCCCGGCCTTTAACAGGATCCAGAGTTACCTGTCCGACAGAACACAATGTGTTCAGTTGGACTCATTTGTGTCACATACAACTGTAGTGGACAAGGGGTTCCACAGGGCTCTATACTGAGCCCCACGCTGTTCAATCTTTATGTCGCTCCGTTGGCCTCTATCATCAGAAATCACGGGTTTGAAACCATCTCCTACGCTGATGATACGCAATTGATAGTACACATTGAGAACAACCCCGCAGAAACCAAACCTAAATTTATTTCCTGTATGACGAGTATTGCCAGTTGGATGAGGAAGCACTTTTTACAACTCAACTCCTCTAAAACGGAGATTTTGTTGTTCGGCAAGGCTGAAGAACTGTGGAGCGCTGACTGGTGGCCGACAGAATTAGGAGAAGCACCTGCCCCTAGGGGCTGGGCTAAGAACTTAGGGGTCAGAATAGACAATAAGCTTTCAATGGAAGATCAGGTAAATACTCTCGCAGGTACCTGTTACGGGACCATGCGGTTACTTAGAAAGATCTTTCCATGGATCCCTCTGAACGCCAGAAAGACCCTTATCCAGTCGCTCCTTATCAGTCGCCTTGATTATGGCAATTCCCTGTTGGTAGGAATTAGGGAAGACCTGCTATCCAAGCTTCAGGTGGTGCAGAATACCGCAGCCCGTCTTGCCCTTAACAAACCAGCACGAACTCCCTCCCTCCCTCTCCTGCGCCTTTTACACCGGCTTCCTGTGAGGAAACGAGCCATTTTTAAGCTACTCTGCCTGGTCTTTAAGTCCCTGCACGGTCTGGGCCCGTCCTATTTGACTAACAAAATTGAACGCTACCAACCTGGGCGACAACTTAGATCCAGTAATCGTAGCCTGCTCTGTGGCAGGAGAATAAGGAAAGTTAAAATGGGGGTCGTGCGTTTTCTTATCTGGCCCCCAAACATTGGAACGAGCTCCCCGAACATCTTCGTGCCTGCCCAAACTTTCCACAATTTAAAAAGTTGCTCAAGACCTGGCTATTCTAACGAGTGAACTTTATACTCCTCCCACATTTGCCTCCTTTTCGGGCGCCAGAGATCCCCCTGGGGATGATTCGTGCACCTTATAAATGAGTTAAATAAAAATAAAGTAGAGCAATTTAATATTTTCTCCTGTACGTGGATGAGTTAGTATGCATCCTGTGATCACATTATTGCAGTGGATGCAGTTTTGACATCTCCGTATTCCTACACCAGATTTTTTTTGAGGTGTCAACTTCGCAGACAACAGTTCTTTGATGTTTCTAGATCTTGTGTATGCGAATAGAGGTCTAGAGAGAAATAGGTTTTGAAAATCAGGTTCCTGTTGAAGGAGTTCCCATCTTTTTGTGATGATACTACGTTTTATCGTGGATGTTGTGGAAAATTTAGATACAAATACCATCCTCTGTGATTCTACTTTTGGTTTCTTTTGGAGTAGTTGTCTACGCTCATGAGATAATACCATTTGTGCTAAAGAATCAAGTAACTCACTAGGGTAACCCCTACGTGTGTAATTTGTTTTGAAATCCAGGATGGTGGTTTCACATGTTTTTGGGTCCGAAACAAGTCTCCTGATTCGCAGGAACTTGTGAGTAAGGTAGATTCCTTATCAGAGTAGATGAATGGAAACTTTGGAATAATAGTGCACTATTCCTATCCGTTGGTTTTTATACAAACTTGTTTGTAAACCATGGTCAGTAATCTCAATCCACACATCCAAAAAAGATACCGCTCTTTTACTAATAGTGTAGGTGAATTGTATCCTTGGGTTTCTGGAGTTAAGATGTTGAATGTTCTCCTCTAGAGCTACTTCTTTTCCGGTCCAAATCAAAAACATGTCTTCAATATAACGGCAAAAGATGAGTAAGGCTTTCGTCCACTCTGGTCGCTCAAGAATATATTCCTCTTCAAATTTGGCCATAAAGGTGTTGGCGTATGTTGGGGCTCCTGCGAACCCCATAGAAGTTCCGCTCAACTGCAGATAAAAGTCATTTTTCCACTCGAAGTAGCTATGATGAAGGCAAATATGTAGTAATTTGAGAAGAAATATCTTGTTGGTGCCAATTGAATCTTGTTGGAGTAAAGACCACTCTGTGGCCTCCAGTCCTTCTGAGTGAACTATGGATGTATACAGTGAAACTACATCGATGGTGCACAGTATCCAATCTTTCGTGTCCTTCTTAGCCAGTGTTTCGAGCTTCCTTATGAAATCCGAGGTATTTCTATAACTATTTCTAACTATTTTTAGTTTATATATACATAGCAGCAATAATAATTACAGGTTCACAGGTGTTAGACTTTTTATGCGTATTGTCCAAGCCCCCCATAAAAAGCATGAAACCGCAAATACGAATGGCTCATTCGTGTCGGTTTTCAAAATACGCATTGCCTCCCAATAGTGCCTTACACCCTTGAGTTTGCATCATGCTATGATACATTTTTTCCGTAAAATAGAATATCTGGGACAAAAGAGCAGAAAATGAACCTCTGTTTCCTTTAGCAAGGGGCAAAAGGGGAAACTCTCCAGATCACATTCCATTTTGCACCATCTCGAGGTAAGGCATCTTAGAGGTAGGATACCAAGTCTGAACTGGAAATACACTCGTTTAGCACCTGCAGGATATATCTGAAAGAGACACGTTAGTGACAGATTCCTTACCTTAGAATATCCCCAGGCGTCAGGCTGGATCCGGAAAGTTTTTGCGTAGCAGTACCCTTGCGCGTCGGTAGGCGGCGTCGTGCGGCTCCGCGTCCGTGTCGTGATCGCCGGGATGACGTCGCGGGCAGTACTTAGACGCCGCCCCTGCGCGCTGACGTCAGTTCTTCTTTTTCCGCGCCAGTAAGCACAGATCCGGGAAGAGCAGTGCCCTAGTCAATTTTTGACTACATTTTTGGGTGATTTTTTCACTGTTTCTTTTCGAGTCTTCTCGACTCCTAGGTGTCGGTAGGGATGCCCGGCTTCAAGCCATGCGACGCCTGTGGTCGAATGATGTCGATCACAGACCCGCACTTAGAGTGTCTCTACTGTCTCGGCCGAGACCACGACACAAAGTCGTGCCCTAACTGCCGGAAACTCCACCCGAAGGCTTTGCGAGAGCGGTCTCGAAAGCTCCTCGAGGTCCGGCAGTCGGCTCCGCGCCGCACCAAGCCCCGGTCCCGTGAGAGGTCGAGGGGCCGGTCGCGGAGCCTCCGCCGGTCGTCGGAGTCCAAGTCTTCGCGCTCCTCGGGTAAGTCGAAGCACAAAAAGTCTAAGAAGCATCATCGCTCTAAGACTTCGCCTCGCCGGTCTCGCGACTCGGCTGAGGCCCCTGTCGGCACCGGCACCGCCCCGCGGCCCCGGACGTGCCTGTGGAGCCGCCCCCGCATTACCCGTCCTTTCCGGGTTCGGGGGCGACTCCGGCCCAAATAAAGGAATTCCTGTCGGCCATGGCCCGCCTCTTCGGGCCTCAAGGTCCCTCCGGTGCGCCTTCGGGCCCCGCGGGCCCTGATGGGGTTGCTCCGGCGTCGCCGACGACTCCGGTCCCGGCGTCGCCTGTCCCGCCAGCCTTGATCCCGGCCTCGGCTCCGGCCCCGGCCTCGATCCCGGCTCCGACCGACCATCGACGCCGGTTGACCTAACCACGCCGGCGTCGATGTCCCCGGTGCCGTTCCTGACGCCGTCCGGGGCTCCGGGCGGCGTCGTTCCCCGGTTCTCTCCGGCTCCGGACATGGAGCCGGACCGACGTCGCTCGACGCCGGCTCCGGCGCCGATGAGACCTTGGGTCCCAGATGTTCCTCCTCCTCCATATTTTGAACCAGAGGAGGACCAGGAGAGCTGGGAGGGGTCGGAAAGACCCTCTCACACGGCAGTGTGAGTATGATCAGGACTGGGCAGAGGAACTTGGGGATGCCAGTGGTCTAGACACTTCCCCTGACACTGGCATGCTGTCTCCTCCCGTGGCTACGGAGGAGGGAGCAAATTTCGCAACGGTGTTGCGTGAGAGCAGCTGGAGCCTTGCACCTCCAATTGCCTACTGTGGCTATCTGAAAGAGACACGTTAGTGACAGATTCCTTACCTTAGAATATCCCCAGGCGTCAGGCTGGATCCGGGAAAGTTTTTGCGTAGCAGTACCCTTGCGCGTCGGTAGGCGGCGTCGTGCGGCTCCGCGTCCGTCGTCGGCGTCGTGATCGCCGGGATGACGTCGCGGGCAGTACTTAGGCGCCGCCCCTGCGCGCTGACGTCAGTTCTTCTTTTCCGCGCCAGCAAGCGCAGATCCGGGAAGAGCAGTGCCCTGGTCATTTTTTGACCATACTTTTTGGTGAAATTTTTTCACTGTTTTTCTCTCTCAAGGTGTCGTAGGGATGCCCGGTTTCAAACGTTGCGGCGCCTGTGCTCGGATGATGTCCGTCACCGACCCGCATTGGGAGTGTCTCTTCTGCCTCGGCCGAGGCCACGACACGGAGTCTTGTACCGACTGCCAGGCCCTCAACCCGAAAGCTTTGCGAGAGCGGTCTCGAAAGCTCCTGGAGGCCCGGCATTCGGCTCCGCGGGAAGCCCCGGTCGCGTGAGAGGTCCAGGGGTCGATCGCGGAGTCCACACCGGTCGCCGGCGTCGAAGTCTTCTTCGTCCGGTAAGTCGAAACACAAAAAGTCCAAAAAGCATCATCGCTCTAGGACTTCGCCTCGCCGGTCTCGCGACTCGGCTGAGGCCCCTCCCGGCACCGTCCCCGCGGCCCCGGACATGCCTGTGGAGTCGCCCCGCCATACCCGCCCTTCCCGGGTTCGGGGCGGATCCGGCCAAAGTGCAGGAATTCCTGTCGGCCATGGCCCGCCTCTTCGGGCCTCCAGGCCCCTCCGGTGCGCCTTCGGGCCCCGCGGGCCCGGATGGGGTTGCTCCGGCGTCGCCGACGGCTCCGGCCCCGGGCGTCGCCCGTGCCTCCAGCCTCGATCCCGGCTCCGGCTTCGGCCCCGGCCTCGATCCCGGCTCCACAACCCCCATCGACGCCGGTCGACCTAACGACACCTCCGCCGGCGCCGATGTCTCCGGTGCCGTTCTCGACGCCGCCCTGGGCTCCGGGCGGCGTCGTCCCCCAGTTCCTTCCGGCTCCGGACATGGACCCGGAACGACGTCGCTCGACGCCGGTTCCGGCACCGATGGGGCCTTGGGTCCCAAATGTCCCTCCTCCTCCTCTATTTTGAACCAGAGGAGGACCAGGAGGACTGGGAGGGGTCTGATGACCCTCTGGCACGGCAGTGTCAGTACGATGAGGACTGGACAGAGGGTCTAGGGGAGGCCAGTGGTCTGGATACTTCCCCTGACACTGGCATGCTGTCTCCTCCCGTGGCTACGGAGGAGGGAGCCAATTTTGCTACGGTGTTGCGTAGGGGCGGCTGGGGCCTTACATCTCCAACTCCCTACTTTGACGGTCAAGCATAACATCTTGACAGAGGTGCTTCAGCCGGCGGCCTCCTCTGCGGAGACTGTGCTGCCGTTTAACGACGCCCTCACTGACGTTCTTTTGGGCGCCTGGTCCAAGCCCAACACAGGGGCTCCTGTGGATAGGAACGTGTCACGACGCCATCGCCCAGCTCCGGGCGACCCCCTGTTTCTCTCTATTCACCCCACTCCTGAGAGCTTGGTTGTCCAAGCCTCCGCTTCCCAAACTGCCTTCCCTACCGCTCCTCCGGATAGGGAATCCAAACGCCTGGATCAATTTGGGAAGAAGGGTTTTTCTTCCTCCAGTGCTGGCTTGCGGTCCGTTAACACCGCTTGTCTTTGGGCCGATATACCCACTCCCTGTGGGATTCGGTGGCGGATGTTTTGCCCCAGTGTCCTGAGGAGGTCCAGACACTGCTTTCCCGCGCCATTGCGGAAGGAAGGGATGCGGCAAAATACACAATACGTTGTGGCCTTGACACCGCCGACTCGCTGGGCAGGTCTATTGCAACGACGGTGGCGCTCAGACGCCACGCCTGGCTGAGAACCACTGGTTTTTCAGGGATGTCCAGAATACTCTCATGGACATGCCCTTTGATGGAGTCGGTCTTTTTGGGTCCAAAGCAGACCATGCGTTGGAGCGCTTTAAGGACTCACGGGCTACTGCCAAGTCCCTGGGCCTTTCTGCTACACGCCCTCCGCTGACTTCTGCTTTTCGCCCCTATCGTGGCCACGGTAGGGGCGCCCCTTCACGTCAGCAGCCCAGCCACCGGCCCGCGCAGCAGGCGTCTTCGCGTGGCCGAGGACGTGGATTCCGCCGTGGCGGATCGGGCAACCAGCGTGCGGGTCAGGCCACCACCTCCAACCCGTCCGCGGCCTCCAAGCCCTCCTAGTCCCTCCTTTCAGGTGCACAGCACGCCAGTCGGGGGCAGGGTCCGCCATCACCTTCACCACTGGCGTCCCATCACCTCGGACAGGTGGGTCTTGGACATTGTCCGAAGGGGCTACTCCCTCCCCTTCGAGACCACCCCCCAGCCATGCCACCTCAATTCCACCGCATGTCAGGGGATCACTTGGTGCTTCTACAGAAGGAAGTCACGGCCCTCTTGGCCAAAAGGGCCATCGAGCCTGTTCCGACCCCAGAAGTAGGGCGTGGTTGCTACTCCCACTACTTTCTGGTGCCCAAAAGGACAAGGAGGACATGCGTCCTATCTTGGACCTCCGGAACGTCAATCGCTTCCTCCGGAAGGAGAAGTTCAAGATGCTCACCCTAGCTCAGGTCTTGACTGCCCTAGACCCTGGAGACTGGTTGGTAGCGTTGGACTTGCAGGACGCCTATTTCCACATCCCCGTCCTGCCGGCCCACCGGCGTTACCTTCGGTTCACGGTAGGCCTCGAGCATTTTCAGTTCACCGTGCTCCCCTTTGGCCTTACCAGTGCCCCTCGGGTGTTCACGAAAGTGATGGCGGTGGTCGCAGCTCATCTTCGCCGGGCAGGGGTTTCAGTCTTCCCCTACCTCGACGACTGGCTGCTGAAGGCGGGCTCGTCCCAGGCAGTCGTCTCCCACCTCCAGACTACGGCCGAACTCCTGCACTCGCTGGGGTTCTCCATCAATGTGCCGAAGTCGCATCTGATTCCTTCTCCACAGCTCCTTTTCATCGGAGCAGTTCTGGACACGACGCAGTTTCGGGCCTATCCTCCCGAACGGCGAGTCCGGGATATTCAGGCTATGATTCCGATCTTTCAGCCTTTATCCTGGGTTTCGGTACGGATGACCCTGAGGCTGCTGGGCCTCATGGCCTCCTGCATCCTGCTGGTCAATCATGCCAGATGGCATATGCGGGCTCTGCAGTGGGACCTGAAGTTCCAGTGGGCGCAGCACCAGGGCAACCTGTCCGATCACGTCCAGATCTCGGAGGGGACTGCAAAACAGTTGCAGTGGTGGCTCTCGAACCGGCAATGGGTCATGGGCAGATCCTCTCCCTTCCCCAGCCAGAGCACACAGTTGTGACGGACGCGTCCCTTCTGGGATGGGGCGGTCACATGGGAGAGGCGCAGATCAGAGGCCTCTGGTCTCCGGCGGAGTCCCGGCTCCATATCAACCTTCTGGAGCTCCGGGTGATCCGACTTGCACTCAAGGCATTCCTTCCCTCTGTCAAAGGGAAGGTAGTGCAGGTGTTCACAGACAACACCACCGCCATGTGGTACTGCAACAAACAGGGCGGGGTGGGGTCGTGGACCCTCTGTCAGGAGGCTCTGCGCCTCTGGACATGGCTGGAACATCAGGGCATGTTCCTGATGGTTCAACACCTGGCAGGTTTCCTGAACACCAGGGCGGACGAACTCAGCCGCAGGTGCATGATGGATCACGAATGGCGTCTTCACTCGTAAGTGGCGCAAGGACTCTTTCTACAGTGGGGAGAGCCTTGGTTAGATCTATTCGCCACCGAAGAGAACGCGCAATGTCATCAGTTCTGCGCGTAGGAATTTCCAAGGCGGCACTCGCTCGGCGGCGCACTTCGTCACGAGTGGAGTTGCGGTCTATTGTACGCCTTTCCGCCTATACCACTTCTACCCAGAGTGTTGAAGAAGATTCGGCACGACCGGGCCCAAGTCATACTTGTGGCTCCGGACTGGGCTCGAAGAGTTTGGTATCCCGAGCTACTCAGTATGAGCGTAGATCCCCGATCCGTCTGCCTCTTCGGGAGGATCTTCTGTCGCAGCAGCAGGGGACGGTCCTCCACCCGAACCTGTCCAGTCTACACCTGCTTGCGTGGAGATTGAGCGGCGGCAGTTGATTCCTTTCGACTTGCCTCCCGAAGTTTGTGATGTGATTCTGGCAGCCAGGCGTCCCTCCACTAAGGTGGTATACGCCTGCAGGTGGAACAAATTTGTGGCATGGTGCACAGCAAAGGCTGTGAATCCCTTTCTGCCCCTCTTTCTGAGGTCCTTCTGTTCCTTCTTTCTCTGGCCCAACAGGGTTCTGCCCTGGGTACCATCAAGGGTTATCTTTGTGCTATCTCGGCCTTCCTCAGGCTCCCTGATCAGCCCTCCCTTTTCAAGTCCCTGTTGTTAACAGGTTCTTAAAAGGCATTACACTCCTCTTCCCTCCTGTTCCGTTTGTAATGCCTCAGTGGGACTTGAACTTGGTTCTTACCTTTTTAATGTGCGCTCCCTTTGAGCCTCTACATAACTGTCCTCTTCGTCTTCTGACTCTGAAGACAGCCTTTCTGGTGGCCATCACCTCCGCTCGGCGGGTGAGTGAGCTCCAGGCTCTATCTTGCAAACCTCCCTTTCTGTCTGTTCATCCAGACAAGGTTGTTCTTCGGACGCGTCCGTCCTTCTTGCCAAAGGTGGTTACTGCCTTCCACATTGGGCAGACCATCACTTTGCCTACCTTCTTTCCGCCTCCGCATCCTTCCAGAGAGGAAGAGAGGCTCCACCGTCTGGACCCAAAACGTGCACTCTCCTTCTATATCGACAGCACAAAACACTTCCGGGTGGATGACCAGCTCTTTGTTGGCTACGTGGGCGCCAAAAAGGTCGGGCGGTGCACAAGAGAACCATCTCCCGCTGGGTTACCTTGTGCATCAAGACCTGCTATTCTTTGGCTAAGAAGGAGCCTCCTGTTGGGCTGCGTGCCCATTCCACCAGGGCAACGGCTGCTACCACGGCCTTGGGCCGCGGTGTTCCGCTGCCGGTTATCTGTCAGGCAGCTACGTGGGCCTCGCTGCACACGTTTACAAAGCATTACTGCCTTGACTGTCAGGTCCGGAGGGACGGCTTCTTTGGCCGTTCTGTCCTCCAGGACTTCCTTGTCTGATCTTTGTTCGCAGACCCACCACCGGGGTTGGTATTGCTGGGGTATCTATTCTAAGGTAAGGAATCTGTCACTAACGTGTCTCTTTCAGATGCACAAGTTACTAACTTGTGTAACGATAGCTGTAAGAGACAGTAGTTAGTGACAGATTCCTTACCGCCCCACCCATCCTCCCCGTTCTGCGAACTGATTTCTAGGGTTAAGGACATCCCTTTCAGGGCCCTAGTATTTTTCAGACACCTATGTCAGCTTCTTGCATGGCTATGCGTTCCTGGCGCGGAAAGTCGTGTACAGAACTGACGTCAGCGCGCAGGGGCGGCGTCTAAGTACTGCCCGCGACGTCATCCCGGCGATCACGACGCAGACGACGGACGCGGAGCCGCACGACGCCGCCTACCGACGCGCAAGGGTACTGCTACGCAAAAACTTTCCCGATCCAGCCTGACGCCTGGGGATATTCTAAGGTAAGGAATCTGTCACTAACTACTGTCTCTTACAGATGTATCGTTACACAAGTTAGTAACTTGTGCAACGCGCAATGTCAGCAGTTCTGCGCGTTGGAATTTCCAAGGCGGCACTCGCTCGGCGACGCTTTTCGTCGCGAGTGGAGTTGCGGTCTGTTGTACGCCTTTCCGCCTATACCACTTCTACCCAGAGTGTTGAAGAAGATTCGGCACGACCGGGCCCAAGTCATTCTTGTGGCTCCGGACTGGGCTCGAAGAGTTTGGTATCCCGAGCTACTCAGTATGAGCGTAGATCCCCCGATCCGTCTGCCTCTTCGGGAGGATCTTCTGTCGCAGCAGCAGGGGACGGTCCTCCACCCGAACCTGTCCAGCCTCCACCTTCTTGCGTGGAGATTGAGCGGCGGCAGTTGATTCCTTTCGACTTGCCTCCCGAAGTTTGTGATGTGATTCTGGCAGCCAGGCGTCCCTCCACTAAGGTGGTATACGCCTGCAGGTGGAACAAGTTTGTGGCATGGTGCACAGCAAAGGCTGTGAATCCCCTTTCTGCCCCTCTTTCTGAGGTTCTTCTGTTCCTTCTTTCCCTGGCCCAACAGGGTTCTGCCCTGGGTACCATCAAGGGCTATCTTTGTGCCATCTCGGCCTTCCTCAGGCTTCCTGATCAGCCCTCCCTTTTCAAGTCCCCTGTTGTTAACAGGTTTCTAAAAGGCATTACACACCTCTTCCCTCCTGTTCCGTTTGTGATGCCTCAGTGGGACTTGAACTTGGTTCTTACCTTTCTTATGTGCGCTCCCTTTGAGCCTCGACATAACTGTCCTCTTCGTCTTCTGACTCTGAAGACAGCCTTTCTGGTGGCCATCACCTCCGCTCGGCGGGTGAGTGAGCTCCAGGCTCTATCATGTAAACCTCCCTTTCTGTCTGTCCATCCAGACAAGGTTGTTCTTAGGACGCGTCCGTCCTTCTTGCCAAAGGTGGTTACTGCCTTCCACATTGGGCAGACCATCACTTTGCCCACCTTCTTTCCGCCTCCGCATCCTTCCAGAGAGGAAGAGAGGCTCCACCGTCTGGACCCAAAACGTGCGCTTTCCTTTTACATCGACCGCACACAACACTTCCGGGTGGATGACCAGCTCTTTGTTGGCTACGTGGGCGCCAAAAAGGTCGGGCGGTGCACAAGAGAACCATCTCCCGCTGGGTAACCTTGTGTATCAAAGCCTGCTATTCTTTGGCTAAGAAGGAGCCTCCTGTTGGGCTGCGTGCCCATTCCACCAGGGCAACGGCTGCTACCATGGCTTTGGGCCGCGGTGTTCCGCTGCAGGATATCTGTCAGGCAGCTACGTGGGCCTCGCTGCACACGTTTACAAAGCATTACTGCCTTGACAATCTGAAAGAGACACGTTAGTGACAGATTCCTTACCTTAGAATATCCCCAGGCGTCAGGCTGGATCCGGAAAGTTTTTTGCGTAGCAGTACCCTTGCGCGTCGGTAGGCGGCGTCGTGCGGCTCCGCGTCCGTCGTCGGCGTCGTGATCGCCGGGATGACGTCGCGGGCAGTACTTAGGCACCGCCCCTGCGCGCTGCCGTCAGTTCTTCTTTTTCCGCGCCAGCAAGCGCAGATCCGGGAAGAGCAGTGCCCTGGTCAATTTTTGACCATACTTTTTGGTGATTTTTCACTGTTTTTTTTTCCAAATAAAGGTGTCGTAGGGATGCCCGGCTTCAAGCGATGCGGCGCCTGTGCGCGGATGATGTCCGTCACCGACCCGCATTGGGAGTGTCTCTTCTGCCTCGGCCGAGGCCACGACACCGAGTCTTGTCCCGAATGCCAGGCCCTCAACCCGAAAGCTTTGCGAGAGCGGTCTCGAAAGCTCCTCGAGGCCCGGCATTCGGCTCCACGGAGGCCCCGGTCGCGTGAGAGGTCCAGGGGTCGCTCGCGGAGTGCACACCGGTCGTCGGCGTCGAAGTCTTCTTCGTCCGGTAAGTCTAAGCACAAGAAGTCCAAGAAGCATCGTCGCTCTCGGACTTCGCCTCGCCCGGTCTCGCGACTCGGCTGAGGCCCCTCCCAGCACCGTCCCCGCCCCGCGGCCCCGGACTTGCCTGTGGAGTCGCCCCCGCCATACCCGCCCTTCCCGGGTTCGGGGGCGGATCCGGCCAAGGTACAGGAGTTCCTGTCGGCCATGGCCCGCCTCTTCGGGCCGTCAGGCCCCTCCGGTGCGCCTTCGGGCCCCGCGGGCCCTGATGGGGTTGCTCCGGCGTCGCCGGCGGCTCCGGCCCCGGCGTCGCCCGTGCCTCCAGCCTCGATCCCGGCTCCGGCTTCGGCCCCGGCCTCGATCCCGGCTCCACAACCCCCATCGACGCCGGTCGACCTCACGACACCTCCGCCGGCGCCGATGTCTCCGGTGCCGTTCTCGACGTTGCCCTGGGCTCCGGGCGGCGTCGTTCCCCAGTTCCTTCCGGCTCCGGACATGGACCCGGAGCGACGTCGCTCGACGCCGGCTCCGGTGCCGATGGGACCTTGGGTCCCAAATGTCCCTCCTCCTCCTTATTTTGAACCAGAGGAGGACCAGGAGGACTGGGAGGGGTCTGATGACCCTCTGACACGCAACTGTCAGTATGATGAGGACTGGACAGAGAGTCTAGGGGAGGCCAGTGGTCTGGATACTTCCCCTGACACTGGCATGCTGTCTCCTCCCGTGGCTACGGAGGAGGGGGCCAATTTTGGTACGGTGTTGCGTAGGGCTGCTGGGGCCTTACGTCTCCAGCTCCCTACTTTGACGGTCAAGCCTAACATCTTGACAGAGGTGCTTCAGCCGGCAGCCTCCTCTGCGGAGACTGTGCTGCCGTTTAACGACGCCCTCACTGACGTTCTTTTGGGCGCCTGGTCCAAGCCCAACACAGGGGCTCCTGTGGATCGGAACGTGTCACGACGCCATCGCCCCGCTCCGGGCGACCCCCTGTTTCTTTCTGTCCACCCCACTCCTGAGAGCTTGGTTGTCCAAGCCTCCGCTTCCCAAACCGCCTTCCCTACCGCTCCTCCGGATAGGGAATCCAAACGCCTGGATCAGTTTGGGAAGAAAGGTTTTTCTTCCTCCAGTGCTGGCTTGCGGTCAGTTAACACCGCTTGTCTTTTGGGCCGATATACCCACTCCCTGTGGGATTCGGTGGCGGATGTTTTGCCCCAGTGCCCTGAGGAGGTCCAGGCACTGCTTTCCCGCGCCATTGCGGAAGGAAGGGATGCGGCCAAATACACTATCCGTTGTGGCCTTGACACCGCCGACTCGCTGGGCAGGTCGATTGCAACGACGGTGGCGCTCCGACGCCACGCCTGGCTGAGAACCACTGGTTTTTCAGGGGATGTCCAGAATACTCTCATGGACATGCCCTTTGATGGAGTCGGTCTTTTTGGGTCCAAAGCAGACCATGCGTTGGAGCGCTTTAAGGACTCACGGGCTACTGCCAAGTCCCTGGGCCTTTCTGCTACACGCCCTCCGCTGCCTTCTGCTTTTCGCCCCTATCGTGGCCACGGTAGGGCGCCCCTTCACGTCAGCAGCCCAGCCACCGGCCCGCGCAGCAGGCGTCTTCGCGTGGCCAAGGACGTGGATTCCGCCGTGGCGGATCGGGCAACCAGCGTGCGGGTCAGGCCACCACCTCCAACCCGTCCGCGGCCTCCAAGCCCTCCTAGTCCCTCCTTTCAGGTGCACGGCACGCCAGTAGGGGCAGGGTCCGCCATCACCTTCCCCACTGGCGCACCATCACCTCGGACAGGTGGGTCTTGGACATTGTCCGAAGGGGCTACTCCCTCCCCTTCGAGACCACCCCCCAGCCATGCCACCTCAATTCCACCGCATGTCAGGGGATCACTTGGTGCTTCTACAGAAGGAAGTCACGGCCCTCTTGGCCAAGAGGGCCATCGAGCATGTTCCGACCCCAGAAGTAGGGCGTGGTTGCTACTCCCACTACTTTCTGGTGCCCAAAAAGGACAAGGAGGACATGCGTCCTATCTTGGACCTCCGGAACGTCAATCGCTTCCTCCGGAAGGAGAAGTTCAAGATGCTCACCCTAGCTCAGGTCTTGACTGCCCTCGACCCTGGAGACTGGATGGTAGCGTTGGACTTGCAGGACGCGTATTTCCACATCCCCGTCCTGCCGGCCCACCGGCGTTACCTTCGGTTCACGGTAGGCCCCGAGCATTTTCAGTTCACCGTGCTCCCCTTTGGCCTTACCAGTGCCCCTCGGGTGTTCACGAAAGTGATGGCGGTGGTCGCAGCTCATCTGCGCCGGGCAGGGGTCTCAGTCTTCCCCTACCTCGACGACTGGCTGCTGAAGGCGGGCTCGTCCCAGGCAGTCGTCTCCCACCTCCAGACTACGGCCGAACTCCTGCACTCGCTGGGGTTCTCCATCAATGTGCCGAAGTCGCATCTGATTCCTTCTCCACAGCTCCTTTTCATCGGGGCAGTTCTGGACACGACGCAGTTTCGGGCCTATCCTCCCGAACGGCGAGTCCGGGATATTCAGGCTATGATTCCGATCTTTCGGCCTTTATCCTGGGTTTCGGTACGGATGACCCTGAGGCTGCTGGGCCTCATGGCCTCCTGCATCCTGCTGGTCAATCATGCCAGATGGCATATGCGGGCTCTGCAGTGGGACCTGAAGTTCCAGTGGGCGCAGCACCAGGGCAACCTGTCCGATCACGTCCAGATCTCGGAGGGGACTGCAAAACAGTTGCAGTGGTGGCTCTCGAACCGGCAATGGGTCATGGGCAGATCCCTCTCCCTTCCCCAGCCAGAGCATACAGTTGTGACGGACGCGTCCCTTCTGGGATGGGGCGGTCACATGGGAGAGGCGGAGATCAGAGGCCTCTGGTCTCCGGCGGAGTCCCGGCTCCATATCAACCTTCTGGAGCTCCGGGCGATCCGGCTTGCACTCAAGGCATTCCTTCCCTCTGTCAAAGGGAAGGTAGTGCAGGTGTTCACAGACAACACCACCGCCATGTGGTACTGCAACAAACAGGGCGGGGTGGGGTCTTGGACCCTTTGTCAGGAGGCTCTGTGCCTCTGGACATGGCTGGAACATCAGGGCATGTTCCTGATGGTTCAACACCTGGCAGGTTCTCTGAACGCCAGGGCGGACGAACTCAGCCGCAGGTGCATGATGGATCACGAATGGCGTCTTCACTCGGAAGTGGCGCAAGGACTCTTTCTACAGTGGGGAGAGCCTTGGTTAGATCTATTCGCCACCGAAGAGAACGCGCAATGTCATCAGTTCTGCGCGTTGGAATTTCCAAGGCGGCACTCGCTCGGCGACGCTTTTCGTCGCGAGTGGAGTTGCGGTCTGTTGTACGCCTTTCCGCCTATACCACTTCTACCCAGAGTGTTGAAGAAGATTCGGCACGACCGGGCCCAAGTCATTCTTGTGGCTCCGGACTGGGCTCGAAGAGTTTGGTATCCCGAGCTACTCAATATGAGCATAGATCCCCCGATCCGTCTGCCTCTTCGGGAGGATCTTCTGTCGCAGCAGCAGGGGACGGTCCTCCACCCGAACCTGTCCAGTCTACACCTGCTTGCGTGGAGATTGAGCGGCGGCAGTTGATTCCTTTCGACTTGCCTCCCGAAGTTTGTGATGTGATTCTGGCAGCCAGGCGTCCCTCCACTAAGGTGGTATACGCCTGCAGGTGGAACAAATTTGTGGCATGGTGCACAGCAAAGGCTGTGGATCCCCTTTCTGCCCCTCTTTCTGAGGTCCTTCTGTTCCTTCTCTCTCTGGCCCAACAGGGTTCTGCCCTGGGTACCATCAAGGGTTATCTTTGTGCTATCTCGGCCTTCCTCAGGCTCCCTGATCAGCCCTCCCTTTTCAAGTCCCCTGTTGTTAACAGGTTCTTAAAAGGCATTACTCACCTCTTCCCTCCTGTTCCGTTTGTAATGCCTCAGTGGGACTTGAACTTGGTTCTTACCTTTTTAATGTGCGCTCCTTTTGAGCCTCTGCATAACTGTCCTCTTCGTCTTCTGACTCTGAAGACAGCCTTTCTGGTGGCCATCACCTCCGCTCGGCGGGTGAGTGAGCTCCAGGCTCTATCTTGCAAACCTCCCTTTCTGTCTGTTCATCCAGACAAGGTTGTTCTTCGGACGCGTCCGTCCTTCTTGCCAAAGGTGGTTACTGCTTTCCACATTGGGCAGACCATCACTTTGCCCACCTTCTTTCCGCCTCCGCATCCTTCCAGAGAGGAAGAGAGGCTCCACCGTCTGGACCCAAAACGTGCGCTCTCCTTCTATATCGACCGCACAAAACACTTCCGGGTGGATGACCAGCTCTTTGTTGGCTACGTGGGCGCCAAAAAGGTCGGGCGGTGCACAAGAGGACCATCTCCCGCTGGGTTACCTTGTGCATCAAGACCTGCTATTCTTTGGCCAAGAAGGAGCCTCCTGTTGGGCTGCGTGCCCATTCCACCAGGGCAACGGCTGCTACCACGGCCTTGGGCCGCGGTGTTCCGCTGCCGGTTATCTGTCAGGCAGCTACGTGGGCCTCGCTGCACACGTTTACTAAGCATTACTGCCTTGACAGTCAAGTCCGGAGGGACGGCTTCTTTGGCCGTTCTGTCCTCCAGGACTTCCTTGTCTGATCTTTGTTCGCAGACCCACCACCGGGGTTGGTATTGCTGGGGTATCTATTCTAAGGTAAGGAATCTGTCACTAACGTGTCTCTTTCAGATGCACAAGTTACTAACTTGTGTAACGATATATCTGTAAGAGACAGTAGTTAGTGACAGATTCCTACCGCCCACCCATCCTCCCCGTTCTGCGAACTGATTTCTAGGGTTAAGGACATCCCTTTCAGGGCCCTAGTATTTTTCAGACACCTGTGTCAGCTTCTTGCATGGCTCTGCGTTCCTGGCGCGGAAAGTCGTGTACAGAACTGACGTCAGCGCGCAGGGCGGCGCCTAAGTACTGCCCGCGACGTCATCCCGGCGATCACGACGCCGACGACGGACGCGGAGCCGCACGACGCCGCCTACCGACGCGCAAGGGTACTGCTACGCAAAAAACTTTCCGGATCCAGCCTGACGCCTGGGGATATTCTAAGGTAAGGAATCTGTCACTAACTACTGTCTCTTACAGATATATCGTTACACAAGTTAGTAACTTGTGCGTCAGGTCCGGAGGGACGGCTTCTTTGGCCTTTCTGTCCTCCGGGACTTCCTTGTCTGATCTTTGTTCGCAGACCCACCACCGGGGTTGGTATTGCTGGGGTATCTATTCTAAGGTAAGGAATCTGTCACTAACGTGTCTCTTTCAGATGCGCAAGTTACTAACTTGTGTAACGATATATCTGTAAGAGACAGTAGTTAGTGACAGATTCCTACCGCCCACCCATCCTCCCCGTTCTGCGAACTGATTTCTAGGGTTAAGGACACCCTTTCAGGGCCCTAGTATTTTTCAGACACCTATGTCAGCTTCTTGCATGGCTCTGCGTTCCTGGCGCGGAAAGTCGTGTACAGAACTGACGTCAGCGCGCAGGGGCGGCATCTAAGTACTGCCCGCGACGTCATCCCGGCGATCACGACGCCGACGACGGACGCGGAGCCGCACGACGCCGCCTACCGACGCGCAAGGGTACTGCTACGCAAAAACTTTCCGGATCCAGCCTGACGCCTGGGGATATTCTAAGGTAAGGAATCTGTCACTAACTACTGTCTCTTACAGATATATCGTTCCACAAGTTAGTAACTTGTGCATCCTGTCCATTTAGGATTCAAAACTAGGCAAACATTTATGAAGCAAAAATTGCCCTGTTAGTGAGCTCTCCCTATGGTCAGCCCAAATTCTGGTCAAATCACGTTCTCAATAGTTTTTGATCTGAAAGAGACAATTAGTTATAGATTCCTTACCTTTAGAATTACCCCCAGGCGTCAGATTGGATCCAGAGAATTTTTTCGTCAGCAGTACCCCTACGCGTCGAAAGGTGGCATCGGTCGGCTCCGCGTTCATCGTTGGCGTTGTGGTCGCCGGGATGATGTCGCGGTAGCTACTGATACGCCGCCCTCGCGCGCTGACGTCGGTTCTTTCTTTTTCCGCACCAGCCAGCGCAGATCCAGAGAGAGCGGTACCTCCAGTCACTTTTTGACTGACTTTTTTGTCGACTTTTGTCGACACCGTTATTAAGTCTTTCGACTCCTGGTGCACGCTAGGGATGCCAGGTTTCAAGGCTTGCGGTTCCTGCCGAAAACTGATGTTGGTGGTGGATCCGCACCGCGTGTTCCTGTGGTGCCTGGAACGCGACCACGATCCCAAATCGTGTTCTGACTGCCGGACCATGAATCCGAAGTCTTTGCGGGAGCGGTCTCGAAAGCTTCTCGAGGCCCGGCAGTCTGGTCCGCCCTGTTCAAGGTCCCGGTCGCGCAGGAGGTCGAGGGACTGGTTTCGGAGCCGCCACCACCACTCGTCTTCGCACTCCTCAGGTAAGTCGAAGCACAAGAAGAAGTCTCGTCGCTCTTCGACTTCTCCCGGTCCGTCGGCCGACGCAACGAGGGATGCGGGTGGTGCCCCTCCCACGGCTCAGCGTGTGGAGCCCAAAGGGTCGGCTCCTAGTTTCCCTCCCTTTCCGAGACCCGGAGCGACCCCTGTCCAGCTTTGAAGCTTTTACGAAGCGAAGCATGGCATCTTTAGGCAGCCCGACTCCGCTGGCGCGCCTTCGGGCCCCGCAGACTCGGCTGGGGGCCCTGGGCCTTTGACGCCAACGGCACCGGCCACGGCACCGCAGGGTCCCCTTGGATCCAGGCCTGGATCCGGATCGGCGCCAGTCGACCTCATAACACCTCCACCGGTGCCGATTCCACCGGCACCACGCCCGCAGCCGACACCGGATGTGTCCCCAGCCGGCGTCGACCCCGGCCTCCACCCCGTGGGCACAGAGCCGGGCCGACGTCGACTGACGCCGGATCCGGCACCGACGGGTACCTTTGTACCCCTGTTCTACCCTGGTTCTTTCAGGCCAGATTGGCAACCAGAGGAGGGTGAGGAGCACTGGAAGGGGTCTGGAGACCCTTTAACTGACCAGTTGGAGTATGATCCGGACTGGAGAGAGGAGTTGGTGGAAGCCAGTGGTCTGGATACCTCCCCAGACCTTGGCATGTTGTCTCCTCCTACCGTGGCTACGGCGGAGGGAGCTTCTTACGCAGTGGTGTTGCGTAGGGCGGCCAAGACTCTCAACCTCGAGCTACCTACGGTCAGGACTAACCTCCTGACAGAGGTGCTTCAACCGGCAGCGAGCTCTTCGGAGCCCCTGCTGCCTTTTAATGAAGCCCTAACCGACATCCTTTTGGGCACCTGGTCCAGGCCCAACACAGGGGCTTCTGTAGATAGGATGATTGCCCGACGCCACCGCCCGGCCCTGGGTGACCCCACTTTCCTCTCCCAAATCCCCACCCCTGAGAGCTTGTTAGTCCAAGCCTCCACCTCCAAAGGTGAATTCCCTAACGCACCACCTGATAGAGAATCCAAAAAGCTGGACCATCTTAGGAAGAAGATGTTTTCTTCCTCCAGCTTGGGACTGCGGTCGGTAAACACCGCATGTCTGTTGGGCCGTTACACCCACTCCATGTGGGATACGGTGGCGCAAGTGCTGCCCCAGTTCCCGGAGGAGGCCCGGGCCGTACTCTCCCGTGCAGTTGCCGAAGGGTGAGAGGCAGCAAAGTTTACCATCCGCTGTGGGCTGCATACCGCCGACTCACTAGGCAGGACGATTTCCACGTCAGTAGCCCTTCGACGCTACGCCTGGTTGAGGTCGACTGGTTTTTCAGGGGATGTCCAATCCACTCTTATGGACATGCCCTTTGATGGCCGTCGCCTATTTGGTGACAAGGCAGACAACACGCTGGAGCGCTTTAAGGACTCTCGGGCTACGGCCAGGTCCTTGGGCCTCTCCACCACCCGCCCTGCGGAGTCTGCTTTTCGCCCCTTTCGTGGCTACGGAAAGGGTGCCCCACCACGTTCCACCCAGAGCCACAGGCCGACGCAAGCTGTTCAGCCCCTGCACGGCTGGGGACGTGGGACACACCGTTGTGGGTCTGGGGGCCAGCGAGCGGCCAGTCCACCAGTGCCCCCTCTGCAGCAGCCTCCAAACCCTCCTAGTCCAACCTTTCAGGGCCACCGATCGCCAGTGGGTGGCAGGATTTTTAATCACCTCCCCCACTGGCGCACCATCACGTCAGACAGGTGGGTTTTGCAGATACTCCGAAGGGGCTACTCCCTCCCCTTAGAGACTACCCCTCCCGGCCATGCCACCTCAGTACCATCGAATGTCAGAGGATCATCTGGCCCTTCTCCAACAGCAAGTTACGGCTCTCTTGGCCAAGGGAGCCATCGAGCGAGTTCCTACCCCAGAAGTAGGTCGTGGTTGCTATTCCCACTACTTTCTGGTGCCCAAGAAGGACAAAGGCCTGCGTCCTTTCTTGGATCTCAGGAACATCAACCGCTTCCTCCGGAAGGAGAAGTTCAAAATGTTGATGTTAGCTCAGGTTCTGTCTGCCCTCGACCCTGGAGACTGGATGGTAGCGTTGGACTTGCAGGACGCTCACTTTCACAACCCCGTCCTGCCGGCCTACCGGCGTTACCTGCAGTTCATGGTAGGCCATGAGCACTTTGTTTACTGTGCTACCCTTTGGCCTTACCAGCCCCCCTCGGGTGTTCACGAAGGTGATGGCGGTGGTCGCAGATCATCTGTGCAGATCAGGGGTTCCAGTCTTCCCCTATCTCGAAGACTGGCTGTTTAAGGTGGACTTGCCCCAGGCAGTCGTCTCCCACCTCCAGACTACGGCGGACCTCCTGCACTCGCTGGGGTTCACTATGAATGTGCCGAGGTCACACCTGACTCCCTCAGAGAAGCTCCTTTTCATCGGAGCGGTTCTGGTCACGACGCAGTTTCAGGTTTATCCTCCCGAGCAGAGAATGCGGGATATTCGGGCTATGATTCCGATCTTTCAACCTCTATCCCGGGTTTCAGTCAGAATGACCCTGAGGCTGCTGGGCCTCCTGCATCCTGCTGGTAGATCATGCCAGGTGGCATATGCGGGCTCTGCAGTGGGACCTGAAGTTCCAGTGGGCACAGCATCAGGGGAATCTGTCCGATTGCGTTCAGATCTCGGAGGGCACTGCACGTCAATTGCAGTGGTGGCTAACGAACCAGGATTGGGTCAAAGGCAGATCCCTCTCCCTTCCCTAACCGGAGCACACAGTGGTGACGGATTCGTCACTTCTGGGGTGGGGCGGCCATATGGGAGAGGCGGAGATCAGAGGCCTCTGGTCTCCAGCAGAGTCTGGGCTCCACATCAACCTTCTGGAGCTTCGGGCGATCCGTCTTGCACTGAAAGCATTCCTTCCCTCTGTCCGGGGAAGAGTAGTGCTGGTGTTCATGGACAACACCACCGCCATGTGGTACTGCAACAAACAGGGCGGGGTGGGGTCGTGGACCCTATGTCAAGAGGCTCTCCGTCTCTGGACATGGCTGGAACATCAGGGCATATCCCTGGTGGTTCAACACCTGGCAGGTTCACTGAAAGCCAGGGCAGACGAACTCAGCCGCAGATGCATGATTGTGAGAAAGTGCCATCTTTCTTACATGGTATGCCCCCACTTTTTGCTGAATGGCTGATGTACTTTGACTGAGTGTGCCCTGGGCTCCTGCCAACCAGGTACCCAGGGCCTGTGTTCCTTCCCTAAAATTGCATTGATACCTACACCCAATTGACATCCCTGGCCACAGGTCAGCCCCTGGTAAATGGTACCATGGGTACCCAGGGCACTGTGACCAGGGAAGGCCCCTAAGGGCTGCAGCACTTGTTGTGCCACCCTTAGGGACCCTGCACCTTTACACACACACACTGCCTTTGCAGGCTGCGTGTCTTGGTGCAGAACAAAAGTGAAGAGTCGACATGGCTCACATCCCTGTGTGCCATGCCTACAAGCCACTGCCCTGGCCTAGGTCAGCCACCCCTCTAGCTGGGTGCACTATGCCAGTGGTGAGGGCATAGAGGCATGAGCCCTGTGCCCCTACAGTGCCCAAGTCCATTCTTGGGCATTGTAAGTGCAGTGCTGCCATTAAGAGTATATGGTGCTGGGAGTCTGTCATTACGAACTCCACAGCACCATAATGGCCCCACTGAAGACTAAGAAGTTTGGTATCAAACTTCTCAGCACATTAAACCCCCACTGATGCCAGTGTGGGATTTAATGTAAAACGCACTCCAGAGGGCATCTTAGAGATGCCCCCTGAAACCAACCCGACCTCCAGTGTCCGGACTGAGTGGCTGCCCAGGCTGCCACCACCAGACATGTTTCTGGACCCCTGGGTCGAGAGCCTCTGCTCTCAGGGGCCTGAAACAATGCACATCCCGGGACGAGGTGCCAAAGCCTCCTCCCCAGGATGGGCAGGGGGAGCTTCAAAGGCCTGCCGCCTTTGGAGTTTCCCCAGACCATTTGCTGCTTCCAGCAAACTGGTCCCCACTGGTTCTACCCCACTCCTGGCGGGAGAACCGGCGGGAAAACCAGAAGCAGGAAATGGGTTGTGCCCACCTCTGCCAACTCCACCCCTAAGGTGGGGAGGCGAGGTGAAGCACAAACTCGAGTCCCCGCCATCTTGAGGATGGGGGGACCTGGCCAACCAGGGACAGGCTCCTGCCCCCTCCCACTGGAGAGGAACAGAATAGGGGTGTACCCACCCCAGGGAAGGGACCCATTGGTCCCTGCCCTTACCTACCTGTAACCACCCCTAAATTTAGTATTTAGGGGCTCCTGAACCTTCCTTCCGGAGTTCCCAAATCCGAAAACAAGAAGAGAAGACGAAGCAAGAAGACCAGCCGTGCAGCTGCTAAAAGGAGGCGACAACAACTGACTTGGCCCCAGCCCTACCGGCCTGTCGACCTCTGAACCTGCTCCTGCGGAATCCCGGCCTCAGCAACCTCACAAACCCCGGAGGACCTGACTTCTGTGCTACAGCCTTCGACCCAGGGACTCCCACGAGCAGTGGTACTGCTCAAAGAAAACCTACCAAAGACCCGGCCCTGGCACGGAGCCGCGAAACCTGCACACTCTGCACCCGCCGAGTCCAGCCTGTGCCTGAGTGACCAGAGACCTCGAGGACGTCCCCCGGCGATTCTGACCTGGAATCCAGTGGCCAAGGACCCTCCTCGACGACCCAGACGACGCCTGCAGCCTCAGGACAAGGGACCCCTCCAACCGCGACCAGCAGGGGGTAAGATTTCCCGACCTCAAAGACACCCCTGCACCCGGCGCCCCACGGCCCCTTGTGCCCAACTCCTGGGTGTCTACCTATCCTCCAAGACCCCAACTTACCTCCTGAAGTGTTGGTCGTCCCTGAAGAATCACCGTCCCCGAGCCTGCAGCCTTTCTTCACCTTTCACGACCTCTATTGTTTAACATTGAGCGCCCGACGGCTCAAAGCACCCTGCACCCAGCCGCCCGAGTGCCCCTGGAAGTGCAACCTCTATCCTAACCTACTTCCCTACTTGCCCTGAGCAAGTGACCAGGAGCCCAGCTCCCACAGTCGCGTGGCCTGCTTGCCAGCAGCCACCAACCCAGGGCCCCCGCCTGCCATAGGATAACATTGGGCCTTCTCACTCTGCACCCGGCCGCCCCTGTGCCGCTGAGGGTGTAAAAACTGTACTTACCTGATCCTGGGGGACCCCTGAGTCTTACCCAGAACCTTAACCCTGCCAGTCAAGTACTTACCCGAAATCCGATAACTCACTTTTCTTCCATAGGGTTCCATTGACTGGTTTTCTGCGAAATTTCTTCTAAGTGTGGAGTTCTGAAACTTTAGAATATTCACCAAAAATCAACTGAGTCACGAAAACGAAAATACTCACCTAGTATTAGAAGGGGCCTCAGTGCTGGACCCGAGTGCCCAACACTGGCCCTAAAAAGTAATCGCAACGTTACTTACCGCTAACTCACTTTTCTTTCATAGGGATCCATTGACTGGTTTTCTGTGAAATTTCTTCTAAGTGTCGATTTCTGTATTTTACAAATATTCTTTAAAAATCGAACAAACTACAAAAACGTAATTACTTACCTGTTTTAAGTAAATGTCCCAGTGCTGAACCTAGGAGTCCAGCACTGGATTACAAAAGTAACGTAAACATACTTTGCTTGCACACTGTATTTCCTTTCATAGGATAACATTGGTAATTTTACCCAGAAAAGTTTCTAAGTGTCAGCTTTTGAAATATAGTAATATTCTTCAAAAATCACTACAATAACCAAAACGCTTTTTCTTACCTGTTTACAGGAAGTGTCCCAGGACTGAATCCAGGATCCAGTCCTGTGGTTAGAAAAAAGTGCTCTGCAAAGTAATCAATTGTAATTAAGCATAATTTTCCATTGAGCTCAATGTTGCATTGAATTTGACCCTGTGTTGCCTCTTGCACCAACTGTGATAACCACTATCAAAAAAGTCTACTGCCTATCTGTAAGGTGAATAACCAAAGCATCTCATACTGAGAAAGTATATTTTGATCCTATTGTTGGTTCTAAAATAAAACAAGCATATATTTTTTTATATACAAACCATTGGCCTAGAGTTCAGTTCTTGAGTGTGTGGCTTCATTTGCTGACTGAGTGTGTACAACAAATGCTTTACACTGTCCTCTGATACTGCCTTACTGCTCGACCAAGCTACCACTTTGGAGAGTAAGGTTATATCTAACTTTAGCCTCTGTCAACCCTCTGGGGACTGTGGACTCTGTACACCCTGAACCTTACTTGGGTACAGTATATACAGAGCCACTTTCCTACATTGGTGGATCAGCGGTGGGATACAAACTTGCATTTGTTGGACTACTTGGTTACCATCTGATCACACGACAGAACTCTTAAATTGCCTTTAGAATTCTGATTTTTTTAATTGGCATTTTTTTACCAAATTACTAAAAGTCTTGTTAGGGCCTTGCTTAAGTCCCTGTAGCATCTTAGAAAATAAAAAGTCACTATAGCCAAGGTTAGAGGGGTTAGAATTTTTTTTTTTAAAATGTCTCAAGACAAGAACCCAGCTATTAGTGAAGATAATAATGACATACAGGAACTGGTTGAGGAGCTCGACCTCACCCCTTATCTTCATTTGTCTTTCAAAGAGATAAGGTCCTTATGCAAACTTAAAGATATACCAATGGGCCAGCATCCAACCAAACAAGGGCTCCAGGAGCTCCTGGCTGAGTATGCTAAAGCCCACCCCTCTGAGCATGGTGATGACCCAACAGAGGAGGAAAGGAATGAGGAGGATGGGGATGGTAACCCACCTCCATCACTTCCTAGGGAAGATAGGGTCCCTGCACCCTTAACTCCAAGAATAGACCTCTGGGGACCTAGGGGCCACCTAGGTGGTCCTGGTCCCAGAGAGGACACTGAGGATAGCCTCAGTGAGGAGGACAACTTGTTAGCAAGGTTGGCCAAGCGACTGGACCTAGAGACCAGACTCCTGGCTCTAGAGAAGGAAAGACAGGAGATGGGTTTAGCACCCATCAATGGTGGCAACAATACTAAAAATAAGGATAGGAGGAAACTTCTGAACCTAAAATCCCCAAAGGGATTGTCCCTAAGTTTGAGGAAGGTGATGACATCACCAAATGGTTCACAGCCTTTGAGAGGGCTTGTGAAATAAGAAGAGTAAAGAAACCTCTGTGGGGGCACTCCTGTGGGAACTGTTCTCTGGTAACTGCAGAGACAGGCTTCTGACCCTCTCTGGGCCAGATGCAGGGTCCTATGACCTCATGAAGAGTACTCTGATTGAGGGATTTGGGCTCACTACTGAGGAGTATAGAATTAGATTCAGGGGCTCACAAAACCCAGACCCAGTCCTGGATTGACTTCGTGGACTACTCAGTAAAGACACTGGATGGCTGGTTAGCTGGACATAATGTGCATGATTTTCTGGACTTTACAATTTGTTTATGAAGGAACACATACTAAGTAATTGCACAAATGAAAAGTTGCATCAGCATTTGGTAGACCTAGGTCTAATTTCTCCCCAAGAATTGGGAAAGAAGGCAGACCACTGGGTCAAGACTAGGGTGACAAGGACAACCACTGGGGGTGACCAAAAGAAGGTGGTCACCAAACCCCCCAGGGGAAAGGTGGTGAGAATCCCCAAGATAAAAGTCTGAGTCTTCCAAAGGGCCCCAAAAACCTGTTCAGGGGGTGGGTCCCAAACTACTCCCTATGTGCCTCAACCCTATAGGGGAAGAACTTTGATCCCTTGAAGGCCTGGTGTAATAACTGTAAGAAGTCAGGACACCTCACTGTAGACAAAACTTGCCCCCACAACAAAGCCCCTAAGGCACCCAGTACAGCTACTCCTGGGGCAGCAAGTTTACAGATGGGATCAGAAGTGTACCCTGAGCAAATCTGGGAACACACTGAGGCAAGTCTGGTCTCCCTAGGGGAAGTGGAATTTGCCACTGTAGCTGTGTGGCCACCCAACTTAAAGAAGTATTTGCAATACCCCTGGGTGAATGGAACTAGAGTAGAGGCTCTGAGGGATACAGGTGCCAGTGTCACTATGGTGAGGGACACACTGGTTTCCCCTGAGCAATACTTGATTGGGAAAACTTACCCAGTCACCAATGCTGACAGTGTCACCACTAGTCATCCCATGGCCATGGTGACATTAGGCTGGGGGGTTACTGGCCTGAAGCAGGTAGTGGTCTCTCCGAAGTTACCAGCTGCATGTCTGCTAGGAAATGATCTGGAAACCTCAGCCTGGGCAGAGGTGGAGCTAAAGGCCCATGCAGCCATGCTGGGCATCCCTGAATTGGTGTGTGTAAAAACAAGAGCACAGAGCAAAAGGCAGGGTGAAGAAATAGTGTTGGAGCCTGAAATGATGGCCCAGCCTGCCAAGAGAAAAGGAAAGAAGACTGGCGGACCAGCTTCTACACAGTCACAAGAGCAGGACCCCTCTCCTCAGGAGAGAACCTGGAAGCCCCAGAGGGAACTGAGCCCCTAGAGCTTGACCCTTACCAGGTTGAACTCTTGGGCCCAGGGGGACCCTCTAGGGAAGAGCTGTGCCAGGGACAGCAAGACTGTCCCACTCTTGAAAGCCTGAGGCAGCAAGCTGTTTCAGAAGCCAAGGGAGATGTCAGTGGTACCCACAGAGTCTATTGGGAAGAGGGATTACTGTACACTGAGGCAAAGACCCCAACCCTGGAACCACCAGGAGAGTGGTAGTGCCCCAGAAGTACAGGGAGTTCCTCCTAACTTTGGCTCATGACATCCCCCTAGCTGGACATCTGGGCCAAACCAAAACTTGGGAAAGGCTAGTTAGCCACTTTTACTGGCCCCAGATGCACCAAAAGGTGAAGGAGTTTGTCAGCTCCTGTGTTACCTGTCAAGCCAGTGGCAAGACAGGTGGCCATCCAAAGGCCCCCTGATACCACTACCTGTGGTGGGGTTCCCTTTGAAAGGGTAGGTGTGGACATAGTGGGTCCACTGGAACCTCCCACAGCCTCAGGGAACAAATTCATACTGGTGGTAGTGGATCATGCCACTAGGTATCCTGAGGCTATTCCCCTTAGGACTACTACAGCTCCTGCAGTAGCCAAAGCCCTCATTGGTGTCTTCACCAGGGTAGGGTTTCCTAAGGAGGTGGTTTCAGACAGAGGTTCCAACTTCATGTCTGCTTACCTGACCCACATGTGGAAGGAGTGTGGGGTGCAGTACAAGTTTACTACACCCTACCATCCACAAACCAATGGCCTTGTTGAGAGGTTCAACAAGACATTGAAAGGCATGATCATGGGGCTCCCTGAAAAACTCAAAGGAGATGGGATGTCCTACTACCATGCCTGCTTTTCGCTTACAGAGAAGTGCCACAGAAGGGGTAGGTTTCTCACCCTTTGAACTTCTGTTTGGCCATCCTGTGAGGGGACCACTCTGTCTTGTAAAGGAGGGCTGGGAGAGACCTCTCCAAGAACCCAAACAAGATATAGTGGACTATGTGCTTGGCCTAAGGTCCAGAATGGCTGAGTACATGGAAAAGGCATCCAAGAACCTTGAGGCCAGCCAGGAGCTTCAGAAGCACTGGTATGACCAAAAAGCTGCACTGGTTGAATTCCAACCTGGGCAACAGGTATGGGTTTTGGAGCCAGTGGCACCAAGGGCCCTCCAGGACAGATGGAGTGGCCCTTACCCTATCCTAGAGAAAAGAGTGAGGTCACCTACCTGGTTGACCTGGGCACCAGCAGGACACCCAAAAGGGTTATCCATGTGAACCGCCTAAAACTCTACAATGACAGGGCTGACATCACCATGCTGATGGTGACAGATGAGGAACAGGAAGCTGAGAGTGAACCTCTCCCTGATCTCCTCTCCCACAGCCCAAAAGATGGGTCAGTAGATGGAGTTGTCTTTTCAGACACCCTCACTGCCCAACAGCAGACTGACTGCAAGCAAGTCTTGCAGCAGTATGCTGGGCTCTTTTCCTTGACCCCTGGTCTGACAAACTGGTGTACCCATGATGTGGACACTGGTGACAGTGCACCTGTCAAAAACAAGATCTATCGTCAGTCAGACCAAGTTAAGGAAAGCATCAGAGCTGAAGTCAGCAAGATGCTGGAGCTAGGGGTTATTGAGCCCTCTGAGAGCCCCTGGGCTAGCCCAGTGGTTCTGGTCCCCAAACCTCATCAAAAGGGTGAAAAGAGAGAGATGAGGTTTTGTGTGGACTATAGGGGTCTCAACTCTGTCACCAAGACAGATGCACACCCTATCCCAAGAGCTGATGAACTGATAGACAGATTGGGTGCAGCCAAATACCTGAGTACCTTTGACTTAACTGCAGGGTACTGGCAGATTGGCATGGCCCCAGGAGCCAAACAGAAAACAGCATTCTCCACACCTGATGGGCATTTTCAGTTCACTGTTATGCCCTTTGGTTTAAAGAATGCCCCTGCCACCTTCCAGAGGTTGGTGAATCAAGTCCTTGCTGGGTTGGAGTCCTTTAGTGCAGCTTATCTTGATGATATTGCTGTCTTCAGTTCCACCTGGCAGGATCACCTGGTCCACCTTGGGAAGGTTTTAAAGGCCCTGCAAACTGCAGGCCTAACTATCAAGGCATCCAAATGCCAGATAGGGCAGGGCACTGTGGTGTACTTGGGCCACCTGGTTGGTGGAGGCCAGGTACAACCCTTACAGCCCAAGATCCAGGCTATCCTGGACTGGGTAGCTCCAACAACTCAGACCCAAGTCAGGGCATTCCTTGGCTTGACTGGGTACTACAGGAGGTTTGTGAAGGGATATGGGTCCCTTGTGACTCCCCTCACAGAACTCACCTCCAAGAAGATGCCAAAGAAAGTAAACTGGACAGTCTGTTGCCAAAAGGCTTTTGACACTCTGAAAGAAGCAATGTGCTCAGCACCAATTCTAAAAGCACCAGATTATGCCAAGCAGTTCATTGTGCAGACTGATGCCTCTGAGCTAGGGATAGGAGCGGTCCTATCCCAGACCAATGATGAAGGCCAAGACCAACCTGTTGCTTTTATAAGCAGAAGGCTTCTCCCAGGGAGCAGCGTTGGAGTGCCATTGAGAGGGAGGCCTTTGCTGTGGTCTGGTCCCTGAAGAAGCTGAGGCCCTACCTGTTTGGAACTCACTTCCTAGTTCAAACTGACCACAGACCTCTCAGGTGGCTAATGCAAATGAAAGGAGAAAACCCAAAACTGTTGAGGTGGTCCATCTCCCTACAGGGAATGGACTTTGAAGTGGAACACAGACCTGGCACTGCCCATGCCAATGCAGATGGCCTTTCCAGGTTCTTCCACTTAGACAATGAAGACTCCATAGGGCAAGGTTAGTCTCATCATCTTTCGTTTGGGGGAGTTGTGTGAGAAAGTGCCATCTTTCTTACATGGTATGCCCCACTTTTGCTGAATGGCTGATGTACTTTGACTGAGTGTGCCCTGGGCTCCTGCCAACCAGGTACCCAGGGCCTGTGTTCCTTCCCTAAAATTGCATTGATACCTACACCCAATTGACATCCCTGGCCACAGGTCAGCCCCTGGTAAATGGTACCATGGGTACCCAGGGCACTGTGACCAGGGAAGGCCCCTAAGGGCTGCAGCACTTGTTGTGCCACCCTTAGGGACCCTGCACCTTACACACACACACTGCCTTTGCAGGCTGCGTGTCTTGGTGCAGAACAAAAGTGAAGAGTCGACATGGCTCACATCCCTGTGTGCCATGCCTACAAGCCACTGCCCTGGCCTAGGTCAGCCACCCCTCTAGCTGGGTGCACTATGCCAGTGGTGAGGGCATAGAGGCATGAGCCCTGTGCCCCTACAGTGCCCAAGTCCATTCTTGGGCATTGTAAGTGCAGTGCTGCCATTAAGAGTATATGGTGCTGGGAGTCTGTCATTACGAACTCCACAGCACCATAATGGCCCCACTGAAGACTAAGAAGTTTGGTATCAAACTTCTCAGCACATTAAACCCCCACTGATGCCAGTGTGGGATTTAATGTAAACGCACTCAGAGGGCATCTTAGAGATGCCCCCTGAAACCAACCCGACCTCCAGTGTCCGGACTGAGTGGCTGCCCAGGCTGCCACCACCAGACATGTTTCTGGACCCCTGGGTCGAGAGCCTCTGCTCTCAGGGGCCTGAAACAATGCACATCCCGGGACGAGGTGCCAAAGCCTCCTCCCCAGGATGGGCAGGGGAGCTTCAAAGGCCTGCCGCCTTTGGAGTTTCCCAGACCATTTGCTGCTTCCAGCAAACTGGTCCCCACTGGTTCTACCCCCACTCCTGGCGGGAGAACCGGCGGGAAAACCAGAAGCAGGAAATGGGTTGTGCCCACCTCTGCCAACTCCACCCCTAAGGTGGGGGAGGCGAGGTGAAGCACAAACTCGAGTCCCCGCCATCTTGAGGATGGGGGACCTGGCCAACCAGGGACAGGCTCCTGCCCCCTCCCACTGGAGAGGAACAGAATAGGGGTGTACCCACCCCAGGGAAGGGACCCATTGGTCCCTGCCCTTACCTACCTGTAACCACCCTAAATTTAGTATTTAGGGGCTCCCTGAACCTTCCTTCCGGAGTTCCCAAATCCGAAAACAAGAAGAGAAGACGAAGCAAGAAGACCAGCCGTGCAGCTGCTAAAAGGAGGCGACAACAACTGACTTGGCCCCAGCCCTACCGGCCTGTCGACCTCTGAACCTGCTCCTGCGGAATCCCGGCCTCAGCAACCTCACAAACCCCGGAGGACCTGACTTCTGTGCTACAGCCTTCGACCCAGGGACTCCCACGAGCAGTGGTACTGCTCAAAGAAAACCTACCAAAGACCCGGCCCTGGCACGGAGCCACGAAACCTGCACACTCTGCACCCGCCGAGTCCAGCCTGTGCCTGAGTGACCAGAGACCTCGGGGACGTCCCCCGGCGATTCTGACCTGGAATCCAGTGGCCAAGGACCCTCCTCGACGACCCAGACGACGCCTGCAGCCTCAGGACAAGGGACCCCTCCAACCGCGACCAGCAGGGGTAAGATTTCCCGACCTCAAAAGACACCCCTGCACCCGGCGCCCCACGGCCCCTTGTGCCCAACTCCTGGGTGTCTACCTATCCTCCAAGACCCCAACTTACCTCCTGAAGTGTTGGTCGTCCCTGAAGAATCACCGTCCCCGAGCCTGCAGCCTTTCTTCACCTTTCACGACCTCTATTGTTTAACATTGAGCGCCCGACGGCTCAAAAGCACCCTGCACCCAGCCGCCCGAGTGCCCCTGGAAGTGCAACCTCTATCCTAACCTACTTCCCTACTTGCCCTGAGCAAGTGACCAGGAGCCCAGCTCCCACAGTCGCGTGGCCTGCTTGCCAGCAGCCACCAACCCGGGGCCCCCGCCTGCCATAGGATAACATTGGGCCTTCTCACTCTGCACCCGGCCGCCCCTGTGCCGCTGAGGGTGTAAAAACTGTACTTACCTGATCCTGGGGGACCCCTGAGTCTTACCCAGAACCTTAACCCTGCCAGTCAAGTACTTACCCGAAATCCGATAACTCACTTTTCTTCCATAGGGTTCCATTGACTGGTTTTCTGCGAAATTTCTTCTAAGTGTGGAGTTCTGAAACTTTAGAATATTCACCAAAAATCAACCGAGTCACGAAAACGAAAATACTCACCTAGTATTAGAAGGGGCCTCAGTGCTGGACCCGAGTGCCCAACACTGGCCCTAAAAGTAATCGCAACGTTACTTACCGCTAACTCACTTTTCTTTCATAGGGATCCATTGACTGGTTTTCTGTGAAATTTCTTCTAAGTGTCGATTTCTGTATTTTACAAATATTCTTTAAAAATCGAACAAACTACAAAAACGTAATTACTTACCTGTTTTAAGTAAATGTCCCAGTGCTGAACCTAGGAGTCCAGCACTGGATTACAAAAGTAACGTAAACATACTTTGCTTGCACACTGTATTTCCTTTCATAGGATAACATTGGTAATTTTACCCAGAAAAGTTTCTAAGTGTCAGCTTTTGAAATATAGTAATATTCTTCAAAAATCACTACAATAACCAAAACGCTTTTTCTTACCTGTTTACAGGAAGTGTCCCAGGACTGAATCCAGGATCCAGTCCTGTGGTTAGAAAAGTGCTCTGCAAAGTAATCAATTGTAATTAAGCATAATTTTCCATTGAGCTCAATGTTGCATTGAATTTGACCCTGTGTTGCCTCTTGCACCAACTGTGATAACCACTATCAAAAAAGTCTACTGCCTATCTGTAAGGTGAATAACCAAAGCATCTCATACTGAGAAAGTATATTTTGATCCTATTGTTGGTTCTAAAATAAAACAAGCATATATTTTTTTATATACAAACCATTGGCCTAGAGTTCAGTTCTTGAGTGTGTGGCTTCATTTGCTGACTGAGTGTGTACAACAAATGCTTTACACTGTCCTCTGATACTGCCTTACTGCTCGACCAAGCTACCACTTTGGAGAGTAAGGTTATATCTAACTTTAGCCTCTGTCAACCCTCTGGGGACTGTGGACTCTGTACACCCTGAACCTTACTTGGGTACAGTATATACAGAGCCACTTTCCTACAATGATGGATCACGAATGGCGTCTTCACTCGGAGGTGGCGCAAGGCCTCTTTCAGCAGTGGGGCAAGCCTTGGTCAGATCTATTCGCCACTGAGGAGAACGCGCAATGTCAGCAATTCTGCGCGTTGGAATTTCCAAGGCAGCACTCGCTAGGCGACGCTTTTCGTCGCAAGTGGAGTTGCGGTCTTCTATACGCCTTTCCGCCTATGCCACTTCGGCCCAGAGTGCTGAAGAAGATCAGGCGCGACCGGGCCCACGTCATCCTTGTGGCTCCGGATTGGGCACAAAGAGTCTGGTATCCCGAGCTGTTACACATGGCCATCGATCCTCCAATCCGACTGCCTCTTCGGGAGGATCTTCTGTCGCAGCAGCGGGGGACAGTCCTCCACCCGAACCTGTCCAGTCTCCACCTCCTTGCGTGGAGATTGAGCGGCGACAGTTGACAGCCTTCGACCTTCCTCCCGAAGTCTGATGTTATCCTGGCAGCCAGGCGTCCCTCCACTAAGACGGTATACGCCTGCAGATGGAACAAATTTGTGGCATGGTGCACAGCAAAGGCTGTGGATCCCCTTTCTGGCCCTCTTTCTGAGGTTCTCTTGTTCCTTCTGTCTTTGGCCCAGCAGGGCTCTGCGCTGGGCACTCTGAAGGGCTACCTCTCAGCCATTTCAGCCTTTCTAAGGCTTCCTGATCAGCCTTCTCTTTTCAAGTCCCCTGTTGTAAATCGCTTCCTTAAGGGCATTACTCATTTTTTTCCTCCTGTTCCCTTCGTAATGCCTCAGTGGGACTTGAACTTGGTTCTTACTTACCTTATGTGCTCTCCCTTTGAGCCGCTTCATAACTGTCCTCTCAGACTTCTTACTTTAAAGACTGCCTTTCTGGTTGCCATCACCTCTGCTCGCAGGGTGAGTGAGCTCTAAGCTCTTTCTTCAAAGCCTCCCTTTCTGGCTGTTCATCCGGACAAGGTCGTCTTCAGAACCAGACCTTCTTTTCTTCCCAAGGTGGTTACTTCTTTCCACATTGGTCAAACCATCACTTTGCTCACCTTTTTTTCCGCCTCCGCATCCTTCTAAGGAGGAAGAGAGGCTCCACCGTCTGGATCCAAAACGTTCGCTTCATTTTATTTGGATCACACCAAGCAATTCCTGGTGGATGACCAGCTCTTTGTCTGCTACGTGGGCGCCAAAAAAGGTCGGGCCGTGCACAAACGGACCATCTCTAGGTGGGTCGTTTTGTGCATTAAAGCTTGCTACTCTTTGGCAAAGAAGGAGCCTCCAGTGGGATTGCGCACCCATTCCACTAGGGCGACGGCAGCTACCACTGCTTTGGGACGGGGAGTCCCCCTCACTGACATCTGTCAGGCAGCTACGTGGGCATCTCTGCACACGTTCACGAAACACTACTGCCTGGACAGCCATGTCCGGAGAGACAGCTTCTTTGGCCGTTCTGTTCTCCAGGACTTTCTGGTGTGAACTTGGTTTGCAGACCCACCTCCGGGGTTGGTATTGCTGGGGTATCTATTCTAAAGGTAAGGAATCCATAACTAATTGTCTCTTTCAGATGAACAAGTTACTTACCTTCGGTAACAATATATCTGTAAGAGACATAGATTAGTTATAGATTCCTTACCGCCCCACCCATCCTCCCCGTTCTGCGAACTGACTTCTAGGGTCAGGGAATCCCTTTCAGGGCCCTCGTTTTGTGCACCAGTGGTCAGTGTCTTGCATGGCTCTGCACTTCTGGCGTGGAATGTCATGTAAAAGAACTGACGTCAGTGCGCGCGGGCGGCGTCTAAGTAGCTACCGTGACGTCATCCCGGCGACCACGGCACCAACGACGAACGTGGAGCCGACCGACGCCACCTTTCGACACGTAGGGGTACTGCTGACGAAAAAATTCTCCGGATCCAGTCTGACGCCTGGGGGTAATTCTAAAGGTAAGGAATCTATAACTAATCTATGTCCCTTACAGATATATCGTTACCAAAGGGTAAGTAACTTGTTCTTTAGTAGCAGCTTATCACCTTTGGTAACTTCTTCAGGGATAGCCCACATATTCCCTAGGTTAAGTAATCTGAGCTGCTTTTTGACGTGCTTTAACCAGGGGGTATGGGCGGCTGTGTCACAATTAATCAAATCCCTAAGTGCCTCTCTATAGATGGTTAATTCTGGGGTAGACCATATCCTCACCCAATATAGCAGTGGTTTGAAGTAGGATACCAAATGGATGGGATTTAGGGCTAAGTCTAATCTTACCGGCACCAATGGGGCGCTTTGCGGCAAGTTGAGAAGTGCTTTATTAAATGTATTTTCCTCTATGGTTAATATAGATGCATCTGTAAAGCCCCAAATCTCTGCCCCATAAAGGGTAGCTGACACTTCAGTGGCTTGATAACTTTTTATGGCCGGTGACTTAGCCCCACCAGCAGTAGACTTGTGTTTCCTACTAACTAAGAGTGCACGCTGGTGTAATCTAACCTTACTTTTATCAATTTGCTTTCCCCACTTTAAAGAGTCTGACATCCTTAGGCCCAGGTAATCAAATTGAGCAGTCTGTTCTATAGGGCGCCTTCAATTCTCATTTTACCTCTGTAGGTTCTGTGGGGGTTAATCTTCATAAATTTGGATTTATCGGGATTTATTTCTAGACCTCTGTTTTTGCAGAAGGCTACAAAAGAATCCAGTTCCTTTTGGAGTCCCATCGGGGCTCTGGAAATAAGTAAGGTGTCATCCGCGAACATTAAGATCGGGACCGGAGTACCGGCAAGTTTTGGGGCATCATGTTCGATTGCGGAGACCCAAGTCCCTGCCCCATTATTAAACATGCTAAATAAGAGTTGAGGCAAGCACACAGCCCTGTTTGACGCCCCTTCTAATAGGGATCTTATCTTTGAGGTCGCCGATGTTGTTCCACCTTACTTGTGCATAGGTGTCAGTATGTAATACTAAAAATAAAAATATTAAAACAGAATGCCTGATCTATAGTATTTTTTTTTTCTGAAACCCGCCTGTGTATCTTCAAGGACATGATTGTCAGCAAGCCATGTGTGCAGCCTAGTTAGTATCTGTCTGCAGAATATTTTTTTGGGCTGGTGTCCAGTAAGCTGATAGGCCTATAGTTTGATGGTTTATCCCTAGCCCCCTTTTTATAGATTGGAACAATAGTGGCGCCCTTCCATGACGGTGGTGTTTTACTACCTCCTATAATGGTGTTAACTAATTGATTGAGGTTAGGGACCCAGACCTCAGGTTTAGATAGAAACAGATTACCCAGAATACCGTCTGGGCCTGGCGTCTTAATTTCTTTAAGGGCATACTCAGTTTCACTTAAGGAGAAACAGGGGGAGTCCCTAGTTGGACAGGCCTCACTTGTTACATAGGTGGAAAATTCAGTAGGTGTGAGGTCAGCTACAGACTGATGGGATCCCTCAATGTGTCCTCCTTATGCCTCCTTCCTGTATAGTGACGTAAAGTGGGTTACCCATTTATCTGGCTGAACAACATCCTCCAGATGGTCATCAACAGTATGTGTACCTTCGACCACTAGCTTCCAGGAAAAACTGAAATTTTGCCTTGGTGACATTTGCCCATTGTCCCCACTCCCAGCTCCTTTTAGCTGCCAGCAAAGTGGACTTCTAGTTCTTCCTGGCAAGAGATATCTCTAGTTTGCTGCCTTTTTTTAGGATGTCTAGCAAGGCCCTTTTCCTCCATTTACAGTTCTTATTAAACAAAGTAGGTTGTTTCTTTATGGTGCCTCCCCTGGTTCTTGCCTTAAGGAAGAGGGGCTTTATATGGTCCAGTCACACTGGACCTGAGCAGTATCAGGCGCATCGTAGGCAGAAAATATGTGGCCTCATAGATTTGCCACTGAAATGCTACATTGGATGATACTTCCGTCCATTTTATATTGCGCCTGTTAGTGGCTGTCTCGAGGGCACTTGAAAAAGTTAAAGGCGCCAGATTTTCACTCATAAATAGGGCCGGATTAAACCTGGCACCTAGCGCCTGGTGGTCACTAATTGCCTCTGAATAATGACCATATCCACTAACACTGGCCAAAGAGCCTGATCGATAAATATATAGTCAATGTGACTAGTTGAGGTGCCTCTTTTAAAGGTTGGACGGGGGAGATCAGAATAGGTGTTGCCATTAGCAATTTTTAGGCCAAATTCAACAACCAGTTCTTCTAGTTGTGAGGCAACAGCCGTCTGCTTCCGTACCACTTGATCCCCGACTCCCCCTGAGGCTATTAAGCCCTCAGGTCTGTGAGTCTTGCTACATTCAGCCCATCCTGTGAGAGTCTAGTGTTACAGTCACCTGCGATTATTTTGAAGGTACCTTGATTAAGTTGGGACAGCATATCCTTGAGCTGACATACTGTTGTGGATACCGAATTAGGGGGTACAGACCTGATGTATATGTTTCCTATGAAAAGTTGTCTCTCTCCCTGTAACGTTTTTACTATTACTTTCAAACCTAAAAGATCCTTACTATAGCATGGAGCCAGTTTGCTTCTTGAAAATAAATCCAACCTTAGCCAAATGAACAAACCCCCTGACGCTCTGCCAGATAGAGATGGGACCGCATTAACGGAGTGATTACAAAACCCACTCCTGTATACTGGGTCCACTGCCCAGGTCTCCTGTCGGAGAACAATATGATGTTGATCTATAAATTCTCCCCATTTGGGGTCAGAAAGTTTGGCTCTGATACCTGCAATGTTCCAAGATATAAAGCTAATAGATACATCCCTTTCCCCATTGTCCCCTCCAGTCGGCCCTATTGCAGATGAATGCCCAATATCTTTATCAGAGTTGCCTGAGGATGGCCCAAGGGCCTCACCCCCTCTCTGTTGAGACTCCCTGACATGTGCGACTTACTTATGTAGCTAGATTTAAAACTATTACATCTATTTACAAGTCTCTGGACACGGCCTCCTAGTTGTGGTTGACGTCGATCTATCTGTCAGAGGTTAGAAGACCCGTTTGTTGGCAGCGGAGAATGGGGACGCTCTGGTCTTCCTCGTGGTATTAGTTGTGAAAATACTGGATAACTATAGGGAATAATATATTTGAGATATATTTGTGAGTTGATCTGTGGCCTGAACCTTAGCTCCAGTGATATAAATTTTTCTGCTAGAGTGCTGGACTTAAATATGAGACCTATACTATCGTAAGGGCTCTGATTCAGGCTATGTTTTGCCTGTAGTATGTCTTCTCTAATTATCGATCTACAGCCCCTTACGTATCTCAGCCATTGGATCACTTTATTGATTCTAGAGTCGGATGATTCATACACACCTTTCAGGAGTTTGGGCATGTTTGTTAAATAGATATCAAAAGGCCTAGTGATGGTGGGAGGGATATCACTCAGAACTCTTTCAGTTGGGGGGTTTTGTGTGGCATCATGCATAGTGCCTGGATGTGTATGTCTGTCAAGTAGGCCATTCCTATTAGGCCTAGAAATATCCGGAAGGGGCTCCTCAGTCACCCTATGGTTACATGGTGGGTTTTGTGGCCTCAAGTGTGGGGTCTTAGAGTGAATGTTTGGCGTGTCTCTACAGTGCGGCAAACTACGGGAGGCCTGTTGCTTAGTTGGTATCTGAGCTGGTTCTGTTTTCATTACAGTAGCAGAATTAGTTAAGTTAGTGACTAAGGGCCAGATGTAGGTTGCCAAATACCGATCGGTAACGCTGAAATTAGCAGAATTTCAGCATTTGCGATCGGTATTTGGCTGCGAGCAATGTAGGTGAGTTGAAACCTACTAGCAAAATAAGGAATCGCAAAATTGCGATTCTTTATTTTGACTCTTGCATTAAGGAATCGGAAGTTGCGATTCCTTAAATGCAATGTAAGTAGCACAAAAGTCAGTGCACTTTAGCCTTAAGGAATTGCTAATTACCACCAACTTCAAGTTGGTGGTAATTAGCGATTTCACTTTAAAAAAAAGCACTTTTTTGCTTTTTTAAAGTGCCATGTGGCACACATACATGCCCTTAGGGCATGTATGTGCGCCACATGTGCACACATGCACATTTCAGGGGTGCAACAGGGTGTCCTTTTGACACCCTGGCACCCTTGAAATAGCTCCCTCTATTAGCCATTCTTTAATAGCAAATCGCTAATAGTGAATATCTTCCCATTCATTCCTATGGGCCTCCTAGCCCATAGGAATGAATGAGTAGGTATTCCTTATTAGCTAATCTCTATTTGCGATTCGCTATTAAGGAATGTTAAGGAATCGCTAATATTTTAGCGATTCCCACCTACATTCCATTTTGCGAATCCTTAATAGCGATTCGCTAAAAATCGCTATTAAGGAATCGCAAATGTAGGATTACCTACATAAGGCCCTAAGTCAGATAATGTATCCATTTTCTCAAGTAGGACCTTAGAGAGCTTTTCCACCATCCCCCTCAAAATATCAATTTCCCCCCTTAATGAGTGGATTTGGGTTGGGGACACTGCTTCGTTCTTATCATTTCGCAGCGAGGGGTGGGGGCATGGTTGGACATGGTCTGGTTCTATTACCAGATCTGCCAAAATGGCAAATCTGTTTGAGCAGTCAACATTCACCACCGAAGTTGGCGCACTCTGGATTTGGCTCGTATGGGGTGACTGAGTTGGTGGCAGGGCAATGGTGGTCAGTGGCAGCTCCGAGTGAGAAGTTGGGTTGGCACTCGTTTTTTCCATAATCCCCTGGTCTACAGGCACTTGGGCTTTTCCAAAATATAAACCAATACTCCTTTGGAGTCGCCCCTTCCCTCTTTTCCCTATTTTTTTAATCGGGTTGCTTGGGTCCTTATAGCCAATAGGCCTTCCACCTCTTCTATCAGGTCATCTATTTCGCTTAGGGTGCAGTTTTCTGCGGAATCTCTAGGTGCCTTACTTACACCTTCTACCCCCGCTGGTTTGTCAACTGCTTTCTGCTTACCCATAGCACACCCCTCCCACTACCACCATAAATGGATTACTTTAAAGAGTGAGCCCTCCATCAGTGATGCTTCAGCTCAAACGTTTCTAATTTCCACCCCCAATAGAGAGAAAAACAAGTTTAAAGTTTCAGCACAGACATTTGCAAATGCTACAAACAGGGGAGCTCTGTCAATAGGCTCCCAGAGTTGTCCTCACAGCTCCCAGGGGAAGTAATAGTTTCAGTCGCGCTCACAAAGTCAGGTTTTCAGGAGCGGGTATTCGCACAATATCTGAAAGAGACACGTTAGTGACAGATTCCTTACCTTAGAATATCCCCAGGCGTCAGGCTGGATACGGAAAGTTTTTTGCGTAGCAGTACCCTTGCGCGTCGGTAGGCGGCGTCGTGCGGCTCCGCGTCCGTCGTCGGCGTCGTGATCGCCGGGATGACGTCGCGGGCAGTACTTAGGCGCCGCCCCTGCGCGCTGACGTCAGTTCTTCTTTTTCCGCGCCAGTAAGCGCAGATCCGGGAAGAGCAGTGCCCTAGTCACTTTTTGACTATCCTTTTTGTGAATTTTTCACTGTTTCTTCAACGAGTCTTCCACGACTCCTAAGGTGTCGTAGGGATGCCCGGCTTTAAGCCCTGCGAGGCCTGTGGTCGCATGATGTCGATCACGGACCCGCATCTCGAGTGTCTCTTCTGTCTCGGCCGAGACCACGACACGAAGTCGTGCCCCGACTGCCGGAAACTTCATCCGAAGGCTTTGCGAGAGCGGTCTCGAAAGCTGCTCGAGGTCCGGCAGTCGGCTCCGCGCCGCACCAAGCCCCGGTCCCGGGAGAGGTCGAGGGGCCGGTCGCGGAGTCCCCGCCATTCGTCGGAATCTAAGTCTTCGCGCTCCCCCGGTAAGTCGAAGCACAAGAAGTCTAAGAGACGTCATCGCTCTAAGACTTCGCCTCGCCGGTCTCGCGACTCGGCTGAGGCCCCAGTCGGCACCGTCCCCGCGGCTCCGGACATGCCTGTAGAGCCGCCCCCGAATTACCCGTTCTTTCCGGGGTCGGGGGCGACTCCGGCCGAAATACAGGAATTCCTGTCGGCCATGGCCCGCCTCTTCGGGCCTTCAGGTCCCTCCGGTGCGCCTTCGGGCCCCGCAGGCCCTGATGGGGTTGCCCCGGCGCCGCCGTCGACTCCGGTCCCGGCGCCGCCTGTCCCACCAGCCTTCATCCCGGCCTCGGCTCCGGCCCCGGCCTCGATCCCGGCTCCGGTGGTACCGCAACCCCCATCGACGCCGGTTGACCTAACCACGCCTCCGCCAACGCCGATGTCCCCGGTGCCGTTCCTGACGCCGTCCGGGGCTCCGGACGGCGTCGTTCCCCGGTTCTCTCCGGCTCCGGACATGGAGCCGGACCGACGTCGCCCGACGCCGGCTCCGGCGCCGATGAGACCTTGGGTCCCAAATGTCCCTCCTCCTCCATATTTTGAACAAGAGGAGGACCAGGAGAGCTGGGAGGGGTCTGAGGACCCTCTCACACAACAGTGTGAGTTTGACCCGGACTGGGTTGAGGAACTTGGGGATGCCAGTGGTCTAGACACCTCCCCTGACACTGGCATGCTGTCTCCTCCCGTGGCTACGGAGGAGGGGGCTAATTTTGCAACGGTGTTGCGTAGAGCAGCTGGAGCCTTACATCTCCAGTTGCCTACTGTGGCCGTCAGGACTAACCTCCTGACAGAAGTGCTTCAGCCGGCGGCTTCCTCTTCGGAGACTGTGCTGCCGTTTAATGATGCACTCACTGACGTTCTTTTGGGTACCTGGTCCAAACCCACCACAGGGGCTCCTGTGGATAGGAACGTGGCCCGACGCCATCGCCCTGCTCCGGGCGACCCCCTGTTTCTCTCCCAACATCCCACCCCTGAGAGCTTGGTTGTCCAAGCCTCTGCCTCCCAAACCGCCTTCCCTACCGCCCCTCGGCATAGGGAATACAAACGCCTGGACCAATTTGGGAAGAAGGCTTTTTCTTCCTCCAGTGCTGGCTTGCGGTCCGTCAACACTGCTTGCCTTTTGGGCCGATATACCCACTCCCTGTGGGATTCGGTGGCGGCTGTTTTGCCGCAGTGTTCTGAGGAGGTCCAGACACTGCTTACCCGCGCCATTGCGGAAGGGCGAGATGCGGCTAAATACACCATCCGTTGTGGCCTTGATACCGCCGACTCGCTGGGCAGATCGCTTGCGACGACAGTGGCGCTACGTCGCCACGCCTGGCTGAGAACAACTGGTTTCTCGGGTGATGTCCAGAATACACTCATGGACATGCCCTTTGATGGAGTCGGTCTTTTTGGTTCAAAGGCAGACCATGCGCTGGAGCGGTTTAAGGACTCACGGGCTACGGCCAAGTCCCTGGGCTTTTCTGTTGTACGCCCTCCGCTCAGCTCTGCTTTCGCCCCTTTCGTGGCCACGGAAGGGGCGCCCAGTCACGTCAGCTGCCCAGCCACCAGCCCGCACAGCAAGCGTCTACGCGTGGCCGAGGACGTGGATACCGCCGTGGCGGTTCGGGCAACCAGCGTGCGGGTCAGGCCACCACCTCCAACCCGTCCGCGGCCTCCAAGCCCTCCTAGTCCCTCCTTTCCGGTGCTCGGCACGCCAGTAGGGGGCAGGGTCCGCCATCACCTTCACCACTGGCATCCCATCACCTCGGACAGGTGGGTCTTGGACATTGTCCGAAGGGGCTACTCCCTCCCCTTCGAGACCACCCCCCCAGCCATGCCACCTCAATTCCACCGCATGTCAGGGGATCACTTGGTACTTCTGCAGAAGGAAGTCACAGCCCTCTTGGCCAAGAGGTGAAGTAATTCTAATCTTCAACTCAGGGATCTTATTAATATAAAGAACTTTACAGAAGCTGAAATATGAAAAGACATCTTTATTAAACTTACATAAGTGAGGCCACGTCACACAGAAGCCGTAGCAACTGTATGAGGCAGTCTGAGGAATACAAAGAACAGAGGCCTTTTATATGCTCTCAGGGTTACAAACTTCAGCATACAAGTAAGGGGCAGTCCTAGCTTGTGCAAGCATGCAAAATACCTAACATTCCTTCTTTACAGTTTACCATTCAGATATTTACAACATTGAAAAAGCAGAGTCATGATGACAAGCCCATTTTCAGTTTGTCCATCCCAAGACCAATTTCCCGGCAAGGCCCGACATTCTCATCAGATATCAGATGGACCCCTAATAAAATCGGGCACCTCCTCCTCGTAAAGCAAGTCATAAAGAAAGAAACATAGACAGGTGTGTGAGAGATTAGGAGTGGTTTGAATGTGATGAAAGGTTTATGGTTTGCTGTGCCTTGATACTAATCTTGATCGGTCACTGGGAAAGGAACTGGTCGAACAGGTTTGGCTTCAGGCAGTGGAGTCAGCTTGCCCAGGTCACACAAAAGTCAACAAAGGTGTACGTGTCCTTCAGACTCGTTTTGGCCTTAGTTATCAGCCTATGTGAGGGCAACCACTTAAAATGGCTGCCATGCACAAAATGGAACCCGAGGGTTCAGGACGAAATCCCTGATTTGAAGGTGATCCAGCCATTCGAACACGCCGAAATTGCCTGGATATAGTATGTTCGTCATTGTCGTTCTGCTGATACCAAAATCGTCATGATTCGACGATGCTTATGACACGAAGCCAAAATTTCAAGTACTACAGACCCTCCTTTTGCCCTTACATAGGCAATTAATATATATACTCACGCTAATCTGAGTCCAGGTCTATATTCACAAATTCATTGAGATGTTGCTGTAGCATCATCCTATTGCTTAGCTCGTACCTTGATACAGGCTTCCTTACACACGATGTAGCACAGAGGCCACACATAGCAGGACCAAATAGGGAATACCTCTATCTGTAGTATGTGGCATAAGACCACACACCCAACAATTAGTGATGTTCACTACTAACTGGTGTTGATGCAGAAGCGGTACAAAGGAATTATTAATAAACTCTGACCTCCTAACCAGTTCGTGTTCAGGTAAAGTATTGAAAGAATGCAAAGAAGTAGTAGTAGGAAGAGACATAGGTTGGGAGGTGGGTACAGATGTCAATTGGGTAGAAAAAACAATCCCACCCATAAAAGACAATGTCATGTTTAAAAACACTAGAAAACACATTGTTAAGAACATATAGACAACAGGAGAAAGTAGTGACCACTATTACAAACGAATTCATAATTTTTCACCACCCTAAGCAAAAAGTAAATCCTAAAATTATCTAGTAACATTTTTAGGGCTCCTATGTATTTCAGTAATTTATTACATGTTCAGGTGAAACAGTGGTGATCCTCATCAATTCTCTGAGGTGAAAAGGGAATACTCTTCCACAGAGAATGGACTTTATTCTGCTTTTACTAAACAGAAATACTACTTTAAGACAATGCCAGCAAAACAATAAGAAACAGTCTCATAACACCTATTTTATGCAATCACACGGAAACCACTTTATGCATCAATTATGTCCAAAGTCCGTTCAAGCCTCTCTGGCAAGCTTCCATCGTCCATCAAATCTTCTCCCATTGTTGCATGGGCCTCTTGATTCAGGCCTTATATGAAAAATAGTGTTTTTCAGTATCCGTTGGAGTGCCCTCCTGGCAAACACTCACAGCTCATTTGAAAGTCTCAATGTCTCAAGGCAGTGCACCGATATCTCTCCTCTGCGGCAGGCACTACAGATAGTGTGCTCTTCATTGATCAAGGGCACAGATCATCTTATGCAGATCCGGGTCTACATTCTCAGGCTCCGACACTCATTACTCAGTGTCAGAGGACGCTCAGGCTGCTCTTTGATGGGCACCATAATGTAGTGCCTTTTCCACTCTTGCATCTTCCGGTGCACTGCACTTCCGTTGGAGCAAAGGAAAAGGGTTGTGTGGCCAAAACTCAGGCCGAGGGGCTCAAGGGACTGCACACTGTCAGAGGTTACCAGCACATGACAGGTGAAAAACTCAGGCCTCAATCCTTTCGCTCTTTTGCACTGAAACTCTCCTGCTTCTTTTTGATGTTCAACGCCTTCTGATGAAGCAAGCATAATACTTCGGAGATACCAGACGTCCGCCTCTCATTTGTGAAGTAGGAAATGTGACGCAGTTGTTTTCTTAAAATTAATGCGAATACAATTTATTTGTGTTTTAACAAGGGGACTGCAAGCAGGTGGCCTGCAATCTGCGAGGGAATGGCCATATGCCATGAGACAGTTCTGGTCTAGAACACACTGTCATTTCTCAAAGGCAATACAAAGACAAAGGCAGTAGGCACAACAGTGCCTCTAGGCTCTTCAATTGGGTTTCCGTGTGAGAGCATATTCTCCATCATCTAATGGTAGATAGCGACATGATTAAGTCTAGGTGTTCCTAAATTCCTTGTCTTAAAAACATCTCAAAAGAAAAATCGCATAATACAGATTATCAGGGGCATGTAGATACCTCCCTTTAAAAGTTGTGCATCAGGTGCACTATGCAATACACATGCTAATGATCAAAATGTGGAAACAAAAGACAAGAACTAGAGAGTCCTGGTCTTTCCATAATTTAGAACACATCTGATCCCACCAAAAATTAAAGCAGTATGAACAAAAGGGTAAAAATAACCACATTAAAAAGAGTCATTGAAAATTTGTCATGTTCAAAAAAAAAAAAAAAATGTAAGGTATCTCCTATTGAGATGGAAAACTTGTTTTGTTATAGTATTGAGTCAGTTAACCAGTCCATCACTATCCTAACAATCAAACTGGAAAACATTGCAGTGGGCCTAAAGAGAATTCTTGAAAACCAGTCTGGTGATACAAAAGGAATTATACATAATATGGGGGTTTCTGATATATTACTGCGGTCTGGAAGTGTGAACTTGAACAATACATCAATAAAAAGGCAAACTGGTGAAAAGAATATGGAAAAAGGGAAATGGAACTAGGACACAGCTAAAATCCCCAATAACTAGGCATGATGTGACATCAGGGGGGTGACAAAAGGTTGGCTCTACCGCTGGCCGCTAAACCATATACGGTAACCTCCGCTAATGTTCCAGTTCCTTCTTCAGGGAAAAAAATATGAAACCTTGTTTCCTTGATATCTTTTTTATTTTTCCTTCAAATACCATTAAAGCCAAATTTGACATACACTGGTGAAGTGTTGTCTGTCTTTCTGTGAAATTTAGTGTCAAAGCAAATCTACCCAACTGTTTGCAGGATACACATCGTCATGTATATCCCTTCACAACACAGGTAAACTTGTAATAGTATCATAAGCAGCAACAAGTGAACCCAAAATGGGAATAACCTGCAAATTTGTGTTTTATACCTAAATGTATTCATTTACTGAAGCCTAAAGCACTTTAAAGCTATTTTAAATGGCAAAAATACCCAAATTCGACTTTGATGTTTGGGGCACTTAAAAATAAATATCCCATAAGTATGTTACATATTAATCATCCTCAGGATGTTCTTTACACATTACAGATATTAGATATTAGACATATCTCATGTAAATCTTTAGAAAAATGAGTTTTTCACACCTGCGCCAAGTGAAAATCCATATGCTAATGTCGTCATTATTCGGTATAGCACAACTTAAATTAAATTTTAATGCTAGGATGTCATAGTATGAGCTTTAAGCTTCATGAATAGTAAAAAACGAATTTTGTAGCACTTATTTTTAATAATTATTTTTCATAATTAATAATAAATAAAAAAATAAAAAAATAAAAAAAATAAACCCTTTTATTTTTGATAATTCCACATATAAAAGCAAGCTGCATCCCTTGCCTATCATTTTAGACGCATTTATTTATAAGCCTAAACACAGAAGCCTAACTTAAAACATGACAAAATTTGGCGCCACATTTTTCTTTCTAAAAAGGACAATTTTATTTAGCAACAGACCCAATAATATACTTACAAAATGTTGCTTAATAGACTGAAAACATCAAGAAAAACCACGAACAGACATTGAGCTCATTTGAGACATAAACAGAAAGGGGTGAAACACTCAGGACACACAATACGGCGCGCTTTTAGCCATGCATTTCATGAATAGCGCCAACGCTATTCTCTTACAGAAGTTGCACTAATAGGAAAACCACAGACATTTAAACACACACATTTTAACCCACCTATCAATACTCAGGACAGCCCACAGACTGTACTAGAACCAAACCATTTGTAAATACTAGTCGTAAGTTATATTTACAAGAAACGCTTCTCAATTGTGTTTTTTTTTTTTTTTTTAAAAAGACTAGGAAAATACACTCAATTCACTAGCTTTGGTTAGCAGAACACCAAACAAAACCGTTCTGCATATCTTCATTCATAAAAACTGCGCAGAACAAAGGATCCTTGTTTTGTATTATGTCATATTTTAATTCCCTGGGGATACAAAATCACCAAGGAAGAAATATGTTTGTAAATCTAAACCTATTTAGATTTTCCCTTTAGAGGAAGCCGGCTAATCCAAACGTATACAAAGTTGGCCAACATAAAGCTCCAAATTTGCTAAGATCAGGCATCTTATAGCTCACTAATCTAGCTTCAAACTTCAAGGGGCTATCTCTATCGATACACTCGTAAATATACAAGACCCTCGGTTTTTGAAAATTGCAATCTTCAAATAAAACTAAGGACCAAACAAACTAAGAACCAATCAAACTAAGACTCAAAGGAACCAAGGAACCAAAGAACAAACGACTGGGAGCGACCCACTTATACTTAACTCTTACTTTTACTAATCAAAAGGTTATCCAAATTCTATCTGTCAAGTTCTACATGACCTAACGGTCTTTTAGAATACTCACGCCAAAAAGGTTCTCAGTCAGGAGTGACGTCATGTGGAGGATCAAAAATCAGGAAGATCAGAAATGTACTGGGCTGCAGAAACAAAGAATCTCCAGAATCCTTGTGCACAGAGTACCTCCTTAGTAGAATCTTGTTCTGTCCTCCTCAGTAGATTTCAGTCTCCTGACAAGATCTCCCACAGAAAGCCACTTCTCTGATGAGGCCCCGCGTTGGCTGCGCCATTTGAAGTAATTCTAATCTTCAACTCAGGGATCTTATTAATATAAAGAACTTTACAGAAGCTGAAATATGAAAAGACATCTTTATTAAACTTACATAAGTGAGGCCACGTCACACAGAAGCCGTAGCAACTGTATGAGGCAGTCTGAGGAATACAAAGAACAGAGGCCTTTTATATGCTCTCAGGGTTACAAACTTCAGCATACAAGTAAGGGGCAGTCCTAGCTTGTGCAAGCATGCAAAATACCTAACATTCCTTCTTTACAGTTTACCATTCAGATATTTACAACATTGAAAAAGCAGAGTCATGATGACAAGCCCATTTTCAGTTTGTCCATCCCAAGACCAATTTCCCGGCAAGGCCCGACATTCTCATCAGATATCAGATGGACCCCTAATAAAATCGGGCACCTCCTCCTCGTAAAGCAAGTCATAAAGAAAGAAACATAGACAGGTGTGTGAGAGATTAGGAGTGGTTTGAATGTGATGAAAGGTTTATGGTTTGCTGTGCCTTGATACTAATCTTGATCGGTCACTGGGAAAGGAACTGGTCGAACAGGTTTGGCTTCAGGCAGTGGAGTCAGCTTGCCCAGGTCACACAAAAGTCAACAAAGGTGTACGTGTCCTTCAGACTCGTTTTGGCCTTAGTTATCAGCCTATGTGAGGGCAACCACTTAAAATGGCTGCCATGCACAAAATGGAACCCGAGGGTTCAGGACGAAATCCCTGATTTGAAGGTGATCCAGCCATTCGAGCACGCCGAAATTGCCTGGATATAGTATGTTCGTCATTGTCGTTCTGCTGATACCAAAATCGTCATGATTCGACGATGCTTATGACACGAAGCCAAAATTTCAAGTACTACAGAGGGCCATCGAGCATGTTCCGACCCCAGAAGTAGGGCGTGGTTGCTACTCCCACTACTTCCTGGTGCCCAAAAAGGACAAGGAGGACATGCGTCCTATCTTGGACCTCCGGAACGTCAATCGCTTCCTCCGGAAGGAGAAGTTCAAGATGCTCACCCTAGCTCAGGTCTTGACTGCCCTCGACCCTGGAGACTGGTTGTTAGCGTTGGACTTGCAGGACGCTTATTTTCACAACCCCGTCCTGCCGGGCCACCGGCGTTACCTGCGGTTCACGGTAGGCCTCGAGCATTTTCAGTTCACCGTGCTCCCCTTTGGCCTTACAAGTGCCCCTCGGGTGTTCACGAAAGTGATGGCGGTGGTCGCAGCTCATCTGCGCCGGGCAGGGGTTCCAGTCTTCCCCTACCTCGACGACTGGTTGCTGAAGGCGGGCTCGTCCCAGGCAGTCGTCTCCCACCTCCAGACTACGGCCGAACTCCTGCACTCGCTGGGGTTCTCCATCAATGTGCCGAAGTCGCATCTGATTCCTTCTCCACAGCTCCTTTTCATCGGAGCAGTTCTGGACACAACGCAGTTTCGGGCCTATCCTCCCGAACGGCGAGTCCGGGATATTCGGGCTATGATTCCGATCTTTCAGCCTTTATCCTGGGTTTCGGTACGGATGACCCTGAGGCTGCTGGGCCTCATGGCCTCCTGCATCCTGCTGGTCAATCATGCCAGATGGCATATGCGGGCTCTGCAGTGGGACCTGAAGTTCCAGTGGGCGCAGCACCAGGGCAACCTGTCCGATCACGTCCAGATCTCGGAGGGGACTGCAAAACAATTGCAGTGGTGGCTCTCGAACCGGCAATGGGTCATGGGCAGATCCCTCTCCCTTCCCCAGCCAGAGCACACAGTTGTGACGGACGCGTCCCTTCTGGGATGGGGCGGTCACATGGGAGAGGCGGAGATCAGAGGCCTCTGGTCTCCGGCGGAGTCCCGGCTCCATATCAACCTTCTGGAGCTCCGGGTGATCCGACTTGCACTCAAGGCATTCCTTCCCTCTGTCAAAGGGAAGGTAGTGCAGGTGTTCACAGACAACACCACCGCCATGTGGTACTGCAACAAACAAGGCGGGGTGGGGTCGTGGACCCTTTGTCAGGAGGCTCTGCGCCTCTGGACATGGCTGGAACATCAGGGCATGTTCCTGATGGTTCAACACCTGGCAGGTTCCCTGAACGCCAGGGCGGACGAACTCAGCCGCAGGTGCATGATGGATCACGAATGGCGTCTTCACTCGGAAGTGGCGCAAGGACTCTTTCTACAGTGGGGAGAGCCTTGGTTAGATCTATTCGCCACCGAAGAGAACGCGCAATGTCATCAGTTCTGCGCGTTGGAATTTCCAAGGCGGCACTCGCTCGGCGACGCTTTTCGTCGCGAGTGGAGTTGCGGTCTGTTGTACGCCTTTCCGCCTATACCACTTCTACCCAGAGTGTTGAAGAAGATTCGGCACGACCGGGCCCAAGTCATTCTTGTGGCTTTGGACTGGGCTCGAAGAGTTTGGTATCCCGAGCTACTCAGTATGAGCGTAGATCCCCCGATCCGTCTGCCTCTTCGGGAGGATCTTCTGTCGCAGCAGCAGGGGACGGTCCTCCACCCGAACCTGTCCAGCCTCCACCTGCTTGCGTGGAGATTGAGCGGCGGCAGTTGATTCCTTTCGACTTGCCTCCCGAAGTTTGTGATGTGATTCTGGCAGCCAGGCGTCCCTCCACTAAGGTGGTATACGCCTGCAGGTGGAACAAGTTTGTGGCATGGTGCACAGCAAAGGCTGTGAATCCCCTTTCTGCCCTCTCTCTGAGGTTCTCCTGTTCCTTCTTTCCCTGGCCCAACAGGGTTCTGCCCTGGGTACCATCAAGGGCTATCTTTGTGCCCTCTCGGCCTTCCTCAGGCTTCCTGATCAGCCCTCCCTTTTCAAGTCCCCTGTTGTTAACAGGTTTCTAAAGGCATTACACACCTCTTCCCTCCTGTTCCGTTTGTGATGCCTCAGTGGGACTTGAACTTGGTTCTTACCTTTCTTATGTGCGCTCCCTTTGAGCCTTTACATAACTGTCCTCTTCGTCTTCTGACTCTGAAGACTGCCTTTCTGGTGGCCATCACCTCCGCTCGGCGGGTGAGTGAGCTCCAGGCTCTATCTTGTAAACCTCCCTTTCTGTCTGTCCATCCAGACAAGGTTGTTCTTCGGACGCGTCCGTCCTTCTTGCCAAAGGTGGTTACTGCCTTCCACATTGGGCAGACCATCACTTTGCCCACCTTCTTTCCGCCTCCGCATCCTTCCAGAGAGGAAGAGAGGCTCCACCGTCTGGACCCAAACCGTGCGCTTCTGATGGATACATCTGCCTGTGGATTCCTCACCTTTTGAATATCCCCCTGCGCTAGCATTCCACGGAATTTTTTCGTAGCTCCTTCGCGCCGACGAGGTCGTCACGAAGCCATGGCTCCGCGCGGGACTCCGCATGACGTCACTGGAGCCATAAGAAGACCACGTCGGCGTGATGACGTCAGTTCCCTTTTTCCGCGCTGTCGACGCTAACGGATTTTCTGGGACTCTCCTGTCTTGTTACTTTGTTTCTTGGATTTGTTTGTATCCTTTTCGAGATGTCTGTTCAAAGGAAGTCGGGTTTCAAGCCCTGCAAGGAATGCGGAGGTCATATGTCGATCACGGACCCGCATGAGGACTGCCTTTGGTGCCTTTCGAGCGACCACGATGTCGAAGGCTGTTCGTCGTGTAGAAAGATGAACCCGAAGGCGTTGAGGGAAAGGGAGGCTAAGCTCTACTTGTCGAAGGTGAGAAAGGAGAAAAGGGGTCGGAAAAGATCGAAGTCGGAGTCGTCGACTTCGCATGGGTCGAAGAGAAGGCATAAGAAGAAGAAGAGGCATGGATCTCGACGTCGGTCGTCGAAGCCTCGAACCTCGAAGTCGCCTTCTCCGGCTCCTAGACGTCGTGCCAAGGACTTTGTCTCTCCTTCTCCTTCCGTCTCTCCACAAAGGTCTCCGGCCCGGTCTCATTATGTGGGTTCACCGGCGCAGTCTCCGGCGTCGGTGGGTTCTCCGGCTGCGATGGATGATGCGGCTCCTGCTGTTCCTGTGGCGTCGCCTATGGTTCCTGTGACCCCGGCTCAGGAGGTTCCGCTCTCGGAAGTCGAACCGGCGCAGTTTCCTTCTTTCCCGGCGCCAGGCTCGGATCCATCGCAGTTTTTGAACGCGATGTATGGGGTCTTTGCCAGAGCCACTTGCCCCTCTGGAGCACCTTCGGGTCCCATGGGCCCATTGGCATTTAATTTGGGTGTGCCGCAACATTACCCCCCGGCACCCTTTATGCCTTATATGCCTGTGACGCCGTCTTGGCACTTTCCAGCGCCGAAGATGTCGACGCCGTATGATCAGTCTCCGGCTCCATCTGGCGTCCCTTCTTCTCGGGTCCGTGCGGCGCGGGTTGCTGTCGCGGATCCGTCTTCGACGCCGCTGCCGGAGCCATCGACGTCGCTGATGGCGCCGTCGACGCCGCAGCCAAGGATGCGTTCCAGAAGGGAGGCGCAACGGCTTATTGAAGAGGAGCAATATCAAGCTGGTGAGATGGAAGAGGGTGAGATTAATGAGTCTGAGGACTTGTTTGAAGACTTGTGTGAAGCAAGTGGATTGGATTTCTCACCTGAGCCAGTTTTTGACTCGCAGAAAGTTTCTCCTTCAAGGGAGTTGGCTCCTTACCATGTAGTCATCAGGAAGGCGGCTGAACTGTTAGGCCTGCAGCTTCCCTCAGCGGAGTACAAGCCGAATCTTCTGACGGAGGTTCTTCATTCTCCTACCTTGGTGGTGGAGCCTCTCTTGCCCTTCAATGATGCCCTGATGGAACCAATTCTGGAGGTTTGGAGTAACCCTCTTTCAGCTCCTGCAGTCTCTAGATCAGTCTCTAGGCGATATAGACCAGCACCTGGGGACCCTGAGTTTCTTTCCTCTCATCCATCGCCTCAGAGTTTGGTGGTCCAGGCATCGTGCTCAAAGCAGTCTGTGGGTTCTTTTCCTCAGGCCCCGTCGGACCGAGATTCTAAAAAGCTTGAGCAGTCTGCGAAGAAAGTCTTTTCTTCAGCCAGCATGGCTTTAAAGTCCACCAACGCCACCTGTTTGTTGGGCAGATACATTCATGCCCTTATGGACTCTGCCAAGAAGATTCTCCCGAAGTTGTCTGACACGGACAGGGACAATTTAAGTGAGGTTTTGGCGGACTCTCAGGCGACTGCTCGCCAGGTAATCCAGTCGGGTCTGGACACGGCAGATTCGGTGGCAAGGGTAATGGGCTCCTCTGTTGCCACTAGAAGGCACGCATGGTTGAGGTCTTCAGGGTTTTCACCGGATGTTCAAGCTGCGCTGCTGGATCTCCCTTTGATGGCTCTAAGCTTTTGGAGAAAAGCGGACTCTGCGTTGCAGAGATTTAAGGACAGCAAGGCCACAGCAAAGTCCTTGGGCCTTCAAGCACAGTCAAGAGGCTCTGGATTCAAGAGGTACCGTGGGTTTGGGAAATCTTCCTTTCGTTCCCGTCAGCCTCAGCAGCAACAGCAGCAGCAAAACCCTCTGTATAGGGCCTACAGAGGTAAAAGCAGGGGTCGCTTTCGTGGATCTGGACGACATCCCTCTTCCTCTTCCTCCTCTACCTCCCCGACCCCTCCTGGTAATGCAGCAAGGCAGCCCTAGATCCGCCATCCTGGATCATGTAGGTCCTGTGGGAGGCCGTCTTACCCATTTTCTACAAGATTGGAAATTAATAACTTCGGACCTTTGGGTTCTAGATCTTGTAGAAAATGGGTACGCTCTTCCCTTCAAGGAATTTCCCCCACCTTACCCTCCTTGTCAGGGGTTTTGCACGGAAGATCATTTACTTCTCCTTCAGAAGGAGGTTCTTGCTCTGTTACAAAAGGGTGCAATAGAGGTGGTTCCGGAGCAGGAGAGGGGTCGGGGATGCTACTCCCGGTATTTCCTGATTCCCAAAAAGGATGGCAGGTTACGTCCCATCCTGGACCTCAGAATCTTGAATCTGTTTCTCAGGCAGGAGAGGTTCAAGATGCTAACTCTAGCGCAGGTTCTTCAGGCGCTGCAACAAGAGGACTGGATGGTGTCCATCGACTTACAGGATGCGTATTTCCACATTCCCATCCTGAAGTCGCACAGGAAGTATCTCCGTTTCACGGTTGGGTCGCAACACTACCAGTTTGCGGTCCTTCCGTTTGGTCTTACTACCGCACCTCGAGTCTTCACCAAGGTGATGGCGGTGGTGGCAGCTCATCTCAGGAGGTCGGGGATTCCAGTTTTCCCCTACCTGGACGACTGGCTGTTGAAGGCAGAGTCTCCGGAGATGGTGAGTCACCATTTGCAGGTTACAGCCCAGCTGTTGTACAAATTGGGTTTTTCAATAAATGTACCCAAGTCTCACATGGTGCCCTCTCAGCGCAACCTGTTTATAGGGGCAGTACTGGACACCACTGTGTGTCGAGCTTTTCCACCACCACAGAGGATTCTCGACATTCAGGAATTGATCCCTTTGTTTCACAATGGAGCGGTCGTTCCAGTTCTGAAGGTCCTTCGCCTGCTTGGTCTGTTCGCTTCCTGCATCCTGCTGGTCACAAATGCACGCTGGCACATGAGGGCACTCCAGTGGTGTCTCCGCAGGCAGTGGTATCAACACAATGGAGATCTCAGGGAGTCTGTGAGGATCTCCAGAGAAGCTGCAGCGGGTCTGTCTTGGTGGAGTGTGGAGGGCAATCTGTCTCAAGGAAAGCCCTTTCATCTTCCTCCATCTGTGGCCACAGTGGTAACGGATGCCTCTACCCTAGGGTGGGGTGCACATCTGGGGGATCTGGAGATCAAGGGTCTTTGGTCTCCGGAGGAAAGGTTGTTTCACATCAACCTTCTGGAATTGCGGGCGATACGTTTGGCGCTCAAGGCATTTCTCCCTTCCCTTCGCGGTCGGTCAGTTCTAGGTCCTGACGGACAACACGGCCGCGATGTGGTATGTCAACAAGCAGGGAGGAGTAGGGTCGTACCGTCTCTGCAGAGAGGCCTTACGGCTCTGGTCCTGGGCACAGGATCATCAGATTTGCTTAATGGCGAATCATCTGGCCGGGGTGCTGAACGTTCGTGCGGACAGTCTCAGTCGGCAGTTTTCCGCCGACCACGAGTGGAGGCTTCATCCAGAGGAAGTTCGACACCTCTTCCAGACGTGGGGGACTCCTCGGGTGGACCTGTTTGCCACTCTAGAGAACGCGCATTGCCCGTCATTCTGCAGTCTCCAGTTTCCGAGGCAGGGAGCGTTGGGGGACGCGTTTCAGTTGAGTTGGAGCTCGCAACTCCTTTATGCGTTTCCTCCCATACCCTTGATTCCTCGGGTCCTGAGGAAGATTCGCCAAGACCGGGCCCAAGTCATTTTGATCGCCCCGGATTGGCCAAGAAGGGTGTGGTACACAGACCTTCTTCACCTCTCGTCGCACCCTCCGCTCCGTCTCCCTCTCAGGGTAGACCTCCTCTCGCAGTCGGAGGGGCAGGTTCTTCACCCCCACCTCCAGAGCCTGCACCTTCATGCCTGGAGATTGAACGGGGCAACCTGAATTCTTTTCTCTCCCGCCTAACGTGGTGGATGTTATACTATCGGCCAGGCGACACTCCACCAAATCTGTCTATTCTTATAGGTGGTCAAAATTTGTCAAGTGGTGCGGAGAGAAATCTATTGATCCCTTAAAAGCCCGTCTTTCTGATGTTCTTTGTTTTTCCCTTCATTTGGCCCGGCAGGGTTGTGCTGTGGCCACTGTTAAGGGATATTTGTCGGCTTTGTCGGCATTTTTGTGTTTGCCTGATCAGCCTTCTTTATTTAAGTCTCCTATAGTCTTAAGGTTTATTAAGGGGCTGACAAACATGTTTCCTCCCACTCCTTTTATTATGCCCCAGTGGGATTTGAATCTGGTTCTTTCTTTTTTAATGGGTTCAACTTTCGAACCTATGCATAGTTGTCCGTTGAGGCTTCTATCTTTTAAAACGATCTTCCTGGTGGCTATCACTTCGGCTAGGAGGGTGAGTGAGCTTCAGGCTCTTTCCTGTAAACCTCCTTTTCTGACCATACATGCTGAAAGGTTGGTACTTAGGACCAGGGCTGCTTTTCTGCCTAAGGTGGTGACTCCTTTCCACCTTGGTCAGTCTGTTACCCTTCCTACTTTCTATCCTCCCCCTCACCCATCCAAGGAGGAGGAGAGGCTTCATTGTTTGAATCCATAGAGGGCGATTAGCTTTTATTTGGACAGAACGAAGGACTTTCGCCAAGATGACCAGCTCTTTGTTGGATATGCTGGTCGCATGAAGGGCAAGGCGGTGCACAAGCGCACTTTATCCAGATGGATCATCTTGTGCATCAAGATTTGCTACTCACTCGCTGGTAAGGAGCCTCCTGTTGGTATTAGAGCTCATTCTACCAGGGCTAAGTCCTCTACTTCTGCCTTGTCTAGAGGTGTTCCTGTACTGGATATATGTAAGGCGGCAACTTGGGCCTCCCTCCACACTTTCGCGAAGCACTACTGCCTAGATTCCGATGTGAGGAGGGATGGCCATTTTGCTCGCTCTGTTTTGCAGGACTTTTTGGTATAGAAGGGTGGACACCCTCCTCCGGGTGAGGTACTGCTGTGGGATTCTATTCAAAAGGTGAGGAATCCACAGGCAGATGTATCCATCAGAAGAACAAGTTACTTACCTTCGGTAACGCTTTTTCTGGTGGATACAGTATCTGCCTGTGGATTCCTCACTGACCCACCCGCCTCCCCGTTGTCCACCCTTTTATACCATAAAAGCTGAGGTATTAACTGTTGATGTATTTATATGTACTCAAGATTTGGTTGCCTCATTTGTTTCATTGTTACCTTGTTTGAAATTCAAACTTTCTTATTTTATTATACACTGTGTGTATCTGTATGAAACCTATATACTTGATATGTATTGTCTATGTGGTCGGTTCGCCCGTTTTGCCTCGGTGGCACGGAAAAAATGGGTGGAACTGACGTCATCACGCCGACGTGGTCTTCTTATGGCTCCAGTGACGTCATGCGGAGCCCCGCGCGGAGCCATGGCTTCGTGACGACCTCGTCGGCGCGAAGGAGCTACGAAAAATTCCGTGGAATGCTAGCGCAGGGGGATATTCAAAAGGTGAGGAATCCACAGGCAGATACTGTATCCACCAGAAAAAGCGTTACCGAAGGTAAGTAACTTGTTCTTTCCTTTTACATCGACCGCACACGCCATTTCCGGGTGGATGACCAGCTCTTTGTTGGCTACGTGGGCACCAAAAAAGAGAACCATCTCCCGCTGGGTAACCTTGTGTATCAAAGCCTGCTATTCTTTGGCTAAGAAGGAGCCTCCTGTTGGGCTGCGTGCCCATTCCACCAGGGCAACGGCTGCTACCACGGCTTTGGGCCGCGGTGTTCCGCTGCAGGATATCTGTCAGGCAGCTACGTGGGCCTCGCTGCACACGTTTACAAAGCATTACTGCCTTGACAGTCAGGTCCGGAGGGACGGCTTCTTTGGCCGTTCTGTCCTCCGGGACTTCCTTGTCTGATCTTTGTTCGCAGACCCACCACCGGGGTTGGTATTGCTGGGGTATCTATTCTAAGGTAAGGAATCTGTCACTAACGTGTCTCTTTCAGATGCACAAGTTACTAACTTGTGTAACGATATATCTGTAAGAGACAGTAGTTAGTGACAGATTCCTTACCGCCCACCCATCCTCCCCGTTCTGCGAACTGATTTCTAGGGTTAAGGACATCCCTTTCAGGGCCCTAGTATTTTTCAGACACCTATGTCAGCTTCTTGCACGGCTCTGCGTTCCTGGCGCGGAAAGTCGTGTACAGAACTGACGTCAGCGCGCAGGGGCGGCGTCTAAGTACTGCCCGCGACGTCATCCCGGCGATCACGACGCCGACGACGGACGCGGAGCCGCACGACGCCGCCTACCGACGCGCAAGGGTACTGCTACGCAAAAAACTTTCCGGATCCAGCCTGACGCCTGGGGATATTCTAAGGTAAGGAATCTGTCACTAACTACTGTCTCTTACAGATATATCGTTACACAAGTTAGTAACTTGTGCGATAGGGACCAGGCCAGCAATGGACAGAGTTTATGTAATTGTCTCCAGTAGAGACTAGATGGCCAGAGCCAAAACCAGAAGTCACAAGATGGAAAGACAGGGCAGCAAAGAGCGAAGGAAAAAAAATTAATAAAGACGGATCATGAGCCAAGGGGGGTGACCCTGTCCTGCCTCTTCCTGTCGCGTCCTGCGCCGCGGGAGATGTAAAGCACTTTTAAGTGCACGTAGCGGATATGTTGGCCCCTCCTTCTCCAGTCGTGAGCGGCATCCTGGGACAGTGAGCCCCTCAGGCAGCAACAGAATCCACACGGCAGAATGGGCGTCCCGCACCGTGGGAGATGTAAAGCACCTTTAAGTGCGTGTCGTGGATATGCTGGCCCCTTCTCCAGTTGTGAGCGGCTTCCTGGGACAGTGAATCCCTCAGGCAGCAGACAACAGAATCCACACAGCAGAATTTAAGTTACAAATTAGACATAGTAGATATTACAAGGTGATGTAGTTTATCAATGGTTTCTTCAGCAAAGGGGTAGATAAGGCCTACTAAACTGAAACGATTACGAAACCCATTCAGAAAGAGGCATTAATAAAAAAAATAGTTTTTATTGGATGCTATTTGCTCTGCAGATTCTTTATCGCATGTCGCCAAAAGATGTCTGTGATAGTACCCCATCAGATATGTCTTTGGTCCTTGGGGTCGGAACACAACTCCAGGTTCTGCAACAATTGTGCCCAGATGAACCCGAAGAACATATGGGATTGTAGAGTTAAGCTCTATGTCTCCAAACACCTCAAGGCTCCATGCCGTGACCAATCAAGGTCGAAAGGAGGTCAGGTTCCTACTCCCGAGGTTGTTCCCGTAACAGATCTTCATTGTGGTAAATGTCTCTGGGTAAGTTCAAGAAGCATAAGACACCCAAGCAGTAATTGGCCCCTTCTCACCACTCTCCAGCTCCAGAGAAAGCGCAAGGGTGTCAACGTGCCATCTGGTCTCGCTCCTAAACTCCTGAGGAGCCGATTCTGAGCCTGGCCCTGGTGTGCCCTGAATTTCTAGGTCCATCTGTGATGTTGCAGCAAATTGAGGTCCTCAGGAAGCCCATGCTGCATATTTTCTCCACACTGCTGGCTCTGTTTGGCGCGCCTTTGGGCCTTAAAGGTCCACAGGGGCTTATAGCTGCACTTCCACCTGCAGGTTCACCATCTGCGCCACTTGAACCTGCTTCAGGATCTGCACCAGCTTGAGTGCTGACTTTGGTCCCGGTCTCACTCCCTACGCCGGTTCCTTCGCCATTAGTGCCGGAGGAGGCACACCCTATAGTGGTCTCCGACTCCAGTCAAACGTGCCTTAACCTTGGCCTCTGCTTCGCTATAAACCCGCCGAGCCTATTGGAAATCCGTCTGATTTTGACACACTACCTTTACTACACAGCCGTGCACACATACTGCATGAACTTTTAGGAGCGGATTCTGATGATTTAGGAGGACAAATTTGTCCCACATTATGATGAGGACAATTGATATGAAGAATTGCAGAATGAGGCCCTCACGGGCACGCTGTTGGGCATGTGAGCAAAACCATGTTCTGGTGACCTGGCCAACAGACAAGTTGCTTGTTGCCACAAATCAGCACCAGGAGACCCTGGTTTTCTTACACCGCATCCTACACTGGAGTGGTTGGTGCTTAAGGCATCCACCGGTAGGGTTAACCCTAACACCTTTCCTACAACCCCACCTGACAGTGATTCATAACTGATGGTAACCTTTAGCAAGCGCATGTTTTCTTCAGCCAGCCTTGCCCTACACTCAGTAAATGCCAGCAGCCTTTTTGGCTGCCACACCCATGCTTTATGGGACATGGTCGGTCAGGTATTAATGGTGGTCCCAGAGGGCCTGCAGGCGTCTTTATCCAAAACTGTTCTAGATAGATGAGATGGCACTAAATTTGTTATCTACTCTGGCCTAGACATGACTGAGTGCTTGGGTCGGGCTATAGCATGAATGTAGTGCTTTGGCACCATGCCTGGATGAGGTCTGTGAGCTTCTCCCTGAATGTCTAGGCATCGTTAATGGATATGAAATTTGTTGACTCTTGCCTCTTACGTGAGAAAGCAGATTCAACCCTGGAGCGATTCAAAGAGAGTAGCACCACTATTTGCTCTTCAGGTCTTTTTTATACTAATACTAGACAGTACTAGTACTAGACAGTTCCCCAACAATTTTGCTCATTTCAGGGACACGCAAGGGACTTCCAATACCATCCATGTCAGATTCTGCCACCAGCATAGCAAATTTTGTAGCCTTTTTGTGGCTCCCCAAGACAGTGCCCAGGCTATCAGGGACAACAAGCAGCTCAGTCCCCTGCTCCTCCAACACCCTCAACTTCGAAACCCTTTAGTGCATCCTTTCTGACAGACAGCCACCATGCAGGAGGCGGGATCCGCCATTTGCTCTGAGAGAAGCTAGCCATTAAGTCCAAAAAATGGGTCCTCCAAATTGTCCAACAAGGCTCTGCCCTCCCATTTCTTTCTACTCCACCACACCTTCCATCCGCATCAGAACTACATGTCTCTTTTGCAGCAGAAAACGTAGGCCCTTTTGGCCAAAGAGGCCATAGATAGGGTCCCAGACTTGGAAGCAGAAACTGGGTGTTACTCCTGCTACTTTCTTATGCCGAAGATCCAGCCTCCATCCTATCTTGGACCATCATCCTCTCAACACCTTTTATGAAAGGACAAGTTCAAGTTGCTCACATTGGTCCAGGTTCTGTCTGCCCTAGATTCTGGAGACTGGATGGTAGTGCTGGACCTGCAGGATGCTTATTTCCACATTCCCGTCCTGCAGGCTCACAGGCGTTACCTGTGGTTCATGGTTGGCCTGGAGCATTTGCAACTTTCATTGCTACCTTTTGGCCTCACTAGTGCACCTTGGGGTTCACAAAAGTGATGGCTGTGGTTGCAGCACACTTCTGGAGGTCGGGGTTTCCAGTCTGCCTCCTTTAACCTGGACAGCTGGCTGTTGAAGGCAGGCTCTTCTAAGATTGTTGGGGTTCACTATTAACTAATTAACTTACCAAAGTTACACCTGACTCCTTAACAGATGCTTCCATTCCTTAGAGCCATTTTGGATACGGTGCAGTTTTTGATCCTTACCCCCGGAACTCAAAGCCCAGGACATTCTGGCCAAGATCCCAATCTTTCAGCCTCTGTCCTGGATTTCAGTGAGGATGCTCTGAGACTACTGGGACTGTTCACCTCCTGCATCCTGCTGGGCTGGTTGAACATGCCAGGTAGTACATGTGGGTTCTGCAGTGGGATCTGAAGTCCAATTGGAGCAGCGCCAAAGGGTCATGTCGGATTCAATACAGGTTTCAGAGGAGAAATCTGTAGTGGTGGCTGCTCAACCGTGATTGGGACAGTGGCAGACTCCTCCCCTTACCATAGTCAGAGGTGACAGTGACAACAGACGTATCACTGCTGAGTGGGTGGTTACCATCCAGTGAGAGGTGGAGATCAGAGGACTGTGGTCTCTGACAGAAACCCTATTCCACATTAATCGGTTGGAGTCGATGGCAATCTGCTTGGCATTGAAGGCCTTCCTGCCAGCCATCAAAGGGAGGCTACTACAGGTTTTCACAGAGAACACCACCATGTGGAACTGCAGCAAGCAAAGTGGGGTGGAGTCGTGGGTCCTGTGCCAGGAAACTCTATGCCTCTGGAAGTGGCAGACTCGCCAGGGCATTTCGCTGATTGTGCACCACCTGGCGGGATCTCTGAACGCCAGGACGGATGAACTCAGCCACTGCCGCTTAGTGGATCACAAATGACAATGCAGAGGTTGTGCAGGTCGTCTTCCAGGGGAGTACCCTGGTTAGATCTGAGCGACATTTTTTGTCAACCATTCCATAGACCCTCAAACTGGGGAGGTACTGCTTTGGTATATATTCACAAGGTGAGGAAGCTGCAGTTAGACTTATCCATCAGAAGAACAAATTACATACCTTTAGTAACGCTATATCTGAAAGAGACACGTTAGTGACAGATTCCTTACCTTAGAATATCCCCAGGCGTCAGGCTGGATCCGGAAAGTTTTTTGCGTAGCAGTACCCTTGCGCGTCGGTAGGCGGCGTCGTGCGGCTCCGCGTCCGTCGTCGGCGTCGTGATCGCCGGGATGACGTCGCGGGCAGTACTTAGACGCCGCCCCTGCGCGCTGACGTCAGTTCTTCTTTTTCCGCGCCAGTAAGCGCAGATCCGGGAAGAGCAGTGCCCTAGTCACTTTTTGACTATCTTTTTTGTGAATTTTTTCACTGTTTCTTCAACGAGTCTTCACGACTCCTAAGGTGTCGTAGGGATGCCCGGCTTTAAGCCCTGCGAGGAATGTGGTCGCATGATGTCGATCACGGACCCGCATCTCGAGTGTCTCTTCTGTCTCGGCCGAGACCACGACACGAAGTCGTGCCCTGACTGCCGGAAACTTAATCCGAAGGCTTTGCGAGAGCGGTATCGAAAGCTCCTCGAAGTCCGGCAGTCGGCTCCGCGCCGCACCAAGCCCCGGTCCCGGGAGAGGTCGAGGGGCCGGACGCGGAGTCCCCGCCGTTCGTCGGAATCCAAGTCTTCGCGCTCCTCCGGTAAGTCGAAGCACAAGAAGTCTAAGCGGCATCATCGCTCTAAGACTTCGCCTCGCCGGTCTCGCGACTCGGCTGAGGTCCCTGTCGGCACCGGCCCCGCCCCCACGGCCCCGGACGTGCCTGTCGAGTTACCCCCGCATTACCCGTCCTTCCCGGGTTCGGGGGCGACTCAGGCCCAAATACAGGAGTTCCTGTCGGCCATGGCCCGCCTCTTCGGGCCTCAAGGTCCCTCCGGTGCGCCTTCGGGCCCCGCGGGCCCTGATGGGGTTGCTCCGGCGTCGCCGTCGACTCCGGTCCCGGCGTCGCCTGTCCCACCGGCCTTCATCCCGGCCTCGGCTCCGGCCACGGCCTCGATCCCGGCTCCGGTGGTGCCGCAACCCCCATCGACGCCGGTTGACCTAACCACGCCTCCGCCGATGTCCCCGGTGCCGTTCCTGATGCCGTCCGGGGCTCCGGACGGCGTTGTTCCCCGGTTCTCTCCGGCTCCGGACATGGAGCCGGACCAGCGTCGCCCGACGCCGGTTCCGGCGCCGATGAGACCTTGGGTCCCTAATGTCCCTCCTCCTCCATATTATGACCCTGAGGAGGACCAGGAGAGCTGGGAGGGGTCTGAGGACCCTCTCACACAACAGTGCGAGTTTGACCCAGACTGGGTTGAGGAACTTGGGGATGCCAGTGGTCTGGACACCTCCCCTGACTCTGGCATGCTGTCTCCTCCCGTGGCTACGGAGGAGGGGGCTAATTTTGCAACGGTGTTGCGTAGAGCTGCTGGAGCCTTGAATCTCCAGTTGCCTACAGTGGCCGTCAGGACTAACCTCCTGACTGAAGTGCTTCAGCCGGCGGCCTCCTCTTCGGAGACTGTGCTGCCGTTCAACGATGCACTCACTGACGTTCTTTGGGTGCCTGGTCCAAACCCACCACAGGGGCTCCTGTGGATAGGAACGTGGCCCGACGCCATCGCCCTGCTCCAGGCGACCCCTGTTTCTCTCCCAACACCCCACCCCTGAGAGCTTGGTTGTCCAAGCCTCTGCCTCCCAAACCGCCTTCCCTACCGCCCCTCCGGATAGGGAATCCAAGCGCCTGGATCACTTTGGGAAGAAGGCTTTCTCTTCCTCCAGTGCTGGCTTGCGGTCCGTTAACACCGCTTGCCTCTTGGGCCGATACACCCACTCCCTGTGGGATTCGGTGGCGACTGTTTTGCCGCAGTGTTCTGAGGAGGTCCAGACACTGCTTACCCGCGCCATTGCGGAAGGGCGTGATGCCGCTAAATACACCATCCGCTGTGGCCTTGATACCGCCGACTCGCTGGGCAGATCGCTTGCAACGACGGTGGCGCTGCGTCGCCAAGCCTGGCTGAGAACCACTGGTTTTTCAGGGGATGTCCAGAATACACTCATGGACATGCCCTTTGATGGAGTCGGTCTTTTTGGTTCGAAGGCAGACCATGCGCTGGAGCGTTTCAAGGACTCGCGGGCTACTGCTAAGTCCCTGGGCCTTGCTGTTGTGCGCCCTCCGCTCACGCTCTGCTTTTCGCCCTTTCGTGGCCACGGAAGGGGCGCCCAGTCACGTCAACAGCCCGGCCAACGGCCCGCGCAGCAAGCGCCTTCGCGTGGCCGAGGACGTGGATACCGCCGTGGCGGTTCAGGCAACCAGCGTGCGGGTCAGGCCACCACCTCCAACCCGTCCGCGGCCTCCAAGCCTCTCCTAGTCCCTCCTTTCAGGTGCACAGCACGCCAGTCGGGGGCAGGGTCCGCCATCACCTTCACCACTGGCGTCCCATCACCTCGGACAGGTGGGTCTTGGACATTGTCCGAAGGGGCTACTCCCTCCCCTTCGAGACCACCCCCCAGCCATGCCACCTCAATTCCACCGCATGTCAGGGGATCACTTGGTGCTTCTACAGAAGGAAGTCACGGCCCTCTTGGCCAAGAGGGCCATCGAGCATGTTCCGACCCCAGAAGTAGGGCGTGGTTGCTACTCCCACTACTTTCTGGTGCCCAAAAGGACAAGGAGGACATGCGTCCTATCTTGGACCTCCGGAACGCCAATCGCTTCCTCCGGAAGGAGAAGTTCAAGATGCTCACCCTAGCTCAGGTCTTGACTGCCCTCGACCCTGGAGACTGGCTGGTAGCGTTGGACTTGCAGGACGCTTATTTCCACATCTCCGTCCTGCCGGCCCACCGGCGTTACCTACGGTTCACGGTAGGCCTCGAGCACTTTCAGTTCACCGTGCTCCCCTTTGGCCTTACCAGTGCCCCTCGGGTGTTCACGAAAGTGATGGCGGTGGTCGCAGCTCATCTGCGCCGGGCAGGGGTTTCAGTCTTCCTCTACCTCGACGACTGGCTGCTGAAGGCGGGCTCGTCCCAGGCAGTCGTCTCCCACTTCCAGACTACGGCCGAACTCCTGCACTCGCTGGGGTTCTCCATCAATGTGCCGAAGTCGCATCTGGTTCCTTCTCCACAGCTCCTTTTCATCGGAGCAGTTCTGGACACGACGCAGTTTCGGGCCTATCCTCCCGAACGGCGAGTCCGGGATATTCAGGCTATGATTCCGATCTTTCAGCCTTTATCCTGGGTTTCGGTACGGATGACCCTGAGGCTGCTGGGCCTCATGGCCTCCTGCATCCTGCTGGTCGATCATGCCAGATGGCATATGCGGGCTCTGCAGTGGGACCTGAAGTTCCAGTGGGCGCAGCACCAGGGCAACCTGTCCAATCACGTCCAGATCTCGGTGGGGACTGCAAAACAGTTGCAGTGGTGGCTCTTGAACCGGCAATGGGTCATGGGCAGATCCCTCTCCCTTCCCCAGCCAGAGCACACAGTTGTGACGGACGCGTCCCTTCTGGGATGGGGCGGTCACATGGGAGAGGCGGAGATCAGAGGCCTCTGGTCTCCGGGCGGAGTCCCGGCTCCATATCAACCTTCTGGAGCTCCGGGCGATCCGACTTGCACTCAAGGCATTCCTTCCCTCTGTCAAAGGGAAGGTAGTGCAGGTGTTCACAGACAACACCACCGCCATGTGGTACTGCAACAAACAGGGCGGGGTGGGGTCGTGGACCCTCTGTCAGGAGGCTCTGCGCCTCTGGACTTGGCTGGAACATCAGGACATGTTACTGATGGTTCAACACCTGGCAGGTTCCCTGAACGCCAGGGCGGACGAACTCAGCCGCAGGTGCATGATGGATCACGAATGGCGTCTTCACTCGGAAGTGGCGCAAGGACTCTTTCTACAATGGGGAGAGCCTTGGTTAGATCTATTCGCCACCGAAGAGAACGCGCAATGTCATCAGTTCTGCGCGTTGGAATTTCCAAGGCAGCACTCGCTCGGCGACGCTTTTCGTCGCGAGTGGAGTTGCGGTCTGTTGTACGCCTTTCCGCTAATACCACTTCTACCCAGAATGTTGAAGAAGATTCGGCACGACCGGGCCCAAGTCATCCTTGTGGCTCCGGACTGGGCTCGAAGAGTTTGGTATCCCGAGCTACTCAGTATGAGCGTAGATCCCCCGATCCGTCTGCCTCTTCGGGAGGATCTTCTGTCGCAGCAGCAGGGGACGGTCCTCCACCCGAACCTGTCCAGTCTACACCTGCTTGCGTGGAGATTGAGCGGCGGCAGTTGATTCCTTTCGACTTGCCTCCCGAAGTTTGTGATGTGATTCTGGCAGCCAGGCGTCCCTCCACTAAGGTGGTATACGCCTGCAGGTGGAACAAATTTGTGGCATGGTGCACAGCAAAGGCTGTGAATCCCCTTTCTGCCCCTCTTTCTGAGGTCCTTCTGTTCCTTCTTTCTCTGGCCCAACAGGGTTCTGCCCTGGGTACCATCAAGGGTTATCTTTGTGCTATCTCGGCCTTCCTCAGGCTCCTGATCAGTCCTCCCTTTTCAAGTCCCCTGTTGTTAACAGGTTCTTAAAAGGCGTTACACACCTCTTCCCTCCTGTTCCGTTTGTAATGCCTCAGTGGGACTTGAACTTGGTTCTTACCTTTTAATGTGCGCTCCCTTTGAGCCTCTACATAACTGTCCTCTTCGTCTTCTGACTCTGAAGACAGCCTTTCTGGTGGCCATCACCTCCGCTCGGCGGGTGAGTGAGCTCCAGGCTCTATCTTGCAAACCTCCCTTTCTGTCTGTTCATCCAGACAAGGTTGTTCTTCGGACGCGTCCGTCCTTCTTGCCAAAGGTGGTTACTGCCTTCCACATTGGGCAGACCATCACTTTGCCTACCTTCTTTCCGCCTCCGCATCCTTCCAGAGAGGAAGAGAGGCTCCACCGTCTGGACCCAAAACGTGCGCTCTCCTTCTATATCGACCGCACAAAACACTTCCGGGTGGATGACCAGCTCTTTGTTGGCTACGTGGGCACCAAAAAGGTCGGGCGGTGCACAAACGAACCATCTCCCGCTGGGTTACCTTGTGCATCAAGACCTGCTATTCTTTGGCTAAGAAGGAGCCTCCTGTTGGGCTGCGTGCCCATTCCACCAGGGCAACGGCTGCTACCACGGCCTTGGGCAGCGGTGTTCCGCTGCCGGTTATCTGTCAGGCAGCTACGTGGGCCTCGCTGCACACGTTTACAAAGCATTACTGCCTTGACAGTCAGGTCCGGAGGGACGGCTTCTTTGGCCGTTCTGTCCTCCAGGACTTCCTTGTCTGATCTTTGTTCGCAGACCCACCACCGGGGTTGGTATTGCTGGGGTATCTATTCTAAGGTAAGGAATCTGTCACTAACGTGTCTCTTTCAGATGCACAAGTTACTAACTTGTGTAACGATATATCTGTAAGAGACAGTAGTTAGTGACAGATTCCTACCGCCCACCCATCCTCCCCGTTCTGCGAACTGATTTCTAGGGTTAAGGACATCCCTTTCAGGGCCCTAGTATTTTTCAGACACCTAGGTCAGCTTCTTGCAGGGCTCTGCGTTCCTGGCGCGGAAAGTCGTGTACAGAACTGACGTCAGCGCGCAGGGGCGGCGTCTAAGTACTGCCCGCGACGTCATCCCAGCGATCACGACGCCGACGACGGACGCGGAGCCGCACGACGCCGCCTACCGACGCGCAAGGGTACTACTACGCAAAAAACTTTCCGGATCCAGCCTGACGCCTGGGGATATTCTAAGGTAAGGAATCTGTCACTAACTACTGTCTCTTACAGATATATCGTTACACAAGTTAGTAACTTGTGCTTCTGGTGGATACTTTATCTAACCACAGATTCCTCACCATTCTCCCACCTCCGTGCTCTCTTAAATAGACTCTTTTTCATCTGATAAGGTTCCAGTCTAGAGATGTGCACACTGGTCATACAGATTTGCTGATGCGCTCTTTATCTGAGGGTGCGGATAAGCCTTTAAAATAAATTGAAGTCAGCGAGCATGGATGGTGCCTATGTGCAGCACCATCATCACTTCAAGTGCAGAACAAAGTTGACGTGGAGTGGCTTGGCGCGGGCTGGAGTATTGAAATCAAATGCGAACACCTTCACAGATATTAAATGGCCCATCCACCTCATGTTATGACGTGGTGTTCAACCAATTAGGTGGACAGGCTTAGGGTTCCCCAGAGGCTCCAACTGCCAGATTTTGTACCGCTTGGGATCAGGCAACAGGGTACCCCTTTGAGGTCTGGTCTTTTGCTACTCATCAGAATTGTTTTGACTAAATCTACACTTCAAGACATAGGACACTTGTATTTTTCCCCTACAAGGCACTGAAGTACTCATTTTTGTGACTTATTTCATTTGGATGTTGGTTTAATCCTCTCACAAAAGAACTCTTTAAACCATGTGAGGTTTGTGGAGCCACAAAGGTCTATGCTGATGACTTCATACTAAATATATTTTTTGTCTGAACAAATCAGGTCATAAACCATGAGACTGTGAAAGCTGTGCAACTTTTATCACTAGCACCTCATGGCTAGAGAGGGTAGACTGCTGCATCCGCTAAATACAGGTCTCCAGGGGCATCTTCAGAGAAACATTTTATGTCAGCTAAAAAACACTAATTGGAAGCACCCCCATCAAAATATATGGCTTCTGCAACTTCTTCAGAGAGCCCTGTAGCACCCACTGTAAGAAATTGGATTCCTATTTTATGTGGATGACCACCCACCTTTTCAGGGCAAACCCTCAAGTCTCTAAATTAAACTGAGATAAACCCCCTGGAAGCTATGGCACAGAACAGACAGCTTTAACTTAGGGTAGTGTCTAAAGTATGCAGTGCCAACACAACAATAAAGCCAAAATGCAAAATAATAAAATAGACTAAAATGTAATTAACAAAATTACACCAGAATGACAAAAATCCAATAAGGGGAACCGGAGATATGAATTTTTAAAGTTTTAAGTAGAAATAGTTCCAAAAAGCACTACTTGCCAACGATCGTCCATGGCCGCGTTAAATTGGAAACCTAGCCTCAATATGAGGCTAGCCGCAATGGGGCATGAGTCAGATACACCAACCACATTCGTCCTGGTCAAAGGTTTTACCTTCTGACTTAGTTGATTTAGAGCCTAATTTAGATCTTGGCGGACTCGTTACTTTGTCACAACGGTGACGGATATCACGTCCGCTGAAATCTAAATTCCATTATATCCTATGGGATTTATATTTTGGCAGACGGGTAACACATCTGCCAAGATCTAAATCAGGCCCTTAGTCTTTTAAGTCCTATCCACCTCTGGAGTACACTTTTTCTCCCCAAGACCTCAGGGGAGTCACTTAGAGACTCACAGGGTGTCAGGCAGAGGCCAAAAGCAGGATGCAATGCAGGTCAGTTGCCACTGGTCAGTTGGGTACTTCCAGGAAAAGGACTCTCATAGCTTGTTTTATCCCTGTAGCCTGAACAGGGGGTCAGCCTTATGAGATTTAGAGTCCACTACTTTGTCCTGGCTACAAGAGGGAGTCCTTCAGGGCTCCTCTCTGGTCACAGACCACAGATCCAGTCCTCTTGTGATCTTCCGCCGATCCAGCAAGTTTTTTTAAGTGGATCTTCTGCCGATCCAGCAAGATTTCTGAAGCTTGCTGCTGAAGGAGGAGAAAAGGACCAGCAGGCTTCAGGTCAGGTTCATACTGAATACCTGCTGCATCCAAGACATGAAGCACCCAGCCTGAGATGAAGTACCAAGTTTAATATATGCAGTCCTCAAAGGGCAGCTGTAACTTTGAGAGATCTCATTAGCATCAACATTTGCCTCCTGGGATGCAAGTCCCTGTGAAACAATTGACATTATTTCAGCAAATGATAATGACATTTGCAACACATTATCCAACACATTTGCAAATAAACCGACCTGCTGAGCTACCGCTATGCAGCAAGCCACCTGAGTCAACGGAAGGCCCATCAACAGCTTCTGCTATGTCAGGAACTAATTACTGAACCAAGGCAGCAACATCAATAAAAGACAAGACGTGCAGCAATAATTACAGCAATATTGCTTAAGATGATGGTTCAGATGACCCTGATGCTTATGTTGGGCATGACGATAATGACGAGGGACAGAATGTCCCACAACAGAAGCAGATCAAGCATGAACCAGAGTGGGATGATTATTAAGTGCCAGATGACGACAAGCACATAACCTGAACCAAAGGATCCACCATCAGATGATATCTGGTGGTATCCTCAATTAGTGGGAAAAGCTTCTAACAAGTTCTTACAGCATACAGATGTGATTAAGATGTCTTGCTTCCTATACAACTTCAACAAAAAGTCTAGGAAATCGATACACTCTATTCCTATTTTAGATCACTTGTGGGAAGAGGCTATCAAAAAAAATGAAAAAGGCACATGATGTTCAGTCACTATTTCATAAATGAAAAAGAAATAAAAAGCACCTGACACAACACCAGCATCTCTACTCAATCAAATAAAGACCAGATTCCTTCATGTCTGTGGCGGGGTAGAAATAGCAGTGAAATCCAACAGATCCCCGTATAGCGCCTCCCACCAATGAGGGTCACTAATGGGTTAATGTTGGGCCAGATGTACGAATACCTGGCCTCAAACAGCTTGGGGGTCAGTAACCTTTGAATGGTTTACTACAAAGTTTTTGGTGCTACACCATTATATAAACACATAAATTCAGCAGCTTTGGAGAATAAGATAACCCAGCACACCACAGATTAGTCCATCACATATATGCCATTCTCAGGTGCTCATTTTTCCTGTATTCAGCTGCTCACAATACAACTGCAACCCAATGCAGGTAAAGTTTGATCATCCAATTGTGGAAAGACACACTTTCATCAGTAGCTTGTAATGAAAAAAACAAACGTCCTTGTCATAAATTAATATCTTTCTTTACTCTTCATTATACGAAACATCATAGACACAGGCAACAAGTTTCATTTCTTTGCAAAAAACGGAACTTCTTTAGGACAAGCAATCTTGTAGTCTTTCATTTAAATCCCAGTATTTCATCGATTGATTCCATATATTTTTGGTTAAGCATAAGAACTTCACATGATAATGAAGCTTTGCATAGGCATACCGCCTGCTCCTCCTTGCTGCCTCCCAGTGCTCCTTCTCCTAAAGAATACTGAGATTTTAGTGAAAGTCTACAAGATTGCTATGATGTTTTCCCCAATTGGATGACTAAATCATTGATATATATGGATAAGAATCGCTATTTGAAAGGTATGCCTACAACAGGTCCCTTTGAAAGAGTGATTCCTTATCCATTTCAAAACCCATTTTAGTAGTCAGTAAAAAGGTGCGAACTCCTATAATGGGTTTAGTTTGTTACCTAAAACCAGTGTTTCGGTTGTAAACTCTGAATCGTAGCAATGTAATAGAGACGTCTTGCCACACATTCCTTACCTTAGAATATTCCCCAGGCATCAGACTGGATCCGGAAACTTTTGGTGAGCAGTATCCCTGCACACCGGCAGTTGGCTACATTTGGCTTCACTTGGCATTGTCCTCGCCGGAAGTGACGTACGCTGTGCCTATATCGGCACCACCCCATTGCACTGTCATCAGTTCTTTTCTTTCCGCACCAGTCTGCGTAGATCCAGAGAGAGCTTTCCCCAGTCACTTTTTTGCTGACCTTTTTTCAACTTTTTGTCAAAGAACTTTTTGAGACTTTGTCTCCTGGTGTGGAGGATATTCACCACAAAGGCAGATTTCAAACCATGCTGTGCCTGTCACACGCAGATGTTTGTGACGGACCCACACTTGGTTTTCCTCTGGTGTCTTGACCAAGACTACGATGCTAAGACGTGGGGATTGCCTCACCATCCATCCCAAGACGCTGAGGGAGCGGTCCATCAACTCCTCGTTACCTGACATCGAATAACTTCATGATGCTCCAGATCTCGGTTGAGAGGAAGGTCCTGAGATCGTTCGCAAAGTTGTACCCTGCAATGGGCAATTGTCATCTCATTCAAAGTTGTCAAGTAAGTCCCACAAAAAAAGAAGTTGAAGAGGTCTTTGACTTAGCCGCTCACGTCTTCGGAGAAGTCGCCGTGCCATCGTCACTCGAGGCCTAGCTCTGTGGTGGCGCCTGCACGTGGGCCGTTTCTGCACCTTCTGGAGTTTCTGTGAGCTAAAGCGACCCCCGCCCAACTGAAAGAATTTTATGAGGCTATGCACCTCGTCTTCAGGCAGCCAGACCCCTCTGGAGCTCCCTCAGGCCCCACAGGTCTGGGAGGGGCACCTACAGGTCTTCCATCGGCAGGTATGCCCTCAACGGCAGTCGAGCCCCAGGGATCCATTGATGGATCCGCAGCAGCGCTGGTTGATCGACCTCGACCTTCCCCAGCTCCCACTCCAGGATGACACCCAGTGGTGGCGCCACCCCCATCATCATCACCGACTCTGATACGGAGCTGGACAGGCATGGTCAGAAGCCGGTTTGGGCACCAACCGGAAACAGACTCCTTATATCGGAGCCAGCACGTTATTACTATGACTGGCTTGGATTGGGTGATGAGTGGGAGGGGTCTGCAGACGCTTATGACTATCAACCAGAAGATCCTGAGGGCACCTGGTATGAGGATCTGGCAGATGCCAGTGGCCTGGACACCTCCCCAGACACTGACCTAGACTCTCCTTCTACCATGGCTATGGAGGAGAGTGCCTCATTTGCTATGGTGGTGCGGAAGGCAGCTGAAGTCCTGGATCTTACGCTGCCTTCAGTGGCAATCAAGACAAAAGTCTTGGCAGAGGTGCTTCAGCCAGGAGTTGCCACAATAGAACAATTATTCCCATTTAATGAAGCCCTTACAGACGTCCTTCTCAGTGCCTGGTTCAAGCCCTGCACAGGGGCTCCTGTGCATAGGGCGATTGCTTGTCTCCATTGCTTCGCCCCAGGGGACCCCAGTTTCCTCACCTATAGGAAAGTGCCCCTTTTTGCATGGTTAACCCCCGCTTTTTGCCTGACACATGATGCACTTTGATTTGGTGTGCCCTGGGCTCCTGCCAATCGGGTTCCGGGGGACTGTGTTCTTTCCCAAAACTGTGTGTGTTTATGTTATGTATATGTGCAAATATATGTATATAATATAGGTGACCGAAACGCGTTATGATACTTTGGAAGGGTAAATAGATCATTTTGCAAGATAAGAGGAGTTTGTGCTCTGTTGGGACCGTCGCAACGGAGACGGCGAGGGCGGATACAGAAATCTGATATATATATATATATATATACATATAATATATAAATAGATATATAATATCTGTGATGATACATATTTAGATATAGCTCTGCTATAGACAATAATGCAAGATATAGAGGATACTTTTGCGAGTCTTATTACAAGATGCAGTTTGCTTCTCTCTTCACTGTATGTTTTATGTATGGCTGTATGTTATACCTTGTAGATATATATATACCCATATTATGGGTATGGATCTATAGATACACAAAGCACAGGCTATATAGATTTGGGCAAATTTGATCAATATTTACAGCAGATTCATATCTGTATAATCGCCATCTTTCTATCTCTACGGGTTCTACATGTTGTGTGACCCTAGTAGTGGTTACTTTGTCTAATAGGGTTTTTTCCAAGGACAGGCTTTCATTTGCATCAGTCCTTGTCCTTGTTTTGGTCTTCCTGACTTTGAGATGATTGCATTTAACCATCCTGGCTCTAGTAGGTATGTGTTCTGTGCTTTTCCCCGGCGCTCAGAAGTACTGCTTAAAAATTTCCAGATCCAGACTGGCACCTGGGAGAATTCAAACGTTAAAGAATCTGTGGCTAGACTTTGGCCCCGATTAGGAGTCTGGCGGTCCAAGGACCGCCAGAGTAGCGGGGGCGCAACACTGGCGGTCTCCCGACGGCCCTAGTATGAGTTGGGCAGTAGGACTGCCACAGCCCCGCCGCTGCCACCAGGGAACCACCGTTCCCTGGTGGTGTTGCTACGGTCAGGAGGCTGCAATATGCTTGGCAGGACTGCCGCGGTGCCGCCAAGCATATTATGAGTTTCCTTTCCGCCGGCGGTGTCATGGAGGTTCCTCCTCCATAAACACTGTGGCAGAGAGAAAACAGAGGGTTCTGCAGGGCCCCCTTTGTCTGCTTTGTATGGAGATGCACATAAGGAGGCACAACATGTGCCCCCCTGTGTGCATGCGCCCCAGTTCCTGCATGGCATGGACTTTTTAGTCCTTGCTGTGTAGGAACTGTTTTTGGTGTTCCCATTATGGTGACCATTTTTAGAGGCACTGCCATGGGAACGTCAAAAACCAGCCCGCCAGACAGGAGGAAACTCCTAATCTGGCAGGCAGTATGACTACAGTTTTGGCAGTGCGGCGGCAGGGTGGACCCGGTGCCGCACCGCTAAAGTCGTAACCAGGCCCTATGTCTCTACCAGATAATGCGTTACCGAAGGTAAGTAACTTGTTCATTAAAAATAGTAAAAATATTTTTACATTATATTTTACTGCAAATTAATTTTACATATTTATTTTAAATGTAGAACATACTACAAAATGCTACAGCATTATTAACTTAATATTAATTTAAAATGTTATTATTTTGAATATATATTAAATTACGTTTTTTTTCTAAAGTTCAAATTAAAAAAATCCCATCCATGGTAACAAAAAAATCTTTTTTTTATTATTTATTAAGCATTATTAAAAGTGAGGTATAGAATTTATTAAAAGTACCTTACATATGTTTAAAAAAAAAAAAGTACATTATTTTTTAATTCTAAAAGTAATTCAAATATTATAAAATAATAAATGTTTCATTTTTTGATTTGTTTTACATTATATTAAATGTATTTATATTTTCTATTGGTTAAATAATGTGATTTAATTTACTGTTATTTCCTATGGGATTTTATTTTAAGTCCTTACCTCCATTATTTCCATGAGAGGGTGTTGCAATATTAGTGGTTGGCCATGTGTGGTGCTGGACTCACTACTGCTTCTTTTTGGCAATAGTAACTTTACACTCATAAAATGTGGCCCAACCCTTGTTAAATCTACACTTTAGAGTAACTTTACACTTGAATTTTGTGAATAGCCCAAAGCAGTAAAGTTACTAAAAGGTGTAAGAGTAAATTTACTACTAGTAAATCTACACAGGTAGATTTACCCTTGTGAGTAGACCCTTCAGTGTTGTAGAAGTATCCTGTTTGAAACCTGGCCTGTAATGCGAAGGGAAGACTTAAAATTGATCTTAAAGCACATCCCACATATGTTCCTCCTTTGTTCACTGGATCACCAGATACCAATTTTCCGGCTCTGAATCCTTGGGTGTAAGAATCTAACTGACCCAGATGAAGTGGAGCATCTCGTAGCAGCTCGGTGTGCTCTGTTAATTGTAGTTGGTGAGTTGAGATTTAACAAGAGCAGAATGCTAAATCAAGATGAGGTTGAGAGTTCTCAGAAAGCAAGACAACAGAATTTTTTTCTTTGTATCAGCTGGACGTTTCAAAACTGTAAAACCAATGTTTTTGGATAACAAGTACAACCTCTAAAAATATATTTCTTTAATGAACATTAAACTTCATAAAATGTAATTAATAATACATCATCTTGCACTAAATTAGGACACTTTTGACATTTGGATAAACCCTGTATGGTGCACTGTTCCATGTCTGATGTCTTTTTAAATCATTCATACAATGAGGGGGTTGCAGAATGTGTGCCAATTTACTCAATATCCTAAAGTAACTACCTTATCCTTATCATCATTCCCTATGGTTCTTGCTTCTGTTATGCTTTTGTAATGTCTGAAGGCACAGGAAATTATATCACTGAAATCTGTTTCAGATATCTGTTGACACCCTCTCCTGGGAATTCATCGTCTCCACCTCTGATGATGTTAATCTACTGTATAAACCTAAAGTAAGTAGAATTTTAAAAAAAAAGCCTGGAAATCGGATGTTTTGTGTGACATGTACATTGAATTGGTGATCTTGCATTTGTGGTTCTGTTTTTTCAGTGGGAAGTTCTCTTATCTGTGAGATCGTTTGTGTTCTAAGCTGTTTTGCCATCTAGTAGCCCATGGGCTTCACGTGTCACTTGAGATAAACATTTGTAACTTACATATTAACAGTGTTGATTATTTTAGAAGAAAAAGTTCTCCATCATGCGGTTTGTTTTCATTGATTTAGGTAAGCTTTATTGCAGTTTGATAAAGAAAACAATTCATCAGTTCATAATACAACACCTAAAAACATCTGAAACATAAAGAATAATAAACAGGCACATTTTATCAAAATTCTCAAAGGATCCTTCGGATTATAGTCAATTAATGTCAGGTCCTTTTGTTGGTTCTAACATATCCTTACACAAAATAAGAAAAGCAGTGTAGCCTCTTCATTACAATTCATAATGTAAATGATACATTTAAGAGTAAACGTGTTTCCCCTATCCTCATATCCTGATCTAGCAGCTTTAAACATTTTCCCATTGCATGACACACCAGTGGCAATGAAAACAAGTGAAGATACAGGAAAGCTGATCTACAATGCCTAATTAATAAAGCAGTCTCTCAGCAATGCTACTATGTCTTTTGCTCGAAGAAGAAGATGAACTAAAAAAGAATAGCAAATGCATACTTGTCTATTTAGAAGTCACATCACTAAGGCGAATGGAACCATGATGAGAACAGATGCAGTGCCTTTCACATACATATATACATACATACAAACACACATACATAACAGCCCACTTATTTGGAGAAATGGCATGTTTTTGACCATCATGAATCTAATCAGCATTCCTTTCCTTAACAATTAAAAGAAATATTGTGACTAACTCAGTTCACTGCAAACATCACCTAATCCATGGAATGTTATAGAAATTCTCAAGGGCGAGTCGGTCAGATAGGTTTAGGTATTTTGAAGGGTCGCACCAAATGGAAAACCTAAGTATCTGAAGTTTCAGTTTAGCCTACTCTTCCAAATACTTCAAGCCCACTTCCTCTTTCATGGAAAAGGCTGAAATGGGCTGAGGAAGATCAGACGGACACCTAAGAAATCTGTTTTCCTCCCTTTGCAGAGAGGTGTGATCCACAAACCTGTAGTGGCTAGCCCCAGATACTGCCATTGGCAGACTCTTGGCATTATATACTGTTAGCATCTATGGCACAGGCCCCTTTTTGCATGGTTACCCCCTATAGTTTTGCCAGATACCTGATACTTGTCTGAGTGTGTGCTGGGACCCTGCTGGGACCCTGCTAACCAGGCCCCAGCACCGATCTTCTTCCCCATAACTGTACCTTTGTTTCCACAATTGGCACACCTCTGGGCTACATGTGAGTCCCTTGTAAATGTACTCCTGGTACCAAGAGCCCTGTGACCAGAGAGGGTCTCTGAGGACTGCAGCATGTATGATGCCACCCTCAGAGACCCTTCACATTAACACCCACCCACTGCCATTGCAGACTGTGTGTTTTTGGTCCAGACCAAACCAAAGAGTCGACATGGCACACATCCCTGTGCCAAAACGAAGGTGACAGAGTGCACACCTGTTTCATCAGCTTTTCTTTATAACGTTAATTCATTTTTAATCCTTTCGCGTGCAAGCCCGGAAACATGGTCTGCCTAAAACCACGTGCTTAAGTGAACACATTCAAAAATTGGGGCGACATCTCACCCCAATGCCGGACGCACAGCGTATTCCTGCGTATTTTAACACAGATACCACAAGGTTATGCCAATTTTTATCAATCTTTATTCCCATGTAATCCAAAGTTTTTTCGTTGATCATTATACAATGTTCATCCTTTTGTCACTTGAGAGACCTCATATGTTATCAATATCCTTAATGCAGGGAAATGCCATCGGGCCTTATTCCGAAGCATGGAGTAAACATACGTATTCCTCATTAATTCATCCTTAACACCCAATGCATTTCGGGCCTTTTCCTGGGCCCTTTGTCAGGGGTACTCTATAAATTCAAAACATTGCTGTTAGACTGTGTATGTAAACCACTTAAATATATAAATTACTGCACTTAAATATCAAAAAGCAGTTTTTAAACCAAACAGTTCACCCCATAATCGGCGTATTCCCGCTAAGAACGTAGCATTACGCTACTGCTAAGACGATACTCGAGCCCCACCTCTTCCAAAACATCCTTTCTTGTATTACTTCCTTCCTCATGTTTAACCTCGCTGGTCAATCCCCTTTATCATACGTACGAAAACCCTCTGTCTACTCTGGTTGTTACCAAACAAAGAATGGTGATTTTCACTCCAGTACCTTCAAAATCCATTGTGGTAGTCACCTTCCCGCCAAGCTGATAACCATCCAAATGCTACATTCTTTCTACGCGCTGCGTTTTAAAGGCCTTTGATGTATCCCCGCCCATGTCTGTAACCCTTTCTTGGCTGATTGCCATCTACCATTTTTATTTCATTACGCGCTGCCTTTCTTGGCTGATTGCCATCTACCATTTTTATTTCATTACGCGCTGCGTCTACAGACACGTTTCCTACTTTGTGCTGGCCTTTAAAACGCAGCGCATAGAAAGAATGTAGCATTTGGATGGTTATCAGCTTGGCGGGAAGGTGACTACAACAATGGATTTTGAAGGTACTGGAGTGAAAATCACCATTCTTTGTTTGGTAACAACCAGAGTAGACAGAGGGTTTTCGTACGTATGATAAAGGGAATTGACCAGCGAGGTTAAACATGAGGAAGGAAGTAATATAAGAAAGGATGTTTTGGAAGAGGTGGGGCTCGAGTATCGTCTTAGCAGTAGCGTAATGCTACGTTCTTAGCGGGAATACGCCGATTGTGGGGTGAACTGTTTGGTTTAAAAACGGCTTTTTGATATTTAAGTGCAGTAATTTATATATTTAAGTGGTTTACATACACAGTCTAACAGCAATGTTTTGAATTTATAGAGAACTCCTGACAAAGGGCCAGGAAAAGGCCCGAAATGCATTGGGTGTTAAGGATGAATTAATGAGGAATACGTATGTTTACTCCATGCTTTGGAATAAGGCCCGATGGCATTTCCCTGCATTAAGGATATTGATAACATATGAGGTCTCTCAAGTGACAAAAGGATGAACATTGTATAATGATCAACGAAAAACTTTGGATTACATGGGAATAAAGATTGATAAAAATTGGCATAACCTTGTGGTATCTGTGTTAAAATACGCAGGAATACGCTGTGCGTCCGGCATTGGGGTGAGATGTCGCCCCAATTTTTGAATGTGTTCACTTAAGCACGTGGTTTTAGGCAGACCATGTTTCCGGGCTCGCACGCTAAAGGATTAAAAATGAATTAACGTTATAAAGAAAAGCTGATGAAACAGGTGTGCACTCTGTCACCTTCTTTTTGGAACATATCATTGTCTGCCTTCTTCGACAAGTTGCACCCATCGAGTACAGTAAAGAACTCAGAAAGACTTAACAATTACGACGTTGTCAGGTGAGAGACCATTGAGAAGAACATTTTCCTTAGAAACGATTCTGACGAACTACGTTTGAAGCACGATGGCAGACTGTGGTTTACTTCATGTATTATTCAGGCCGTTGCAATGCACGAGTTAGCAAATTCACTGTTAACTTAGACAGATAAATTGTGAAAATCACCAAATGCGGGACATATACACAATTGACGTTATGGATGACACCTAGGGGTGGGCGGGGAACTCAAGTTCGATACTAGGGAGATTAGAAGAACATCGGTTTGGGTCAGGAGACAGAAAAAAGGCTTGTTTTACTTTACATTGAGGCGTGTAACAAGGAAAACGAAGTGTGGTATGGGATTCGTAGTACTACAGATCGTGGCAGCTTATGTGAATAAGTGACCTTAAAGGGTGGCGCTAAAGGAAATGTAGATAGTGAGTGTTACACAGAACAACAGCATCTAGTTTTTAATACGCAGGAATTTTGAGTAAGGGAGCTCATGTAAAGATTTGATTCTGGGTAACCAGCACAAAGTAGGAAACGTGTTTGTAGACGCAGCGCGTAATGAAATAAAAATGGTAGATGGCAATCAGCCAAGAAAGGGTTACAGACATGGGCGGGGATACATCAAAGGCCTTTAAAACGCAGCGCGTAGAAAGAATGTAGCATTTGGATGGTTATCAGCTTGGCGGGAAGGTGACTACCACAATGGATTTTGAAGGTACTGGAGTGAAAATCACCATTCTTTGTTTGGTAACAACCAGAGTAGACAGAGGGTTTTCGTACGTATGATAAAGGGGATTGACCAGCGAGGTTAAACATGAGGAAGGAAGTAATATAAGAAAGGATGTTTTGGAAGAGGTGGGGCTCGAGTATCGTCTTAGCAGTAGCGTAATGCTACGTTCTTAGCGGGAATACGCCGATTGTGGGGTGAACTGTTTGGTTTAAAAACGGCTTTTTGATATTTAAGTGCAGTAATTTATATATTTAAGTGGTTTACATACACAGTCTAACAGCAATGTTTTGAATTTATAGAGTACCCCTGACGAAGGGCCAGGAAAAGGCCCGAAATGCATTGGGTGTTAAGGATGAATTAATGAGGAATACGTATGTTTACTCCATGCTTCGGAATAAGGCCCGATGGCATTTCCCCTGCATTAAGGATATTGATAACATATGAGGTCTCTCAAGTGACAAAAGGATGAACATTATATAATGATCAACGAAAAAACTTTGGATTACATGGGAATAAAGATTGATAAAAATTGGCATAACCTTGTGGTATCTGTGTTAAAATACGCAGGAATACGCTGTGCGTCCGGCATTGGGGTGAGATGTCGCCCCAATTTTTGAACACATCCCTGTGCGCCATGACCACCAACACTGCCTATGGCATAGGGACGTCACCCCTCTAGCAGGCCTCACAGCCCTAAGGCAGGGTGCACCATCCCACAGGTGAGGGCATAGCTGCAAGAGGAATATGCCCCTACAGTCTCTGTGCCATTTACAGATATTGTAAGTACAGTGAAGCCTAATTGAGCACATGGGCTGGGAGTCTGTCATTTCAAACTCCACAGCTCCATGATGGCTTTACTGAAAGCTGGGAAGTTTGGTTCAGCATAATAAACCCACACTGATGCCAGTGTTGGATTTATTATAAAATACACTTAGATGGCTCTTAGAGATGCCCCCTGAAAAACGGCCAACTTCTAGTGTATTGGCTGACTGGTCCCCGATAGCCAGCCACCACCAGGCAGGTTTCTGACCTCATGGGGTGATAGCCTTTGTGCTCTCGGAGGTTAGAAACTAAGCATTCTCTGGGTGGAGATGCTTCACACCTCCCCCTGGCAGGAACAGCAACACTTGGCAGTGAGCCTCAAAGGCTCTCACCTCATGATGTGCTGATTTGGGCAACTCCAACTAGTGGAGATGCCCGCCCCCCTGTCCAAGCCCCACTTTTGGTGGCAGGACAGGCTGGAAAATTAGTAAGCCGAGTAGGAGTGTCCACCTAAGCCTGACCCCTAGGGTCGTCAGGAGCTGAGGTTAACCCCTCTCTTAGAAATTCTCCATCTTGAATTGGAGAGTTAGGCCCAATAGGAACAGGGATGTGCCCCTCTCGCCAAAGGAAGGGGGCACCCAAAAGGTGTAGGCACCCTAGACGACAGTAGCCATCGGCTACTGCCCCCGACCACACAACGCCCTTAAATTTATTATTTAAGGGCTCCCCTGAACCTTGTTCCTCAGATTCAACGGACCAAAGAAGAAGACCTCTGCCGGACCAGGAACTGAACCGCTGCAGAAAGAACTTTGCAAGAACTCCGCTACCTGTTGCTGGTTCGACAACCGGACCTGCTGTCCTTCCATAAACACTGCAAGGCCTCCAAGAAACCCCGAAGACCTTCCAGCCTTCAACCAATCTCCAAGAAACTCTCTTTGGGCTAGAGGCTTTAGTCCCGGCACCCCCCAGCACAAAAACCGTATTAGTTGAGGACCGACACTTGTGTCGACACTACTCACTTCTGCAAAAGAACCCCAAGACTACAGCGAAAGAGGACCGACACTTGTGTCAACGCGACTCTGCCCTGCCAGAAGAAAGCACCGCCACTGAACGACCTCCATGACTCAGAGGGATCCTCTCGGCTCAACAACCCAAGCTGTTCACAGCCCTGTTCCCAAGAGCATGTACCCTCCTTGAACTGGCCCTGTCGGCCTCCTCCTGCCCCGCCGCTCAACCGCGTCCCCTCCGAACAGCCCAACATCGGCAGAACTCCTCCATCCCCTGCGCATTTCCATCCCTGTGACCATGACTGCTGGGCTGGGGATGCCTACCCTCGATCTACAGTGACCCACTAACGACGACCGCAACGATACCGGTGTTGGGGTTTACTGAATCCCATCCATCTCTATTGCTCTTTGCTGACCGTAAGAGCAAACACGATTGCCGGTATCGACCGTTGCGGCATAGATACTGAATTCTGCACCGCTTCAGGGGACCTCAGTCTCCATTGACTAGCCTTGGACTCTGCAAACTCTGAACCGGGTTACCCAAGTGCCGCTGGTGGTGCAGTATCTGCCTTAAACTGACCCTTGCCCAGTGCCGGTCTAAACCCCCAAAGACTGGAAAAGTAAGTTATGTACTTACCTGCTGATGCTTAACCCTGTTTTCCTTCCTTAGGATTACATTGCATTCTATCTGTTGCATACGACTGTCTATTTTTTCAAGTACCCAGTGTTACTGTTTCTGATTGACAAGTACAAAAGAATATCCAAGACTGTAAAGCATTTTCACTGCCTGTTGAAAGTATTACCTCCCAGAAAAGTCTACTTTCCTGTAACTGAGTTTGACTTGGTTGCTACAATAAAAGTAAGTAAAGTAATATTTTTGCAAAACATTGGGCTGGAGTTAGTCATTGAGTGTGTTCCTGTCTTGTATGAGTTTGTACAACAAATGCATTCACACTACCCTCTGATAAGCCTAAACTGCTCGACCACACTACCACAAATATAGCGTTTTGGTATTATCTACTTAAGCCTCTGTAAACCTCTAGGGATCCATGGACTCTGTGCACACTATACCTTACTTTGGTATAGTATATAGAGAGCCAGTTTCCTACAGTCATACCTTGAGGCACATCAGAATACATCTCCTTCTGTTTGCATAAACTACTGTATCTGAAAGAGACACGTTAGTGATAGATTCCTTACCTTAGAATATCCCCAGGCGTCAGGCTGGATCCGGAAAGTTTTGCGTAGCAGTACCCTTGCGCGTCGGTAGGCGGCGTTGTGCGGCTCCGCGTCCGTCGTCGGCGTCGTGATCGCCGGGATGACGTCGCGGGCAGTACTTAGGCGCCGCCCTGCGCGCTGACGTCAGTTCTTCTTTTTCCGCGCCAGCAAGCGCAGATCCGGGAAGAGCAGTGCCCTGGTCAATTTTTGACCATACTTTTTGGTGATTTTTTCACTGGTTTTTTCCAACTTTACGGTGTCGTAGGGATGCCCGGCTTCAAGCGATGCGGCGCCTGTGCGCGGATGATGTCCGTCACCGACCCGCATTGGGAGTGTCTCTTCTGCCTCGGCCGAGGCCACGACACCGAGTCTTGTCCCGAATGCCAGGCCCTCAACCCGAAAGCTTTGCGAGAGCGGTCTCGAAAGCTCCTCGAGGCCCGGCATTCGGCTCCGCGGAAGCCCCGGTCGCGTGAGAGGTCCAGGGGTCGCTCGCGGAGTGCACACCGGTCGTCGACTTCTTCGTCCGGTAAGTCTAAGCACAAGAAGTCCAAGAAGCATCGTCGCTCTCGGACTTCGCCTCGCCGGTCTCGCGACTCGGCTGTGGCCCCTCCCGGCACCGTCCCCGCCCCGCGGCCCCGGACTTGCCTGTGGAGTCGCCCCCGTCATACCCGCCCTTCCCGGGTTCGGGGGCGGATCCGGCCAAGGTACAGGAGTTCCTGTCGGCCATGGCCCGCCTCTTCGGGCCTTCAGGCCCCTCCGGTGCGCCTTCGGGCCCCGCGGGCCCTGATGGGGTTGCTCCGGCGCCGCCGGCGGCTCCGGCCCCGGCGTCGCCCGAGCCTCCAGCCTCGATCCCGGCTCCGGCTTCGGCCCCGGCCTCGATCCCGGCTCCACAACCCCCATCGACGCCGGTCGACCTCACGACACCTCCGCCGGCGCCGATGTCTCCGGTGCCGTTCTCGACGCCGCCCTGGGCTCCGGGCGGCGTCGTCCCCAGTTCCTTCCGGCTCCGGACATGGACCCGGAGCGACGCCGCTCGACGCCGGCTCCGCGCCGATGGGACCTTGGGTCCCGAATGTCCCTCCTCCTCCTTATTTTGAACCAGAGGAGGACCAGGAGGACTGGGAGGGGTCTGATGACCCTCTGACACGCACCTGTCAGTATGATGAGGACTGGACAGAGAGTCTAGGGGAGGCCAGTGGTCTGGATGCTTCTCCTGACACTGGCATGCTGTCTCCTCCCGTGGCTACGGAGGAGGGGGCCAATTTTGGTACGGTGTTGCGTAGGGCTGCTGGGGCCTTACGTCTCCAGCTCCCTACTTTGACGGTCAAGACTAACATCTTGACAGAGGTGCTTCAGCCGGCAGCCTCCTCTGCGGAGACTGTGCTGCCGTTTAACGACGCCCTCACTGACGTTCTTTTGGGCGCCTGGTCCAAGCCCAACACAGGGGCTCCTGTGGATCGGAACGTGTCACGACGCCATCGCCCCGCTCCGGGCGACCCCCTGTTTCTTTCTGTCCACCCCACTCCTGAGAGCTTGGTTGTCCAAGCCTCCGCTTCCCAAACCGCCTTCCCTACCGCTCCTCCGGATAGGGAATCCAAACGCCTGGATCAGTTTGGGAAGAAAGGTTTTTCTTCCTCCAGTGCTGGCTTGCGGTCCGTTAACACCGCTTGTCTTTTGGGCCGATATACCCACTCCCTGTGGGATTCGGTGGCGGATGTTTTGCCCCAGTGCCCTGAGGAGGTCCAGGCACTGCTTTCCCGCGCCATTGCGGAAGGGAGGGATGCGGCCAAATACACTATCCGTTGTGGCCTTGACACCGCCGACTCGCTGGGCAGGTCGATTGCAACGACGGTGGCGCTCCGGCGCCACGCCTGGCTGAGAACCACTGGTTTTTCAGGGGATGTCCAGAATACTCTCATGGACATGCCCTTTGATGGAGTCGGTCTTTTTGGGTCCAAAGCAGACCATGCGCTGGAGCGCTTTGAGGACTCACGGGCTACTGCAAAGTCCCTGGGCCTTTCTGCTACACGCCCTCCGCTGCCTTCTGCTTTTCGCCCCTATCGTGGCCACGGTAGGGGCGCCCCTTCACGTCAGCAGCCCAGCCACCGGCCCGCGCAGCAGGCGTCTTCGCGTGGCCGAGGACGTGGATTCCGCCGTGGCGGATCGGGCAACCAGCGTGCGGGTCAGGCCACCACCTCCAACCCGTCCGCGGCCTCCAAGCCCTCCTAGTCCCTCCTTTCAGGTGCACGGCACGCCAGTAGGGGCAGGGTCCGCCATCACCTTCCCCACTGGCGCACCATCACCTCGGACAGGTGGGTCTTGGACATTGTCCGAAGGGGCTACTCCCTCCCCTTCGAGACCACCCCCAGCCATGCCACCTCAATTCCACCGCATGTCAGGGGATCACTTGGTGCTTCTACGGAAGGAAGTCACGGCCCTCTTGACCAAGAGGGCCATCGAGCGTGTTCCGACCCCAGAAGTAGGGCGTGGTTGCTACTCCCACTACTTTCTGGTGCCCAAAAGGGACAAGGAGGACATGCGTCCTATCTTGGACCTCCGGAACGTCAATCGCTTCCTCCGGAAGGAGAAGTTCAAGATGCTCACCCTAGCTCAGGTCTTGACTGCCCTCGACCCTGGAGACTGGTTGGTAGCGTTGGACTTGCAGGACGCGTATTTCCACATCCCCGTCCTGCCGGCCCACCGGCGTTACCTTCGGTTCACGGTAGGCCCCGAGCATTTTCAGTTCACCGTGCTCCCTTTGGCCTTACCACTGCCCCTCGGGTGTTCACGAAAGTGATGGCGGTGGTCGCAGCTCATCTGCGCCGGGCAGGGGTTTCAGTCTTCCCCTACCTCGACGACTGGCTGCTGAAGGCGGGCTCGTCCCAGGCAGTCGTCTCCCCACCTCCAGACTACGGCCGAACTCCTGCACTCGCTGGGGTTCTCCATCAATGTGCCGAAGTCGCATCTAATTCCTTCTCCACAGCTCCTTTTCATCGGAGCAGTTCTGGACACGGCGCAGTTTCGGGCCTTTCCTCCCGAACGGCCAGTCCGGGATATTCAGGCTATGATTCCGATCTTTCGGCCTTTATCCTGGGTTTCGGTACGGATGACCCTGAGGCTGCTGGGCCTCATGGCCTCCTGCATCCTGCTGGTCAATCATGCCAGATGGCATATGCGGGCTCTGCAGTGGGACCTGAAGTTCCAGTGGGCGCAGCACCAGGGCAACCTGTCCGATCACGTCCAGATCTCGGAGGGGACTGCAAAACAGTTGCAGTGGTGGCTCTCGAACCGGCAATGGGTCATGGGCAGATCCCTCTCCCTTCCCCAGCCAGAGCATACAGTTGTGACGGACGCGTCCCTTCTGGGATGGGGCGGTCACATGGGAGAGGCGGAGATCAGAGGCCTCTGGTCTCCGGCGGAGTCCCGGCTCCATATCAACCTTCTGGAGCTCCGGGCGATCCGGCTTGCACTCAAGGCATTCCTTCCCTCTGTCAAAGGGAAGGTAGTGCAGGTGTTCACAGACAACACCACCGCCATGTGGTACTGCAACAAACAGGGCGGGGTGGGGTCTTGGACCCTTTGTCAGGAGGCTCTGCGCCTCTGGACATGGCTGGAACATCAGGGCATGTTCCTGATGGTTCAACACCTGGCAGGTTCTCTGAACGCCAGGGCGGACGAACCTCAGCCGCAGGTGCATGATGGATCACGAATGGCGTCTTCACTCGGAAGTGGCGCAAGGACTCTTTCTACAGTGGGGAGAGCCTTGGTTAGATCTATTCGCCACCGAAGAGAACGCGCAATGTCATCAGTTCTGCGCGTTGGAATTTCCAAGGCGGCACTCGCTCGGCGACGCTTTTCGTCGCGAGTGGAGTTGCGGTCTGTTGTACGCCTTTCCGCCTATACCACTTCTACCCAGAGTGTTGAAGAACATTCGGCACGACCGGGCCCAAGTCATTCTTGTGGCTCCGGACTGGGCTCGAAGAGTTTGGTATCCCGAGCTACTCAATATGAGCATAGATCCCCCGATCCGTCTGCCTCTTCGGGAGGATCTTCTGTCGCAGCAGCAGGGGACGGTCCTCCACCCGAACCTGTCCAGTCTACACCTGCTTGCGTGGAGATTGAGCGGCGGCAGTTGATTCCTTTCGACTTGCCTCCCGCAGTTTGTGATGTGATTCTGGCAGCCAGGCGTCCCTCCACTAAGGTGGTATACGCCTGCAGGTGGAACAAATTTGTGGCATGGTGCACAGCGAAGGCTGTGGATCCCCTTTCTGCCCCTCTTTCTGAGGTCCTTCTGTTCCTTCTCTCTCTGGCCCAACAGGGTTCTGCCCTGGGTACCATCAAGGGTTATCTTTGTGCTATCTCGGCCTTCCTCAGGCTCCCTGATCAGCCCTCCCTTTTCAAGTCCCCTGTTGTTAACAGGTTCTTAAAAGGCATTACTCACCTCTTCCCTCCTGTTCCGTTTGTAATGCCTCAGTGGGACTTGAACTTGGTTCTTACCTTTTTAATGTGCGCTCCCTTTGAGCCTCTGCATAACTGTCCTCTTCGTCTTCTGACTCTGAAGACAGCCTTTCTGGTGGCCATCACCTCCGCTCGGCGGGTGAGTGAGCTCCAGGCTCTATCTTGCAAACCTCCCTTTCTGTCTGTTCATCCAGACAAGGTTGTTCTTCGGACGCGTCCGTCCTTCTTGCCAAAGGTGGTTACTGCTTTCCACATTGGGCAGACCATCACTTTGCCCACCTTCTTTCCGCCTCCGCATCCTTCCAGAGAGGAAGAGAGGCTCCACCGTCTGGACCCAAAACGTGCGCTCTCTTTCTATATTGACCGCACACAACACTTCCGGGTGGATGACCAGCTCTTTGTTGGCTACGTGGGCGCCAAAAAGGTCGGGCGGTGCACAAGAGGACCATCTCCCGCTGGGTTACCTTGTGCATCAAGACCTGCTATTCTTTGGCTAAGAAGGAGCCTCCTGTTGGGCTGCGTGCCCATTCCACCAGGGCAACGGCTGCTACCACGGCCTTGGGCCGCGGTGTTCCGCTGCCGGTTATCTGTCAGGCAGCTACGTGGGCCTCGCTGCACACGTTTACAAAGCATTACTGCCTTGACAGTCAGGTCCGGAGGGACGGCTTCTTTGGCCGTTCTGTCCTCCAGGACTTCCTTGTCTGATCTTTGTTCGCAGACCCACCACCGGGGTTGGTATTGCTGGGGTATCTATTCTAAGGTAAGGAATCTATCACTAACGTGTCTCTTTCAGATGCACAAGTTACTAACTTGTGTAACGATATATCTGTAAGAGACAGTAGTTAGTGATAGATTCCTTACCGCCCCACCCATCCTCCCCGTTCTGCGAACTGATTTCTAGGGTTAAGGACATCCCTTTCAGGGCCCTAGTATTTTTCAGACACCTGTGTCAGCTTCTTGCATGGCTCTGCGTTCCTGGCGCGGAAAGTCGTGTACAGAACTGACGTCAGCGCGCAGGGCGGCGCCTAAGTACTGCCCGCGACGTCATCCCGGCGATCACGACGCCGACGACGGACGCGGAGCCGCACGACGCCGCCTACCGACGCGCAAGGGTACTGCTACGCAAAACTTTCCGGATCCAGCCTGACGCCTGGGGATATTCTAAGGTAAGGAATCTATCACTAACTACTGTCTCTTACAGATATATCGTTACACAAGTTAGTAACTTGTGCTTCCTTTGCTTTGCAAATGGCCCCATATTATGTACAGGTGAAGCACAGAACCTAAATAGGGAAGTGTTTTCAAAGTGTATAATGATGTTTTCTCTACTATCAGCCCTCTTAACCAGTCCACCAGAAGCCCAACCAATTTCTGTGACAGTAAAGGGGCATGGCAGAACTAAGGGTTGGCAAGGTCAGCACTTGCTCTAATCCTCCTTCTCCTCTCCCAGTCCACCCACAAAAGCTCTTTTCTTTCCCCTCAAGGAATCACACATGGCCTGTGGGGGAAATGTTTCACTCCACGCTTGGCAAGCCATCACAACGGACTGATGGGTCCTGCAAATCATACAAAAGGGTTATACCCAACCTTTTTGGAGCCCCCACCACCCTTTATCCCTCCCATTCTTTCAGCCTACTCAGATCACTACCTTTGTATCTTGCAACAGGAGGTTTGGGCCCTTTTGAACAAAGAAACTGCGAAGTTAGTCCCAGAACAAGCAATTGTACAGGGCTGTTACTCCTCCAATTTTCATGTGTTCAAGAAGGTTGGCAGACTTCGTCCCATTCTCGACCTCCGTATCATGAATACATTTCTCCACAAGAGAAATTCAAGATATTGTCCCTCGCAAAGGTCCTGTTGGCTCTGGAACTAGGAGATTAGATGGTATCCCACAACTTGCAGGACATGTATTTTCATGTTCCAATCCTTTTGATTTGTGGCAAGCTCTACTCATTACCATTTTGCAGTCCTCCCATCGGATTTCCATTGGTTCCTTGTGTTTTCACCCAGGGCTGGCGGCGGTTAAGGCACATCTTTGCAGGACAGGGATATCAGTATTCTTGTAGCTTGATAATCGGCTGTTAATGGCATTCTTGCTGCATCTGGTCTTGTACCATCTGAATCCCACAGCGGCCCTGCTGTTCGACATGGGGTTTTCCATCAATATACCCAAGTTTCATTTGGAGCCCTCAGAGCATTTTCTTTTCATCAGTGCAGTGTTGGACAAGACATCACTCCCGGCCTTCCCATCTCCCCAGAGAATTTGAAAGATTCAAAATATGATTCAGATATTTCGAGAGGGATCTCTTCTCCTGGCCCTGACAGCCCTTCATGCATCCCTCTAGTCACTCACGTTTGCTGGCAAATGAACTCCTGTCAGTCTCTACCTTCAGTGGTTTTATCATTGAAGCACACAGGCTGACAATGTTTAGATCACCCTGGAGACACCTCCACATTTGGGTGGGGTGCACATCTCGAGGATCTGGAGAACAGATTACTTTGATCTTCAGCAGAGCAGAGGTTCCATATCAATCTTCTCAAGCTGCAGGCAATATGCTTGTTACTGAAGATGTTCCTGCCCTCCATTCGTGGTTTGTCCGAATTCCTACATATAAGACCACTGCAGTGTAGTATGTCAATAAGCAAGGTGGTGTGGGTTCACATCCTCAGTGCTGAGAAGCTATAACATTGTGGGCTTGGCTCAGGCTCACAGAATCTGGCCGGTTGGCAACCACTTGGTAGGCTCCCTAAATGCGTTGCCTGAAGAGCTGAGTCGGAGTCCTCTTACTGGCAATAAGGCGCGTCTACATTCGAAGATGGTGCAGTACATCTGCAGGGAGATCTAGGGGACATTTTTCATTTTAGATGGAGCTTTTCCCCATAATATTCAATTATGCAGTCCTTCCATTCTTCTGATTCCTAGTGTCCAGAGGAAGCTGCTTTTGATGTTTCTATTACCATATCTTATCTTCCTAGCCAAATATTGATTTCAATTGTCATGTATTAACTTACACTTGATCAAAAACCCTTTTGGTTTTCCTTTTTTTTCTTACAGAGCCTTACAAAGAGCTTTCCCTGGTTTAGAACATCATCTCCTCCGTTGGAGTTGAATATTATTTTATATGATTTGATTACTTCGCCTTTCAAGCCCAAGCATATACCTACTATCCAGCTGCTCTCCTGGAAATCTGCCAATTTTAATCGTTTGGTTCTAAGAAAAAAAGGCATTATATTTCCCAGGCACTATCCATCTTCTTCCCGAAACTATGTTTCCCTGTGATTTGATGTTAAAAAAGCTATATTTCCCTATCACTATCCGTGTACTTCCAAAATTCACCTGTCAAACGAAAAGAGCTCTCCCACACATTGAGGTAAAAAGACCTCTCCATTATTATGTTACCAAAAGAAAAGCTATCCGAAAGTCAAAAGAGCAGTTCAGTAACTGTGGGCAACAGCTAAGTATCCACTTTGGCCTCACCAGTGCCCCTTGGATGTTCACGAAATTGATGGCGGTGGGCACAGAATACCTTCAGAGGTTGAGAGAACCAGTCTTCCCTTACCTTGACGAATGGCTGTTGAAGGTGGGTTCTCCACAGTCCGTTGTGCACCATCTCCAGCTGACAGCAAACCTCACGTTGCTGGGGTTCACAAGTAATGTGCCAAAATCACACCTGACTCCTTTGCAGAAGTTCCCTTTTATCAGAGGTTGCCTTTCTGGGTACGGTGCACTTTCGGGCCTTCCTTCAGGATCAACGAGTCCAGGACAATTGGGCTATGATCTAGATGTTTCAGCCTCTATCCTGGATCTCAGTGCAGTGGCTCTGAGGTTTCTTGGCCTGTTGGCCTCCTGTATCCTGCTCGTCGACCATACCAGATGGCTTGTGTAGGCTCTGCAATAGCATCTGAAGTCTCAGTAGGCCCAGCACCAAAGGAACTGGTCAGATTCTATTCAGGTTTCGAAGGAGACTGTAAAAGATCTGCAATGGTGGCTGCTCTATTGCAATTGAACCAGCAGCAGACCACTCTCCCTACCACACCCAGAGCTGACGGTGGTGACAAACGTATCACTGCTGGGTTAGGAAAGTCACCTGGGAGATTTGGAGATCAGAGGACTCTGATCTTCAGAGGAGACCCGTCTCCACAACAGCCTATTGGAGTTGCAGGCCATTTGCCTTGGCACTGAAAGCCTTAATGCTGCTCATCGAGTGGAGACTAGTTCAGGTCCTCACAGACCACACCACAGTCATGTGGTATTGCAACAAACAAAGCGTGGTGGGTTCTCTGGCTCTGTGAAAGGAGGCTCTGCACCTCTAGAACTGTCTTAATCCTCAGGGTACTTAACAGATTGTACACCACCTGGCGGGATCTTTAAATGCCATGGTGGACAAACTCAGCTGGAGACGCCTTGCGGATCACAAATGGCAGCTACATCTGAAAGTGGCCCTGGGTGTCTTACAGCAATGGGGAGAACCTTGCCTCGATCTCTTTACCATCACCAAGAGCGTGGAGTGTCAACTCTTTTGCGTGTTGGAGTTTCCAAGAAGGCTCTCTCTCTGAGGTGCATTCCACCCAGAGTGGAAAATGGGACTCCTGTATGCTTTCCTGAAGTTACCGCTTCTGCACGAGTTCTGAAGTAGATCAGGAACGAATAGGTCAAAGTCAACCCAGTTGCTCCGGATTGGGCCAGGAGAATATAGTAACCAGAACTTTTGGGCATGAGCATCTGTCCTCCATTAAGGCTGATGCTTCGGGAGGATCCTGTCACAGCACCAGGCCAAGGTCCTGTACCCAGGCCTGCGCCATCTACATCTCTGTGTGTGGACATCAAGCTACGGCACTTGACTGCATTTGATCTACCTCCCAAAGTAGTGGCTGCCATCCTGGCAGCTAGACGTCCTTCTACCAAGTCGGTTTAAGCCAGACGATAAGACAAGTTTGTGGCTTGGTGTAGCACACACAACACAGACCCATTGCAGGCCAGACTGTTGAATGGGATGATGTTTTTGCCTTGGGCCCAGCAAGGACTTTCAGTGGACACTGTTAAATGTTACCTGTTGTCCTGTTCAGCTTTTTTGTGTTTACTGGACCAGCTTTCCTGTTCAAATCTTCTGTTGTGATTCATTTACTCAAATTGTGTTCCACATGTTTCCTCTGAAGCCTTTTGTGCTTCCCCCTGGTAGCTTAATCTGTTCCTTACTTTCCTTATGTGTACCCCTTTTGAGCCGTTACATAGCTGTCCCCTATGTCTCTCTACCCTAAAAACTGTCTTTCTCATCGCAATCACCTCAGCTCGTCGCATGAGTGAGCTTAAAGCTTTATCAGTCCAGCCTCCCTACACCACCTTCTTTCCAAACAAATTGGTGCTGAGGACTAGAGTGGCGTTTCTAACCAAATGTTGTGACTCTCTTTCACATCATATAGTCCAACACTCTTCTGACATTCCTTTGCTCCACCTCACTGCTCAAAAGAGAAGATTCTCCATCGCTTGGATCCTAAAATAGCACTCCGCTTTTACATCGTTCACACCAAATATTATTGAGTGGATGATCAGCTCTTGTGGGGTTCTCTGAAACAAAGAAAGGTAAGGGAGTAAAGATAACCTTAGCCAGGAGGATAGTCCTCTGCATCAGGATCTGCCACGTGCTGGCCTAGAAGCAGCCCCCTAAGTGATTGAAGGTTCATTCTACCAGGGCCATGGCTGCTACCATTGTGTGGCATGCAGAGTGCCTTTCCCGGATATTTTTCAGGCTGCCACGTGGGCACCAGTGCACACGTTCACAAAGCACTATTGCCTTGACAGCCAGGTCCTACGGGAAGGCCAGTTTGCCAATTCAATCCTACAGAGGTTTTTGGTCGGAGTCCTTCCACAGACCCACCACCGGGGGAGGTACTGCTTTGGTAGCTATTCTGAAGTTGAGAAATCTGTGGTTAGAAGTATCCATCAGAAGAATAAGTCACTTACATTCGGTTGGGCTCTTTCTGATGGATACTGTATCGAACTCCAAATTCCTCGCAACCCTCCGGCCTCCCAGTTTCCTGGAATGGACTATTTTCTGTCTAAAAAGGACCCAATTAGAGATCTGCACACTGGAGCAAACTAATTGTTTTTTAAACTCCAAAGCGCAGACAGTGTCAAGAAAAAAACTGGTGTCAGGGCTCTTGGATGGCGCATATATGCGGCTCCAGCCGTCACTTCTGGGGCAGAGCGGGCTCAACGCAGCGCCACATGAGACCTTCGGCTGGCATGAGGGGCTGTGTTGAAAAATCTTAACGGATCCAGTCTGGCACTTGTAGACACCCTACAGGTAAAAAACTGCTGTTAGAGTAGTATCCACCGGAAAGAGCATTATCAAAGGTTACTTGTTCTTCCAGGTAAGTGTAGCAATCATTCAGTAGCAGAAAAGCAACCTTTACAGCCATACAAATATGTGCTTTTATTAGTTAGAATTGCATACCGCTTATCTGGCAATAAGTGCACACATTTACAAGATACTGTGGTCTAAATTGGTTCTGACTTTAGAGCAGACACACAAATGAATTGTAGTTTCCCAAGAACCAAAAAGTCAAGAAGCAGTATTTCCTCACTTGTCACTCTTCCGTCAGTGTCTAGCATTTGGAAGAACTCCTGGGAATGAAGTACAGTGGTGAAGAACCACGAATGATGCAGGACTATGCTGTGACGCCCTATGCTCTGTTTGCTGTCGTGTGTAACTGTCTGTGGTCTGCTTCTGACACTAACGTTTACCCCAGTGCAGTGCCTGATAAATTATGTGGCTTGTGCTCTGCCTATCTCTGACTAGTGCTTCCTGTTTTTTAGGATGGAGTATGGGTAAGAGGTCTGTACCTGGAAGGAGCCGGGTGGGACAAGAAGAATGCGTGTCTCCTGGAGGCTGAGCCAATGGAGCTAGTGTGCGCTGTTCCATGCATCCATTTCAAGCCAGTTGAGAACAAGAAGAAAAGTGGAAAAGGTAACTTTTTGCCTTAACACATGCACGTGCACGCACACACGCACATGCACGCACATACAACATACCATACCTATTATTATGAGGACCGGCCACATACCGTAATGAAGTGTGTATTTACTACTCTAACTCCACAAGCGCTTTGATAGTAAGGTAGTTTATAAAGAGGACCAAGGAAAATATAACTGCACTTTTAGTTTTTTGATACACTTGCTCGAAAGTACCTAAACACACTACGAGGATCGGTCCTCATTACGCACCGGTCCTCACAAAGATAGTTTTTGTCTGGTTCTGTCAGGGTTTACCCACAGTATGAGGACCAATCCAGTCCTCACAGCGTGGGTTATACACCACTCACCCTCCACACGCACACACACACACACTTACACTCAAAAACCCAAAGGGGAACGTGAAGCTAGTTACATCTGGTTGTAACACCTCAACATATATTTTTTTTTAAACTCAGGAATTCACCTAAAAAGCATAGTTAAAGTGCAGTTATGATAACAAAGTAAAACTAAAAAAAATCCAGATTTGCAAGTCATTGTTAGGAACACATTCTATAACTCGTACAAGAGCCATGAAAACCATAACTTGCACACCAAATACAATGCCTATGTCTACATAATATCTGAAAGAGACACGTTAGTGATAGATTCCTTACCTTAGAATATCCCCAGGCGTCAGGCTGGATCCGGAAAGTTTTGCGTAGCAGTACCCTTGCGCGTCGGTAGGCGGCGTCGTGCGGCTCCGCGTCCGTCGTCGGCGTCGTGATCGCCGGGATGACGTCGCGGGCAGTACTTAGACGCCGCCCCTGCGCGCTGACGTCAGTTCTTCTTTTCCGCGCCAGCAAGCGCAGATCCGGGAAGAGCAGTGCCCTGGTCAATTTTTGACCATTATTTTTGGTGATTTTTTCACTGTTTTTTTTTTTTTGTTTTTTTTTCCATCTTTAAGGTGTCGTAGGGATGCCCGGCTTCAAGCGATGCGGCGCCTGTGCGCGGATGATGTCCGTCACCGACCCGCATTGGGAGTGTCTCTTCTGCCTCGGCCGAGGCCACGACACCGAGTCTTGTCCCGAATGCCAGGCCCTCAACCCGAAAGCTTTGCGAGAGCGGTCTCGAAAGCTCCTCGAGGCCCGGCATTCGGCTCCACGGAGGCCCCGGTCGCGTGAGAGGTCCAGGGGTCGCCGCGGAGTGCACACCGGTCGCCGGCGTCGAAGTCTTCTTCGTCCGGTAAGTCTAAGCACAAGAAGTCCAAGAAGCATCGTCGCTCTCGGACTTCGCCTCGCCGGTCTCGCGACTCGGCTGAGGCCCCTCCCGGCACCGTCCCCGCCCCCGCGGCCCCGGACTTGCCTGTGGAGTCGCCCCCGTCATACCCGCCCTTCCCGGGTTCGGGGGCGGATCCGGCCAAGGTACAGGAGTTCCTGTCGGCCATGGCCCGCCTCTTCGGGCCTTCAGGCCCCTCCGGTGCGCCTTCGGGCCCCGCGGGCCCTGATGGGGTTGCTCCCGGCGTCGCCGGCGGCTCCGGCCCGGCGTCGCCCGGGCCTCCAGCCTCGATCCCGGCTCCGGCTTCGGCCCCGGCCTCGATCCCGGCTCCACAACCCCCATCGACGCCGGTCGACCTCACGACACCTCCGCCGGCGCCGATGTCTCCGGTGCCGTTCTCGACGCCGCCCTGGGCTCCGGGCGGCGTCGTCCCCAGTTCCTTCCGGCTCCGGACATGGACCCGGAGCGACGTCGCTCGACGCCGGCTCCGGCGCCGATGGGACCTTGGGTCCCAAATGTCCCTCCTCCTCCTTATTTTGAACCAGAGGAGGACCAGGAGGACTGGGAGGGGTCTGATGACCCTCTGACTCGCAACTGTCAGTATGATGAGGACTGGACAGAGAGTCTAGGGAGGCCAGTGGTCTGGATACTTCTCCTGACACTGGCATGCTGTCTCCTCCCGTGGCTACGGAGGAGGGGGCCAATTTTGGTACGGTGTTGCGTAGGGCTGCTGGGGCCTTACGTCTCCAGCTCCCTACTTTGACGGTCAAGCCTAACATCTTGACAGAGGTGCTTCAGCCGGCAGCCTCCTCTGCGGAGACTGTGCTGCCGTTTAACGACGCCCTCACAGACGTTCTTTTGGGCGCCTGGTCCAAGCCCAACACAGGGGCTCCTGTGGATCGGAACGTGTCACGACGCCATCGCCCCGCTCCGGGCGACCCCTGTTTCTTTCTGTCCACCCCACTCCTGAGAGCTTGGTTGTCCAAGCCTCCGCTTCCCAAACCGCCTTCCCTACCGCTCCTCCAGATAGGGAATCCAAACGCCTGGATCAGTTTGGGAAGAAAGGTTTTTCTTCCTCCAGTGCTGGCTTGCGGTCCGTTAACACCGCTTGTCTTTTGGGCCGATATACCCACTCTCTGTGGGATTCGGTGGCGGATGTTTTGCCCCAGTGCCCTGAGGAGGTCCAGGCACTGCTTTCCCGCGCCATTGCGGAAGGAAGGGATGCGGCCAAATACACTATCCGTTGTGGCCTTGACACCGCCGACTCGCTGGGCAGGTCGATTGCAACGACGGTGGCGCTCCGCCGCCACGCCTGGCTGAGAACCACTGGTTTTTCAGGGGATGTCCAGAATACTCTCATGGACATGCCCTTTGATGGAGTCGGTCTTTTTGGGTCCAAAGCAGACCATGCGTTGGAGCGCTTTAAGGACTCACGGGCTACTGCCAAGTCCCTGGGCCTTTCTGCTACACGCCCTCCGCTGCCTTCTGCTTTTCGCCCCTATCGTGGCCACGGTAGGGGCGCCCTTCACGTCAGCAGCCCAGCCACCGGCCCGCGCAGCAGGCATCTTCGCGTGGCCGAGGACGTGGATTCCGCCGTGGCGGATCGGGCAACCAGCGTGCGGGTCAGGCCACCACCTCCAACCCGTCCGCGGCCTCCAAGCCCTCCTAGTCCCTCCTTTCAGGTGCACGGCACGCCAGTAGGGGCAGGGTCCGCCATCACCTTCCCCACTGGCGCACCATCACCTCGGACAGGTGGGTCTTGGACATTGTCCGAAGGGGCTACTCCCTCCCCTTCGAGACCACCCCCCAGCCATGCCACCTCAATTCCACCGCATGTCAGGGGATCACTTGGTGCTTCTACAGAAGGAAGTCACGGCCCTCTTGACCAAGAGGGCCATCGAGCATGTTCCGACCCCAGAAGTAGGGCGTGGTTGCTACTCCCACTACTTTCTGGTGCCCAAAAGGACAAGGAGGACATGCGTCCTATCTTGGACCTCCGGAACGTCAATCGCTTCCTCCGGAAGGAGAAGTTCAAGATGCTCACCCTAGCTCAGGTCTTGACTGCCCTCGACCCTGGAGACTGGTTAGTAGCGTTGGACTTGCAGGACGCGTATTTCCACATCCCCGTCCTGCCGGCCCACCGGCGTTACCTTCGGTTCACGGTAGGCCACGAGCATTTTCAGTTCACCGTGCTCCCCTTTGGCCTTACCAGTGCCCCTCGGGTGTTCACGAAAGTGATGGCGGTGGTCGCGGCTCATCTGCGCCGGGCAGGGGTTTCAGTCTTCCCCTACCTCGACGACTGGCTGCTGAAGGCGGGCTCGTCCCAGGCAGTCGCCTCCCACCTCCAGACTACGGCCGAACTCCTGCACTCGCTGGGGTTCTCCATCAATGTGCCGAAGTCGCATCTGATTCCTTCTCCACAGCTCCTTTTCATCGGAGCAGTTCTGGACACGACGCAGTTTCGGGCCTATCCTCCCGAACGGCGAGTCCGGGATATTCAGGCTATGATTCCGATCTTTCGGCCTTTATCCTGGGTTTCGGTAAGGATGACCCTGAGGCTGCTGGGCCTCATGGCCTCCTGCATCCTGCTGGTCAATCATGCCAGATGGCATATGCGGGCTCTGCAGTGGGACCTGAAGTTCCAGTGGGCGCAGCACCAGGGCAACCTGTCCGATCACGTCCAGATCTCGGAGGGGACTGCAAAACAGTTGCAGTGGTGGCTCTCGAACCGGCAATGGGTCATGGGCAGATCCCTCTCCCTTCCCCAGCCAGAGCATACAGTTGTGACGGACGCGTCCCTTCTGGGATGGGGCGGTCACATGGGAGAGGCGGAGATCAGAGGCCTCTGGTCTCCGGCGGAGTCCCGGCTCCATATCAACCTTCTGGAGCTCCGGGCGATCCGGCTTGCACTCAAGGCATTCCTTCCCTCTGTCAAAGGGAAGGTAGTGCAGGTGTTCACAGACAACACCACCGCCATGTGGTACTGCAACAAACAGGGCGGGGTGGGGTCTTGGACCCTTTGTCAGGAGGCTCTGCGCCTCTGGACATGGCTGGAACATCAGGGCATGTTCCTGATGGTTCAACACCTGGCAGGTTCTCTGAACGCCAGGGCGGACGAACTCAGCCGCAGGGGCATGATGGATCACGAATGGCGTCTTCACTCGGAAGTGGCGCAAGGACTCTTTCTACAGTGGGGAGAGCCTTGGTTAGATCTATTCGCCACCGAAGAGAACGCGCAATGTCATCAGTTCTGCGCGTTGGAATTTCCAAGGCGGCACTCGCTCGGCGACGCTTTTCGTCGCGAGTGGAGTTGCGGTCTGTTGTACGCCTTTCCGCCTATACCACTTCTACCCAGAGTGTTGAAGAAAATTCGGCACGACCGGGCCCAAGTCATTCTTGTGGCTCCGGACTGGGCTCGAAGAGTTTGGTATCCCGAGCTACTCAATATGAGCATAGATCCCCCAATCCGTCTGCCTCTTCGGGAGGATCTTCTGTCGCAGCAGCAGGGGACGGTCCTCCACCCGAACCTGTCCAGTCTACACCTGCTTGCGTGGAGATTGAGCGGCGGCAGTTGATTCCTTTCGACTTGCCTCCCGAAGTTTGTGATGTGATTCTGGCAGCCAGGCGTCCCTCCACTAAGGTGGTATACGCCTGCAGGTGGAACAAGTTTGTGGCATGGTGCACAGCAAAGGCTGTGGATCCCCTTTCTGCCCCTCTTTCTGAGGTCCTTCTGTTCCTTCTCTCTCTGGCCCAACAGGGTTCTGCCCTGGGTACCATCAAGGGTTATCTTTGTGCTATCTCGGCCTTCCTCAGGCTCCCTGATCAGCCCTCCCTTTTCAAGTCCCCTGTTGTTAACAGGTTCTTAAAAGGCATTACTCACCTCTTCCCTCCTGTTCCGTTTGTAATGCCTCAGTGGGACTTGAACTTGGTTCTTACCTTTTAATGTGCGCTCCCTTTGAGCCTCTGCATAACTGTCCTCTTCGTCTTCTGACTCTAAAGGCAGCCTTTCTGGTGGCCATCACCTCCGCTCGGCGGGTGAGTGAGCTCCAGGCTCTTTCTTGCAAACCGCCCTTTCTGTCTGTTCATCCAGACAAGGTTGTTCTTCGGACGCGTCCGTCCTTCTTGCCAAAGGTGGTTACTGCTTTCCACATTGGGCAGACCATCACTTTGCCCACCTTCTTTCCGCCTCCGCATCCTTCCAGAGAGGAAGAGAGGCTCCACCGTCTGGACCCAAAACGTGCGCTCTCCTTCTATATCGACCGCACAAAACACTTCCGGGTGGATGACCAGCTCTTTGTTGGCTACGTGGGCGCCAAAAAGGTCGGGCGGTGCACAAGAGGACCATCTCCCGCTGGGTTACCTTGTGCATCAAGACCTGCTATTCTTTGGCTAAGAAGGAGCCTCCTGTTGGGCTGCGTGCCCATTCCACCAGGGCAACGGCTGCTACCACGGCCTTGGGCCGCGGTGTTCCGCTGCCGGTTATCTGTCAGGCAGCTACGTGGGCCTCGCTGCACACGTTTACTAAGCATTACTGCCTTGACAGTCAGGTCCGGAGGGACGGCTTCTTTGGCCGTTCTGTCCTCCAGGACTTCCTTGTCTGATCTTTGTTCGCAGACCCACCACCGGGGTTGGTATTGCTGGGGTATCTATTCTAAGGTAAGGAATCTATCACTAACGTGTCTCTTTCAGATGCACAAGTTACTAACTTGTGTAACGATATATCTGTAAGAGACAGTAGTTAGTGATAGATTCCTTACCGCCCCACCCATCCTCCCCGTTCTGCGAACTGATTTCTAGGGTTAAGGACATCCCTTTCAGGGCCCTAGTATTTTTCAGACACCTGTGTCAGCTTCTTGCATGGCTCTGCGTTCCTGGCGCGGAAAGTCGTGTACAGAACTGACGTCAGCGCGCAGGGGCGGCGTCTAAGTACTGCCCGCGACGTCATCCCGGCGATCACGACGCCGACGACGGACGCGGAGCCGCACGACGCCGCCTACCGACGCCGCAAGGGTACTGCTACGCAAAACTTTCCGGATCCAGCCTGACGCCTGGGGATATTCTAAGGTAAGGAATCTATCACTAACTACTGTCTCTTACAGATATATCGTTACACAAGTTAGTAACTTGTGCATTTATAACAATAAACAGCAGTACATAAATACAAAATATAAATAAAGGAAAATACTTTAACTAACCATTAAATGATTTCAAATTCGTAGTTGCATCTGAAAAATAGTAAGGGTATTGTGATATGCAATCTCATCTGTAAGATGATTTACAATATTTGTAATTGCATCAGTTTCATTATGGGTGGGGTCATGAGCATTGCTTTTGATGTGCGAAAAAAGGTTGTACATTGGGGCCTCAAAATGGTGTCCATCGGCCTAAAGTATTGCTCTTCCCAACATCTCTGCAAGTCCCAGAAACATGTCAATCTTAACACAGAAAACTAGTAATCTGGCTCCCAAATCTGTCAGTATAGTTCAGATATATAGCCATTTGCCCCCAAACTGCTCCACATGAGAAGTGTCTTTTTTTTAACCTGGTAGCTCCCACACCATTGAAGTGACCTAGTACAAGAATTCTGGTTCAGTCTGCTCATGGTGACAGGAAATGTGTGTACTTCACTCAGATGCCACCTTTTAGCTGCAAGTGTCAAAACCATGATCTGTAATTCCACATCAATTTTCTTATTAAGCACAGTAAGGAATAAAGTTACGAACCTGTAACTCTAGTTCTCCAGCATTGGTATCTCTCATAGATTCACATGCTTAAATTATTTCCTGACGTCAAACTGGTAACCCTCGTTATACAATATTAGCATTGCAGTGTACATTACACTCAATAGCATTGAACTTTGCATAGACCACATTGTAAATGACTCAAACTTGAGCCAATCAGGGACGAGCACACACAGCCCTCTTCCTGACAGACACTTTCATCTGCCAGATGTTCTAACCCATTAAGTGATCTATTCCCTAACTCATGTCTCATGAAAGGTTAGTGGGCATGTTGCATGTGAATCTTTCAAAGACGCCAATGCTGGAGAACTGGAGTTACACATAAGTAGCTTTTTTCCTACTTTAGTTTTGGATCTTTCATAGATTCAAGTCATTGAATGAAGATTACCAAAGCAGTCTATTGAAAAATTAGCAGAAGGTGGGAATCATACTTCCCTTAAGGGAAATGTTTCTAAGCACTGCTAGTCCCACAGCTGTTAATCTTAATATTGATACAGCAGTGCTTCGTCAAAGCATTTGTCGTCTTCCATGCAGCTGGTTTACAAATATCCTTAACCTCTTCCGTGCGTCGGACGGCCCCCGGCCGTCTGACGTCACGGTGGGCGTGTGCGGAGGACGGCCGGGGGCCGTCCGAACCGCGCACGCGTAGAATTCTCCAGCACCGCAGGGGAATTCCGGCCGCAGCGAAGCGGTTAAGTGTAATTCCTGCAAACAGGGCTGTTGTAGACTTTATTGCCCCAGTTGAATGAGCTCTGACTGACTTTGTAAGAGGTCAGCCCATGGATGAATGAGCTGATGTAATGCAAGACACATTCCATCTCTCCAGAGTTTGTTTAGTTATAGGTTTTTCCTTGTTAGGAGGACCAACATCTATAATTTATCTGGTCTGTTTGAGGGAAGTCTTTCAAGTTGAGGATGTAAACTTTTAGGTACCTTTTGATGTCGAGGGGACGTGGCACCCTCTCAGCTAGCGTTATTGAATTTGAAAAAAATGTAGAAAGCAAAATATTCTGGTTCAAATCGAATGTTGTCAGCACTTTAGAGATGAATTTAGGTTTCATTCTCAATATAACTGTCTGTAGAGAAATGTAGGAAAGGTTCCTTGCATGAGAGAGCCTAAATTTCACTTACTCTCCTAGCCAACATGACAGTTAGCAAGGAAGCAGTCTTCCAAGAGAGGAGCTGTATGGTTGCCTTGTGAATATGCTCAAATGGTGTACGTATTTAAACTGCTAGGACTGTATTTAACTCCCATTCAGGTGCCAATTCAACTTTAGGAGGAACATTCTAAATAGACCATTAAATTCTTCAATGAAACTTTCTGAATATAATGATGTTCTGTTTGGAAATCTCAAAAATCATAATGTTCCAGATAAATGGACTTTAATGGATGCATATGATAAACCAGTATTGCCCAGTTTCAACAGATAAGGTAGAAACTGTAAAGGAGACATTTCCAGCAGGTTTGGTTTCTCTTTTTTCAACCATTCAATGAAACGTTTCCATTTCATATTGAATCTCTTTATGGTTGGTGCAGCTGTGGCTGCTTGTTGTACCGTCTCAAAGTTCTAAGATATTGGCAAATGCCCGAACTCTAGGTTTTGAGGAGCCAGGCTGTCAGCTGAAGAGATTGTGGGTTGTGGTGTAGAACTTTTCCTTGCTTTTTGAGACTAGGCAGATGTCCAGCTTGAACTGTATTGGAGTCTACACTGATAGGCTCCCAAGCTCTGAGAATAGATTTTGGTATGCCCATAGAGTACCAATTAAAATTAACTGCCATGGTTCCATCTGCATGTTGTATAATACTCTGGGTATTTGTGGAAAGTCATAGAGGAACTTCAGATCCAGCTAATCACGAGCACATTCCTTTCCGAACCCAGCCAGCTGCTCCATCTGCTTCAAAATTTGTAGCACTTCTTGTTCTGGTGCATTGCGAACATGTCCTAGAGAGGAGTTCCCCATCTCTGAAGCAATAGCTGCAGCTGCCTGTAGTCTATCTTCTACTCGTGCAGGTGCAAATATTCTCTGCAGCTCTGCTAATTACCACGCCTCAGGGGTTAGACTAATGTATTTGAGACGCTAGCAAGGCTACATCATAAAAGCAGCCGGTGTGCTTTAAATTGGCTGGCAGGAAATGCCCGCGCGGCTGATGAAGCATGCCCAGAGCAAATGAATTGTCTCATTGGCACTGTGAGCTGGGCTAGGAGGGATCATGAGCACTCTTCTGTTGCTTTTTTTATTTACAGTAAGAGACAAAAGGTCAGGTTTTGACGTCTGATCAAGTCCGGCCTGCCTCAGTCTCTCTGAGGGCGACATAAAGTACACAAAAAGGTGATGGATGGAATGCTTCAATTATTCTCAGCCACTGGTTATTACTCGGGCCGCATCATTATTATTCATTGTTATTTTGCACACCATGTCACCTCAGTTTGGACCCAGCTATATGCAAATCAGTCTTGACCCTGCTCCAATCAGAACAGTCCAGCCTGAACTGCCAAGCCAGTCCCATGCACTGGAACCAGGCTGTACCCAGCTGATGAGCCCATAACTAGTCCGAAACTGGTCCTGGGTTGCGTGTGTTTCGGTTCAGGATGGACCTGGCTTACCAGATCGGACTGGACTGTTCCCATGAGGAGCAGGGTCAAGGCTTTTTTTTTTTTACGGAGTTTTATAAAAGGCTTATTTGCATATGGCTGGGTCCAAACTGAGGTAGCACGGTGAGCAGAAGAGCAATGTGTTGGGATGCTACCCCGAGCGATTGCCATGGTTAGACAAATTGAAAGCGTTCCTCCCATCACCTTCTGTGTGTTTCAGTCTCCCTGGGCACATCACATGGTCAGCGACGCATGGTGACATGTGGTACTGAATTCATAAATGACTACAGCTGTCCTTATCAGAAGCCAAGTCTCAAAACGGGGCGTGATTCAATTTCGGACCGAAGAGGCTGGAATCTATTAACATGTAGCAACAAAAAAGGATACCTCTTCCACCATAGATCAACGTGAACTTTTCGACAACAGGAGTTACTTTTATTAACTCCGAATCTACTCAATAAATGTGTTGTGTTACTTATTACATTATTCCATTTTTTTAATTAAACCAAACAGCTTAAGTAGATTGTATCAATTTTTCTTTTATGCCATAATCTTTTGGCTGTATCAAACAATTCATTTCTTAAACAAGAAGATAAACATGGAGCAACATACATATGTATACATCATACACAAAACACATTGTTACAGTGTTCAAAACAAAAACTATGACATTTACAATCAACGAATTTATCACTACAATCGACAGTTTGACTTTACAAAACAAATCACAGGAAAACTAACAAGTCCTACTATAGACTTCTAAATGGCGGGGCCTAAATATTCTTATCTCCACAACCCTTTTTAATTGTATGGTCCTGGTGTGAGGTCAGAGTGTTCGTATACATCTCAAGGTCTATGTCTATTTAATATGGACCAGACTATTCGTTATTTCATATATTTTTGCAAGCTGGTTGCTCTTGGCCTCAAATGGGAGATGCCAACGCTCCAAGGATCATTGGGAAGTGTAAACTCTTCTTAACCACATGGGTTAAATAATCCATAATCCCATATAATTCTTATCTTTTGTTCCAACAATGGTGTGGGCTGAAGAAGAAAAGGGTATCACATCTGAAGTTAAAGAGGAGGAACCATCGACGTTTCGGTCTCTTATGGCCAAACGGTCCGCAAGACCCTCATCAGGACCCAATCTAAGTGTGGACACAACCTAAGTGTGTTTCTCAATGTGTCAAAGTCAAGGAATGCATGTGTCCTACGATCCGACAATCAAAGATTACAGTTGGGTAACTTAATTGTGTAAAGTCCAGCGAAGCACTTGCTAGCTCTGGGCTGACTCCCACCAGACAAGTGGCACAGCTGCACACGACCCTCTCAGTGCTCTTTGCAGTGTAGGGGGCCGTGCTGGCAGGATTTTGCTTCCCCCTGGCTTGAGTGAGTCCTCTCTCAAGTTCTCTGTCCTGCTGCCTGGGCCGGCTACATTTTTTTTACATGAACGACTACTAGTCATCCTGCCTGAAATCAACATTACGGTGCACCACAGTCTGCAGGTTGGTAAGTGGCTAACATAGCAAGAAGCTGCTCAGGAACGTGGTGTGAAAGGGAGACCAGGAGTGATTAAGGCACACAAAAAACTGCTACCCCTGCCACATAAAATTGTTCAATTCACAGTCTAATATTTTCAGACTTAAAAATTTTCAATTCTAATAATTATCTAAACCATTGTTGTTGCTCATTGATCTGATTCTGCTAAGAAACATTGGCGAAGCAAATAAGTTTGCTTGTTTTAGTCATATATTCATTGTTGTGTGATATGTCTGGATATAGTGAAAGACACTCAAAAACTGATCATTGCTGTGATGTACTTGCGAGAAAATGTCACACATCTGATAGTAGAACATCACTCATAGCCACCTCACTAGGCTTTTCCTCCCATACCCTCGATTTCTCAGCTCTTGTGGAAGTTGCACCAAAATGTGTAGATCTTTAGCGCCTCTCCATGTGTACCCATCTTCATTTGCCACTAGGAGCGGAACTTCTCGCCCAGTCTCCCAGTCGGAGGGATAGGTGCTGCACTCCAACATCCAGAGCCTTTACCATCATGCCTGGAGCTTGAGTGGTGACACTTGAATTCCTTCCAACTGCCACAAGAGAGGGTCGACATTATACTATCAGGTGGTTGCCCTGCCGCAAAATCTGTTTACTCAGGAAGATGGAACCTGTTCATGATGTGTAGAACAGAATAAGCATTCATTATGGGCACATTTTTCAGCAGTCCTTCGTTTTGATCTGTCAGTAGCACAGCAGGGTTGTGCCATGGTCAAAGGCTACGTTGCAGCCCTGTCAGCATTTATCTGTCAGCCGGAGCAACCTACCTTGTTCAGATCTCTGATAGTGATCCGGCTTTAGAAGGGGCTGATACATGATGGTTCCTCTACATTGTTTTTTATGCCCAAAATGCATCTCAACCTTGTTTTGATCTTTTTTGATGAGGGCTCCATTTGAATCCATCCGAAGTTGTCTGTTGCATTGATTCATGTTCAAAACTTTTTTTCTTGTGGCCAGCGAGGCACATCAACAAATTATATACTTTGAGGTCCCATCCGCCTTTATACCCAGATAAGCTGGTCCTGAAGACAAAAGAGGCTTTCTTGTCAAAGTTGGTGGCCGCTTTCTATTTTGGGTAATATATTAGCCTTCCCAAAGTGTTTCCTCTACTCATCTCACCACAGAGGACGAGAGATTACAATGGCTGGACCCTTGGAGGGTGGTCAGTTACTACAGTGACTGGACTACGGAGATCAGGGTTTGACGACATGCTCCTTCTGGCGCCGAGACGGCGCTAGCGCCACCTGTTGGCATAGGAGATGTATGACAAGATTCCAGAGTGACCCACTTGGCGCCGCCGCTTGGCTATATTCAAAGGCTGAGGGATATGCAGGAAGCTACAATATCCACAAGAGAGATCGTAAGGCACGGGACTTGGGTTTCATTAGTATTAAAATCTTACACGTGTGTTTATTAAAGTTCAGAGATTTGAACACTCACTGTTCTAGATGTGTGTGTGCTTTGCAGGTCACTTGTTCAAATCCGGGCATGGTATATGCACCCTTTCATCTTTCTCCGGTCCGTAAAATGAGATTTGGAAACAATAATTGCATAGAAAATGCGTGCAGAGCGCTGTGGTGAGTGCAGTGTAGCCTTAGATGTAGAACAAGTTGTTATAAATGACCGCACGTGGGCCTGGGCCGAATCATTTCTCACAGAAGGACAGGGAAGGCTACAGATGTGCGGTAGGGTGTTTAACATTGAGTCTCCAGGGATCCAGCGGTCACTCCCAACGTCCATGTGTTCAGGAGTATAAACCATCAATGTGCTGAGCACGCGTAGATTTAGGATGTAAACCCATGTAGTTCCTTGACTTGTCGGAGTATGTTACCAATATCCCTACAAGACACACAAGGCATGAGAACTGCACTGCAGGCATCTACGGGAAGACTCATTATGCAAAATGGCTGGCATTAGACGTCTTTTCCAGCGTTTCAGCGTTTCTCTCTATATTGCACCCTGTTTAATTCAGAACACTGTGCCTTAAGCATCATGGCCATCGGCCTGGGAGCTCTTCAGTTGTTGAATGTGCTCTTACACTTATAACTTGAGAAGAGTCACTTTAGCACCAGCATAGCCGTCTGCATTCATCAAATAAATGTAACATAACACACAGTTTTCAAAACAAAAGGTATTGAAGTTTAATACCCTGTAACCGCAAGACAAATGTAGACACACATGTATACACAGCCGCAGACACACACAAACACCCACTTGTACACATGGCCATTCTTCACATTTCCACACACAGTGCATACAATCACACAAGCAAGCAAACACACACACACACACACGTAAGGGCATACTGAATTGCTCTCATCCTTGCAAACATCCACTCACACACATTTTAACACAGCGGCGTTAGCACACTTAAGCACACATGTGCACTCATGTCTACACACTTCCACACACTTTGGTATATATATTTAACACTCACACTTTTTAAAAACACTCTTAGTCACTGGATTATGTCATGAGTGATGTCATTTGAGATGTCATCAGTAATGTCCCTGACCATGTCATGAGTGATGTAATATGTGAGGTCATAAGCAGTGCATTGCGGGGGCATGAGCTATAGTTAGCTCAGCTAACTATAACTGCTGAATTTCACTGGTTTTGTACAAGTGAAACCTGAGCCTAACTATAAAGTCTCTGTAACCTTTGTTTTTTTTCAGTGAATTTCTAAGTTTTTTTTAATTACATTTCCTAACTATAACGTCCCTTTAACCTTTGGGTTTTTTTCGGTGAATTTCTATGGTTTTTTAAATTCTATTTCCTAACTATGACGTCCTTGTAACCTTTGGTTTTATCAGTGAATTTCCAAGGTTTTTCAAATTCTATTTTCCCAACTATAATGTCCATGTGACCTATGATGACATTTGACAAACACCACCACATAAGAAAATTGTAACTATAAAAAATTCATTCTATTACAATACACACATTACTAACCAAATCACTGCTTTAAAAACATATTTGTACACATATTTTTCTAGTAAGTTTTTTAAGAAACTGTTTAAACCCTACTTCCCATTTTTGCGATTACACCTAGAGTCACGATGACTCTGGTAACCGCGACAATTGCGCCTTTTTTAGGGGGTGCAAAACACATATATGCACACATTTTACAGTATTTTAGACACTAGGGGTTTATTACTGCACTGTTTAAACTCATATTTTTGTAGGGAGTTTGTATAAAAACATCAATTAAACCAATTTTCCATTTTCGCAGTGACGCCAGGCGTCGTTATGTTATCGACTGCCGCAATCACCGCAAATAAGTCGTGAAATGACAAAACAAATGCAGACATTCAATAGCCACCACCACATTCAAAACTTATAACTGCAAAATGAATTATAACCAACACACTAAACACATTACTATCTAAATGACTGTAAAATAGCGTGCACAACTCCCTTAATATCTCTATAAAATGGTGCATAACTTTTTCAGTGTAATCTATGACTGCATGCATCACTGTATCATTAAGTCTCTCATTCACTGCATAAGTATTTGAGAGGATCTGTGAAACGGTGCATCAGTCTATCAATACTTCTGTAACGAAATGCGTGACTGCCTCAGTACATCTATGAGTGGGTGCATCAGTATCACAAGGGGTCTGTGATTGGTTGCATAAGTCTCTCACTCAATCTGTGAATAGGTGCATGAGTGCCTTTGTGCATTTGTAAGTATTTGTCTGTCTGACTGGATCTGTGAGTGGATACATGAGTGCCTAAGTGGGTGTCTGAGTGGGTCAGTGAGTAGGTGCATGAGTATCTGAGTGGATCTGCAAGTGAGTGCATGAGTCTATCAGTGGGTCTAGGACTGGCAGTGTGTCTGAGTGGTTCTGTCAGTGGGTGCATGGGCCTCTGAGTGCGACTGTGAGTGGGTTCCTTAGTATCTGAGTGTATAACTGACTGGGTGTATAAGTCTCTGAGTGGGTCTATGAGTGGCTGTGTGAGTGACTGTATGGGTGTGTGAGTGTCTCAGTGGGTCTGTGAGTGGATGTATGAGTGTCTGAGTGGATCTATGTGTGGGTGTATGAGTGTCTCAATGGATCTGTGACTGAGAGCATAAGTCTCTGAGTGGGTGAGTGAATGGGTGCATGCATGAGTGTCTGAGTGGGTCTTTGACTGGGAGTGCGAGTGTCTGGGTGGGTCTGTGAGTTAATGCATGAGCCTTGACTGGGTGAGTGAGTGGGTGTGTATATCTGAGTGAGTTTGTGAGTGAGTGTGTGAGTTTCTTAGTGTATGAGTCACTGACTGAGTCCATAAGTCTCTGACAGGGTCTATGACTGAGTGTGGGAGTGACTGTATGGGTGTGTGAGTGGGTGTATGAGTGTCTCAGTGGACCTGTGTGTGGGTGTATGAGTGGCCTCAGTGGGTCTGTGAGCACATACGTCTGTGTGTGCGCGGGTCTGTACATGGGTGTGTGAGTATCCAAGTGAGTCTGTAAGTAGGTGCATGCGTATCTGAGTGAGTGCATGAGTGCCCAGGTGGGTCTGTGAGTGGGTGTAAGAGTCTGTAAGTGGGAATGAGACTGTAAGAATGAGTCTATGACTGAGACTCTAAGTAGGTGCATGAGTCTGAGTGGGTCTGTAAATGGGTGCATAAGTACCTGAATGGGTATGTGAGTGGGTGTATGAGTATCTGAGTGGATATGTGACTGGATGTATAAGTGTGTGATTGGGTATGTGAGTGGGCGTATGAGTGGATATGTGAGTAAATACATGTCTGTGACAGTGACTGGCGAGTGTGTACACACATATATATATATATATTTAATATTATATTTCCACCAATATTCGCAATGACTTCATGATAGTAGCGACGTCCCCACGCCCGCCATCCAGTTTAAGGCCTCTCAACCCATTCTCTCATTTAAAATTATGTGTACTGGCTACTTTTTAAGCTGTTTTCAAAATACTAATAGACTGAAAACTCCCTGACTTTGAACTGAAAAGTATTCAGAGTCTGAAAAACAAAAAGGATTTTTGAGAACATGTCCTTTAGTTTGCTTGGAAGGGAAATCTAGTATGGTTGGATTAGAGTCATTAAGGTTGTTCTTCGGTGCTACAGTCTGAAAATATTAAAGTGTTTGATATCACAAATTGTTAATCTATAATTATATTTCTCTTATATGTGACGACATGTCGCAGGTAAGTGACTATAATGTACAACTCCTCACCCCACTTGCTCCGCTCCAGTGACCATGCCTTGTGTTTCCATGTTGGGATGACTGTCTTTCCATCTTTTCTTCTCCTGCAGGGATGTACTCCTGTCCATGTTACTACTACCCAAATCGGGCCGGCACTGCGGGTCGCAGCTCCTTTGTCATCGGCGTCGACCTGAAATCAGGCGCCATGCAGTCCGATCACTGGATTAAGCGGGGAACCGCCCTGCTAATGAGCCTTGATGCTTAATCTGAACCGGAAGCAGTGTATGGAACAACTGAAGCTCTCGAGAACATTGTTTGGGCCTTTTGCTGTATGTCTGTTTCTCCCTATGCACTTGATTTCAGGGGGAACCCTAGTTCTTTCATGGTAGGTAAAATGCCCACAGGCGCATCTTCATAGGTGGCGAGGCAAAGGTTTTACAGTATTGAGCATTTTCTACAAAATACACATGTGATATAAGTTATGTATATATTTAAAGGTATAAATATATTTAATGTGGTTGCTGTAAGGAGCTGTAATCGGGTTATATATATTTTAATGTTTTCACGAGTCGGTTACTAAATTTCGGCTGAAAAAATTCATAGCTAACTTCGTGATTTTGAAATTGGAAATAACATCAGAAGACACTCTTTATAGTTTAAATTGATTTTTTTTTCAGACGAATTTGTTACTGCCCTCTGTGAATTTAATAAATTGTATTTTGATGCAAATGATGGCTTCTGTGATTCATTGGGCCCAGAAGGATAGGGTTTTCTGTTTTACTGCACTATTGCGTCAGTCCTGAATTTTGACTGTCTCCGTGCTGAATACTCCTCGTACTTTTCTGTTGACCCCATTGTAAAAGCTCTCTGCCCAACCCCAAACACTTTTTTTAGCAATCACTGTTGGAGCTCACACTGTTTGGAGTTTATCAGCGTAATCACCTTATGTTATTTTGGGGTATTTATTAGGCCTGGGTGTAATTTTAATTACAGAGGCGTAGTCGGAGAAATTTCAGTAATTCCAGGTTACTCTTTGATGCAGAATTATAGATCATAATGTGGTTACTTGCGTAATTAAGAGTAATTTGGGGGGAAATATTAGTACAGAGAGAGCACATATAGCGACCGCAAGCAGCCGCTCGCACTCACTATTTGTATTCTGCTGTATTTAGCGCTATTTCTTAACGCAAAATGAATCCTTGCGTCTATTTTGTGCGTGAGGGTGCATTTTGCGCTAAGAAAATAGTGCTAGATGCCGGGAGTACGTTGGGGGAAATTGCGCAAAATGTCTTCTCATACCCATTTTAGACGCGAGGGGTGCATTTTGCAATAATAAAATAACACTAAATGCCAGGGGTAAGTTGGGTTATGTTATGTTAAGGATATTTATTGAGCGCTCGATTACCCGAGGGTGTCCTGGCGCTAGTTACCACTCCATCGGCCAAAGCAAGAACAGGCAGGTTATTTATCAAACAGCCACGTCTTCAGGCCCCTCCTGAAGATCAGCAGGTCTGTTGTGTTTCTGAGATGGACTGGAAGATCATTCCAGGCCCTGGCTGCCCCCGCAATAAAGCCTCGGTCACCCCACCTTGCCCTTTTTGTGGCTGGGACTTTGACCAACCTAGCCCCAGATGACCGTAAGTTTCTATTTGGTAAATACCATTTAAACTGTTGTTGTAGGTAAGCTGGTCCTCTTCCCTGAAGTGCTTTAAAAACCGTGCACAAGGATTTAAAGCGCACACGGTTCCTCACCGGGAGCCAATGTAGTTTTCTGATTTCGTTAGAAATTGGGGCAAACTTAGGGGTGCCCGTAAGTAGCCTTGCAGCGGCATTCTGAAGCCTCTGTAGTTTGTTCATAGAGCGTTCCATAATGTTAAGATAGAGGCTATTGCAGTAGTCAAGCCTCAACAGGACTAGCGCGGAGACCACCGTTTGCCTTCTGTCAACTGGTAGAAATGGTAATATTTTTTTTACTGTTCTGATCACATGCGCTGTGGAAGAGGCAACTGCATTGACTTGGTCCCCAAAATTCAGATTCTCATCTACTATCACTCCCAAGTTTTTTGCCTTCTTCACAGGAGCAGGGAGGGGACCCATAGATGATGGCCACCAGATCGGAGTCCAGAAATTGACATCATTTCCGTTAAGGGCTGATTCTGGAAATCATACCCCAAGAGCACATTTAGCGAGCAGCCGCTCGCGCTTGCTAGTCGTGTTCTGTTGCATTTAGCACTATTTCTTAGCCAAAAATGCATTCTTGCGCCCATTTTGGACGCAAGGGGGCATCTTGTGTTAAGAAATAGCACTAAACACAGAATTACAGTTATGCGTAATCTTGCAGAATTTTTAGGTAATTCCCACTGAATTACACGAGTTACGCCCACCCCTAATATTTATCAAAGGCAGACCTCGCTTGCTGAAGCGGAGCAGGACTGTGTAGAGTGATGCAGCGCGTACAATAAAACTATTCTCCTCCTAGGTCACTTATCGGTCATCCAGGGGAAAACTATATTTTCTTACATCCACATGACGATGGGGCCCATAAACATCGCCTATCACACACGCACACACCTGGATTTCCTTTACACCTTTACGAAATTCTGTACTCCTAGGAGAAGCATGAGAACTAAATGGAAAACACCATTTATGTACCGCTGGAAGGAGCCGGGATATCTTATTACCTAAACCTATCGTTTTCTTTTCAGTTATTTCTTAAGATATTCCTGCTCATTGTTTTGTCGATGAATCATTCATGTAAGAAATTAGTTCATAGCGATTAAGACCAGCTAAATCACAATAACCAATTACTGGTGTCACAATCATTTAGTAAGATAACCACTGAGTCGTTTGATTTAAAGAATCTTAAATTTTATATAATTTTAAAAGCATGAGAAAGAATTTAAACTTTTATTCAATTATTCATTCATTCTTAATTCAAATATGTATTAAGCATAATCAATTTTATTGCAGAAAGGAAATTTTGTCATGAAGCAAAACCCTAATTACCTGCCTACCTTCCTAATTTAGCCTAATGATTTCTAACCTAAGTTTAAGAATTAAAAATAACCTGATTCTCATACTCAACTGGAAAAATAAGACAGCAACAGAAACTTCAGCTCGTCAGCATCAGCTACCTGCAACCTGTCTCATCTAACAGTCTTTCAGCATCTCCCGCTCAGTAATGGATCGATCAGGACCACCAAGCACTGGAAGCCACCAACACCGACTCTGACTGCGACTCTCCAACTCGGATCGTGACTGTGACCCCCTCCCACTAAGAGTAGGCCCTCTTATACCCTAATTCTAACTTTGCTAACTAATTTTTGCAACATTAATAACACGCTTTTCTTTCATTGGTCCATTCATTTCATCTATTCATTCTTTAATCAAGTTCTCTCGGATCCAACTGGTCCTTGGAATGTATATGTTCATTTCCTTTCTCACAATTCAAGACATGTTTCCATCCGCTTCGATCAGTACATTTGTAACTTCTTTCGATACATTCGAGAACTCTGCAGGCATTGTCCTTTCTCTTAAAATGGTTTCCCACGGTTCCTTGCTGATCACCACGGCACACTATCAGTTCAATTAGGTCACATCAGCCTTGACCATTCTCGCATCCTAGCCTCTCAGCAACATCACGAAGTTAGCTTTTCTCCAACTTTTCTCCCTTGTCACGTGTTTCCCCGCACTTGCGCACTTCATTAACTGGCAGCCATTTTATATCGCCACTCGTTTATACTTAGAAGCACTAATTTGAAATAAACAAAACATAATTAAAATAGAGAAACATAGCCTTTTCGTTTCCCTCCCGTCATCTACGTACCCCAATTAGTTATTACCTAGCAGAAAGCAACATTTAAGCTGTTCCTTACTTACCATCACTATTGTTTTTGCAACGACACGTTTATATTCTATGAAGCACAAATCATGCATTTATTATAAATTAGTACGCAATTATTTTTATGTTATAATTAGACACACAGACATTCGTTAATAGATTATTCAGCACATATACTTGCGTATTACCCTCCCCCCACGCACAGTGTTGATTAATATGTTTAAACGAACATTTTATTAATTATTTATAAAATTTGTTAGGGGTTAAAAAAAATTATTTTCTCTGCTCCATCAACTCCCCCCTTTGGTGATTTTTAAATCACCACATAAAACCCAAGTTATACTTCTTTTTCAGGCAGCATATGTCTTTCATCCTTTTGCTTTTTGTTAGTTACACATCTGTTTCCCTTTCATCTTGTCTTCTTGTCTCCTTATACATGCTTTCTTTCATTTTCTCTAACTCAATTTCACCCATTTCTCTCTCTCTCTCTTTCATTATTCTGTTATTTCTTTTTATCTTATTTTGTCTTATTTTTCTTTTTATACATGTTATTACAATTTTCAACACCATGGCTAACAATATTACTACAGTTGCTATTATTATAACTTTCCCTATCATTAGTCTACTCATTCTGGTCAACCAATTTGCTACGGAAGAAAACCCTCTACCAAGTTTTCCCAAGACACTTTCAACCTCCAGTGGAACTAATTCTTTGTGCAAATTTGTAATATTTGTAATATACTTCTGTATATTTTCACTTTTATCAGGAATGTAAGTGCAACAATGTTGGACTTTCAGCATTCCACAGACTCCACCCTCTTTTGCCAAAAGAATATCAAGGGCAAGCCGATTTTGCATCACCATAGCTCTCATGGCAACCATTTCGGTATTTACCATCAAGAACCCTCCCGCAGTATCTGTAGACAAACGATCTACTACTGTGGATAACTTCCGAATTTTAAATGCATTCAAAGATATTCCCACTGCTGGTATTAATGCTCCAAAAATATCACCTACAATTTCTGAAAAACTTTCCCTCTTTCTACGTGTAAAGCTATTAATCATCTTGTATGTTCCTTTTTCTTCTCTGTCCATATGAAAAAAATTTGGAAAGACCAGGCCTACATAGCAAGTTCCATACCAATGGTCCGGTAACCTGTAATAAGCTCTATTCCCACAAATATAATAGATACCTGGAAATATTGGATCTTTTCCACCTTTGAATCCCCAACCTCCCAAAATTTGATAATTGTCATGGCAGATACTGGAACCTACAAAGTAATTGTCATAGACTGTCTTATTTCTCCTAATACACAACTTTCCTGTTTGCGGCCAATCTAATGTCATTGCTGCATTTATCTTTTTCCCTTCATGATTTCCTTCCTCAAACGTCCATAGATGTGTTCCTTCCTCTTTTATTGCTTCTTTTTGAAATTTCATTCTTCTTTCTTCAACCATTTCTAAAAATACTTTTTCTTCTTTCTTTAATTCACAGGTAAGGTTGTTATTAACTATTTCTTCTAAGGTTAATTTTCTATGTTCTAGAAAGAATTCTCCTAAAACTTTTGCTTGTTTTACTTTGTTAAGTTCTGGTACTACCGGAACATTTTCAAAAATCTTATCTATATCAGTATAATAAGACTCTAATCTACCTGTTTTATAAAATAAACTTGCTATTACACTACAGGTTATTCCATAAGTTAGAGGTAGGTGATGATAAGTCACACCTTCTGACACTGATGCAGGCAACTGCATTCAAACATAACAATCTCTCACATCCATTGTCTCTACATATTCGTACAACAATTTTGTAAAAACATTTTTTGAAAAGTCTGTTACTGACTTATCCTTATGTAATTCTGCACTACTTCTTAGAATAACTGGTTCTTTAATATTAGTTTCTTTTTCTTGTTTAGTATCATTCTTCGCTTCTATTACAGCTAAACTAATAGGAATTGTGATTGCTAAAACTATCCATACGGTCATTAATAAACCTGTACAAAAGCAGCACATTTTACACCATCTTTTTACAAACTCACATTTATCTCTTCTATCCCTAGTATTTTCCATTTTGCTTTTATCTTTTTGTTAAGTTTCAGAAAATTGTGTCACTACACCTCAGAAATGACTTAGATGCCACTCTGCTTTCAAAAAGTCTTTGCTTGGTACTTTCTTTTAATTCTCTCCAGAATTCTTTCGTTGTCACATCCGGTGATTTGTCATATCCAGTAAAATTGTCATGTCCGGCAGAAGCACTATAAGTCTTCACTTCAGGTTTGTTGCATCTCACCTTTACCCATTCGATTTCTTAGTCTCGGGTTCTCGTGAGTGTTTCCTTCTTCTTTGTAATCCGTCAGTGCGATATATAGCCACTCAGGTGACTTGTACTTTGCATTCACTTTCTTCGTTCTTTTAGACTTTTGCAGTCGTTTTCCACTTGGCTTTTCTTGTCCCTTTTGACTTGTTATTTCATTCACTTGTTCAGCACTTTTTTCTCCTGTTTTTATTATTCTATATCTCAATTTTCTTATATAGTTGCTGGGCCAATTATCTCCTTTTCTTGGCCTTTTGGCTTCACCTTCTTTTTCTTCTCTTTCTGATTTCCAATTTCTTTTTCTTGATTCAGTTTTTGTTTTCTCCTCTTCTCCACTCTCTTCAGATTCGGTTTCAACTTTTTCACTATTGTCTCTTATTTTGAAACTTATGATCTCGTTGTCTCTTACTGGTGGATCTGTTTTCTCCTTCTTGTGTTCCCTTATTACTGTCCCTCCTCGGTGTTCTTCCGATTTGGTGTTTTCCTCACTCTCTACTTCTAAATTTCCCTGTTCTTTTGTTTCTCTATCTGTCCCTATTGCTCCTCGGGGTTCTTCTCGATTCTCTAACTTTTTGTGTACTTCTTTCCCTACTTCGTCTATTAATATTATTTCTGAAGGATTTCCACCATAACTTGTACTTGGTTGCTCATCTAGATCATTTTCTTGTTCATTTTCTTCTCTAATTGGTTTATAACCCCAAGTTCTCCTTCGAAATTCTTCACAGTTTGCAACTGAATCATCAGATCCTGAACTTGTATCAGATATTTCCAGATGTCGACTTACAGGTCGATCTTCAGGTTCTGGAATTTCTGAATTTCTTCCTTCTTCTTCTTCCTCCTCTTCTTCTCTAGAGGTGCTCGCAGTTGGGGTTTCCAGATGTCGACTTTCAGGTCGATCTTCAAGTTCTGGCACCCTTTCTCTTATTCCTGTTGTCCCAGTCGTTAAACTTTTATCCCACACTTCCAGACGTCGACTCACATGTCGATCAGTAGGTTCTTGAACTCTGATTGTGTGGCTGGCATGGACCCAGTTCTTTATTCCTGCACACTTGACTGCAGTCGTTGTCACTAGGATTACCTGTCGTGGCTCGTCCCAGCGAGGAACTAGACAGTTTCTTCTCCTGTGGATTTTTATGCGGACCCAGTCTCCTGGATTCAAGTCGTGGGCTGGTTTTCTTTCAAGAGTGGTCGCATCCGGTCCAACCTGATGAAACACAGAACGCACCACATCAGCCAGTCCCTTGCAATAATCCAGTACTAGATCATCAGTTATAGTCAATAACTTGTTGACAGGTACTTGTGCTTGTCTCATTGCTCGTCCCATGATCATCTCATGAGGACTAAGTCCAGTTTTCTTTTCAGGGATGCTTCTGATGGTCATCAGAACAAGGGGCAGTGCATCTGGCCATTTGAGTCCTGTAGCTTGACACATTTTTCCTAATCTGTTCTTAATTGTTCCATTAATTTGCTCTACTACCCCAGAAGCCTCTGGTCTGTATGCACAATGTAGTTTTTGTTTAATACTCAATGCTTCGCAAATCAATTGGATCAACTCATTTTGAAAATGTGTTCCTCTATCTGTCTCGACCGTGACTGGAAAACCATACCTTGGAATGAACTCTCGCAGCATAAGTTTTGCCACCGTTGTTCCGTCATTCCTTCTAGTGGGGTATGCCTCCACCCAACGAGAAAACAAACAGACGACCACTAGAACATATTTTAGTCTGTTACAAGGGGGCATTTCGATAAAGTCCAACTGCATTCTAGTGAACGGACCTCCTTCTCGTCCTATTGTTCCTAGACTCACTACCGTCTTTCTTCCTGGATTAAACTGCTGACAAATAAGACATCTTTGACAAAGGCTTTCGGCTATCGCTCTGAATTTTGGGTTATACCAGGTTTGTCTGAAAAGTCTGATCATTGCATCTCTCCCAATATGAGCTTGTCCATGGTACATCCGTGCCATGTCTGCAATCATGCTATCAGGCATAACTGGTCTTTCATCTCTGTACACCCACACACCATTATTTTCCTGTCTTCTACATCCTGCTTTTATCCAGTAATCTTTTTCCTCATCATTTGCAGCTTCCTGTAACTGTCTCACTTCATCCCATGTCTCGACAGTGTTAGTAAAAAGCAAAGGAGAAGCGATATGCTCCCTTTCTCTATTCTTATTTAGGGACACCATGTTCTCTGCACAATATCTGGCAATCTCATCAGCATAGTTGTTTCCAACAGCTATGTAATCTTCGTTTTTCTTATGTGCCTTGCACTTCACTACAGCTATTTGTTTAGGCAGCTTTTATCGCCTCAAGCAGCTTTTTAACAAAATCTCCATTTCTGATAGGTGTTCCTGCAGACGTCAAGAAACCTCTTTGTGACCAAATCTGACCGAAGTCATGTACAATACCGAAACCATATTGGCTATCGGTCACAATCGTAACTCGCACATTTCTTCCCAATTTACATGCTTGGATCAAAGCAATCAGTTCCGCAACTTGTGCAGACCTTATTCCTTTCAGACAAGACGCTTCCATCACAGTTGCCACTGTGCACACTGCGTAAGCTGCGCTTAAAACTCCTTCTTTCGTTCTCAAACATGAGCCATCCACAAACATGACATAATCTGATTCCTTTAACGGTTCATCTTTTATGTCAGCTCTTGGTTTTGTGCAATATTCCAGCACATTCAGACAATCATGATCTACTTCGTCTTGTTCAATTATACTCTCTTCATCTGGCAATGATGTTGAAGGATTCACATTCATGCATCTATCTATGGTCACATTTTCAGCACTCAAGATTACTTTTTCGTACTTAGTCAGCCGACTATGTGTCATGTACTGTGTTTTTGTTCTTGTCAAAAGAATTTCTACTGAATGGGGAACATATACTCTCAGTGGATACCCCATCACTATACCTTCGCTTTGTTCCAGACTTACACAAGTAGCAGCAACTGCTTTCAGACATCCGGGCAACGCTTTTGCTATAGGATCTAAAACAGCTGAAAAATAAGCAATTGGTCTTTTCATTGTTCCATGTCTTTGTACCAGTACTGAAAACGCACATCCATCTCTTTCACTGCAGTACAATTCAAAATCCTTCTCATAATCAGGCATGCCTAAAGCAGGGGCCTCACACAATTTCTTTTTCAATTCTTTGAAAGATTTAATTTCTTCGTTATTTAACTCAAAAGGGTCTCTTACATCTTTCTTGGTCAATTTTTGTAATGGTTTTGCAATCAAAGAGAAACCACTTATCCATTGTCGGCAATATCCAACCATTCCCAGAAACATTCTTACCTCTCTTTGCGTCATTGGTGCTCTCATTCCTTGAATCATTCTTACTCTTTCTGTCGCTATCTTTCGCACTCCTTTCTCAATTTTATGCCCTAAATATTGAACTTCTTTTTGGCAAAATTGCAATTTTGAAGGGGACACTTTATGTCCTCTTTTCTCTAGATGGTTCAGTAAAGCAATTGTATCACTTACACATGCTTCTTTTGTTTTCGATGCCACCAACAGGTCATCGATATACTGCACCATCCCTGACTTTTCTGGCATTTTCAAATCTTCCAGAGATTTCTTTAGAATCTGATTAAAGATTGAGGGGCTTTCTGTATACCCCTGAGGAATTCGGCACCATGCCAAAATACGCTCTCCGAACCAGAACGCAAATAATGGCTGGCTATCTGGATGCAAAGGAATAGAGAAAAATGCGTGACACAAATCTATCACTGTGTACCACTCAGCTTCGTGTGGAATTTGATATAGAATTACTGCAGGGTTTGGCACTATTGGACAACAGGGCACAACTATTTTGTTGATCTTTCTCAAATCCTGTACTATTCTATATGTTCCGTTTGGCTTTTTCAGTCCCATAATAGGTGAATTACATGGACTGCTCATTATTTCTTTTAGAATTCCCTGTTCAATCATTTTATTTATTACAGGAGTTATCCCTTCAATTATTTCTGGAGTTAATTTGTACTGTGGCGTATTCGGGTAAGTTGTTCCTTCTTTTACTGTTACTTTTACTGGATCAACTTCTTTCATTAATCCAATATCTTCTCCTGTAAAATCCCACACATTTTCTTTCACTGCAATTTTTAGTTCTTCTGGAAGTTTTTCTGCATCAAATGCAGGAAACAAACCATTCAATTCAGGTTCCTGATTCATCAAAGTTACTTTATACAATACATCTTCATCTGAGGTCTGAAATCCAATTCCATCTGGTGTACAATAAATTGTGCAATTCATCTTGCACAAGAGGTCACGACCTAAAAGATTTACAGGTCTACAATCGCACACTACAAATCTATGCAATTTGCTAAAAGAACCAATTTTTACTTCCACTAATTCAGTAAGTGGTGTTTTAATCTGCTGATTTGCTACTTCTACCCCTTGGATGTATTCACCTGAGAGAGGAAGGTTTGGAATTTCCACTGAACTAACAGTAGAACGGGTAGCTCCAGTATCGACAAGGAATGTTACATTTGCACCATTCACTTCTCCATCCACAAAGGGACCAGACTGATCTACCTCTAGAGTTGCGCCAAGTACGCACTCTTTTCCCTCTCCTGGGCACCGTCAGAAACTTTCATCCGGCTCATCCTCACTCTGACGCAACCAATACTGAGAAATGTTAGCTGCTCGCGGCAACTGTGTTACTTGCTCTCCTCCGTAGAATCCTGTTTCTGTACTGTATCTTTGCTGGTTAACAGTGTTGGGAAGTGGTGGTTGCGGCACCTGACTTTGTTGAACAACTACCTCATTCTGCACCTGTGGAGTTAATGATTGATTTTCCGGATTAGGTTTAGGTGGGAACTTACACTCGTTTCTCCAATGCCCTAATTTTCCGCAATTATGACAGGGCCATTTCTTCTTTGCCTCCTATAGACTCACTTGACCTTTCCCTTTACCTATGTAAGGTCGCGTTTTATTCTGTCCTGTTTCATTCCCACTATTATTATCCAATTGAGCTTCTTGTTTTTCTGCCACTTTCACCTGTGCCCACATTGCCTTCTGTTTCAATTTACGCTGTCTACTCTCAATATCATCACTGCAATACTTAGCATACCTCAGCACCTCGTCTACTGTGCCATTCTGCCAATTAATCATATGCTGTTTAATCATTTCACTAATCTCTGGTTTCAATCCAAACACAAATCTGTACACAAAATGACTCATATCTTTTTCACTTAATTCCTCATATCCACTATACTGCTTGAAAACCAACAACAACCTCTCATAATAGGCGTGTACAGACTCCTTACTTTCCTGTGTAGTTCTATCGATTTTTACCCAATCTGTCTCTTTAGGAGGAATCTTATTCTTCAAAAAAAAATCACCTTATCATACTTCTTCATCACCTCAGGACCTGGAGCTCCTGTCTTAGGATCTCTTGGATATTCTGTAGTTGGCCAGTCAACTGTAATCTTACACTCTGACCACAAATCAGTTGGTACCACTATGTCAAATAATCCATCTAAATCTATCCACAACACCTTTGAAACCTTTACAAACCTCTCTACTTGTCGGTACCATTCAACTGGTTTCTCTCTTAGCTTCGGAAAGTCATTTGTGAATGAGAGTATATCCTGCCTAGTCCAGGGAACATGCACATAACTACCACCTGGAGTTTCTCTCATAGGATATTCTCTGGCAACAGGTTCTTTTTCAGTTATCATAAAAGCCAAAGAAGCTTTGTCTGTAGTTTTCTCATTCTTTTTTGTCCATCTAACCTTCCATCTGTCCACATCACCCCATTTTCTCAATAACACAATTAACTCTTTTATCTGTGTCAGCCTTCCTGCCGTGTTCAAATTTTCAATATCTTTTTCACAAAAGTCTACTCTATATGGTTTCTGCAATGTTTTCACTTTCGCAAAGTCTATTCCAATTTCACTGGCTACTTCTTCTAGTTTGTCATGTAAATTCTTTGCTCTCCATGTAATACTTTTGCACAGAAACATTATTTCATCATCCTGGTAATTTTTTATCTTTTCTGTACCAATCGTTCCTAGAATTAATTCTTCCATGTCAATTTTTAACCTAATTACATCTAATGGTTTTTCTTCTGGTTCTTTTATTTTAAATGCCTTCATCCACTCATTTAACTCATCAGGAGTCGGACCTATGGGTGTATTATTTAGTTCTATCCAATTACCACTCTTTTCAGGAGTCTCTGTTGCAGATTCTGTTAACATATGCATTTTCCTACCATTGCACTCATTCACAGTCAAATTTGTAGGTGGACTTGGTCTGTAAGTACTAGCCAAATTACTTGTACTTGCACTTTGTTCCATCCTTTCTTTTTCTCTCTGAAATTGTGAACTCATGGGAATCACTAAAGATCGTTCATCAATTTTCTGATTCTCAAAAACTGGTATTACTGGACCTATTGTTACAGGTACAGTCACTGCTTCCATATTTTTCGTTAATTCTCTAATCTTCTCAGTTAGTTCTTTTGTTGTCCTTGCTAATTCGCTTGCATTGTCGCTTTCTATTCCTTCATTTTGTGAAGTTCTCATTTGATCTTGTGACCTATTTATTTAAATTCTTTTTCCGGACTTTTATTTCGCATAGTCTCTATTAGTGGCGCATTTGGTGTCACCACTGTAGAACTCTGCTGATACGGAGGTGGATTTCTATTTAAAATATCTTCCAGCAATTCATCATCCGTTTCGCTCTCATGCATATATTTTTCCCTCTCCATATGTTTCTTTTTCTCAGTACGTTTTCTCTTAGTCTCTCCCTCAACTGTAAAAGCCGGAAACAAACCTCCTGTCATGTTAGCACATCTCCAACGTTTTATTCTATCCTCATGATTTATTCCCCACATTCTTCCAGGCATAAACTCATGATCTCTTAAACCTCTGAATCTCTCTCGCTCATACATCTCATCCTCCCATTCTGTCAACGCTTCAAACTGTGTCGGTCTAGGTCTAGGTTCTAGATTTGTCATCTTTTCCCGCAAATTTCGCAAAACCGCTACACTAAATGAACCATTCTCAGGGAAAGCTAATGCACCATCATTCTTCGTATACTTTGCCCAATTTTCCAACCATATGCATGTATGATATCCATATTTCAGCATCATATGTGAAGCTGCTGATTTCGGCGGAGGAATTATTGTCCCTCTCTAGTCACAACCTTTTTGTCTTTCTTAAAGAAATTCTTTATTTTTGTCGTCCATGACGTTCTCTCCCTTTTATACTCGTAATACGGCATGTTTTCGATTTGGTTTTCTCTTCAAACCAGCACTGTTCCGGGTACGGAACTTCAACCAATTACAGCGCGATTCACCCTAACGCACCAATCAGAACAATTTCCTTCGTCCGCGAACCAACCAATCCTAGCGCGGCACTTTTCTACGTCACTCCTGACTCTGTGTTCACGTGACTAGCGCACTATCCAATCCTAGCGCGGCACTGTCAATGTCCCTCCTGCTCTTTTACCCCTCCTTTACAAAATGTTATCGCCAATTTTCTTTTCACTGTTTTCTTCGTTAGTTACAACAATTAAAACAATTCCATAGTCTGATTCGCTAACAAAAGTGACAGCTTTGTCCTTTTACACAAGAATCCTGTATTTCCAGTAGGCAGCGCTTACCTCTACCCTACCACAGAATTATCAACTCTCGCCGATAAAGTAGCACTTCCCTCTACCTTACCCTTCTTTCAAGCAAACAATTAACTCGTTTCTCTGGGGATAAGACACATGTGGAGACTAGGCTCCTGAGAATTAAGGCCAAAGTTTCACAAGAAAACGTGATTTGCTATCTCAGTTATACACCTTTCGTACAGAAAATCCCTAACATAACACAACCTGTGTTATTACAAATGAATTCAGACCATGTACCAAATTCCATGTGACTTCTCTTGCCACACGTGTTCCACTTCCTACATCCCAGAAGCGTGAAAACTCACATATAACATAACACGACTCAACATATAGTATTAGTCATAAAAAAATTATCAATAAACAATAATCACTAAACTAATCTATAGAAAACCATAACTCTGCTACCAAGAAATCTGATGCAGCGCGTACAATAAAACTATTCTCCTCCTAGGTCACTTATCGGTCATCCAGTGGCAAACTATATTTTCTTACATCCACATGACGATGGGGCCCATAAACATCGCCTATCACACACGCACACACCTGGATTTCCTTTACACCTTTACGAAATTCTGTACTCCTAGGAGAAGCATGAGAACTAAATGGAAAACACCATTTATGTACCGCTGGAAGGAGCCGGGATATCTTATTACCTAAACCTATCGTTTTCTTTTCAGTTATTTCTTAAGATATTCCTGCTCATTGTTTTGTCGATGAATCATTCATGTAAGAAATTAGTTCATAGTGATTAAGACCAGCTAAATCACAATAACCAATTACTGGTGTCACAATCATTTAGTAAAATAACCACTGAGTCGTTTGATTTAAAGAATCTTAAATTTTATATAATTTTAAAAGCATGAGAAAGAATTTAAACTTTTATTCAATTATTCATTCATTATTAATTCAAATATTTATTAAGCATAATCAATTTTATTGCAGAAAGGAAATTTTGTCATGAAGCAAAACCCTAATTACCTGCCTACCTTCCTAATTTAGCCTAATGATTTCTAACCTAAGTTTAAGAATTAAAAATAACCTGATTCTCATACTCAACTGGAAAAATAAGTCAGCAACAGAAACTTCAGCTCGTCAGCATCAGCTACCTGCAACCCGTCTCATCTAACAGTCTTTCAGCATCTCCTGCTCAGTAATGGATCGATCAGGACCACCAAGCACTGGAAGCCACCAACACCAACACCGACTCTGACTGCGACTCTCCAACTCCGATCGTGACTGTGACCCCCTCCCACTAATAGTAGGCCCTCTTATACCCTAATTCTAACTTTGCTAACTAATTTTTGCAACATTAATAACACGCTTTTCTTTCATTGGTCCATTCATTTCATCTATTCATTCTTTAATCAAGTTCTCGCGGATCCAACTGGTCCTTGGAATGTATATGTTCATTTCCTTTCTCACAATTCAAGACATGTTTCCATCCGCTTCGATCAGTACATTTGTAACTTCTTTCGATACATTCGAGAACTCTGCAGGCATTGTCCTTTCTCTTAAAATGGTTTCCCACGGTTCCTTGCTGATCACCACGGCACACTATCAGTTCAATTAGGTCACATCAGCCTTGACCATTCTCGCAACCTAGCCTCTTAGCAACATCACGAGGTTAGCTTTTCTCCAACTTTTCTCCCTTGTCACGTGTTTCCCGCACTTGCGCACTTCATTAACTGGCAGCCATTTTATATCGCCACTCGCTTATACTTAGAAGCACTAATTTGAAATAAACAAAACATAATTAAAATAGAGAAACATAGCCTTTTCGTTTCCCTCCCGTCATCTACGTACCCCAATTAGTTATTACCTAGCAGAAAGCAACATTTAAGCTGTTCCTTACTTACCATCACTATTGTTTTTGCAACGACACGTTTATATTCTATCAAGCACAAATCATGCATTTATTATAAATTAGTACGCAATTATTTTTATGTTATAATTAGACACACAGACATTCGTTAATAGATTATTCAGCACATATACTTGCGTATTACCCTTCCCCCACGCACAGTGTTGATTAATACGTTTAAACGAACATTTTATTAATTATTTATAAAATTTGTTAGGGGTTAAAAATTTTTATTTTCTCTGCTCCATCAAGAGCAAGGAATACAACAGACTAATAAGGGATATTGAATATATGAGCATTAGGCACCATAGACCTAGAGTGAGGTCTGATATTGAATACATGAGTATTAGGCATCATCGACCTAGAGGGAGGTCTGATATTGAATATATGAGCATTAGGCACGATGGACCTAGATGGAGGTCTGATATTGAATATATCAGCATTAGGCATCATCGACCTAGAGTGAGGTGTGATATTGAATTCATGAGCATTAGGCACCACAGGCCTAGCATGAGGTCTGATATTGAATACATGAGCATTAGGCACCATAGACCTAGCATGAGGTCTGATATTGAATACATGAGCCTTAGGCACCATGGACCTAGAGTGAGGTGTGATATTGAATACATGAGCATTAGGCACGATGAACCTAGAGTGAGGTGTGAAATTGAATATATGCGCATTAGGCACCATAGACCCAGAGTGAGGTGTGATATTGAATACATGAGCATTAGGCACCGTAGACCTAGAGTGAGGTGTGAATTAGAATACATGAGCATTTGGAACAATTGACCTAGAGGGAGGTCTGATACTGGATATATGAGCATTAGGCACCATAGACCTAGAGTGAGGTGTGAATTAGAATACATGAGCATTAGGAGCAATGGACCTAAAGGGAGGTCTGATATTGAATATATGAGCATTAGGCACGATGAACCTAGAGTGAGGTGTGAAATAGAATATATGCGCATTAGGCACCATAGACCCAGAGTGAGGTGTGATATTGAATACATGAGCATTAGGCACCATAGACCTAAAGTGAGGTGTGATATTGAATACATGAGCATCTGATAGAGACATCTAGCCGCAGATTCCTTACCTTTGAACTTTCAGGCGTTAGGCTGGATCCTGAAGATTTTTCTTAGCAGTACCCCTGTGTGCAGGTAGATGGCATCGGTCGACTCATCGTGACGTCGTGTTCATCGTCGTCGTGATGTCCGCGTCGTCAATATAACCTCCACTCTGGCACGCTGATGTCAGTTCTTTTCTTTCCGCGCCAGTCATCACCGTTCCGTTGAAGAGAGCTACCCCCAGTCATTTTTTTACAGACTTTCTTTGACTTTTTGTCGACTTTGTTGGTGTGTTAGGAGTCATGTCGAGCAAGAAGACTTCGGGGTTCAAGCCGTGTGGTGCCTGTCACAGCGCCATGTCGGCCACGGACCCCTATTTGGTTTGTCTCTGGTGCCTGGAGCATGACCACGACTCCAAGTCGTGCTCCGACTGCTGGCCATGGCGCCAAAGGCTTTGAGTTAGCGGTCCCTAAAGCTTCTTGCGGCCTGGCGTCCGGCACCGCGGATGTCGCCTCATCGGTCCCGATCCCTGTCCAGGTCTCAGTCGAGAGGAAGGTCCAAGCACCGCTCCGGTGTTTCAAAGTCCTCTTCGTCGAAATCAGGTAAGAGGCACCGCAAAAAACACAAGAACTCGAAGCATGCTTCGACTTCGCTTAACCCATCTCGTGATGCGGCGGAGGAATCTCGGCGTTTGATGCCCCGCTCTGTGGAGCGGGTTCCTGGGTTGGCTCTGCATTTCCCACTCTTTCCGGGTCCGGGAGTGACCCCCACCCAGCTGCAGGAGTTTTATGATGCCATGTGCGCCATATTTGGGCGGCCTGACCCCGCTGGGGCGCCTTTGGGCCCCACAGGCTCAGAAGATGGAGGGGCCCCCGTGGTATCCATCCCGGCAGCCCCGGAACCATGGCCTCCGATTGGACCCGTTCCCGGGCCCGGACCGACGCCGGTCGCACTTCCACAGGGATCTTCCTGGCTTCACGACCGGTGCCGAGGTCCTCTGCGTGGCTGGCGCCACCTCCCCAATCCTCATTCCCAATGACACAGAGCCGGTCGAGCGTCCTCCGACACCGAGACCGGAGCCGACGGAGCCGTATGGCTCCATGCCATTCACACTGCCCTATCCTGAAGGGTTAGGGATGGAGCAAGAGGATTGGGAGGGGGAGAAGGATCCCTTAGAAATCCTGCACCAACAAGATGTGGACTGGTATGAGGAACTGGGTGATGCCAGTGGTTTGGACACCTCCCAAGACTCTGGCATGCTTTCCCCTCCTACACTGGCTATGGAGGAGGGAGCATCTTTTGCCATGGTGGTGCGTAGGGCTGCGGAGTTCCTCGACCTACAGCTTCCTACAGTGGCGGTCAAGACTAATGTCTTGACAGAGATCCTGCAACCTGGGATCTCCAACTCGGAAATCCTACTGCCTTTCAACGAGGCCTTAACAGACGTCCTTCTGGGAACCTGGTCCAAACCCAGCACAGGGGCTCCTGTGAATAGGACAATCACCCGCCGCCATCGCACCGCACCACCCACTTTTCCTCACCACCCACCCCACCCCTCAAAGCTTGGTGGTCCAGGCTTCCACTTCTCGTGGCGCGTTCCCTTCCGCACCCCTGGACAGGGAATCCAAGAGACTGGAGAGCTTCGGAAAGAAAATGTTTTCTTCTGCCAGTTTGGCATTGCGGTCAGTGAACACTGCATGCCTTTTGGGCCGTTACTCCCATTCGATATGGGATACGGTTGCGCAGGTACTGCCCAGAGTCTCGGAGAAGGATCGGGCTCTACTCTCCCAAGCTATCTCAGATGGGAGAGACGCAGCTAAGTTCGCCATCAGATGTGGCTTGGACACGACGGACTCGCTAGGTAGAGTGATTTCCACAACGGTGGGCGTTCGTCGCCACGCCTGGCTGAGAAGGTCTGGTTTTTAGGGGGATGTCCAGGCTAACCTCATGGACATGCCCTATGATGGCTCCCCTCTCTTCGGAGTCAAGGCGGATGCTTCCCTTGATCGCTTCAAAGACTCGCCGGCCACGGCCAAGTCTTTGAGCCTCACCACCACCCCCAGGACTTCATTCACGTTTTGCTCCTTTCGTGGCTACGGAAGGGGCTATTAGCTGCGCCAACCCTATTCTGGCCAGAGTACCCAGCAAGTTCAGCAAACTCTGCGGGGCTGTGGATGCAGTTCACCCCGGCCCTGTGGGTCGGGGAACCAGAAGTCGAGCCAAGCCACGATCCCCTCCTCCACCGCAAAACCTTCCTAGTCCGATCCCCCAGGATCACTCTCGGCCAGTTGGTAACAGAGTTCGCCATCATCTCCACCACTGACAAAACATTACATCGCATAGGTGGGTGTTGAAAATAGTCTGAAGAGGCTACTCCCTCCCCTTCGAGACTGCTCCTCCATCTATGCCTCCAGTGTACGATCGACTGACGGAGGATCCACCTTGCTTTGCTCCACGAGGAAGTCAAGACTATCTTGGCCAATGGAGCTATAGAGAGAGTTCCCGGGCCCGAAGTAGGCAGTGGTTGCTTTTCCCGCTACTTTCTGGTCCCCAAGAAGGACGGAGGCCTTCATCCTATCCCAGACCTCAGAGCCCTCAATTACTTCCTCATAAAGGAGAAATTCAAGATGCCCCCCATTGCTCAGGTCCTGTCTGCCTTGGACCCAGGAAGCTGGATGGTAGCACTGGACTTGCAGGATGCCTATTTTCATATTCCCATCCTGACTGCCCATCATCGCTACCTGCGGTTCACGGTGGGTCACGAGCATTTTCAATTTGCAGTGCTCCCCTTCGGCCTCACCAGCACCCCTCGGATGTTCACAAAGGTTATGGCGGTAGTCGAGTCGCAGCCCATGTGCGGAGATCAGGGGTTCCAGTCTTCCCCTATCTCGACGACTGGTTGTTGAAGGCGGGCTCGCCCCAAGCAGTTGTCTCCCACCTCCAGGCTACGGCGAACCTCCTGCATTCGCTGGAGTTCACTATCAATGTGCCGAAGTCACACCTGACTCCCTCTCAGATGCTCCTTTTCATTGGAGCGGTTCTGGACACAGTGCAGTTTCGGTCTAGCCTCCCGAACGGCGAGTCCAGGATATTCAGGCTATGATACCAATGTTTCAGCCTCTATACTGGATTTCGGTGAGAATGACTCTGAGGCTGTTGGGCCTCATGGCCTCCTGCACCCTGCTAGTGACCCATGCACTGTGGCACATGTGGGCTCTGCAGTGGGACCTGAAGTTCCAATGGGTGCAGCATTGAGGAAATCTCACCGACATGGTTCAGATTTCAGAGAGCATTGCGAGAGACCTGCTAAGGTGGCTTACAGACCGCGATTGGTTCAAGGGCAGACCCCTCTCCCTTCCCCACCCAGATCTCACAGTAGTGACGGTTGTGTCCCTTCTGAGATGGGGTGGCCATCTGCACGAGGTGCCAAGCTCCATATCAATCAGTTGGATCTTCGGGCGATCCGACTGGCACTGAAAGCCTTTTTGCTGTGAATAAAGGGAAGGCTCGTATAGGTGTTCACGGACAACACTACCGCCATGTGCTACTGCAACAAACAGGGCGGAGTGGGGTCGTGGACTATTTGTCAAGAGGTCCTGCATCTCTGGACTTGGCAGGAACAACAGGGCATTTTCCTGGTGGCTAAACACCTGGCCGGTTCTCGGAACGCCTGGGCGTATGAGCTCAGCCGAAGGTGCCTTGCGGATCACGAATAGCGTCTCCATCCAGAGGTGGCACAAGGTCTCTTTCAGCAGTGGGGAGAGCCTTGGTTAAATCTATTCGCCTCCAAAGAGAACGCACAATGTCAGCAGTTTTGCGCGTTGGAGTTTCCAAGGCGGCTCTCGCTCTGCAACGCTTTTCGCTGCGAGTGGAGCTCAGGCCTCATACACGTTTCTGCCCATACCACTCCTGCCCAGAGTGGTCAAGAAGATCAGGTGCAATGGGCAGCAGTTATTCTTGTGGCTCTGGACTAGGCACAGAGAATTTAGTATCCCGAGCTTCTAGATATGAGCATCCATCCTCTGGTCAGGCTGCTCCTTCGGGAAGATCTTCTGTCACAGCAGCAGGGGAGGGTTCTCCGCCTGAACCTGTCCACTCTCCGCCTCCTTGTGTGTAGATTGAGCGGCGACAGTTGACAGCTTTTGACTTCCCTCCCGAAGTCTGTGAGGTTATCTTTGCAGCCAGGCGTCCCTCCACAAAATCAGTATATGCCTGCCGATGGAACAAATTTTGTAAATATTGTACAGAATGGTCTATTGACCCATTATCTGCTCCCTTATCTGAATTCCTTATGTTTATACTTTCTTTGGCCCAGCAGGGCTCTGCTCTGGGCACATTGAAGGGCTACCTTTAGGCCCTTTCTTTTTTTCTTCGGCTACCCGATCAGCCTTCTCTTTTCAAATCTCCTCTGATGCAGAGATTCTTGAAGGTGTTAACCCACTTGTTTCCTCCTTCACCTTTTATTATGCCACAGTGGGACCTTAATTTGGTTCTCACCTTTCTGATGTGTGCACCGTTTGAGCTGCTGCATTACTGCCCTCTGCGGTTGCTCACCATCAAAACAGCTTTTTTGAGGCAATAACCTCTGCCAGGGGGGTAAGTGAACTGCAGGCACTGTCTTCACAGCCTCCTTAACTAACGATCTTTGCGGACAAAGTGGTGCTCCACACTAGGGCATCTTTTCTGCCTAAGGTGGTAACTCCCTTCCATCTGGGACAGTCGGTTACCCTGCCCAGCTTCTATGCACCCCCGCACCCTTCCAAGGAAGAGGAGCGTCTCCATCGTCTGGACCCAAAAAGAGCACTATCGTTCTACCTCGATCGAACCAAAGAGTTCTGGGTGGATGACCAACTCTTTATAGGGTACGTGGGTGCAAATAAAGGCTGTGCTGTCCAGAAGAGGACTATATCCTGATGGGTTATTCTCTGCATAAAAATCTGTTATGCCTTAGTGAAGAAGGATCGCCCTGAAGGGCATAGGGCCCATTCCACCAGGGCAAAAGCGGCCACCACGGCTCTTCAGCGTGGTGTTCCCATTTCCGATATCTGCCAAGCTGCCACGTAGGTATCTCTGCACACGTTCGCCAGACACTACTGCCTGTATTCCCATGTTCGCAGAGAAGGCCTGTTTGGTCGCTCTGTTTTGCAGGATTTTCTGGTCTAAGCCATTCCGCAGTCCCTCCTCCGGGGATGGTATTGCTTGGGTATCTGTTCAAAGATAAGGAATCTGCAGCTAGATGTCTCTATGAGATGGACAAGTTACTTACCTTCGGTAACGCCTTATCTGGTAGAGACATGATCTAGCTGCAGATTCCTTACCAACCCACCCATCCTCCCCGCACCACGGGATTGGTTTTAAGTGTCAGGGATGTTCCCCTTCAGGGCCATAGCTGTTCATTTTTTAACACACCATAGTCATTCACTTCATGGCTTCGCGCTTCTGTCGTGAAAAGTACTGACGTCAGCAGGCCAGAGTTGCGTTTATATTGACGACGCGGACGTCACAACACCGACGAACACGACGACGTCACGCGGCATCTACCGGCGCACAGGGGTACTGCTAAGAAAAATCTTCTGGATCCAGCCTGACGCCTGGAAGTTCAAAGGTAAGGAGTCTGCGGCTAGATCATGTCTCTACCAGATAAGGCATTACCGAAGGTAAGTAACTTGTCCATTAGGCACCATAGACCTAGAGTGAGGTATGATATTGAATACATGAGCATTAGGCACTATAGACCTAGAGTGAGGTGTGTTATTGAATACACGAACATTACACACAATAGACCTGGATTTACATGTTCTGTTGAATACTAGAGCATTATGCACAATATACCTATAGTGACGTGTTATTGAATACATGAGCATGACACATATTATATACCTAGAATGAAGTGTGTTATTGCATACATAAGCATTACACACAATTGACCTAGAAGAGGTGTGATATTGAATACATATGCATTACGTAGAATAAACCTAGTGAGAGATGTGATATTGAATACATGCGCAATTTGGCACAATGGACCTAGACTGAGGTGTGATAGATATTACATGAGAATTACACACAATAGACCTAGAGTGAGGTGTGATATTGATTATGTGAGTATTACACACAATATACATTTGAGGTGGGATGTTGAATATGTGACCATTACACAATACAACCAGAGTGAGATGTGATATTGATTGTGTTAGCATTAAACACAATAGACCTAGAGTGAGATGTGATATTGAAAACATGAGCTTTACACACAATAAACCTTATGTGAGATGTAATATTGAATATGTGAGTAGAATACATGATTGACCTCAATTGAGGTGTGATGTTGAATGTGAGGAAATGGGTTGTATTATATGGTGTGGTTGTGCAACCTCACCGTGTATACACTTACCAACCCCTTTAGGACCCTAAGGTTTTGTTTGTCAAACCTTCAGCTCAACCCTGGGTAAGCTGTGGCTCTGAGCAGCAAGGCTTACACAAAGGAACAAGTGTAAGGGATTTAAACAGCGCCAAAACAATTGAAGAAAAAATCAACAAAACACCAAAGAAATCCGACACCAGTTTATAAAAAATAGACTGTATTTTACATATTTTTAGACACCTAAACAAAAACGATCCACAGGAGGGTTCCGGAGATATAGAATTTACAAGGTATAGAAAATCAGGTAATTGCACTCAACCATGAACAAACATTGTGAAATTCAACAAATTTGACACTTAGAATCGTTTTCACCAAAAAGAGTTGGCTAGTTGGACCTCGGTCACTTGCAGTGACTTTAGGCAACCAACTACAGTAGGGAGCCAGTCAGGGGAACCAGCTAGGTCCTCAGAAATAGTCACCTCAGGGGGTGCAGCAGTCTTCAGTCAGTTCCAGGCACTTTTATCCTTCACAGGGCTTTCCTATGGAAGTGGTCCTGATGCAAGGGATGAAGGATGCTGAAGATGCTCAAAGGGTTCTGTGTATGTGATGCTGTCGACGGGGGTCGTGCTGCTACTACTCCTCTGTCCATGAAGGGGGTGAGGCAATCCTGGTCACAGGGTCACTATCCCTTGAAGTCCTCTCGGTGCTGGCAGAAGTCCAGTCTCCACTGGACTACCAGTCACCCAGTATCATGGTCACAGGCAGGCCAATCCTTCCTGGGTCGATAACTCGTCCTCTGGGGGTCCCAGCTACATTCTGACAACACTCCTGGGCTCAGCAAACTCAGGTGCCACATTGTGTGTCAGGTCCTGGTCCATGGTGGCGGTTGGCAGCGGGTTGAAGAGAAAACTTTAAGCTACCAACTTGCCCCAGCAGGCTTCTCAGCTGTTGTGTCCCAGTGCTGTGAGCAGGAGGCCAGCTCACTTACCCTTGGAGTCTCTTGGCTTTGGCTGGGTTTTGGAGACGCCTTCTCCCCGAGCAGGGCACAATCCCTCCCCTTTGCTGGCCACCAGGTTCAGTAGGTGCAGTCCATGCTTGTGCAGCCTCTGTTTGCTGCTTCAGTGGTGCAGCAGGGCAGTCCTTCGCTTATTCTTCCAGTCCAGCCAAGATCCTAGTTCAGGGTGCCACGGGTGCCCTACGTATGCTCAGAAAATGCCCGCAGGGCAGGATGCGGTTGGTAGCCAATGCACTACCAGGATCCCTCCCACATTATGACCACTTCCTGCGAAGTATGGCATCTGTGCATCCCAGGATCCAACATTCTGCCCACTTCCAGTATGGCAGGACCCCTCTCCTGGCATGTGGAGCCCCCTAGCCCAACCCAGAGGTGTGGCTACCAAGGGAACTACAAGCCCTTGGAAAACCGGTTTAAAATCTGGCTTCCCCTCTCCTGTCCCAGGGGCCAACCTGTCTGCCTGAACAATGGGGCAGCCCCTCTCCCAATTGTTACCCATTTGCCCATCAAAGACGGTTTCTCCTTTGAAGCTCGCCTTTTGGGCCAAAACCTGTGTGGCTTCCCGCAGGAGGGAGATCACACCTCCTTCCAGAATATGCCCCTGTTGTATCCTTTCCTGGGAGTTGTTAGCACATGTCCCCAGGAAGCCAAAAAGCTGTCTCGGCTACAGGACCCTGTGTGCAACCAGTATGGGCACAGTGGACTGAAGGCAAAAAAGTGGCAACTTTGCTAAAGGTGCACACTGCAACTTGTTACATTAATTTCTAGCAGAGAATCAAGTCGGGCTTAATGTAACAAGTTGTTTGATAACTTGGATGACCCACTTTGGTTACCCTGTTCCAGAGTTAGCAGAGGTGAGGTGTCAGTGTGTGTAACTCTGCACTTGCCAATTGGGCGACTAAGCTGTTCTACAGTAAAAACGACAGTTCCGTGTTTTTACTGTCAAAACATGTAAAGTTACATGTTCTCTCTGTGGAATATGTTGCAACCTGCCTGACTCGATAGGCCTGCGTTCCCTTCCGCACACCCAGACAGGGAATCCAAGAGGTCGGATAGTTGGGGTAAGAAAATCTTTTCTTCCGGCAGTCTTGCATTGCAGTCGGTGAACACTGCATGCATATTGGGCCATTATTCCCACTTCGTGTGGGAAGCGGTTGCGCAAGTGCTGCCACAGGTACCAGAGGAGGCCCGGGCCATCCTCTCCCAAGCAGTATCAGATGGGAGAGATGCAGCAAAACTCACTATTCGTTGTGGGCATGACATGACCGACTTGTTGGGCAGAGCGATGTCATCAACAGTGGCTGTTTGACCCCATGCCTGGCTGAGAACTTCTGCCATTTCTGGGGATGTCCAGGCTTCCCTCATGGGCATGCCCTTTGATGACACCTGTATCTTTGGAGACAAAGCAGACATGACCCTAGAGCACTTTAAGGACTCACAGGCTATGTCCAAGTCCTTGGGCCTCTCAGTGGGCACACGTCCCCTGTCTGCTTTTTGCCCCTTTCGTGGCTACAGAAGGGGCTTTCAGCCACGCCAGCCATATCCCAGCCACAAGACAGTGCAAGTTCAGAAACCTCTGCACGGGCGTGGCTCCTTCCGGCCCTGTGGGTCAGGCGGACATAGGTCAGGTCAGTCCATCACCACCCCCTACAAACACAGCCTCCAAAACCTCCTAGTCCGGCCCTTTAAGATCATGGGCGGCCAGTTGTTGGCAGGATTAGCCATCACCTCCACCAGTGGCAAAACAGCACATCAGACAAGTGGGTTCTTCAGATAGTCTGAAGGGGCTACTCCCTCCCTTTTGAGACTACCCCTCCCTCCATGCCTCCAACTTACGACCGGCTGACGGAGGATCCCCTGACTTTGTTTTGGGAGGAAGTCATGACTCTCTTGGCGAAGAGAGCCATAGAGAGGGTTCTGACATCAGAAGTAGCCTGTGGTTGTTATTCCCGCTACTTTCTGGTCCCAAAAAAGGAAAAGGGCCTGTCCTGTGCCTTATCCTAGATCTGCGAGCTCTCAACTACTTCCTCAAAAAGGAAAAGTTCAAGATGCTCACTCTAGCTCAGGTCTTGTCTGCCCTGGGCCCAGGAGACTGGATGGTAGCGTTGGACTTGCAGGATGCCTATTTTCACATTTCCGTCCTGCCTACTCATCGGCACTACTTGCGGTTTACGGTAGGCCACGAGCACTTTCAGTTCACTGTGCTCCCCTTTGGCATTACCAGCGCCCTTCGGGTATTCACCAAGGCGTTGGCGGTAGTCGCAGCTCATCTGCGCAGATCAAGGGTGCCAGTCTTCCCCTAGCTCAACGACTGACTGTTAAAGGCGAGCTCGCCCCAGTCTGTCGTCTCCCACCTCCCGACTACGGCAGACCTCCTTCATTTGCTGGGGTTCACAATCAACGTGCCGAAGTCACACCTGACTCCCTCTCAGACACTCCTTTTCATCGGAGCTGCTCTGCACACAGTGCAGTTTCGGGTCTATCCTCCGAGCAGCAAGTCCAGGATATTCAGGTTATAATACCGATATTTCAGCCTCTATCCTGGATTTTGGTGAGAGTAACTCTTAGGCTGCTGGGCCTCATGGCCTCCTGCATCCTGCTTGTGACACATGCCATATGGCATATGCAAGCTCTACAGTGGAACCTATGCGCGCAGCATCAGGGTAATCTCTCCGACATAGTTCAGATCTGATGCGCTGGACCTGCAGTGGTGGCTAACGAACTGCGATTGGGTCAGAGGCAGACCACTCTCCCTTGCCCACCCAGATCACATAGTGACAGATGCGTCACTCCTGGGATGGGGCGGCCCTCTGGGAGAGGTGGAGATGACAGGAATCTGGTCTCCAGCGGAATCCAGACTCCACATCAACTTGCTGGAGCTCCGTGTGATTTGCTTGCCACTGAAAGCCTTTCTTCCTTCAATCAAGGGAAAGCTGGTTCAAGTGTTCATGGACAGCACCACTGCCATGTGGTACTGCAACAAACAGGGCAGGGTGAGGTTGTGGATCCTTTTCAAGGGGCCCTGCATCTCTGGACATGGCTAGAGCAGCAGGGCACATCCCTGGTGGTTCAACACCTTGCAGGTTCTCTGAACGCCAGGGCGGTCAACCTCAGCCGTCGATGCCTAGCGTATCACCAATGGTGTCTCGATCCGAAGATGACGCATGGTCTCTTTTAACAGTGGGGAGAGCCTTGGTTAGAGTTGTTCACCAACACCAAGAACACACAATGTCAGCAGTATCTGAAAGAGACAATTAGTTATAGATTCCTTACCTTTAGAATTCCCCCAGGCGTCAGACTGGATCCGGAGAATTATTTTTGTCAGCAGTACCCCTGCGCGTCGAAAGGTGGCATCGGTCGGCTCCGCGTTCGTCGTTGGCGTCGTGGTCGCCGGGATGACGTCGCGGTAGGTACTTAGACGCTGCCCTGCACGCTGACGTCAGTTCTTTCTTTTTCTGCGCCAGCCAGCGCAGATCCGGAGAGAGCGGTACCTCCAGTCACTTTTTGACTGATCTTTTTGCGACTTTTGTCGACACCATTTTTGAGTCTTCGACTCCTGGCGCACTTAGGGATGCCCGGTTTCAAGGCTTGTGGGTCCTGCCGAAAGCTGATGTCGGTGACGGATCCGCATCGCGTGTGCCTGTGGTGCCTGGAGCACGACCACGACCCCAAGTCATTCTCCGACTCCCGGACCATGAATCCGAAGTCTGTGCGGGAGCGGTCCCGAAAGCTTCTTGGCGTCCGGCAGTCCGCACCGGTCCCGGTCGCGCGGGAGGGCGAGGGACCGGTCGCGGAGTCACCACCACTCATCCTCGAAGTCTTCGCACTCCTCAGGTAAGTCGAAGCACAAGAAGAAGTCGAAGAAGCATCGTCGCTCTTCGACTTCTCCCCGTCCCTCGGCCGACGCGACGAGGGATGCGGATGGTGCCCATCCCGCGGCTCCGCGTGCGGGGCCCGAAGGGTCAGCTCCGAGTTTCCCTCCTTTTCCAGGACCCAGAGCGACCCCTGCCCAGCTTCGAAGCTTTTACGAAGCGATGCATGCCATCTTTGGGCAGCCCGACTCCGCTGGCGTGCCTTCGGGCCCCACGGACTCGGCTAGGGACCCTGGGCCTTCGACACCGGCGGCTTCGGCCTCAGCACCGCAGGGTCCCCTTGGATCCAGGCCTGGATCCGGATCGGCGCCGGTCGACCTGATAACACCTCCCCCGGTGCCGATTCCACCGGCACCGCGTCCGCAGCCGACGCCGGTTGTGTCCCCAACCGGCGTTGACCCTGGCCTCCACCCTGACTTGGACACGGAGCCGGACCGACGCCGGATCCGGCGCCGATGGGTACTTTTGTACCCCTGTTCTACCCTGGTGTTCCTCTCAGGCCAGATTGGCAACCAGAGGAGGGTGAGGAGGACTGGTAGGGGTCTGGAGACCCTTTAACTGACCAGTTAGATGAACCGGACTGGAGAGAGGAGTTGGGGGAAGCCAGTGGTCTGGATACCTCCCCAGACCTTGGCATGTTGTCTCCTCCTACCGTGGCTACGGAGGAGGGAGCTTCTTACGCAGTGGTGTTGCGTAGGGCGGCCGAGGCTCTCAACCTCGAGCTACCTACGGTGGCAGTCAGGACTAACCTCCTGACGGAGGTGCTTCAACCGGCAGCGAGCTCTTAGAGCCCCTGCTGCCGTTCAATGAAGCCCTAACTGACATCCTTTTGGGCACCTGGTCCAGGCCCAACACAGGGGCTCCTGTGGATAGGATGATTGCCTGACACCACCGCCCGTCTCCGGGTGACCCCACTTTCCTCTCCCAACACCCCACCCCTGAGAGCTTGGTGGTCCAAGCTTCGACGTCCAAAGGCGCATTCCCTAACGCTCCACCGGATTGGGAAATCCAAAAAGCTGGACCATCTTGGGAAGAAGATGTTTTCTTCCTCCAGCTTGGGACTGTGGTCGGTAAACGCCACATGTCTGTTGGGCCGTTACACCCACTCCGTGGCATACGGTAGCGCAGGTGCTGCCCCAGTGCCCGGAGGAGGCCCGGGCCATGCTCTCCCGTGCAGTCGCCAAGGGGAGAGACGCAGCCAAGTTTACCATACTATATGGACTGGACACCGCCGACTCGCTAGGCAGGGCGATTTCAACGTCGGTAGCCCTTCGACGCTACGCCTGGCTGAGGTCGACTGTTTTTTCCGGGCATGTCCAGGCTACCCTGATGGACATGCCCTTTGATGGCCGTCGCCTGTTCGGCGATAAAGCAGACAACGGGCTAGAGCGCTTCAAGGACTCTCGGGCTAAGGCCAAGTCCTTGGGCCTCTCTACCACCCGCTCTGCGCAGTCTGCTTTTCGCCCCTTTCGTGGCTACGGAAGGGGTGCCCTGCCACGTTCCACCCAGAGCCACAGGCCGGCGCAAGCTGCTCAGCCCCTGCGCGGACGTGGGACCAACCGTCGCGGGTCTGTGGGCTAGCGAGCGGGCCAGTCCACCAGTGCCCCCTCTGCAGCACCCTCCAAACCCTCCTAGTTCGACCGTTCAGGGCCACCGATCGCCAGTGGGCGGCAGGATTCGCCATCACCTCCCCCACTGGCGCACCATCACGTCGGACAGGTGGGTTTTGCAGATAGTCCGAAGGGGCTACTCCCTCCCCTTCGAGACTACCCCCCAGCCATGCAACCTCAGTACCATCGCATGTCGGAGGATCATCTGGCTCTTCTCCAACAGGAAGTTACGGCTCTCTTGGCGAAGGGAGCCATTGAGCGAGTTCCTGCCCCAGAAGTAGGTCATGGTTGCTATTCCCACTACTTTCTGGTGCCCAAGAAGGACAAAGGCCTGCGTCCTATCTTGGATCTCAGGAACGTCAACAGCTTCCTCCGGAAGGAGAAGTTCAAAATGTTGACGGTAGCTCAGGTCCTGTCTGCCCTCGATCATGGAGACTGCAGGTCACCTGCGCAGATCAGGGGTTCCAGTCTTCCCCTATCTCGACGACTGGCTGTTGAAGGCGGACTCGCCCCAGGCAGTCGTCTCCCACCTCCAGTCTATGGCGGACCTCCTCCATTCGCTGGGGTTCACTATCAACTTGCCGAAGTCACACCTGACTCCCTCTCAGAAGCTCCTTTTCATCGGAGCGGTTCTGGACACGACGCAGTTTCGGGCTTATCCTCCCGAGCAGCGAGTCCGGGATATTCGAACTATGATTGCGATCTTTCAGCCTCTATCCCGGGTTTCGGTCAGAATGACCGAGGCTGCTGGGCCTCATGGCCTCCTGCATCCTGCTGATAGATCATGCCAGGTGGCATATGCAGGCTCTGCAGTGGGACCTGAAGTTCCAGTGGGCACAACATCGGGGGAATCTGTCCGATTGTGTTCAGATCTCGGAGGGCACTGCACGTCAAGTGTAGTGGTGGATAACGAACCAGGATTGGGTCAACGGCAGATCCCTCTCCCTTCCCCAACCGGAGTTCACAGAGGTGACGGATGCATCACTTCTGGGGTGGGGCGGCCACATGGGAGAGGTGGAGATCAGAGGCCTCTGGTCTCCGGCGGAGTCCGGGCTCCACATCAACCTTCTGGAGCTCCGGGCGATCCGTCTTCCGCTGAAAGCATTCCTTTCTTCTGTCCGGGGAAGAGTAGTGCAGGTGTTCACGGACAACACCACCGCCATGTGGTACTGCAGCAAACAGGAGGGGTGGGGTCGTGGACCCTATGTCAAGAGGCTCTCCGTCTCTGAAAATGGCTGGAACATCAGGGCATATCCCTGGTGGTTCAACACCTGGCAGGTTCACTGAACGCCAGGGCGGACGAACTCAGCCGCAGATGCATGATGGATCACGAATGGCATCTTCACTCGGAGGTGGTGCAAGGTCTCTTTCGGCAGTGGAGAGAGCCTTGGTTAGATCTATTCGCCACCGAAGAGAACGCGCAATGTCAGCAATTCTGCGCGTTGGAATTTCCCAGGCGGCACTTGCTAGGCGACACTTTTCGTCGCGAGTGGAGTTGCGGTCTTCTATACGCCTTTCCGCCTGTACCACTTCTGCCCAGAGTGCTGAAGAAGATCAAGCGCAACCGCGCCCAAGTCATTCTTGTGGCTCCGGATTGGGCACGAAGAGTCTGGTATCCCGAGCTTTTACACATGGCCATTGATCCTCCGATCAGACTGCCTCTTCGGGAGGATCTTCTGTCGCAGCAGCAGGGGACGGTCCTCCACCGAACCTGTCCAGCCTCTACCTCCTTGCGTGGGGATTGAGCGGCGACAGTTGACAGTCTTCGACCTTCCTCCCGAAGTCTGTGATGTTATATTGGCAGCCAGGCGTCCCTCCACTAAGACGGTATACGCCTGCAGATGGAACAAATTTGTGGCATGGTACGCAGCAAAGGCTGTGGATCCCCTTTCTGCCCCTCTTTCTGAGGTTCTCTTGTTCCTCCTTTCTTTGGCCCAGCAGGGCTCTGCTCTGGGCACTCTTAAGGGCTATCTCTCAGCCATTTCAGCTTTTCTTAGGCTTCCTGATCAGCCTTCTATTTTCAAGTCCCCTGTTGTAAATCGCTTTCTTAAGGGCATTACTCATCTTTTTCCTCCTGTTCCCTTCGTAATGCCTCAGTGGGACTTGAACTTGGTTCTTACTTTTCTTATGTGCGCTCCCTTTGAGCCGCTACATAACTGTCCTCTCAGACTTCTCACTTTAAAGACTGCCTTTCTTGTTGCCATCACTTCTGCTCGCAGAGTGAGTGAGCTCCAGGCTCTTTCTTCAAAACCTCAGTTTCTGGTGTTTCATCTGGACAAGGTTGTCCTTCGAACTCGACCCTCTTTTCTTCCTAAAGTGGTTACTTCTTTCCACATTGGTCAAACCATCACTTTTCCCACCTTCTTTCCGCCTCCGCATCCTTCTAAGGAGGAAGAGAGGCTCCACCGTCTGGATCCAAAACGTGCGCTTTCCTTTTATTTGGATCGCACCAAGCAATTCCGGGTGGATGACCAGCTCTTTGTTGGCTACGTGGGCACCAAAAAAGGTCGGCCGTGCACAAATGGACCATCTCTAGGTGGGTCGTTTTGTGCATTAAAGCTTGCTACTCTTTGGCAAAGAAGGAGCCTCCAGTGGGATTGCGCGCCCATTCCACCAGGGCGAGGGCAGCTACCACTGCTTTGGGACGGGGAGTCCCCTCAATGACATCTGTCAGGCACCTACGTAGGCATCTCTGCACACGTTCACAAAACACTACTGTCTGGACAGCCAAGTCTGGAGAGACGGCTTCTTTGGTCGTTCTGTTCTTCAGGACTTTCTGGTGTGAACTTGGTTTGCAGACCCACCTCCGAGGTTGGTATTGCTGGGGTATCTATTCTAAAGGTAAGGAATCTATAACTAATTGTCTCTTTCATATGAAAAAGTTACTTACCTTCGGTAACCATATATCTGTAAGAGACATAGATTAGTTATAGATTCCTTCCGCCCCACCCATCCTCCCTGTTCTGCGAACTGACTTCTAGGGTCAGGGACTCCCTTTCAGGGCCCTAGTTTTGTGCACCAGTGGTCAGTGTCTTGCATGGCTCTGCGCTTCTGGCGTGGAATGTTGTGTAAAAGAACTGACGTCAGCGCTCGAGGGCGGCGTCTAAGTAGCTACCGCGACATCAACCCAGCGACCACGACGCCAACGACGAAGGCGGAGCCGACCGACGCCACCTTTCGACGCGCAGGGGTACTGCTGGTGAAAAAAATTCTCTGGATCCAGTCTGACGCCTGGGGGTAATTCTAAAGGTAAGTAATCTATAACTAATCTATGTCTCTTACAGATATATCATTACTGAAGGTAAGTAACTTGTTCTTTGTGCGCTGGAGTTTCCAAGGCGGCTCTCGCTCGGAGACGCTTTTCGTCTTGAGTGGAGCTCAGGCCTTCTATACACCTTTCCACCCATCCCGCTCCTGCCCAGAGTGCTCAAGAAGGTCAGGAGCGACCGGGTCCAAGTCATTGTTCTGGCTCCGGACTGGGCATAGAGAGTCTGGTATTGCAGGCTCTGTCATCTAAGCCTCCTTACCTGACCAGCTTCCATGATAAGTTGGTGCTTCGCACTAGGGCTTCTTTCTTACCGAAAGTGGTAACACCATTCCACGTAGGGCAATCTCACCTTGCCCACTTTCTACGCTCCTCCACACCCCTCTAAAGAAGAAGAGCGACTCCACCACCTGGACCCAAAAAGAGCATTGTCGTTTTACCTTGACTGCACAAAAGAGTTCAGGGTGGGCGACCAACTCTTGGGAGTGAAGAAGGGTCGTGTGTTATAGAAAAGAACGATCTCTCGGGTCATCCTTAGCATTAAAATCTGCTATGCTGTGGCCAAAAAGCAGCCGCCTGAAGGCTTAAGGGCTCATTCTACCAGAGCTAGGGCTGCTACCACGGCATTGCAACGTGGAGTCCCAGTCTTCGACATTTGTCAGGCAGCAATGTGGGCTTCACTGCACACTTTCACCAAGCACTACCGCCTGGACAATCAAGTCCGCAGGGACAGCCTTTTTGGCCGCTCTGTCCTGCAAGATTTCCTGGTTTAAACTTGTCCGCAGTCCCTCCTCCGGGGATGATATTGCTTGGGTATTTATTCAAAGGTAAGGAATCTGCAGCTAGATATCTCTATCTGATGGACAAGGTACTTACCTTCGGTAGCACCTTATTTGGTAGAGACATGATCTAGCCACAGATTCCTTAATGACCCATCCTCCCCGCACCGCGGACAGGTTTTTAGGGTCAGGGCTGTTCCCTTTAAGGGCCCTAGTTGTTCAAAAACACACCAATGGCAGTGCACTTCATGGCTCCGCGCTACTGGCTTGGAAAGTCGGGAAAGTAACTTACGTCAACATGTTGAGGTGGCACCTATATAGGTGATGCAGACGTCACAACAGCGGAGACTACTCTGACGGCATCACCTGGAGCCGACCGACACTACCTACCAGCGCGCAAGGGTATTGCTCGAAGAAAAATCTTCAGAATCCAGTCTGACGCCTGAGAAATTCAAAGGTAAGGAATCTGCAGCTAGATCATGTCTCTACTAGATAAGGCGTTACCAAAGGTAAGTAACTTGTCCATATGTATGCATGTGTTTAAAAGTTAGGTATTTTAGAAAAGTAAAAAGTTTACGGATTAATGTGGAGTAATTTATAGTATAATATTTATAGTATACTTTATAAGTCTACAGGCCATTTATTAACACATTTCTTTTTTTAAATGGAGTAGAGTAATTTGAACAGCAGTACCACGGATGATGTCATCAGTAATGTAATTTGAAAAGTCATCAGTGATGTCATTTAACAAGTCGAGTGATGTAATATGTGAGGTCACAAGCTGTGCATGACTGGTTCACAAGTCATAGTTATATCACTAACTTTAACTGTTGAATGTGAGTGATTTTCGGTTTATTCATTAGTTCTTATTACAAAACCTAACTGTAACATCACTTTGATCTTTTTTCAGTAAATATCAGTTTTTTTAACATAAGCAAAGATCTTGTTACCAGATCTAACTATAACATAATATAACCTTTATTTAAGTGAATTTCTGTATTTTTTTTTATCATATTCAAAGATAAGCATACTCCCAATGCTGTTTGGCAACCTGCAGCCAACTCCCTGCAGCACAAGGCCTTCCTAAGTATGCAGAGGGGGTTGGGCACTGGGATCAGACCCTGCAACCACCCCAACATGTGCACCCAACCACCAATGCAAGAAAGTGGGTTATTAGTTGGGGAAGGTGTGGATCCTTCTCAAGTAATAGGTCCTCCACCTTCTGTCTGCTTAGAACCAAATATCAGGGTATCAAGGGAAGGCACGCCAAGGCCTCCTCAGAGGAAGTGGCGTGGGCTAGTACCCCAGTCTGCAGGTATATAACAAACACCACCCAATAAATCATTGTCCAGCCAATACTTTTGCTTATAAATGGAAAAGTACTTTATTATGCACACACTACTTAATATTATGCACTCCTTTATAAATATGGACAAGTAGGCAGGTAGAAATACTTATGGTGACACCTTCCTAACAGTCTACACCATAGCGAGCCCTGATCCCTAAGCCCATGATACCCCCCTACATACTCTAGACACAATATAAGGTGTGTCGTTATCAAAAGGCAGGCCTATCAGACTTAAGCAACATTATTAAACCTGCTAGAGATGGTGCCATCTTAAAATTGCATCCATTAGAACATGTAATGACTTACTGTTAACCTTCTGATAATCCATACATTTCCTATCACCTTCATTAAGACATATAAAACATTTTGTCAATAAAGTATTATTGTTGGAAGCTGACATTTTTATGTAGTGGTCCAATGTAAGGACACACCATACAAAAAGTCCGGACGACCCTTATTGGTTTACAGGGCTTATTTTAATAATCCCAAGTGCTCTATTTGTGGTAGTGTGGTTGAGCAACTTAGGCTTATCAGAGGGGAGTGTTCAGCATCTGTTGCACACACAAAGTCAATAAATGGTACACTCCGAAAAGAAATTTGAGACCAATTTATAATGTTACACAGATTGTTATATGATTTTAGAGACCAAGATCGTCTGAATAAGGTAAGTACTTTTGGAGTTATGAATTTTACAAGAAAACAGTAAAATACACAAATAACAGTTTTTGAGGTATGAGCCTCAAACGCAGTAATGTTATGCTATGGGAGGAAAGACATATACTGCAAACATATACATGTAGTCGAAGTTCGGGGATGCAGTTTTGAACTTAAGGTGCTAGGGGCCAAGGTCCAAAGAACCACCAGCAGTTTTAGTTTACCTGCCCTGGCGTGTCCAGATGCAGAGGTGCTGGACGGGTTGGTAGCCTCGAGCGCTACACCGTAGAAAGCAATGGGCACCTGAAAACAAAGGCTGCAAGGAGGGATTTGGGAACCAGTCTGGCAGAACCCAAAGGGGGGCTTGGCTTGTGAGGGTCTTTAGAACAAGGGGGCACAGGCTGTTGGCTTGAACCCGGGCTGTGGGGCTCAGGTGTTTGGTCGGCTGGCCTCTTGCTGTGAAGGCTCTCATGGTTCTCGGTTTGACCTGCAGATGGGAGAAAAACAAGACAGCAGGGCCACTCTTCTGTGAGCCCCGTCGGTCCTCAAGTCCCTTGTTGTGCATGTCGGTCTTGACTGCGGTGGTGTCTAGGTTGGACACTAACAAGCATTGGTTGCTGCAAGTCTTCCAGTACCCTGGTATTAATGCAGGATGGCTCCTTGAGAGTCTGGCCTCTCAAAACTCTGTGGAGAGGCAGGGATGACGTCCTGGAACCACGAAAACCTTTTCCTGGCATGATGCTCCCTGGGTGGACCTGAAGGCCCCCAAAACGATGTACCGGACAAGTGCAGTCAGTGCCAGCATATGCAGGGGGATGGCTCCTCCACCCCAAGGGAGTTGCTAGATGGTTTGGCGAAGTGTTGGACAGTCCTCCCAGTGTTGAGGAGGATGCACAGTTTTTGGACAAGTCTGGTCTTTGCAATTGTCGAGGTACAAGTAGTCAGGCAGGGTTTTGTGCCAAGTTCAGTGTAGGTCCTCGGTTCTCGCGGTGATGGCTCAATTTTGTCCTTCTTCTTTTCCCAGGTAGACAAATCTGTCTCTCTGGTGTTGGGGAGACCCCTAATTACTCAATTTAAGGGTGTTTTATGGGTTGTAGCCAATGGACTACCTACCCCTGGGGTGTCTACACCCCCTACATGACCACTTCCTGCGAGGAATGGGCATAACCCTGACCCAGAGTTCGTAGTTTTGCCAAAACCAAGATGGTAAAACCCTTCTTCAGCTGTCCACTTCAGGTGGCCCACCTTAGGGTTGTGCTTAGCCTGTAAGTGTGACATGCCTCCTGAACAAATAATTTTCCGCCTGTTCTGGTGCCAAATGGGCCTCAGGACAGGGGGTGGCGTGCCCCAGGTCTGCGGTGTAGGAAGGTGGAATCTGACTATATGGTTGCCCCCACTTTCTTTCTGGTGTTTTGCTGGTTTATGACTTAGTTGGACTGGGATCCTGCTATTCAGGGCCCCAGTCTATCTGCTTCCTCTATAAAATGGTTTCCATGTGCCCTAGGCACATCTCTGATTGGAATCTGGAGTGCCCTTATAAGTCCCTAGTATATGGTATACTATGTACCCAGGGCATAGGTACCTCAGAGGCCTACCAGGGGCTGCAGCATGTATTGTGCCACCCCTGGAAGGCCATCCAAAATGACACCACAGTTTTGCTACAGCAGCCTGGGTAAGGTGGTGCATGCACCCCTTACAGTGGTATAGGCTACCTATATCACTACCATTGCACACACATATAAACCTATAAGTCACTCCTATGGCAGGCCTTACCAATCCTGAAGGCAGAGTGCTTGGTTTTTATGTGATAGGGTGCCCCTGCATGAGCAGAGCCCCTCTGCAGCGTTCGGAGTCCCTCCTCTGATGCTGTTTGTGGTACAGCCTGACCATATACTCTTAAGTGCATTATATCCTCGCGGTACAATGCTAACTTTGGACTGGCTGCACCAAAACATGTCGTGTTTGGTGTCAAACATCTTGGAATACTACCCCCCCCCCCGCCAGTTCTGGCGGCGGGGGTAGCATTCCACCCTTCTAGAGGGAGAGACATGTACACACCGGGCTACCCGGTAACTTCTTTCCAAAGCCCTGGCATCACAAAATGGATGCCGCTGCCACAGACACGGGTCTGGCCTCCTGCTGCTGACTGAAACTCCGGCAGGGGAGGCCTGGACAATAGGTTTCCTGTCACAGGGAGGTGTAACCACCTCCCCAGACAGGATAATGTGTATTGGGGCTGGGCGGGAGCACTCTCTGGTGCTTTGAAGTCCTGAACTGGGGGCACACTTGGTGTCCCTGTGCATATGCCAGTTCAAACCGGTTGCAGGGGCTACCTGCCCCTGCTCTGGCGCGAAACTGGACAAAGGGAATGGGTGTAACCACCCTCTTCCCTGACCCTCCCATAGGTGGGTCCCCAGAGTATGTCCAACCCCTAACTTAGTATAAGTATGGGACCCCAGTCCTTAGGACTTTAGATTACCCTGGACGAAACTCTGACACTGAATCCTGGACCTTCGACGCTCTACCTGAAGATTAGAGGACTGAAGAATCTCCCTTGGGGTCAAGGAGTGACTCCCCTACTTAGCAGGCACCTAAGAAGCAATTGTCCGGTCTGCATCGCTGAAGCTCCCGCCGGACGCCGAAGTCTTTGCATCACCAAAGGTGGATTTCCAGACTTCCCCGAGGCTGCCCTGAGTCCCCAGCAAAGCTGAGGCCAGTAGCTGTCGTGGGTAACGTGGAACCGTGACCCCTGGACACCGAGTACTTTTGCAAGTGCGTCCTCTTCCTGGTCTCCCACGAAGTTGTGCTTTGGGCTCCGAGTAGCCCCCGCCTCCAGCACCGACTGCACCGAAGATCACTGGCCTCCACTCCACGAGTGTCCTGTGAGCCAGCTCTAAGTGCGTCCACTCGAGGCTCCTTCGCGGTCGCTAGTCCGTTGGCTAGTGGGCCCTCCCGAAGGCAACTCTTCTTCTGTTTGGGCTTTCCTGGTTGCTCCAGACGTGCCCTGACTTACCCTCGCTGGGTGAGTCCCCCAGACCTTGCTGGTCTGCATCAACGTCCTTTCTTTGTTTCTACGAGACTTGCCGTTGCCAAGGCTTGTTGGGTCCAATCCGGTCGCCGACACCCCTGCAATCGACAGACGTCGTGGGACAGCTCGAATCCAGCTCCTGGTTGTCGTCGACGCCTCCTGGACCTCGTGGCTGAAGAGTCAAGACGACCGTCAACCTACCTGAAGCACCCGACATCGGTGGGCATCTGCTCATCGCCTTCCTGGTCACTGGCTAGTGACCCAGACTCTGTCCCCTCTGCTTTCAGGTTCTTCAGATCTTCGATCCACCCTTGGATCCACCCGAACACTTTCGACTTGGTCGCCAGCAGCACTTTGCAGCAGATCGCCATTGAAAACGACGACGAAAACCCGACCCCGAAAGACACCTATGCACCCGGCTTCCCTGGGTGAGGTAACTCAAGTACTCCGGTGCTCCCGTGGGTATAGACTCTAGAACAACCTAGTTCTAAAGGGGTTTGCTCCAAGTCCTCCTCTAAGTGTCCTTTTTCTTTAAAACTCCAACCGCGACATTCCCCATAGAAGTCAACGGCGGCTCGCGGCTGTGTTCTCACACTGCACGCGTCCCCGTGGGTCCCCTGTGTCACTACCTTGGGTGGTTCCTTGAGGGCCAAGCACTTCTACAGGCTCTAGGCCTTGTGTTTAGCTCAGTCGTGGTTCTTATACCACTTTATTGGTATATGGTTTGGTACGCCCCTAGGGCTCAAACGTGTATTTGTGCTATTACTGTTGATAACTGACTTGTAACTTATGTACTTTCAAACTCTAGCCTCATAAAGAGACTAGAGGGGTGTGTTTAAGACTAAATACATATATTTTAAATATATACCTGGTGTGGTCCTCTTTCATTTGGTCACTCAAGAGATTATAGACTGGTAAAACAAGCTGCTTTACATTCCTTCAAGACTTAGCCTGAAGGCTGCTCTCCATAGCTACCACTAGGATAGCTTTCAATAAAGGTTGTCTTTAACCTATCTCCAATAAGGGGTTGTTTGGACTGGTGCAAGGTGCCCACTATAATTAGTGGACAGCATATACCAGGCCAACTTCTCACATGCGAGAATGCCAGGGTTGCATTTCAAAGGTGGCAGAGGCTTTGAAGCCTCTGGCCTTGAGGTGCTAACCTGCCAGTCACCCTGCTGGAGGATCACCTTCTGCCGGGCAGGCATCGTTTCTGACCTGTGAGAGCGTGGGCTCTCCCTTGCAAGGGGTCAGAAACTCGTCTGGGTTGGCAGGCTGTAAGATACCAGCCAGCCAGCACACTATGTGACTAGTAGAGTTTCAAGGGGCACCTGTAAGGTGCCCTCTGGATGCATGTAATAATAAGTCCGATTCTGGCATCAGTACGGATTTATTAAGATGAGATGTTTGATGCCACAGTATTTTCAGTGAAGCTATCGTGTAGCCTTGTAACTCGTAATGACCAGTGCTCAGCACCTGTCCTTAAGTTGGCTTCCTGATCATTTGCGATCATTCGCAATGTCAAGCAATGGAACTAAGCATTACCGGGACACATCTGCTCATGCAGGTGAGTCCTCACATGTAATATAATGCACACTGCCTTAGAGCTCTAAGGCCTAATGTAGGGGTGACTTACATATAGTACATGCAGTGTACATGGGCATGGCACACAGTGGGTGTGCCATGTCGTGTTTTCAGAATGGTTTTAACCATTTCACACATCCTGCAATGGCAGTCTGCATGCAGTTTGTGTGAGGGTCCCTGAGGGTGGCATAATACATGCTGCACCCCTTAGAGACCCTCTTTAGTACCCATGTCCTGGGTACCAGGGGTACCATTTACTAGGGACTTACAGGGGTGCTAAAGTTGGGTTACAGTTGAAATTAGCTTAGTTTTAAGGGTAAGAGCACAGGGACCTGGTTATCAGGGACCCAGTGCCCTTCTGTAGGAAGCTGGCTTAGTATATGGTGCATACTTAATGGAGAGATGCAGCTAGCACTAATCCAGGCAACCCTTATGGTGATTTTAGTGGTCTTTGATAACCTTTCTAAGCTCTCAAAGTGGTAGCTGTGGAGAGTAGCCTTTAGGCTTATCTTGAAGGAGTGTAAAGCAGCTTGTTTTACCACATTTAATCAACAGTGTAGATTAGATGAAAAAGAATCATACAGTGTTTATAAGTCTATTTATTACACAACACAATCACTAACACATTGGTATATCTCCTACTGGAGAAATCAACAGTACACATGAAAATACTTGAAAGAAATCAGGTATGTAGTACAAATATACACTTGTCTCCAGGGGGAAACCAAACCATATACTAAAGAGGTGGAATGTGAACTGCAAGGAAGAACGGGACTTGGACCAGAAGACTCAAAGGAGCTGGAAGAACAGGGAACAACCCAAGGTAAGTACCCAGGAACCCTACGGAGGCTGTGTGCACAGTGGAAACAGCAGCGTGCCCAATGATAGTCTATAGAGAAGTCACAGTTTGCAGTTTTAAAGAAGGATGACCCTTCCCAGAGGACCCTGGAGAAACCCTATGGAGGACGGAAGGTTGAAGAGCGAGCCAGCCCACCTGTGGATGCCCCATGAACCAGGTTACTTGCAACAGGGAAGCCAGGTGCATAGGGGTGAAGTGATGTCAGAACCTCCCGTAGACGACAATGGAAGACTTTGGAGAAAAGGCCTCTGGAGAAGTCTCTGAAGATGTCCGGTGGAATCCAAGTGTGGATTCTTGAAGAAGAGAGTATGCAAGCAGAGGGGACAGAGTCTATGCCACTCGAAGGTGACCAGGAGGCACAGAAGCACAATGCCCACCCTTGGCAGGGAGCTCAGGAGAGTTGGCGAGAACTTTGTCGCTGCAGCTGTGGGGACCAGACAACGCTGAGGAGGAACAGGAGCCGTGCACGAGCTGTCCCACGTCAGATGTTGGTGTCTAGGTGGTCAGTGTCCAGCCTGAGCACCAACAAGCCTTGGTAGCTGCAACTGGCATGGAAGACGCTCCGCCTAGCAGCTGATTGACATCTCCATGAGGGGTGTTCAGTTCATGACCAAGAAGGAGTCCTACATTCTTACCCACCAGGTAAAGGGGTTAGATCATCCAGAAGGGGGTTTCTTGGCAGACCAAACATTCACACCCTAGACGCGTAGGTTAGGGTTTGCATCGTAGGACTATGCTGGATTGTTATAAATACTGTATATGTATGCATATACAAGTTGTCTCAACAAGATGGTGGAGCTCTGTTTTATTCACTGTTCTGACACATATAATTTTTGTCTGCTTCTGTCTTTTAATCATTGCAGCACATGTTTTCTATAGAAGAATTACTACTGTTCAATAAATATTGAAAATCGTCCCTTCATTTATTTTTGTACATTTCTCTGAGCGAAAGACGGCACGAGTGATTGAGCGAAAAGTCTTAAGTCTGTCACCACGGTTCCTTAGGGAACAGGATTGTCATGTTCAGTAGTTGCCAGAGCTGTTGGCTCCCTGTCTAGGTTCAGGGGGCTAACGGTGGTACTATGAGCTAGCTGGTACAACGGACAACATATTCAGTGGGGGTGCATGGAAACAGTCTGGCACCATCCTAAGAATATCTCGTCCGCAAACGCGCAGTTCTTAGTGCTTAGTGGAAACTACACAACATGGCGTCACCAACGTTGGTTGGTTTCTTGTTTTGTATGGATCAACTGAGTAGTTCAATCGTGCTCCCTCAGAGATCCCTACACACCTTTTAAACCGGAGACATCCGTGGTGGTAGGGAATATCCTCCTCAGCTGCGTAGGTATATCCTATGTATTGGCTGTTGGTAAATTCAAGCTTGAAAGGATATTGTTCCCACTGTGTTAGCCGAACTCTATCATACATTTCTTACACAACATGGCACAGAATATTTCCGAGAACTGCAGACAAGCATTCACTCAAAAACTACTTCAACATGGCCTCACACTAGAAGGTGGGGATGTTACCTTCGTGGTAGAGGCACAAAAGGCATTTAGAACAGAGGTGTTTTACTCAGGGGTAAAATCCCTGCTGCAGATGATGCTACACAGGTATTTCACGAATATGAAGTTGGCAAAATACCAGAGGAATACACTTCTTATGAGGAGATGGAATCCCTCTAACTTACCAAGAACATATTAATTGGTTTAAATGCTCCCTTCCCCATAGTATACAAAAGGTGAGACTGGACCCACTCATCAATGAGGGGGTGACATGGCCAGTCCTAGCCGGTTACACACCACATCCTAGTGTTGATCGTTTGATCGCAGGCCAGCTGCGGGGATTATATAATAATCTAGTAACAATATACAAAAGTCATACACAATTCGTAATTTGAACATTAACACTCGCTCCTGCACTGACTCTCTGATAGAGACTTCTAGCTGCAGATTCCTTTCCTTTGAATTTCCCAGGCGTCCGGAAACTTTTGCTGAGCAATACCCCTTGTGCGCGACGTCGGGTGGCTCCATTCAGCTCCGTGTGACATCGTCGGCGTCGTTAGCATCAGTTATGAAGTTGCCGTGCCTATATAGGCGCCACCCAGGCGTGCGGACTTCAGGTCTTTTCTTTCTATGCCAGTTAAGCGCCAATCCGGGAAGAGCTACCCCTGTGCCATTTTTTCACAGGCTTTTACTCAACTTTCATCTACATTTTTGGATTCCAACTTTGTGTGCGAGGGATGTCTTCGAGGAAGACAGGTTTCAAACCAACTTGAAGCAGTATTTCCCCATACTAGCCTGCTGAAAAAACATAGGATCCTAACAATTTGCTTGCCAATGGGGATGGCTCCCCGGGTGTAGTATTGTGCCAATTCGGATACAGTCTTTGCTGCAGTATATACCCAAACACATGGCAGTATTACCTGAGGTTTTAAAACAGGTACAAAATGAGCATGGGGCAGCACATGCCCTGGACTTAGGGATGAAATTGATGGGCAATTTTGCCACAGTGTCTGCCATAATGTTGAGTAACATAAAAAAGAGGAAGCAGCATCGTTGGCCATACGGCAACGTCTAAGGGATTTGCCTCCTGCGCAGCAGGAGCATGAATTGCCTAAAATTATCGAGGAAACCTATGCTACGCTGGGTAGAAATAATCTGGGAGCCAGACCAGGAAAACCACAGGTTAAGAGTAATTCTGAAAAGGATAACTCTAAGCAAACGCAGACTCTTCCACAAAGTGGGACAGCAAGAAAAAAAGAAAAAAAAGCATTGGCATAGCCAATAGGTTTCGCCTTTGGGTCCTTATAAGTGTTTAGCCAGAGCTATTGGGTTTGCCTCTCACCCTTCTATCTTTAACCACACTATTTTAAACCTGCTGCATGTCAGAAACTAGATGGACGGTCACGCTGTAAATCTAGGCTGTGAATACAGAAAACCGGAGAAAAATACTGGCTGAATTTCCTCGATGTAGGCAGAGCAAATGTTTATATTTTTTACTGGGGACTCTTTCTCTGATGAGTGTTGAGCTTTCTGACAATCGAACTCCTGGTATGGCTGAGTTCTTCTTTAATGAAGTATGAACAGCCTTCAGTAAAAGATCAAATCAGAAACTGCGAAAAAGCCTGAATATGCGCAAGGACAGCGAGAAAGCTGTGTTTGCATCATTTCAGCTACTTCACAAATAAATAACAAACTGCTAATAGCGCTTCAGTTTCTCTGGTTAAAAACGAGCCAGAATTTAGAGCTGCCTGCCTACTCCGTTGCTTTTTTTTTTTTAGTAAAAATGGAAATCATTAAAGAGTAATGTGTTCCGTTTTTTATTTTATTTTAATTAATAGTGGGATTGAAAAAGTCTTAGTTTTCCTGTTCCGAACCAAAAACGTATCTTCACAAAACATCCAATGGCATGAATATTGTGCCTTTGTGTAATATCGAAGAAATCTGTTAAGCTTTCTCTTTGAGGCTTGACAGACAACAATTAAGAAAGATCCATTCAGGGGCACTTGTAGAATGTGAATTCACAGCCCCCGTCAACTGCCTGGGATCCCCTCCCCCTCGTCACACTTTGTAATTAATTCACCCACAGACAGGCACAAGACAGGAGACAGGGCCATATAGGAGCTTCATCTCACAGGGGGCGGGGCAGGGAGGGAGGCCCCATGAGACTGTGCAGCACTAGGCCTTAACATGGGAAGCTACAGGCAAACACACCCCCAGGAACAAACACAAATATCATGTGCACCCCGCGGAGAGAAATAACAACTGTGATAATGCAATAATGATATTTACAATAAGCGCTACACAATCACGATTCAAATTAACTTAAGAATACGCTAAACAATTCTATAGATGTCAGTGTGGTGCCTTTTAACAGGAATCAGTGGACAAAGATAATATATTTGTGCTCTGAGGACCCCCATACAGCCAAGCTGAGCATTACAAAAATCCTACAAAGAGATTCCTGTCTATGCGTTTTCTCAATGTTTTTGCGATCATCGTGGAGAAATCACAAAAGGAAACGGGAGTTCAAACCTAAATCTAGCTTCATTTTTTATTTTTATTTTAATACTACACAACAGTTTATTACATAGTCCAGAGTTGGAAATTAAATCTTGCCATTACTTAAATTGTGATACAAAAGGGGATGATGGACGGAACGTTTGAGCCAATCAAACACTCACCCCCAGTCAACTGATCTGGGTTTAATCCATCATCATTCTTTAGCTCACTCCACCACCCCAGTTCAGACATGGCCATATGCAAATCAGTCTGACCCTGTGCCTCATGGGAACAGTCCAGCCCGAACTGCCAAGCCATGTCTTCCCTGGACCGGAAACAAGCATCCTAGGACCGGTTTCTGGCATTCCAGCCGTCATCAGCCAGGCTTGCTTGAATCCAGTGGCAA